>JAYESA010000019.1:144075738-144748238 GCA_036927795.1 Iris macrosiphon | reverse complement strand
CTAAAGAATGGCTCTAGTCTCATACAATATACTAAACATGCAAGCAAAAAAATAATATGTTCCAAATACGTATATTTCGGAACGGAGAGTGACAGGTTCTATCATAACTTGAACTAACCGACAAAATAAACCATGAAACACATTAAACCAAAGAATGGGTCAAGTCTTCATGCAATCTAATTAACATGCAAGCAAGAAATAATATGTCCCAAATAAGTATATCGGTAACGGAGAGTGACAAAAGTATTATTAAACTTTTTTATACGTACTTAGTATTTTGATTATAGTTTTACATGTAAAGAATGTTACAAAAACTATTCCCTTAAAAACTTATGTCCTCAAAAATCAAAGCATAACAAGTAATCAAAAAGCATGTAACCAATTATACAAAGAAAATATACATGAGAAAACTATAAAATATTTTAATATCCATGTCATCGAAATGGTGAGGGAACCACTCTTGCATTCCATCCTAGCAGTCCAAGGCAGACTATTCTAGATAGTGATGCCTCTATGCTACTTGAACCAAAGTTATAGTCTGGTTCCTCAAACCTTCTCTCGTCGATCCATGATCTCTAATGGCTTCTCTTGATAAGATACATTGAATGCTATATACATCATTAGTTGCGACACACGACATATATTATATACACCATCCCAAGTAGGTGGTAAGTCCAAACATGTATATCACCTCACTAGCTCGATCAAAAATATTTTAAGACCTTATGAACCTCGGGCTAAGATTTTTGCTTCTTCCAAATCTGATAGTTGCATATGTCAGTAAAATCATCAAGAATACAAAATCTCCAACCTCGTAATCCTAGGGACTCAGGACTATATGCCAAATGCCTCAATCGATCAAGTGCCACTCCCTCTCTCCTTTCACTTTCTTTACTGTATTACCAACCATATGTCCACAAGATATAAATTATCCTTTTACGACTGACAAAATTTATCATACAAGTAAGAAGTATGTCCTCGAGCATCTAAATTTGTAAACCCATATCATAACTCTAAATTTTTTTTATATATTTTATTTAAAATAAGAAATATATATAGTTAATAAAGGATAAATAAACTTAAAGTAAAATAAATAATAATAAAATAATAAAGGAATATAATGATACAAATCCTTATCTAAGATTAGTTATTATGATAAGGTTGAAATATATATAAATATAATATGTATAAAAAAATTATATGCCATTTACATAAATAAGATCTGATAAGAAATATTCTATTTGTTATATGAGTTGTATATAGCTTCAATACCACATTATTATCATCCACATTTTTGGTTTTTATTTTATAAACTATATAAAAGAGTCCCGAACCTGTTTCTCTCCTTCTATATCATTATACCATTTCTCGCTTCCCTTATTTCTTCCCATTGACACAATACCCTCACTATCGCTTCCTTCTTACACCGAACGACGATAGTAGTCGAACTGCGACTACCAGAGCCTCACTACTATAGAACTCATTTCCACCATTGCACCTAGACTCCCATACTGTAGTGTACCATTCCCATTGCATAAAATGGTTTGGGCTAGTGGCTGGAATAGCCAAGTTAATAATTAAATAATAGGGAGACCATGTCGGTATCGATTGATTGGGATAAAGTGAATTGAGACTCTTTCTTTTTTATGGATCGAATTATTTTAAACAGATTCTTATATGTAGTGAATCACGTCTGAGGAATAAACTCTATATAAAAGTCTCTCCCTCAAACTTGTTTATTGTCGATTTTTGCTATTGATTTTATGATGCATTTTCGTTGATGTTCTTAATGAATATTTTTATTATTTGATTTCATCGTCTTTGTATTTATATCAAATTCCTGAGGGAAAAACAAGACGAGTATTGAATCATTATTGGTACAAATACATGTGAGCAAGTATGCAAAGCTTGATCTCTTTCTTTTGGTAATTCACCAACAAGTGAGTCAATGTGATCCTTCGGTCATCTATTTTCATGCTTAACAAAAGTAATATTTTTTTACTATGTAGTATTTTGATCAATAATACCTAGCAAGAATCATAAAAGATAAAGAAATATAAGTAATCGCATTGTTATTAATCGACTATAAAAGATTGCTCGATATGTTGTATTATTGTAATAAAAGTTTTGGACCATTTTGATGCCTTTTATGATAATTCCTCGAATTGGTCAATGATTATTTCACGCCACAACTCTATAAAATATAGTAACACTGATGGTAAGTCCCTGGTTTAGCCAGCAAAGTTTCAATATTGTACAGTAAGTATTTTAAACCAGGGCTCAAGGAAATATGGTAGGACAAATAGGAATTGTTACATATTTATAAAAAAAATTATCATTCATGGTATATTCTATTTATAGTTAGAATTCCATATTCATGCATAATCTTGGATAACTTGTACATTATGTTTGGTTCCTCGAACGATTGTCCAGGGCTACAAAACTGCTTCAGCCTAGGAGGAACATTGATGGTGCTGATGTACTTGTATCATAATTGTGGTACCTTCAGTAAGGTTAGCTACTTGTACTGTATGGGATGCCATAATTCTACTAACAGTCGATATGGCATATGGCCAATGACCTTTACATAGGCAAGAAGTATAGCGGATGATATCTTATGCAGGTAGAGTATATTATTACTCATTCATAGGAAAGGACAAATGATAGTATAAGAATCATCGAATGGTAAAAGTTATGATATTTCTTTTATGTTCCTATCATATATAAATTGTTAATTGACCCTAAGGCAAGAAAGCAAGATCACTAATAATAGTGTTACTCTCACATAATTTATAATATTAATTTTATATGGGATTGGTTACGGTCGCTCAAAATATACGTTAATGTACTAACCACGTCCCCACAGGTATTATTGGTAACCTAGTGAAAGATCGAAGACATTGAAGGCTTGTCCGACTCTTTAGAAGCTTTATGCTCATTTGAAGCTTTTAATTCGGAGAAGAAGACTTCTGTTGAAGGTTTTATACTGTTTATTTTAATAAGGGATATGATTTATGGAACAGTTGTATCTCATTTCAATATTCTACAAGTTATAAGCCAAGTTTGAAAATTTCTACTAAGTTATTTGAGAGCCTAATATTTTCTACTATAGAAGTTTTTATTATTTTAATTTCATTCTTTGTTACTTAATTTCTTTGTGATCCACTACAAATTTATAAAAATGATATATTTTACAAAATGAGCATGAACATGCCTTGTACATGTACAACTTAGGCTTGTACGATATCATGTCAACGGAGACTTATCAATTACTAGAATCACAACGTGACATAATGGTATCAATGGACAATTTTACTTCCTTGGATTTTTTTTAAAGATTATTGAAAAGACACCCGTTTTCTTTGATTTGAAACCTTGACTTTTGAGTTAGAAAATGAGTTCTTCCTTACCATAACTCCATAATATTTTATGAGACTATAATGAGACTTTTTTGTTTATAGAAATGACAAAAATGAACAAAGTGGACAACAAAAGTAGCTCGAGGACAAAAACCTCGGTGACCCAATGGAAAGGATGATATATATGGTGGAAGTGCAACAAAGGAAAAATGCGATGCAGTTCGAGTCACATAGTAGTAGTTAGATATACTAAAAACAGCTAGTTCAAACACTCGTAGCTAACAGTGCCAATGCTACCACTGGTGGATACCATAAAAGAAATCGAGATAGTGGAGGCCGATAAGCCTCAATTGACAAAAAAAAGAGTTCTGCATTTGAAATGAAAACTTGAATAAAATATCCATTACCCCATTTAAAGGGACTAAAGAATCCATCTTAGATGTGGATTAGCTAGAAGAAGTTGAGGATTATTTCGAACTACATTATAGGGACAAAGAAGGTATCATGTGCGCAAATGTTGTTGGTTGCGAATGTGTAATATTGGTGGCAGAGTAAAAAAAGAATTTTTGCTAAAGCTAATTGCAACACAAATTATTTTAGGCATGTTCATAGAAACCTTCCTATTACTATTCTATGTGTTGAAATATGACCGAAGGATCAAAGCTTGGAGAGTAGCACAGTAGCACAATAGGCAATATGATATAGTCAGTGCATGTATAAAAAAGAACAAGGAACAGTATCATATACGGGTGATGTAGTATATGATTTAAAATAGGGAACTGTAATCTATTCTATGTGTTGAAATAGTAGTTTCGAAATGTGATCGGCTTGGGAACATGTACGATAGCTATAGGGCCTGGCTAATCATGAGTGAAGAGCATGATTAACACTTATATTGTTCTACACTACAATAAGAGGTTATGATCACATTTCTTACTAACTACTTTCCCGCCCCCAACTAGTAATGTGGATCCAACCATGACACGTCACGATACACGAGCAAGTCCAATCTATCATGTACGATGTCTAATATACATGTCGTGTACAATGTCAACGATAATCAATTTAACATCTCATGACTGCAGATCCAAGCTATACTAGTCCGTGTAGCACAGTGTCAAGGATTCAGAAGTAACATTTTATGATTATTGAACTTATAGAAATTATCAAGGAATTTGAAATTATCAGAGAATGTACTTGTCTTGGGTCCTTAGCTGGTATTTATTGATGTCCTGTCCCAGAATATCCCCTGGGTGAACCAACAGTCCTATAGACATAACACAATACAACACTTGCATCAGATGCTACGCTAACACACAGTCAAAAACACTGGCCTTAGGGCCATGCCAGGCAGGGCACTAGTCAACTAGGGTCATCTGGTAGGGATATACATAAATATACATCTCATTAACTAATCATATATATATAATTTCTATCAATTACAATAATAGATATATGTAAAATATATACTTTAAAATAAATAATACTTGTATATATATATAAACATAATAATTAATACTTGTATGTATATCTATATAAACATAGTTCATGGAAAGGAATACTATACATATTTATATTTGTATACATACTAAAAGAATTTAACATAATATATATATATCTAATATATATACCAATACAAATGACTTGCTATAGTTGTACATTTTCCAAAATACGTACATTTATATATTAACATATATCAAATACGTTCATATACATATATATGTGTATACCAATACATTTATATATATATATATATATATATATGTATATATATTTTTATACCAAAATAGTACGTATACTATTATATTTTATATACTAAAATACGTATATATCATATATGTGCAAAAGTACATTTTTAGAATATACATATATATATTGTCAACATCATTCTTAACATACTAATATTAATTCACCAAATTAATTTTATACCATATAAAAATACCCAATATACATACATATATATATGCATTAATTAAATACATATTTATACAATTAATTATACATATTTAATTACACATATCACATATTTATTTAAATCAAATATACTTATCATGCAATTACGTAATTGTAACTACAATAATATTAAATATTATAAAAAGTCAAAAATACCCCTATTTTCGGAACGTGGTAGTGACAAGTCTACCCTCCTTAAAAGAATTTCGTCCTCGAAATTCAAAATCCTCAAAGTAGCGTTTATTCATACACATTACTATTTCCCTCAAAGTTTAAATTCATCATCCATGAAATCAGGTAATAATCCACGATGTCTTTTCATAATTTTCAAAAATTCTGAAATTATTGCATTCCTGAAAAATCCTCGAAATAAAATCAAAGTCCATTTTTATCAAAATTTTCCTTGAAAGTTTTAGTTAATAATTCAACACTCGGAATTTAATATTCACTACTCTAATTTGATTTTTATCAATGCATATATATATAAAATGTAATCTCATCCCACAAAGTTTAAATTTAAACGTTTATCCATCAAAATTTTATTTCTCGATTTTCTCTTCCTCAAAATACTCAACAATACGATACTTGAGGATTCCCCAAATGCAACATCCAAATATAACATTCTAAAATTCATAACTTGCAATCAATTAAATATAAGGATAGTCTCCCAAAATTTCAAAAATTTTATAACCAATTTAATCCTGTCAAAATCTTCCTGGAATTAATAAATCATAAATTCTGCCATGTTAAATTCTTGGCCCTTTATTTAAATCAGTGTTTATCCTCGAATTTTAATCATCTTGTCTCTCTTGTCAAGTCATAACTCCTTCATGAATCTTCGTCATGGTCAAACCCCAATAATCATGGTCCAAGAAAAATCTTTCCTACAATCATACAACATGCAATCTAAGGGGGATACGTACGGTCATGGTATCTATTGTCATGGTATTGCAGTCTCTGTATCAGGGGTACTACTAACTACATTATAACAAGAATCATGCATACAAGCTTCGGTACTAAGGAATCAATCAATCAATCAAATAGAGAGGGACAGAGGGAAGGAAAGAACAGAACTTGCTAACACATTACCTGCAGTATCGGTCTCCTCGATCGTCATAGCAAATGCCCTGCCCTGCTGGGGTGGTTCCCTTCGCGGGTGCTGAGCATTATACGGTTCCACAGGTAGCCTAACTGGATCTCTATAATCTGAAGCTGCGCGCTGGCCGGGAAGATAAGGGGCTAGAAGACAATCCTTTACTCGATGTCCCGCAGCACCGCAGTGCAAACAAAGTCCTAGCCTCGTTCTACAGCTATCCCAAAGGTGACCTGGCTTCTTACAGAAATGACAAGTCTGCCGTGTCTCTCTCGGAGGCTGCTGATTCTGCTGAACACGGACTGGTGCCTGGTACTGTTGTTGATATTGATACGCCCATGGATATTGTTGGATAGGAACTGGTGCTAGGTACTGCTGTGGATGCTGAAATGTCCATGGTTGTTGCTGAATATGAAATGGTACTTGGTACTGCTGTTGGTGCTGAATACGGGGATGCTTGGCTGGTCCTGTGCTACCATTCGTATCTCCAAAAGTATTGTGACTCCTCTTAGGCCTGAGGTCCATATCCTCTTCTGCAATCTGGGCATCCATTAAGATACCCTCAAAGGTAGCGGTACGACAACCAGAAGTGCGTGACCTAATCTCTCTCGTCAGCCCCTTTCTAAATTTCCGAGCTCGATCTCCTGGGTCTCGAATCATGGACGATGCAAAACGGCTCAATCTACAGAATTCTGCAGCGTACTCGTCGACTGACATGTTTCCTTGAACTAAGTCATGAAACTGACTTTCCAAGGTTCCCAATGCCACGTCGGGAAAGAACTTCTCCTTGAAGAGGTCCTTGAAGGTCTCCCAAGTAAGTCCTTGCGCAGTAATTCTCGGCTCCGTGCGATACCACGTGAGTGCGATATCGAACATCTGACTGCCAGCGGCTTCTATCTGTAAGTTCTCCAGAATCTGGGTCAATCGCAGGCTCCTCTCTATATCCTCTAGCCAGTCGTCAGCGTAGAGTATCCCTTCGGTGCCTTTAAACTCTCGAGACATCATCCTCTTGAAATCCACTATAGTGCCTGATCTCTGCTGCTGGTGGCCAGGAAACTGCTGGTACTGTGATACTCTCTCCAAAGCTTGGAGAGTCACTTGATGAGCATTCTCCATGTTTTCTCTCATCAGCTCGGTTTATGCCTGGTACGCTTCTGCTTGCACCCTCTGAGCCTCAGCTTGAACTCGCTGAGCATCTGCCGTCACTCTCTGGGCATCTACCATGCCCTGGATCAAGGTAAACATCTGTGTCCCGTCAATGGGCGAACCTCCGAAAATCGGAGTCGGTGGAGGTGGGAAGTTGTCCGTCACAGCTGCGGCAATCCTCTGAGCAGGTGGGGGAGGAGGATTCCCGAAAAGTGCGGATACTCCTACGTGCATCGGAGATGTAGGAGGAACTACGGCTGTCTGTCCCTCAGGTGGAGAGGTGGCAGACCCCTCTAAAGCTGATGTTCCCGCTCTCATAGACCGTGTCTGCGGCGATATCCTGAAGACAGATCCCAAAGAATCAATTTAGGCAAAAATGCGATATCATCAAGTAAGGACAGTACAGTTCTAAAGAAGCAACATTCAAGATAAAAGATTGAAAATAAATCCTAGTTGTGATTGCACAGGTCAAAGATACATCCAAGGTCTGATACCTCTATCCCTCTAAGTACCACAGTTCTATCACAAGCACACTCACTGCTAGCTTCCTTACCTACTACAATTGCTGATACTAGTTATCCTTGTCACTCAAGTGCATATCAATTGCAACACACCATACTAAGTACTGCTCTCTCTCCAATACAATCCTAGATGGACACCTAAGCCAGTTGGCAGTGAAATCTCAATCATGCTCAAGCCGACATATCCTTACACATGCATCTCATCTACTTATATGCTAATATATCTCTCCCACTATAAAATCCTATCCTCAAATAAAATTCCTCAAAATAACTTTTCGAATAAATTTTAAAGTAAAAATGCATATACTTCCCTCAAGGTTAATTATTTAAATACTGAAATGAAAACTTAATCACTAAAAATCTTTACAGTTTGTCTAGGTTCATTGAATCGAATCTAAATCCTCAAAAAGTTTTAATGACAATATCTCAACTTCTCAAAATTCAAAAATTCAATTTGTTTTCAATCTTCAAATTATAATTTAAATCCATATCTAGTAATCCAATAGCCCTAGTGTTATCTTTCTCACTGTCCTCATCGACGTGCATCATCAGATAATACTATAAATCAGTCTGCAAATTTATCTTGATATGAAATCAAATCCTACCATGAAACCAAAATCCTAATTTAATACCTAATTAACAACAATTAAATTCAATATCAATAAGTAAGAATGGACGGAACAAGGGAATGATTTTTAAATTAAAAGTTTTAACAAGATTCTCAGGGGTCATCCCAGGAATCTCCCAAGGAATTGTGATTGAGTATTCGCTCTCGTCCTAGTATCCTATGTCCTAGATCCTATCGCAGGTACGCAGTAGTATAACAAGGATGCCACACTACCACGACATCGCACAACTCGCGAAGTCTGACCTGCATGGGCCACCACTAAAAATATGTCACGACTCGCACCCGGAATTAGGGCACGAGTACGTGGGTACGTCCAGCCTACACCGCAGCATCGGCGGTAGAACTCTGTCAAGGTCTTGATACTATCTAGCCAATCTCACACAAACATCCAATCTCCATAAGGAGGCACAGATGACACAAATAAAATGAACACATACTCAATCACAGGATCACAGCACGATAAGATAGCGAACAAAAATTAAATACAACACAAGTCTAAAGTAATAATCAAACTCAACAATATCCAAGTCTCATCAAAAAATGCCGGAGACAAATCCGGTACCAATGTCTGCTAAAAGAACTAACTAGAAGATTAGTGATTCTGGCTAGACCTCCCGAAATCACAACTAACTATCAAGCCCAAGTGCAGCTACTCACCATATGGTCCATAAAGTGTCGGACAGCGGTCCTCTAAGGCATAGTCTGGAAAAATATTTCCAGTCAGGAAGGAGCAAAGTACAAATCTCAAATAACAGTTCCATTAAATTGATAAGGACTATAAAGTAATATACATGTGATGCTAGCTACTGAGAAGACAGTAAAATAAATGCAATGGCAATTAAAGAGAGACAGACAATATAAAGAGACAGGCAATAGGCAATATGATATAGTCAGTGCATGTATGAAAAAGAACAAGGAATAGTATCATATATGGGTGATGTAGTATATGATTTAAAATAGGGAACTGTAATCTATTCTATGTGTTGAAATAGTAGTTTCGAAATGTGATCGGCTTGGGAACATGTACGATAGCTATAGGGCCTGGCTAATCATGAGTGAAGAGCATGATTAACACTTACATTGTTCTACACTACAATAAGAGGTTATGATCACATTTCTTACTAACTACTTTCCCGCCCCCAACTAGTAATGTGGATCCAACCATGACACGTCACGATACACGAGCAAGTCCAATCTATCATGTACGATGTCTAATATACATGTCGTGTACAATGTCAACGATAATCAATGTAACATCTCATGACTGCAGATCCAAGCTATAATAGTCCGTGTAGCACAGTATCAAGGATTCAGATGTAACATTTCATGATTATTGAACTTATAGAAATTATCAAGGAATTGGAAATTATCAGAGAATGTACTTGCCTTGGGTCCTTAGCTGGTATTTATTGATGTCCTATCCCAGAATATCCCTTGGGTGAACCAACAGTCCTATAGACATAACACAATACAATATTTGCATCAGATGCTACGCTAACACACAGTCAAAAACACTGGCCTTAGGGCCATGCCAGGCAGGGCACTAGTCAACTAGGGTCATCTGGTAGGGATATACATAAATATATATTTCATTAACTAATCATATATATATAATTTCTATCAATTACAATAATAGATATATGTAAAATATATACTTTAAAATAAATAATACTTGTATATATATATAAACATAATAATTAATACTTGTATGTATATCTATATAAACATAGTTCATGGAAAGGAATACTATACATATTTATATTTGTATACATACTAAAAGAATTTAACATAATATATATATATATATATCTAATATATATACCAATATAAATTACTTGCTATAGTTGTACATTTTCCAAAATACGTACATTTATATATTAACATATATCAAATACGTTCATATACATATATATGTGTATACCAATACATTTATATATATATATATGTACATATATTTTTATACCAAAATAGTACGTATACTATTATATTTTATATACTAAAATACGTATATATCATATATGTGCAAAAGTACATTTTTAGAATATACATATATATATTGTCAACATCATTCTTAACATACTAATATTAATTCACCAAATTAATTTTATACCATATAAAAATACCCAATATACATACATATACATATGCATTAATTAAATACATATTTATACAATTAATTATACATACTTAATTATAAAATTTATTTAAATACATACTATACTCATACAATTAAATAAAAATAAATAATATACATATTCATATTTGAATACATACATTACCAATTTATGATTACATATATATACTAAGTATATATATATACATGTATACCCATTTTATATATTAAAAATATATTAAGTATATACGAAATATATATATATATATATATATATATATATATATATATATATATATATATATATTATATATATACTAGAATCATATTAAATATATATATACATACATATACTGTTAACCATTAATTTAAATACATAATTACATATACATGTTAATATATACATATACGTATACATTAAATACCTACATACATACATACATTATATATATACATGTATACATCATCCTATATATACATGTATTATATAATATCAAAGAGGGAAGAAGGAGAGGGGGACTTACAGAGGCTGGGTCGGCTGATGGTTGGCCGCCGGAGTACGGCCGGAGGGGGAGCTCGGTCGCCGGACTGATGGTGGGAGGCCGGAGGGTGCAGCCGGAGGGAGTTGGTCAAACTTGATGGTGGTGAAGGGGAGCAGCCAGCGGGAGGGGTTGAGCAAGGAGGAGATCGGTCGGAGAGTTGGGTTGCCGGAGGGTGGCTGAGAAGAGGGAGGGGCTCAGTCACCGGAGCTCACAGCAGAGGGAGAAAGAGCAGTGGTTGGAGCTTCGGGCTCGGCCGGAGAGCAGTGGATGCTCGGCTAGGCCGTAGAGCAGTGGATGCTCGGCCGCCGGAGAGCAGTGGATGCTCGGCCGCCGGAGAGCAGTGGCAGCTGGGTGTCGGGAGTTGTCCGAGCAGCAGCAGCCGACGGGTCGGGGCTTGGCTGGGCAGCTCGCCGGAGTGCACAGAGGGCCGCCGGGCAGTGGTGTGGTTGAAGAGGGTGACTTTGGAGAGGATGAGTTTCCCCCTCTTTTTGAATTCAAAAGCTATGGGAAAGAAGAAGAAGGAAGGAAGGAAGAAGAAGAAGAAGAAGAAGAAGAAGAAGAAGAAGAAAAGAGAAGGAGAAGCGAAGAAGAAAAGAAATTTTAGAATGAAGGCTACGGTTTGGTGTTGAGGGAGATGGGGGCTTGTAAGTAGGTGGGAAAACCTAGGTTTTCTAGGGATTATGGTTTGATGTGATATTAAATAGGGGAGAGGGTGAGTAAATGAAAGGTGAGGATTTACCTAATTAAATGAGTGGTCCAGATTTGACATGAGGTTTCTTTATGTGGGAATGAGGGTGATGATTAAAAATATTAAGGATTCCTCATTGGTTTTTAACAAATGGATGTTGACACCAAAAATGCCAATTTACAAATTAGCCCCCCTTAAATCTGGGTATTTGCACAGATACATAAAATGACAAAAATTTGGCGGGCGATTCGGTGTCTGGTGTTTTGTAGGGTCAGGGGCGCTGTATGTTTGGTACGGGCTCAAATAGCAGGGCGCTGGAATTAAATTGGGATTTCAGAATTGGTTAAAATAGTATCCTCAATTTAATTAGAAATAAATGCAAGTTGTGTTCTAAAATTAATTAGGAGTACATGGGGCCAAAATCAGGTCAGGTCATCAATACCAATAATGAAGAAGACTCAGAATAGAATATTATCCTAATTTGGGCTGAAAAAAAAATAGGTCAAGATTTGCCTCCAATTTCAATTGGAACGCACAACGATACAAAATTAGGAATTTATTAAATAACGTCCGCGACGATTTTTGTGCGGCTAGAAATAATGTACAGAGAGCATAATTATGAGTTGCAAAAATAGCAGAATAGAAGGCGGGCATGTCTAGGGCAAGATTCTGAAATTTGTTGGAAGACAAAAGTCAGGATAGCGCTCCAAATATCGAAGCAAAGGCAATGCGCAATAATTAAATTAAAATACGGTAATCAATTACAAACTCCAAGAATTAAATTTTAACTAAATAATTAAATACAAAAATTCAATAATTCCGACAGGTGTTCATCTACTAGGCTTCTAGGTCAAGTCTGGTAGCTCAAAATAAATGAACACTGTATATAATCATATATTTAATTACACATATCACATATTTATTTAAATCAAATATACTTATCATGCAATTACGTAATTGTAACTACAATAATATTAAATATTATAAAAAGTCAAAAATATCCCTGTTTCCGGAATGTGGTAGTGACAGGTAGAGTAGATTATTACTCATTTATAGGAAAGGGCAAATGATAGTGTAAGAATCATCGAATGGTAAAAGTTATGATGTTTCTCTTATGTTCCTATCATATATAAATTGTTAATTGACCCTAAGGCAAGAAAGCAAGATCACTATTGATAGTATTACTCTCACATAATTTATAATATTAATTTTATATAAAATTGGTTACGGTCGCACAAAATATACGTTAATGTACTAACCCACGTCTCCACAGGTTTTGTTGGTAACCTAGTGAAAGATCGAAAACATTGAAGGCTTGTCCGACTGTCACGATCTGCACCAAATGTAAGGATGCAAGTCAAAAATAACGCCCAGCCTACGCCACAGAATCAGCGGTAGAACGCTGTCTGGATAATCTATCTAGCAATATAATGAACCACCAACAATAACAATATACTCAATCACAGATCTAAGATAGAAACGAGCACGAATATGATAAAGAATCAAAATAGTCACATACAACTCATGAGTCTAAAATAATAACATCAATGAGTATGAAAGAATACTAACAATAAGCTGGAGATAAATCCAGTACAAAAAATACTAAGAAGGTACTAATCCCGGGTCATCAGTCTCAGTCGGGATAAGTCCCTCTTGAGCCAGGGTCTCTGACTCTAAACCCACAATATCTGGGTTCCATAATGTGTAGAGTACCAGTCCTCAGTGTCATCTGGAAAAAATATAAGGAGCAGAGTATATCTCTAACAACAGTTCTAATCAATAATAAAAACTATGTAATAGTAAATAGGTGTCAATATACAAGATGCACAATAGATACGAGAGATATACAATAAGAAAATATCGGAATGAATACAATAATCAACAATATGTTAATGAACAAGAATACTAATAACTAAGTGTGTGAGTACTAGTTTTAACATTTGATAGACTTGGGAATATGATACAATATATATGGCCTGACTAATCATACGTGCGGTGTATGATTAACACTATTCAATGAACAATACTTGATACAATGAGGGTATGATCACATATCTATACTAAAGTACTCCCCACCCTCGACTGGTATAATAGATCCGACCACGGTACGCTATGGCATGAGATTCCCCAAGAAGATAGCGATTCTTCCTGAGAATAAGTGTCTGTACATGTACAAGATAATCAATGAAACAATGCTTGCACAAGATACACCATATACCAAGAAATAACATCTTATGATAAGATCCGGATATATCAATCAGTGTAACCATCGTGTCAAGAGAACATGGATATCTACACTAGATACAATGAACATAGAGGATATCATAAATGAGAAACTATCAGAGAATGTACTCGCCTGAAGTCCAAAGAATAGTCTCACAGATGTCTGATACGGTGCCTCGAAGACCTAGATATGGAATACAACATCAATACAAGGTTCCGAAAAGAAAATAAGTTAAACTAGTCAACTTCTAGGTCAACAAGTCAATTATAAGTCAAAAGTTAACTCGGTCAACTCTAAGTCAACTTTGGTCAACTATAGTCAACTATGGTCAACTATGGTCAACTACCTATTTCTAGGTTGCATAAGTCTAAAACAAAGATATTTGGTTCAAATACTAAAGTCTAGGTCATAAAAACTATATCTTATGATACTAGGATACCGTGTCTCTAGATACGTAAATCAATAGATAAATCACCACATAAAATATCAAAAAATTATTAATTATATAAAATCCTAATTACAAATATTAAATAGATAACTTGGTTTTCAACCAACTTGGTATCTCAACTGTAAACCGTAAATTTGATACCCACACCCAATACCTTGGGTATTCCCAATTACCTTGGTACTTACCTTGGTATCTAAAGGTAATACCCAATACCTTGCTTATACTAACTACCCGTATTTATAATATATGCTACACTAATTATTATACATATAGTATATTAAAATACTATTAGCAATTAGGAACATATTTACATATATATTAATTACCATATATATACATATATATCTATATATATATATATAAATATCTAATATTAATAAAATAGTCAAACTGTCATTAAAAGCCCCTGCTGACCGTCGCTGAAGCCATTGATACCGATGATACTCTGTTGTTTTTGCCACGATTTTCTGCTGCCGTCGCTAACTGCTGTCGCTGTTGTTGTATGCTATACTTCTGCTACTATTTTGCGACGCTGTTGCTTCTGCTTTGCCGACGCTGCTATCGCTATTGCGGCTGCTACTGCTGTTACTGCTGCTGCTGCTTTGGCGACATTGTTGTTGTCGCTACTGCTTTTTGCTCTCCCTCTATCTCTAATATATATATATATATATATATATATATATATATATATATATATATATATATATAATATATATATATATATATATATAACACATAATATAAATCGATACTAATATACATATAACTACAATATATATAACTATGACTATATAAATACATACATACTCCTCTACAACATATATATGTACATAATACATAGTAACATATTTATAACAACACTCATACGTATACGTACAAATAATCATACATAATATAAATACTTAACAATATATAATATAACTATATATATAACAACATATAATTATCTATTTAACATATACATATCTATACATACTACAATATATCAATATACTTACATGTAGAAGAATAGCTACATAACAAATATACACATATAGTATATACATAGATACATAGATCTAAGACACAATATTATGTAAATATATATACACAACAATATATATATATATACATATATATAATTATACCTCTCCATGAATAAGAACACAAGAGAAATAGATCTACAATTAAATTGCACAAACACATGGAACGTGTCACCTCGTATCCCACTAGATCAAGGATATGCATGCGACACGAGTCCACCACACATCCAAACATACCCCGAAGGACATGAGCAAGTCATAAATATCATTTACGAACAATACGAAGAGTCAAACACAATCCGTGTCAAAATGTGACATGCTCAAAGTCCCGTGTCTGAGGAAAAACCCCAAATCAATACGTATCATCAAATTATTGGGATACGACCTACACGTACCCAATTATGGACACTAAACTAGCCGCAAACACACAAGTACATGCCAAATTGATCTATAGGACCAATTGACACACACAACAATTGTTAATCTCGAAATTCTTCCAAAATTGACACAAAAAGCACCATAACTTTCTCAATAGGCCTCCTATGAAAACAAAACAAAATCCTATGGGTATCCTATACATATGGGTTGATTTCTTATGGTTAAATCTCATATTTAAAACCTAATTTAAGGGAAAAAAACTAAATTGTACCAATTGGGAGATGGATTCCCATTACAACCTCCAAATATGATGAAATTAGGCCCCAACTTGTGGATCCTTGCTCCTCTTTATAGATCCTTACTTCCTCCTTATAGATCCTTGCTCCCCTAGCCTCCAATGGTGATTTGGAAAGGAATTAGGATAAAATTTTGTAGGGAAATAAAGTTGGAATGAAGGAATTTGGTTGAGAGAAATTCTAGATCTAGTTTTCAAATGAAAAGAGGAGAGAGAAACAAATTCTTCCCTCTATTATAGACCAGCCCCCTTTTCCCTTCCTCAAGTCACTATGTAATATCTATTATACTCCTTGGGGCCTCTCATAAAGAAATAATTAATCAGGGAAGCTTCTAATCTAATGGTTTAATTAATTTTAATTCTCCTCCTAATCTATGGGCTTTCTAAATGGGCTCAAATCTAACAATTAATACATGTTGGTCCATGAGTCTAAACTAAACTAGTTAGGTCCACTAACACAACTCCAAAATAAATAAATAACATCTAACAATAATTAAATAATATAACAAATAATTATTTATCATGCACAATATTTAATTAAATATGAAATTACTAAAATATCCTTTCCTAGAAATGTGGTTGTGAGAAGTCTACCCTCCTTAAAATAATTTTGTCCTCAAAATTCAAAGATGAAAACTACCCCCAGAAAATAACAGAACATAACAAAAGAACATAACTAAAGAAAGAACATAACAAAATTAGGAAAGAACATACCTCAAGGCACAAACAAAATTAGGAAAGAACATACCTAAAGAATCCATCTTAGATGTGGATTAGCTAGAAGAAGTTGAGGATTATTTCGAACTACATTATAGGGACAAAGAGGGTATCATGTGCGCAAATGTTGTTGGTTGCGAATGTGTAATATTGGTGGCAGAGTAAAAAAAGAATTTTTGCTAAAGCTAATTGCAACACAAATTATTTTAGGCATGTTCATAGAAACCTTCCTGTTATAATATTTTCTCTAAATGAGCAATAAAAAAGGAACATGAATTCAATTAATTGAAAAAAGTGAGTATGCAAGTGAAATAAAATAAGGCAGAGTTCTCTAGACTGTCTTAGCATATGAGGTCCAAATTTATGAATGAATTATCTAAGACTCATCGATTTGATAAGGATCTTTGACCTTCTCTAAAATCACATATCTTTGTCCACAATACAAAACTTTTAAGCAATCTTAGAAATATATGACGGAGGTAGAACCGCTCTATCTTCTAACTTCACTAGTACCAGTGCAAAATCTTAATAATAAACAACTGAATTAAGAAGAAGGGTGCAATAAATAGTAGTGCCCAAACAACTGTGACTTCTAAGTATGTAATTAGGGGAGAACATATTGTACAAGGTCCCACAACAAAGGATACATCACTATTGATTGTAATATCCTAGAGGGTAGATTATTTAAGTATTGTCACCTTAGCTACATAGTTGGGATTGTTAAGGAGGAAAAGTCGATCATAATCCTGCCTGACAATAATGACAGCAGAATCATGGGCTGGTGACACGAGCTATACAGGTTGCACCGATGAATGCATAGAACAAGAGGAATGGGATGAAAGGATTAACTCAAGAGGAGGCTTTCACCTTAGATACCATCATCACAAGTATACTTTATTTAATGACATTCATGTACGAGTTTTATTTGATTTCGGTGCAACCCATAGCTTTATATCTACAGATTATGTTGAAGAGCATAGATTAAAGTAACATTCTTAAATTTAAATCTTAGGGTTAACACTCCATCAGGAGTAGAGACGACTGCTTGATATTTAGGGATGACTATATTTGTATCATAGGTAGAAATTTGTCATTAGATGTAATAATTCTTTGATATCAAGGATTATGATATCATACTCGGAATAGATTATCTTCGTGCATGCTTTGCGACGATCGATTGTGCTTGGAAGAAAGTTGTGTTTCACCTACCTAAAGAGAGTTTTTGTACTCGTGTAACTCGACATCAAAGGCATTAATAGTGATTTTGAGAACATTGACTCGATAAATGTTACATTCTGGCAGTGAACAATGCTTAGGCTTTGTGGGAGACATGAAAGGAAGGTGCAAATGCAGTTCATACTCAAGTCGTGGCAGAATTACCATGTGTGTTTTGAGACAAGACAACCATAATGCCACAAGACCAAGAAATTGATTTCACCATTGAGACATTTTTAAGTACTTGCCTAATATCTAGAGCCCGTACATAATGACATCAGTAAAACTAAAAGAGCTTAAACTGTAGGTACAAAATTTTTTGGACAAAGGATATATTTTCTCTAGTATTTTTTCATGGAGAGCTTTGATATTGTTTGTGAAGAAGAAATATGGATCGATATAGTTGTGCATCAACAACCGAGAGCAAAATAAAGTGATATTTTGAAATAAATATCCATTGTCATGAATAGATGATCTGTTCAATCAGCTACAAGGTGTCACTATATTTTTAAAAATAGATCTTCGCTCAGGCTATCATAACCTGAAGATCAAGCTGGAAGATGTGCTCAAGTCGACATTTCGTACAAGATACAAACATTATGAGTTCATGGTCATATTGTTTGGTTTAACCAATGTCCCTGTAGCCTTCATGGATATGATGAAGATAGTCTTTTAGTCCGCCTGGGATAAGTTCATGGTCATGTTCATTGATGATATCATGATCTACTCAAAGAATAAGGAAGACCATTAAAATATTTGAGAATTGTGTTACAGACCCTGGGCCTGTGAGATAATCAATTTTATGCTAAGTTGAGAAAATGTGAGTTTTGGATGAGTAGCGTGTCGTTCCTTTGACATATTATCTCAACAGAAAGCGTTATCATGGACCCAAAGAAAATTGAGGTGGTAGTGGACAGGAAATAACCTACATCGGCTAACAAAATTTATAGCTTCCTTGGCTTTCCACATAAAAATCGAAGATTTGTGAAGGATTTATCAAAAGTTGTGTCGTCTCTGACTCACCTAATCCATAAGGGAGTAGTATTCAAATGAACTGATGACTGCGAAACTATCTTCCAAGAGCTAAAGCAACGCCTCATTTCAGCTTCTATTCTTGCACTTTTGTATGGTACAACGGGGTTCCAAACAAATAGAGATGCATCAGGAATAGACTGGAGATTGCCTACATACCGGAGAAAGCTAATGTTGTGACAGATACGTTGAGTCATAAATTTGTGGTATAACTTTCAATAGCAAGCAAAATACTTAAAGACTTATTAGAGAACATGGGTATTGAGTTTCGAATTCATGGTAGAAATGTACAATTGGCTCAACTTCAGCTTGAGCCGCGTTTGCTTAACAAAATCAAGATCGCACAACGAGAAGATGAATTTATGTGAAAAGGGTGAAGGAGGTGGCTTTACAAGACACGACAGTGGCTCATTGCGGTTAAAGGCTTGGCTATGTGTTCCAAAAAAATGTGGTGCTCCAAAAAAATACTGACGGATGCTCAATTTGCCAACTACGTATTGCGTCCAGGGAGTTCAAAGATGTAAAAAGATATGTGTTCAAATTTTTAGTGGCACGGAATGAAGAAAGAGGTGGTCCTCTTCATCTCGCGGTGTTTGTCATGCCAGCAAGTGAAGGCAGAACACCAAAGGCCGGGTCGGGAGATGCATAACTTCGTTATTCCGGAATAAAAGTAGGACCACTTCATTATGGATTTCATAGTAGTCTGGTCGAAGACGCAGCGAAAAAATAATACGATGATATCCTTTAGGTACAAAGTAGATGGGAACTATTTGTGTCGACTGGTACCTTTTCTCTTGTCCCTAATGTTAGACTGTCTCACAAGGTAGATGGCGACCACAAGATATGGACGGGGAGTACACCAACAGAAATCCGAAACGTATTCAGTAAAGAAGGAAAAATTGAAAGGAACGAATTAAAGGCCCCGAAAGCGCGACGAATGGTTTCCGTCTCCGGTGCGAGGTTGATTGCCAGCGGCAGCAGCAGCACCCACCTAACCGTAGGCGTTCGGTTAGTAGTTTGGTAAATATACACGTTAGTGTGCAGTGTGAGATTGGTTCGTGCTACCTGCGCGGTCCATGAATCCAGCTCAGGGGTTATTGCGTACAAAGTCATGTACAGCAAAGACGCACGTAGTGTATCTACAACTGTAGGGGACTAGAGATCTTCCTCTCTCGTCTTTTTGCAGCCAAATGAGTGTTATATGAGCATGGGACCTAAGGGTGGCTCACAGGGACCAGCAGCAACTAGCTAGATCCCTAGCTCATCACGTGTGTTGGATAGTACGTCCATAGTGGACCGGTTTCAAGGTAGAGAGTCTCGTGCATCGGGTCGATCCAGATCACCAGCCCGTAATCTGGTCAGCAGATCTTCGCATTATCGAACTACGTATAATTAGGATTTGTTTCTTTCTGCCCAAATAAATATTCCCACGCCTTGGAACTTTTCTTGTGTATCAAGTTCTTGCACCAAAATGATATTTCGTTTGGAAGAGAGAGAACTAGGGACGCAAGGGAGAGCATGGTGAGAACCCAACGACGGCTGTCTCAGCACATGGTAGTGATGTCATTATTGTAGGTGATGAAGTGATCATAAACATCTCTTGCGATGACAATTATTGACTGGTGGACTCAGGGGCGTCAACGCACATATATCACAACATGACAGTTTTTGTCACATACACAACAGGAAACTGTGGAGTATTGAAGATAGGCAACGAAAATATGTTAAAGCTTGTTGCTATAGGAGATGTGCATTTAAACACAAATACATGAGCAACTCTTGTGCTAAAAGATGTTTGTCATATTTTTTATATTCGCTTTAACCTGGTATAAGTTGGATGGTTGGATGATGAGGGGTTCATCAATTACTTTTGAAACTATCAGTGAAATCTTTCCTGAGGTTCGTTGGTGATTGTTAGAGGAAGCAAGAGTTTCAATTTTTATTATATGGAAAAGAATGCATGGGGGCACAAATATGAACACAGTCAGCGATATATCTACTAAGTTATGGCATAAGTTGTTTAGCCATATTAACAAAAAAATAATTTTAGAGATTAACTCTACAAAATTGGAGAGGTACACGCACTGCATGGCTAAAAAGTAAAACATTATGTCTTTCTAAAGTCATCTAGCTTCAAGGAAGTCAACATTGCTCGATTTGGTACACTCGGATATCTACGATCTAATGAAGGTTAAAACTATTGGTGATGCTTCTTATTTTGTAACTTTTATCAGTGATTATTCCAGAATAGTTTGGTTCTATGCTATAAAGACCAAGGATCATGTGCCACCTACTTTTAAGAATTTTTAGGCCTCTATTGAAAGGGAGACGTGCAAGAATTTAAAATATATTCAGTCTGATAATGATGACAAATACATTGTTCCATTTGATGCATATTATAAATAGCAAGAAATTTGCCACCAGAAGACTCTGTCAAAGACACGTCATATGATTGGTGTACTGGAACATATGCACTGGACACTGATAGAGAGGGTACAGTATTTGTTGTATGAAGTAAACTTACGGGACAATTATTGGGATGAGTCTCTCAACATGCGTATATTATTGATTTATCTCAGAGTGCTTCTTTTTAGGTGATGTGCCTGATAAAGTATATTATATAAAGGATCTATCATACAATTACCTTCGAGTGTTTGGATGTAAGGCCTTTGTATATATACTAAAGGACGAGAGGTCCAAATTTGCGGCAAAGATAAGACAGTTCCTCTTTGTTGGCTATGGTCGGAATGAGTTATTGAATAGACTCTATGGCCTAATAGAAAGAAACTTTAACTAAGAAGAAGAAGGGATAACACTCAGGATTTTGAAATGCCTTCTGAGGTTGAGGATTTATCTGAGTTAGAGTCATTACGCTTTGAGATATTTCTAGAGGACAATACATAGAATCTAGTTACGAGGGATGTAACCACCGTATCATAAAATTCTAGCTTAAATATTATTTTTAGGATAATTTGGGGCTAGTGGGATTTTTTCATAATTTTTGGTTAATTAAAAACCTAGTAATACTAATTTTCTATGACTTTTAAGAATTTATTTTAGGGACAAACATAATTAAAAATACCCCAAACTTTTATTTTAGGTTCTAAATAATCAAATATATTTTGTTGATTTTTTTATGAATTTTTTGATTATTTTTAGCATTTATTTTAAGTTAATTAGGAAATTACTGAATTAAAAACTAATTTCCAGAAAAAGAAAATCCTAATTTAACCCAACCCGCCCAGTCAACAGCCAGCTTGGCCCGCGTGTCAGCCATCGCGGCCAGTCAGGGAGGCCCAGCTGTCTGCGAGAGAGGGTGAGGGTGGGCGCGGGTGAAGTCGGTCCTAGGCGAGTCGAACCCAGCCGAGCCGAGCCGCGTCCTAGTCCAACTCGGACTCAGCCGAGCCAAGCCGGCTGGAACGCGGGCCATCCGATCCGAGCATGCAGCAGCGGATGGATGCCACGTGGTACATCCTTAGTCGCGGCTGCTCTCTCTCTCTCCTATATATTTACAGTGTTTATTTTATAATTTCTAGGGTTTTCTTTTTGCCGATTTTTGAGAATTGTCATCTAGGGTTTCCTTCATCTTCCAGAAGCCATTACTCATAGCTCCGAACTCCAAATGTGGTCCAGCTTCTTGCATTAGAACCGTATTGAGGTTAGTTTTCTGAATATATAAATTGTTTCACAAAATTATGAATATTAAATTCTAGAAAATTCGTAGAGCACAGCATGTCCAAAAATAGATGCATATTGGTATTTTTGCGATTTCAGGAGAACCAGGAATCAGAATCATGAACCGTTTTAAGTTTCAGAAAGATAATGACAAGATCATTGACATATGTTTTTCCCAAAATTTAATTTGAAATATTTCATTGCTGTTAATTCTGTAGAACTTCTAGATTAATAATCAACCACCGTTGCACAAAACAATTTTGGTATGTGCAATAATTCCTAAACGAATTTGAATTTGGACGAGCTATAAATTCTAGCATGTTTTTTATGCTGAAATTTATAGAAAATCATGCATGAAAGTCGAGTTTGTGTCGGTTGACTTTTTGGTCAATATATTGCCTCGATTTGCGTGCCATGAGTCTCGAATTAAAAATAAAATTAGTTTTTTTGAACAAAATTTAGAAATTGACCTAAAAATTAGAATAATAAGATAAGATTTTAGAGTATTTGTTCCAAAATTAAATAAATTAAAATAAATTATCTTTTAACATGGTAATTTGTAATACATAGGCTATTTTAACTGTGACTTGAATTCTGATTCATACCAGCTAAGGACCACAGGCGAGTAAATTTCGGTTATTACTTTCAGTACTTGATAGTATCTATAATGCATGCTTAGTATTGATTATTTGATTATTGACACTTGTTACACAGATTAGTATGATGGATTCTTATTATGAGATACGTGACTGTTCTGGATTATTATTATTTCTTCGTGACTAGTTTGGAATCCATGTGTACTTGTGGGGAGGGGAAATACTTAGTGGACGTGTGAACTACCATTTCTATTCCATGGTCTTCCTGGAATAATAGCAACCATGCACGATACGTGTGGTTTGTCGGATATTACCCCCTAGCCGTTCACATGTCGACAAGGTATTTCAAATCACAAAGAGTAGTTGCTCCCATCTGTTCTTTCATACATTACAGTTATTTCTTTTGTTGCTTGGAGATATTGTACTATATGTGTGCCATGACAGGACTTCAGTATTTGGTTGTTCTAGTTGCTTTATTGTGAGTTCAGTTTTTTCTATTATATATTCTTTACTATTTACTGTCTTATAGCTTCTACCATGTGTTGGAACTGTTTCCACTGTGATGTACTCGTTCCTTTCCTTACTGGATAAACATTTTAGGTGACTACAATGAGGATGCAATCCTTACACATTATGGACCATATGCCAGCAATATAATAGAGCTCGATTTTGCCCTTTCGGAGGATCAGGGAGAGTTAGCAGCTCAGATACCGTCTACAATGGAGTAGTTTAGTAGTAGTTTATTTTGTTAGTTATTTTAGACCAGATTGTTCTTTGACAGTTTTCTAAAGTATTTTCAATATTGTAAGATGGATATTTAGTTTTGGGGAGATTCATTGAACCCGCATCAAGACTATTATTTTATTATTATCTTGGTGTATTCATTTAAACTAGTGCTTGTGATTGAGTATAGTGTGGAGATGTATATATGTTGTGAGTTGTAGATTACTTGTGGCTTTTTGTACAATGTTCTACCACCAATACTGCGGCATAGGCTGGGCATACTCATGACTCATGTCCAAATCCAGGGTGCGGGTTGTGACACGTTTTTAGTGGTGGCCTTTGTAGGTCAGGTTTCGTACAAGGTTGCGAACTCATAGTGTTACTCAAGTTAGTTGTACGACTGCGAGCCTGCTATAGGATATACATACTAGGAATAGGAAGATACTCAATCACAACTAGGATCCCATATACTCAACTCACAAACCCTTATAAATTCCTTTCGAGCAATCAGATCTCTTTTATAGTTGATTGTCCTTCTTGAATACTTCCTTATCTTATGTTATATCAACTTTATTCTTCTTGTTTCCAACCTTTTAGAATGTCACCAACGACTAGAACGCGCGATGCCAGAGCCAATGGTGCTTTTCCTACACCATCCGTATCGCATGAGGCCTCATCAGCTGGATCAGGGAATCTTCCTCCTCCTCCTCAGCCATTACATGAGCTCTTCTGAAGCATGATGGAGCTCAAAGGGCTTAGGAAGAGGCTTAGAGGAAACAGACAGTAGTACTGAGGGTAGGAATAGAAAATACCCAACTGGTTGCCCTAGCAGCTATCGAGAGGGTTGCCCAACAACCACAACAGCAGGACGCTCAACCGAAGGTGGGTAACATCCAAGACTTCAAGAAGATGGAGCCTCGGACGTTCAAGGGGACAGAGGGAATCCTCTACTATAATGAGTGGCTCGAGGATATCGAACGGATCATAAAAGTTTCTCGGCTTTCCGAGGACCTGAAGATTGAGGCCGTTAGCTTGCAGCTTCACGATATTGCTCGTACTTGGTTCAGAAATGAGCCTAGGATTGCAGATCCAAACCTGACTTGGGAGCAGTTTAAGGACCTCTTTAATAAAAAATTCTTTCCTGCAGTAACCAAAGGAGTTTTGGAGAAGCAATTCCAGAACTTAGAGTAGAACGGGATGACCGTGGATGATTGTGTTATAGAATTTGGCAGGCTGAGCCAATTTATAGAGTACATGGTGAGGGACCCGGAGGATAGATCGAGACGATTCAGAGAGGGCTTGAACCAAGAGGTCAAAGTCCACATTTCTTTGGCCCATACGACTTTTGCTGACATATTAGCAAAGGCTCAAAGGGTCGAAGTGGATATGTCTCTTCGGAATAAGAGGAACAGGGATGATATCGGCAGTGGTAGTAGTTAGGGGCAGGCAAAGCGTCAACAGTTTTAGCCTAGGACCTTTCAGCAACAGCAACAGTACCGTGCCCCAGTTAAAGCCCCAGCTCAGCAAGTGCAGCAACAGCCACACAGACAAGTGCAATAAGTTCCCCCATCCAACTATTGTACGAAGCCAGGGCATTCTTGGGAGATCTACCGAAAGAGATTAGGCGTTTGATTATTTTGTGGACTTCCTACACATCAGATGAGGGAGTGTCCTACCATACCCCCTTTAGGCGGATCCTCGGCCCAGAGAAGACCAGATGGACCACCAGTGCCCAGCAGCCAAGAGGACCCCCACTTCCTACGCAACAGCAGCAGTTTGCTCAAAAACAACAAAGGGGAGTACCTCCGCAGGGCAGAGCTTTTGCCATGACAGTAGAGGAGGCTGAGCCGACTGGTGATGTGATAGAAGGTTCTATTCTTTTTGATTCTATTTCTGTTATTGCCTTATTTGATTCTAGTGTATCGCATAGCTTCATATATGTATCCTTTGTGCTTAAACATAGTTTAGTATCAGAACCCTTGAGTAGGAGTTGCAAGATCACGACTGGTGGAGGCACTATCTTAGTTAGTGATACTTGCAAGGGGCGTCTTGTTACCTTGGGAGGCCATAATTTGGATGCTAGTTTACTCGTAATGCCACTTTCAAGTTTTGACATTATCCTTGGAATGGATTGGTTAAGTATACACCATACTAGCATAGACTGTCGTGGAGGATGTATACTATTCTGCCCTCTAGAAAGGCCAGAATTTGAGTTTGTTAGGGAAGGAGTTGAGCAGAGTGATCGAATTATTTATGGATCCATGGTAGCAGAGAAGGACTTGCCATACCCTATTATTGCAGAATTTTTAGACGAATTTCCTGAGGAGCTACCAGGATTGCCACCGGACAATGATCTTGAATTTTCTATAGACTTAGTGCCTGGGGCAAAACCGGTGTCGCAACAAGTATACAGGATCAACAACAACGAGCTGGCAGAACTGAAGAAGTAGGTTGATGAATTGCTAGGCAAGGGTTTTATTAGATCGAGTTCCTCGCATTGGGGAGCTCCGGTCTCATTTGTACCAACATGCACAGGAATGGGTGCGGGAGCTACCCCCAAGGATGGGTCAGTGCGAATGTGAATTGATTACAGGGCTCTGAACAACCTCACCATCAAAAATAAATATCTGCTACAAAGGATAGACGATCTTTTCAATCAATTGAGTGGAGCGAGGGTATTTTTGAAGATTGATTTAAGGTCTGGCTATCATCAGTTAAAGGTGAAGAAGGAAGATATTCTGCAAACTATATTTCGAACAAGGTATGGCCAATATGAGTTTATGGTGATGCCATTTGGGTTGACTAATGTCCCGACAGTCTTCATGAACTTGATGAACAAGGTGTTCCTGTAAACCCCCTCGATTAATTCTATAGATAGTCAGGTTTGGACTGGAAAATTTTTGGTTTTAGCAACAGATGTTGAGGTTTAGAGTGGAGTTAAGTTTGTCTGGTATTTTAATTTATTTAATTACAACCCTTGGCGCACCCTATCATTGCTTGATTATTCGGAGTCCAATATCAGCCCATAAATTCCATCGGATTATTATACTTCTGACTTGACCCGCCAAATTAGGCACTGGACTTTTCCGTCTTGATAAAATCAGATTTCGTTGTGCTCTAAATTAATTGAACAATTTTTCGAAACCGTAATCCATATTTAATTTCGTGTCGGACACCTGTGTCGTTACCCTAAATTTTGAGATACCAACTTAACCCGTCGAGCCGGACCAACTAAAGGGTCCAAGACTGACTCCAAGCCTCCACCATTTTTGACCTTTGCGTCATTCCCGAATTTTGACCCCAAGTGCCCCCATTTAATTTAAAAGCGCGGGACACCTTAATTCTATTTAAATCGGGGATACCAATTTTGCCTAATCCTATTTTAATTCTCAATTAATCCCGATGGCCATTAAATTAAACCCGTGCCAAACCCCCAACACCCCCTCGCCTTGCAAATCATCACCCACGATTTTCTCCATAATTTTAGCGTTATTTTATGTGTTCGTGCAATTTCCCGAATTTAAGGGGCTAAATTATAATTTATTAATTTATGTGTCCTCGCCCTATTGGACATGACCATATAGAGAGCCCCCACTCCATTCCTCATTAAGAAATGATCTTTACTTATGTGAAATCCTAGCCCTCTATTTTAAATGGACTAATCTACACCCTCCATTCCTCATGAATGAATAATTTTCCCTCATGACAAATCCTAGCCACTTATTAAATTTTTGAAGCATCCTCACCACTCAAGATACATCACCCCTTCCTATAAAACCATCACCCTCACCCTCACAAACCCCAAGGCCGGCCCTAATCCCAACATTTGGGAAACCTCACCCCCCCTCTCTCTCTCTCTCTCTATCCTCACTCCTCTACATTTCTCCATACGAAAACTATTCTTTTTCTTTCTTCCTCATCTTCCTTTCTTCTACTTCTTCCTGGTTATTTGCCGGCCGGCCAACTGAAGCCCTCGACTCCAGCCCGCGGTGCAGCCCCGACCCCTCGGTGCAGCTCCCGTTCTGCCGACCCGCTGTGCAGCCCCTATTCAGCCACTGCAGACCGCCCGGCGACACTCTGCACCCGACGTCACCCCCGCTGTTCTTCTCCGGTGGCACTGTACGGTTCTTTCCCTCCCCCCGACTCCGCTCGGACTCCACCCGTCCGTCCACGGCTACAAAATCTCCTCCCGAGGTCGTCTTCTCCGGCCTACTGCGTTTCAGTCGAACGTCACGACTGACCTCCATCCGACCCGGCGTTCGAGCGCAGCTCCGATGAGCTGCAACCCACGGCGAGATACCCACTGTGATCCGGCGAGCTTCCTCCACCTAGCCATTCTCCAAACACTGAGTCGAGCCACTGCTCCTATCGGGCAGCTCCGGCAATGCAGACCGACCGAGCCACTGCTCCGGCACTGTGCATTGCGGCTGACCCGCAGCAGTCCGGTCTCCCTCATCCGATCTGATCCCCGTCCGGCCGCCTCCCTGTCGTCATCATCACCACCCCTGTTAGCTTACACCATTGCCATCCTCACCACACGCCATTGCCACCACCATGTCGACTTCTTCTCCGGCCACCCTCCACCAACAGCACCACCACTTCACCCACCAGCACCACCTTCACTCACCACCGTCGTCAATAACACAGCCGGCCAACACCACCACTACGCATCGCCGAGGTGAAACACATCCCCCCCTCTCTTTATACATTGATATATTTTGTTTGGAGAAAATTCTTAGTGTAGTATAATTGATCTTGAGTTTTATTCAGGTGTGATTAGAGTTTAGTGTAGTGTTTAAGGTCGGGATTACATGAAATGGTTGTGAACTATATGCATGGGTGGAAATTTCAAGGTTAATGTTTAAGGCATGTGGAATTATTTTGGGATCGAAATAAATAGGTCATATAATACATGGTTGGTGGAAGGCTAAATTAATTAATGAAGGATGAAAATTAAATTAATTAAGGACGTGGACACATGATGGGTAAAATTGTGACATAAATAATAAAGATAGAATTGAATGCCACATAAGATTTTCAGGGTTTTATACATAATGATATATGCATTGTTGATCTATTGATTGAGTATTAGTCGTGATCCTTAAATATTGGGCATTTATTAAGGGAGGAATAACAATAACTGAATGTAACTGAGGAGAAGTTTATTACGAAATGATAGATGATTATATATAATTGAGGGTTAAAATAAATAAATAAATTACTTACTTTGATGATGATAGTAAACGTACATGGTAATGTCTGTGAAGACCAGAGAAAAATTGGAGGAGTTAAACATACTTGAACTACTGAACATGGTGATGAATAAAGAAAGATTTAGGATTTGGATTGATGATATGGTACCAATGTTTAATTTGATTAGATGTAACGTACTCCGAGTCAACCTTGGTCAACCCCTAGCGTCTTGTCCCTGTGAGTCGTAGCTGAGACTGAGTTTAGGTATAGATGTGTGTCGTGTCCCTGCTTGACGTAGAATAGATTATTAATTTTGGTTTGTGTCTATCTCTAGGTACAACGGAACCTGAGGACTTGGACGTGGTACCGGATCCCCGTCATCAACAGCCGCACGCAGGCAAGTGTACCTTGCCACCCTGTATTTCAGATTACAGATATTTGTTGTTCTTTATGTACATTGTGTACGTACTAATGTTGACGTTCGATACCTCGAGTCCGGATCACAACCGGGTGCTGACGTTCATCGTAACATCTTAGAATAATTGTTAGATGCTTTGTAGTACCTCGATGTATGTACCTGAGTACATTGACACCCCAGGACACACTCATACACTGTGATCGTGCCAGATTCCTGTATCCTGATACTGACATCATGACCAGAGACTGGGACGACCTTAGGGTCACGTCTGTTGAGTTACTTTCGTGAGTCGAGACTGTTAGATAGAGGTTCAGGTTCAGCATACCATCGTTGACCGCTTGGAAAGGGAAAGACAGTTACTAGACGCTTGGGCTCCTCCGCACGCGCTTATATATGTATATGTAGTGATCCTGTATTCTAGAGTAGTGTATCACCCGTGTGTCTCTGTGCTCGGAGCTACGGTACGCCCCGTGTGTCTCTGTGTTCGGAGCTACGGTTTTATTTTGGACAGCCCACGCGTCGAACATTGTCTTTAAACTGTGTCACAATTGTTTGGTTATGATAGAGTACCCTGTCGTGTACTTGTACTTTCTGTTACTTGGCATGTTGTATTATTGTACCTTGTTACGTCCCTCTGAGGACCTGGTTCCCTGCCAGTTTTGCAGCATAGATGATTATGGAGCATTTGGAGTTGCTGTTGGAGACGCATGTCTGGCGAGAATGGTACCAGGTACTCACATCTTATCTACCGGCATTATGGTTATTGTACATTGATTATTCATCTGCTATTGTAGCCTAGTTTTATAGACTCATACTTTTTCTCGAGTATATTCGAGTTAATGTGTTATGGGGCGGCCGACTCTAGCACATATAGCTCTTTCTTGTATATTGTTGTACATTGTAGATTGAGACATAGAGGTTTATATTTACGGGAAATCTAGATTGTGCCTTTTATATTATACAGCTTATACGTATTCGAGTCAGACCAGAGTCTGGTTGAATGCGTAGCTGGCGTGTCACGTATTCCTGGTCCTACGTATTTTGGGACTGGGGCGTGACATGTTTTTGTGGTGGCCCATGCAAGTCCAATTTAAATCGTCTTGGTCACCTGACTGTGCCAAGCGAGCCTGCAAATTAGGAATATATGTTATGATTGTTGAATAGGATCTCAATCCATAATCGATTTTAAAAACTCTTTATATGTGATTATCGCCCTTGGACTTCCAATTTGCATTCGTTCAATCTTCGTCGATATCGCTATTCTTATTTCTCGTCCCCTATTATTCGGGAAGACGAATGCTTGTGACTGAAGATTTCCCTCCAGAAGAAGATCATAGACCAGACGGCAGAAGACAAAATTCGTATATCTTTCTCTGAGAAGATTGTTACCTTATCTGGATAGATTGTTGGGTTCATTGGATTCTAGAACTAGTGTGGAAGGTTGGCAATAGAGTTGGACCCAGTAGTACCCTACCCGTGCTTGAGGTACCAGTGATCTTGGAAGTACTGAGAACTAGAAGGATTATTGATCATGACCTAGAATGATTTATGGGAATGCATAGCCTGATGATAGAAACTAGAGGTTGTATATGATAGCAATACCAGGAATGACATTATGGACTAGAGGAGATATAATTTCAAGCTCTCACTTGGAAGATGATGATCTAATACCAGAAATTTTAGTATGTGCTTGAGTGATACCATTATTATACTATACGACTTGGAGAGATAAATAACGAAAAGAAGGGAACTCGAGGAATAAAAATTTTAGGGAAAATTTGAGGAAAAGAGAAATTATATTTTAGGCAGGGAAGAAAATTTTCTTTTAAAGGATTACTGTGGTAAACAGAACAGGAGGATTTATTTTAAGGTTAAGTCTGGAAGATGACACCGTCCTAGCATGAGTTGATTGAGCCAATACCACGCGACACTAGATTATCGACGTAGTTGTATTTATATTTTTAGGCCACCAGGTTACCCTGAGTTGAGTTCAGAAAGCCCAGGAGTATGGTGCCCATCTACCTTAGGGGTATACAATGCAGGAGGTGAACCAGTGTACACCATGTTATATCAGAGTTTGAGGATGTGATTCTAGATAATCTTTCTGGCCTACCACCAGACAGAGAGATAAAATTTGCCTTAGAGTTGACTCCAAGAGCGAAGCCAATTTTTTTTTTCCGTATTCAGACTAGCACCGAAAGAGTTTGTTGACTTGAAGGTCCATAGTAGAGGATCACTTGGACAAGAGTTTCAGTCAGGCTAGTGTTTCTCTATGGGGCAAAACCTATCTTAATTGTGCCGAAGAAAGACGGGACAGTACAGTTGAATCAGCTAAGTGGCACATATGTATTCTCGAAGATCGATCTCAGATCAGGCTATCATCAGATCAAGGTACGGAGAGAAGACATTCCGAAGGCGGCGCTTCGGACGAAGTATGTGCTCTATGAGTTTTTAGTCATAACCGTTTGGTTTGACCAATGCGCCAGCAGTATTTATGAGCTTGAGGAACAAGGTTTTCCACCAGTACTTGGATAAGTTCGTTGTGGTGTTCATCGACGTCTTGATATATTCCGATCACCAGGAGAAGCACGAGAGACATCTCAAGATTGTGTTGGAGATGCAGAGAAATGACAGGCTGTAAGCCAAGCTCAGCAAATATGAGTTATGTTCAGATAGAATTGATAGTCTACACATCAGGACAGCTGAGAGTTCTTGAGAAGAACTATCAGACACACGATCTAGGTCTAGCTGCAGTAATATTTGCAGTAAAGCGATGGCGACACTACCTTTATGCAGAGCTGATGTTGAGATTTATACAAAATGCAGAAAGTCTGAAGAATGCCTACACGTAGAAGGAACTCAACATGAGACAAAGGCATTGGCTAGAATTTATGACAGATTATAATATCGAGTTGCAGAACCACTCTGGCAAGACGAATGTAGTTTATGACTCATCGCCAGTTGTTAGAGGATTTTCAGGAACTCAGGATTGAGATTGTATTGCCAGGCATGGATGGACAGATGGCCAGTCTTGAGGTTCAGTCTACTTTGGTTGAGAGGATCAAGGCAGCATTGCCTACGAACATGAGATTTAGACGACTGCGAGAAAGGACAGAGGCCGACTTGAAAACGGGATTCAAGATTCATGAAGAAGGAACATTAAGGTGTGGAGATCGCCTATGCATTCCGAGTGGCAAGCTATGCCAAGACTTGATGACCGAGGCTCATAGCTCGATTTATTCTATTCATCCCGGGGGTACGAAGATGTACTGAGATTTGAGGCAGCATTACTGGTAGCATAGGATGAAGAGAGAGATTGCGAGATTCGTAGCAAGATGCTTGGGATGTCAGCAAGACAAGGCTGAATAACAAAGAACTGCAGGACTATTGCAGCTGCTTCCCATTCCCGAGTGAAAGTGGGAACACATTACCATGGACTTCGTCACAGGATTTCTGCGAAGCCCTAGCAGGAAGGATACAATTTGGGTGGTCATAGACAGACTCACCAAGCCTGCACATTACTTGCCCTTCAGAGTTGGGCAGTCCACAGAGATATTAGCTGACATGTATATGAGACAGATAGTACGGTTACATGGAGTGCCGTCAACATCGTATCGGATCGTGATTCCAGATTCACGTCACATTTTTGATGGAGTATGCAGGAGAGCCTAGAAACTCGTCTTAAATTCAGCACTGCATATCATCCACAGATTGATGGCCAATCAGAGCGCACGATACAGATATTAGAGGATATATTGAGAGCGTGCATAATTGATTTTGGAGGATCTTGGAAGGACCATCTACACTTGGTGGAATTCTCCTACAATAACAGTTACCAGGCTAGCATATAAATGGCACCTTATGAGGCACTGTACGGCAAGAAATATAGGTTGCCAGTTTGTTAGAGTGACGTGGGAGAGCGTCAGATACTTGGTCTAGAGTTGGTGACACAGATATTGGAGAAGGTCAAGCAGATTCAGAGCCACCTGCGTGCTGTACAGGACAGACAGAAACGTTGAGCAGATGCGCACCGCAGGTCATTGGAGTTCAAGGAGGGTGACCATGTATTTTTGAAGATATCGCCTACTCGTAGTACCATCAGATTCAGAGGCAAAGGCAAGCTAGTCCGAAGTACATCGGACCTTTTGACATCTTAGAATGAGTTGGCAAAGTGGCTTACTGTCTTGCATTACCTCCATCATTAGAAGGAGTGCATGACGTATTTCACGTATCGCAGCTGAGGAGATATGTCGCAGACCCTAGCCACGTACTTGATCATTCGGAGATTACAGTCAGGCCCAGTCTATCTTACGAAGAGCAGCCAATTGAGATCCTCGATCGCAGCAAGAAGACATTGAGAGGGAAGACGATTCAACTGGTTAGAGTGGCATGGAAGCACCATTCACTAGGCAAGTCTACTTGGGAGCGCGAGGATTCTATTCAGCAGCGATTTCCGTACTTATTTGAGGAGCAAGGTACGAATTTACGTACGGAATTTGATTACTAGTTGTTTTTAAATCCTTTTAGCTATTATCGTGCTTTAATTTTAATTTCGGGGAAGAAATTTTTCTAAGTTAGGAAGAATGTAAACCCCCTCGATTAATTCTATAGATAGTCAGGTTTGGACTGGAATTTTTTTGGTTTTAGCAGCAGATGTTGAGGTTTAGAGTGGAGTTAAGTTTGTCTGGTATTTTAATTTATTTAATTACAACCCTTGGTGCGCCCTATCATTGCTTGATTATTCGGAGCCCAATATCAGCCCATAAATTTTATTGGATTATTGTACTTCTGACTTGACCCGCCAAATTAGGCACTGGACTTTTTCGTCTTCATAAAATCATATTTCGTTGTGCTCTAAATTAATTGCACAATTTTCCAAAATCGTAATCCATATTTAATTCCGTGTCAGACACCTGTGTCGTTACCCTAAATTTTGAGATACCAACTTAACCCGTCGAGCCGGAACAACTAGAGGGTCCAAGACTGACTCCAAGCCCCCACCATTTTTGACCTTTGCGTCATTCCCGAATTTTGACCCCAAGTGCCCCCATTTAATTTAAAAGTGCGGGATACCTTAATTCTATTTAAATCGGGGATACCAATTTTGCCTAATCCTATTTTAATCCTCAATTAATCCCGATGGCCATTAAATTAAACCCGTGCCAAACCCCCAACACCCCTCGCCTTGTAAATCATCACCCGTAATTTTTTCCACAATTTTAGCGCCATTTTATGTGTTCGTACAATTTTCCAAATTTAAGGGGCTAAATTGCAATTTATTAATTTATGTGTCCTCACCCTATTGGACATGACCATATGGAGAGCCCCCACTCTATTCCTCATTAAGAAATGATCTTTACTTATGTGAAATCCTAGCCTTCTATTTTAAATGGACTAATCTACACCCTCCATTCCTCATGAATGAATAATTTCCCCTCATGAAAAATCCTAGCCACTTATTAAATTTTGGAAGCATCCTCACTACTCAAGTTACATCACCCCTTCCTTTAAAACCATCACCATCACCCTCACAAACCCCAAGGCCGGCCCTAATCCCAATATTTGGGAAACCTCACCCCCTCTCTCTCTCCTCACTCCTCCATATTTCTCCATACAAAAACTATTCTTTTTCTTTCTTCCTCATCTTCCTTTCTTCTTCTTCTTCCTGGTTATTTGTCGGCCGGCCAACTGAAGCCCTAGACTTCGGCCCGCGGTGCAGCTCCAGCCCGCGGCGTAGCCCCGACCCCGTGGTGCAGCACCGGCCCGCGGTACAGCCCCGACCCAGCGGTGCAGCTCCCGTTCTGCCGACCCGCTGTGCAGCCCCCATTCGGCCACTGCCGACCGCCCGGCAACACTGTGCACCCGACGTTACCCCCGCTGTTCTTCTCCGGCGGTACTGTGCGGTTATTTCCCTCCCCCGACTCCACTCGAACTCCACCCGTCCGTCCACGGCTACAGAATCTCCTCCCGAGGTCGTCTTCTCCGGCCTACTGCGTTTCAATCGAACGCTGCGGCTGACCTCCATCTGACCCGGTATTCGAGCGCAGCTCCGACGAGCTACAACCCGCGACGAGATACCCGCTGTGATCTGGCCAGCTTCCTCCACCTAGCCATTCTCCAACCGCTGAGTCGAGCCACTGCTCCGGTCGGGCAGCTCCGGCAATGCAGCCCGACAGAGCCACTGCTCCGGCACTGTGCATTGCGGCTGACCAGCAGTAGTCCGACCTCCCTTATCCGATCCGATCCCCGTCCTGCCGCCTCCATGTCGTCATCATCACCATCCCATTAGCTTGCACCATTGCCATCATCACCATACGCCATTGCCACCACCGTGTCGGCTTCTTCTCCGGCCACCCTCCACCAACAGCACCACCACTTCACCCACCAGCACCACCTTCACTCACCACCGTCGTCAACAACACAGCCGGCCAACACCACCACTACGCATCACCGAGGTAAAACACATCCCCCCCTCTCTTTATACATTGATATATTTTGTTTGGGGAAAATTTTTAGTGTAGTATAATTGATCTTGAGTTTTATTGAGGTGTGATTAGAGTTTAGTGTAGTGTTTAAGGTCGGGATTACATAAAATGGTTGTGAACTATATGCATGGGTGGAAATTTCAAGGTTAATATTTAAGGCATGTGGAATTATTTTGGGATCGAAATAAATAGGTCATATAATACATGGTTGGTGGAAGGCTAAATTAATTAATGAAGGATGGAAAATAAATTGATTAAGGACGTGGACACATGATGGGTAAAATTGTGACATAAATAATGAAGATAGAATTGAATGCCACATGAGATTTTCAGGGTTTTATACATAATGATATATGCATTGTTGATCTATTGATTAAGTATTAGTCGTGATCCTTAAATGTTGGGCATTTATTAAGGGAGGAATAACAATAACTGAATGTAACTGAGGAGAAGTTTATTACGAAATGATAGATGATTATATATAATTTAGGGTTAAAATAAATAAATAAATTACTTACTTTGAGGATGAAGGTAAATGTACATGGTAATGTCTGTGAAGACCAGGGAAAAATCGAAGGAGTTAAACATACTTGAACTACTGAACATGGTGATGAATAAAGAAAGATTTAGGATTTAGATTGATGATATGGTACCAATATTTAATTTGATTAGATGTAACGTACTCCGAGTCAACCTTGGTCAACCCCTAGCGTCTTGTCCCTGTAAGTCGTAGCTGAGACTGAGTTTAGGTATAGATGTGTGTCGTGTCCCTGCTTGACGTAGAATAGATTATTGATTTTGGTTTGTGTCTATCTCTAGGTACTACGGGACCTGAGGACTTGGACGTGGTACCGGATCCTCGTCATCAGCAGCCGCACGCAGGCAAGTGTACCTTGCCACCCTGTATTTCAGATTACAGATATTTGTTGTTCTTTATGTACATTGTGCACGTACTTATGTTGACGTTCGATACCTTACGTCCGGATCACAACCGGGTGCTGACGTTCGTCGTAACGTCTTAGAATAATTGTTAGATGCTTTGTAGTACCTCGATGCACATACCTGAGTACATCGACAACCCAGGACACACTCATACACTGTGATCGTTTCAGATTCCTGTATCCTGATACTGACATCATGACCAGAGACTGGGATGACCTTAGGGTCACGTCTGTTGAGTTACTTCCGTGAGTCGAGACTGTTAGATAGAGGTTCAGGTTCAGCGCACCATCGTTGACCGCTTGGGAAGGGGAAGACAGTTACTAGACGCTTGGGCTCCTCTACACGCGCTTATATATGTATATGTAGTGATCCTGTATTCTAGAGTAGTGTATCACCCGTGTGTCTCTGTGCTCGGAGCTATGGTACGCCCCGTGTGTCTCTGTGTTCGGAGCTATGGTTTTATTTTGGACAGCCCACGTGTCGAACATTGTCTTTAAACTGTGTCACACTTGTTTGGTTATGATAGAGTACCCTGTCGTGCACTTGTACTTTCTGTTACTTGGCATGTTGTATTATTGTACCTTGTTACGTCCCTCTGAGGACCTGGTTCCCTGCCAGTTTTGCAGCATAGATGATTACGAAGCATTTGGAGTTGCTGTTGGAGATGCATGTCTGGCGAGCATGGTATCAGGTACTCACATCTTATCTACCGGCATTATGGTTATTGTACATTGATTATTCATCTGCTGTTGTAGCCTAGTTTTATAGATTCGTACTTCTTCTCGAGTCTATTCGAGTTAATGTGTTATGGGGCGGCCGACTCTAGCACATATAGCTCTTTCTTGTATACTGTTGTACATTGTGGATTGAGACATAGAGGTTTACATTTATGTGAAATCTAGATTGTGCCCTTTATATTATACAGCTTATACATATTCGAGTCAGACCAGAGTCTGGTCGAATGCGTAGCTGGCGTGTCACGTATTCCTGGTCCTACGTATTTTGGGACTGGGGCATGACAGTTCCACCAATACCTTGACAAGTTCATAGTAGTATTCATAGATGATATTCTTGTCTATTCTAAGACACCGGAAGAGCATGAGAAGCATTTAAGGATTGTGCTAGATACCCTTCGGAAGGAGAAGCTCTATGGAAAACTCTCGAAATATGAGTTCTTCCTGGATAAGGTAGAGTTCCTTGGGCATGTGGTGACTGGAGATGGAATATCGGTGTATCCAAAGAAGATTACTGCTGTAGAGTCTTGGACCACTCCGAGTTCTGTTGCACAGATCAGAAGCATCTTTGGATTGGCCGGGTGTTATAGGAAATTTTTAAAGGATTTTCCTCGGATCATAGAGCCGTTGACTAGACTCACTCGGAAGGATGTGCAGTTCGTGTGGACCGAGGAGTGTCAAGATGCATTTAATGAGCTAAAGAAAAGATTGACCATAGCGCCTATTTTGATGGTGCCTTCGGGGACATGAGGATTTATCATTTATAGCGATGCTTCAGGGAAGGGCTTAGGATGTGTTCTAGAGCAGAATAAGAAGTTGGTGGCATATGCTTCTCGATAGTTGCGGCCACATGAGAGAAACTATCCCACTCACGACTTGGACTTAGTAGTGGTGATCTTCGCTCTAAAACTGTGGAGACATTATCTGTACGGAGAGTGTGTGGAAATATACATTGACTATAAAAGCTTGAAGTATGTCTTTACACAAAAAGAGCTAAATATGAGGCAGTGCAGATGGCTAGAACTGATGAAGGATTTTGATATTTTACTGCAGTATCATCCAGGTAATGCTAACGTAGTTGCCGATGCCTTGGCAATGGATCGTCACTTACTAGGAGAATTGGATAGCGTGGGCATCGAGGTTATTATTCCAGAAGTGGAGATACAGATGATGGGTATGCAGATTCATTCAGGATTGATGGAGAAGATCCGAGAGACGCAGTACTAGGATGAGGGTCTCCGAAACCTTAGAGCTCAGGTGCAGGCAAGATTGATGGATGACTTCTATATTGATAATGATGGTTCTTTAAGGCACGGGACTAGGTTATGTGTGCCTAGAGGGGACCTGCGGGAAAAGATTATGCAGGAGGCTCATCGTTCTCAGTATTTTATACATCCGGGAGCTAACAAGATGTATAAGGACCTGAAGGAACACGTGTGGTGGTATGGGATGAAGCGGAAGGTAGCATATTTTGTCTCCAGATGTTTAGTGTGCCAGCAGGTCAAAGCCGAGAGGCAGAGACCAGGAGGATTACTACAGCCACTACCAATTCTTGAGTGGAAATGGGAGCATATCACGATGGATTTTGTTTTTGGACTTCCATTCACTCAAGGAGGAAAGGACGCGATTTGGGTCATTGTTGACAGGATAACCAAATCAGCCCACTTTTTGCCTTTCAAAGTAGGATTGTCCACAGAGAAGCTCACCGATTTATATGTGAGCCAGATAGTCAGGCTGCATGGAGTTCCAGTAAGCATCGTGTCCGATCGGGATAGTAGATTTACATCCCACTTTTTGAGGAGTTTGCAGGCTAGCTTGGGTACCCAACTCAAATTTTGCACGGCTTACCCCCCTCAGACGGATGGACAGTCATAGATGACTATTCAAACGCTCGAGGATTTGCTTCGGACATGTGTACTAGATTTTAGTGGCTCGTGGGAGGATCATCTTCATCTGGTAGAGTCTGCATACAACAATAGCTATCAGGCTAGTATCGAGATGTCTCCCTTCGAGGCTTTTTATAGTAGAAGTTGCCGAACTCCATTATCTTGGGACGACATAGGAGAGAGAGTAATTTTGGGTCCAGAGATGGTAGTTGACGCTACTGAGAAGGTGAATCACATTAGAGAGAGATTTCGAGTGGCCCAGGACAGACAGAAGCAGTGGGACGATAGCTACAGGAGACTGCTAGAGTTTGAGGTATTGATTCATTTATTTAAATATCTATTACGTTCTTAGATCATGCATTAAGTTCCTATTTTGACATAGGCTGGCGAATTAGTATTTTTAAGGATCTCTCCGACACATGGAAGATTCGTTTCGGTGGAGGTGGAAAGCTTAGTCCAAGATTCATCGGACCTTTCAATATTCTGGAGAAGGAGTACACAACGTGTTCCATGTGTCCCAGTTGAGACGTTACGTAGCGGATCCTAACCATGTATTAGATCATTCGGAGCTTAAGGTTGGACCAAGCCTCCATTATCCGAAGCTGCCAGAGGAGATCCTGGACCACAGAGATAAGGTGCTTCGTAACCAAGTAATTCCCTTGGTTTGCGTCGCTTGGAGGCATCATTCTCCTGGTGAATCCATTTAGGAGCTAGAAGAGGAGATGCGAGAGCGTTACCCCTATCTTTTTGCACCATGAGGTAATTTCCTTCTTGTATTTGTTCTGCCCTAAATTTTGAGGATGAAATTTTTTTAGGAGGGTAGACTTGTAACCTCCATATCCTGAAATTCTAGCTTAAATATTATTTTTAGGATAATTTAGGGCTAGTGCAATTTTTTCCATAATTTTTGGTTAATTAAAAAACTAGTAACACTAATTTCCTAAGACTTTCAAGAATTTATTTTAGGATCAAACATAATTAAAAATACCCCAAACTTTTATTTTAGGTTCAAAATAATCAAATATATTTTCTAAAATTTTTGGGAATTTTCTGATTGTTTGTATCATTTATTTTGAGTTAGTTAGGAAAATACTAAATTAAAAACTAATTTTCAGAAAAAGAAAATCCTAATTTAACCCAACTCGTCCAGTCAGCAGCCAGCCTGGCCCGCATGTCAGCCAGCATGGCCAGTCAGTGGGGCCCAACTGTCAGTGTGAGAGGGCGAGGGTGGGCGCGGGTGAAGTCGGTCCTAGCCGAGCCGAGCCGAGTCGCGTCCTAGTCCAACTCGGACTCAGCCGAGCGAAGCCGGCTGGAATATGGGCCGTCCGATCCGAGCGGGTAGTAGCGGATGGACGCCACATAGCACATCCTTAGCCATGGCTTCTCTGTCTCTCCTATATATATATACATTGTTTAGTTTATAATTTATAGGGTTTTCTTTTAGCCGATTTTGGAGAATTGTCATATAGAGTTTCCTTCATCTTACAGAAGCCATTACTCATAGCTCCAGACTCCCAGTTTCTTGTATTAGAACCGTATTGAGGTTAGTTTTCTGAATACATAAATTTTTTCACGAAATTATGAATATTAAATTCTAAAAAATTTCTAGAGCACAGCATGTCCAAAAATAGACGCGTCTCAGTATTTTTACGACTCCGGAAGAACCAGGAATCAGAATCATGAACCATTTAATGTTTCGGAAATACAATGACGAGATCATTGACATATATTTTTCCCAGAGTTTAATTCAAAATATTTTGTTGCTGTTAATTCTGTAGAACTTCTAGATTAACAATCAACCACCGTTGCACAAAATAATTTTGGTATGTGCAATAATTCCTAAACGAATTTGAATTTGGATGAGGCATAAATTCTAGCATATTTTTGACGCTAAAATCTACAGAAAATCATATACGAAATTTGAGTTTTTGTCGGGTATCTTTTTGGTCAACAGATCGCCTCGATTTGCTTGCCATGAGTCTCGAGTTAATAAAATTTAATTTCTTTAAATTTTTTTTAGAAATTGACCTAAAATTCAGAATAATATGATTAAAATAGGATTTTAGAGTAATTGTTATAGAATTAAATAAATTAGAATAAATTATCTTTTGACATGGTAATTTGTAATACATAAGCTATTTGGACTGTGACTTGGATTATGATTCATACCAGCTAAGGACCACAGGCGAGTACATTTCTGTGATTACTTTCTGTGCTTGATAGTCTCTATAATGCATGCTTAGTATTAATTATTTGATTCTTGACACTTGTTACATGGATTAGTATGATGGATTCTTATTATGAGATACGTGACTGTTCTGGAGTATTGTTATTTCTTCGTGACTGGTTTGGAATCCATGTGTACTTGTGGGGAAAGGAAATACTTAGTGGACGTGTAAACTACCCTTTCTATCCCATGGCCTTTCTAGAATAATAGCAGCCATGCAAGACAAGTGTGGTTTGTCGGATATTACCCCGTAGCCGTCACTACCAGAATAAGTCAAATTAGCGACATAAAGAAACGTTGCTAAATGACCAAAAAATGTCACTAAACAATTTTAGCGACGTAATTAGCGACGTATTAGTGAAGTCGTTTTTAAACTAGTCGTTGACAGAGAAAAATATCGCCAAATGTCGCTATGCCGACATTTTCTAGCGACGTAAATGCGTCGCTATATTAGCGACGTTTAGCGACACAACCTTGCTAATTTAGCGACGTATATTTTGTCGCAATATGTCACAAAATTAGCGACATAATTAGCGACGTAAATATTAACTTTTATAGTAACATATGTGCGACTCATTTAGCGGCGTTGTGTGACTAATTTAGCGACGTTATTATGACCTAGCAATACTACTATGTCAGCAGTTTGCGACGGATTTAGCGACGTATATAGTGACGGATTTACCGATATATTTAGCATAATAATTAGCGACGTGAGTAAACATCGCTAAACGTCGCAAAACATCGCTAAAAATGTCGCTAAATATACACTGGAAAAATAAAAATAAATAAATACTGAATTGTTTCCAAACTATTCTTCCTGCAACTTATTAATTCATAATTTGTATAAATAGACCCGGAGCAACTCTCCGTTGAATTTCTTGGGTTCATCGACCCCCTTCGGTTGAACACTCAACACCGATAAATTAACATATATTTAATATAAATAATATAATAAAAATTAAAGAAAATAAAATATTGAAATTATAATCCGAATCAGAAATAATGTCTGAATGCCTCGTCCTAAAGAATACAAGATATAATGTCTGAATGCCTCAAAAATAAAAAAAATTCTTAAATGACCAAATATCATAGGTCTGAAACACAAACAATCAATAAACGGTCCAAACTAGGACTACTGCGAATCTGCAGAAGGATGACCATCGGCGCGCATGAAGGATAAGGACAGATCATACTGCTCCCGTAAAATTATCACAGATGTCGATGGAGAAGGCAGTGACGTCGGTGGAGTCTGTGTCGATATAGGCGCACCAGGAGGACGTATCCGCTACAACTCTACTAGTCGCTGGTTGTATGAATCCATGGTAGATAACAGTCTCGTACTGCTATGAACCATTGAATGCTGCATCATGCAGCTATGTCACGCTGCGCTCTGTCGACGCTCTAAGATCAGCTGTCAAATTCTGGAGCTTTATGATGCTGCTCTCGAGCATATCAAATCGTGCGATGAGCGTTGCATCGTCCGCCTGCGGCTGAGACAGGGGCTGCTCCTCTATCCTTCACAGCAAATCGTCACGGAGAGACACAATTTGACGGTCAACGGCCTCCTGGACTCGGACCGACGACTGCGAGGGTTGTGGGGAATGTACACTTGTCGGGAGGCCCTAGATAACTGCGTCGCAACAAGGGCGCCATAGAATCCCATACCGTAGTACGTACCCCTCTAGAGACCACCAGCGGCGGTCACCCACAGCTCATCAGCCGACGGAGCTAGAGAGGGCTGCGAGAAAGTACCAGCCTCTCCCGCTGTAGGTGCACTAGCAGTCGTCCGCTCACGCAGCCTAAGATACTCGACCCAGAAAAGTTTGGATACTTGATAATTGCCTAAGTTATATTAAATTAACACAAAGTAAAGTAATACTTACATTGGTCTGCGAGGCCCTCTCATCAATGAGATTTCTGTCCTTTCGGTGGGTGGCCAGGAAGACAGTCACCATGTTTGCATCCTCACCCCTCTGTACATGTTAAAAATATATTATTTAGTACTAAAATTAGATAATTTTTTCTACTACCATTTTATCGTACTTACATTAAAATAATATGTCTGAAATAAAAAATATCCCAAACGGCAGAAATGTTCCGTCATCGGAATCGAGCCACCACACCACTTTGCTGCATTGCGCCTAGCCGCCTTGGCCTTCTCAGACCTTTCCTTGTACCTCGGATCGTCGAATCTAGCCCTCATCGCATTCCACTGCTCAGGCGTGATCCAACCTTGGATCAATTTTTCAACACGATCACGAGCCTTCTGGTCATCCAGAGCATCACAGATAAGCTTGTCACGACCCGCACCCGATTTAGGGGCACGAGTACGTGGGTACGTCCAGCCTACGCCGCAGCATCGACGGTAGAACGCTGTCAAGGTCATGATACTATCTAGCCAATCTCACACAAGCATCCAATCTCCATAAGGAGGCACGGATGACACGAATAAAATGTACACATACTCAATCACAGGATTACAGCACGATAAGATATCAAACAGAAAATTAAATACAACACAAATCCAGAAAGTAATAACTAACTCAACAATATCCAAGTCATCAAAAATGCCGGAGACAAATCCGGTACCAATAGTCTACTTAAAGAACTAACTAAAAATAGTAATTCCGGCTAGACCTCCCGGAATCATAACTAACTACCAAGTCTGCGGCTACTCACCATATGGTCCAAAAAAGTGTCGGACAGCGGTCCTCTAAGGCATAGTCTGGAAAAATGTTTCCAGTCAGGAAGGAGCAAAGTACAAATCTCAAATAATAGTTTCATATAATTGATAAGGACTATAAAGTAATAAACAGATGATGATAGATACTGAGAAGATAGTGAAATAAATGCAATGGCAATTAGAGAGACAGGCAATGTAAAGAGACATGCAAAATAGGCAATGTGATATAGTCAGTGCATAAAAGAAATAGAAAGAACAAGGTACAGTATCATATACGGGTGATGTAGTATATGATTTAAAATAGGGAACTGCAATCTATTCTAAGTGTTTGAAATAGTAGTTTCAAAATGTGATCGGCTTGGGAACATGTACGATAACTATAGGGCCTGGCTAATCATGGGTGAAGAGCATGATTAACACTGACAATTTCTACACTGCAATAAGAGGTTATGATCACATTTCTTACTAACTACTTCCCCGCCCCCAACTAGTACTGTGGATCCAACCATGACACGTCACGATACACGAGCAAGTCCAATCTATCATGTACGATGTCTAATATACATATCGTGTACAATGTCAATACGATAATCAAGGTAACATCTTATGACTGCAGATCCAAGCTATACTAGTCCGTGTAGCACAGTGTCAAGGATTCAGATGTAACATTTCTAGATTATTGAACTTTATAAGAATTATCAAAAATTGGAAATTATCAGAGAATGTACTTGCCTTGGTCCTTAGCTGATAATTATTGATGTCCTGTTCCAGAGTATCCCCTGGGTGAACCAACAGTCTTATAGACATAACACAACATAACATTTGCATCAGATGCTACGCTAACACACAGTCAAAAACACTGGCCTCAGGGCCATGCCAGGCAGGGCACTAGTCAACTAGGGTCATCTAGTATTCACCAATTAAATATATTATTAGTAATTAAGTATAATACATATATATGGTTATTCCAAAGTATATACAAAATAGGTATAACTGTATGTACATAAGTGGAAATATTTTATTTATGAAAAAATATACATCACCCATTATTTAAGAATATATATAAGTATACATTTATGTACACTAAATAAAATATACCCATACCCTATATGTACACAAGAATATATATATATATATATACCAAAATACGTTTATATATATATATACCCAAAATATATATTATGCTACATTTATTTATATATGCCAAATTATGTTTTACAAGTACATATATATATATATCAATACAGTTTTATCTATATACTATATATTTTTACATACCAAAAATATGTTTATACATGTATATATATATAGGTACACATATTTATACCAAAATGTATTAATTTAATATATACTTTACCAATATATCATTATACAAAATACATATATATATATATGTTTGTACATACATGGAATTAATTTATATACTATATAAAATATCCAATATACATTCATATACATATGCATTTAATTAAATACATATATTATATTATACCAAGGTATATATATACCATACTTATACATGTATTAAGCATTAAATAAATACTATACATATATGTATATAGTATTAGTTAAATAAATACTATACATATACCTACACATTAATATATATACAATTACAGATACACATTTTATTCATACACTACATATATATGCACATAGAAAGAAGGATGGAGGAGGAAACTCACTGTGGGTGGTCGGGCTTGCTGGCCGCCTGAGTACGGCAGGAGGGGGCTCGTACTGGTGGTTCGGGTGGTGGCTTTAGATGATGGAAGGAGGAGATGGAGGTGGCATTTGGGAGCAGCGGGGGTGAGCACAGCAGGGAAGGAAGTCGGGCCGGAGATCAGTGCTGCGCCGGAGGGGGAGTGATCCAGGGAGGAGCTCGGGGAGTTCCAGAGGGGGAGAGCAGTCGGAGCAGTTGCAGCGGGAGGGGAGCAAGGTGGGCCGGGGAGTCGCTGATGATGATGATAGATGGAGATGGTGGTGGTGATATATGGAGAAGGTGGGAGGAGCAGCAGGTGCTCGGTCGGGCTATTGCTGCCGGAGTTGAGGGCAGTAGGGAGGAGTCGAGGGGGTGCAGCCGGAGGGAACTCGAAGAGCAGTGGGGAGTGGGGAGTGGGGAGCCGCCGGGTCGATGTTTGGGGACAGGCCGGGGTGGCTGACAGCGGCCGCCGGAGAGAGAGCTCGGTCACCGGAGAGCACAGGGAGTCGGGCTGCAGAGAATTAGGCCGCCGGTGAACAGTAGGGGGGTGAACAGTGTTCCCCCCTTCTTCTTCTCTTTGAATTTTTGAATTCAAAACAAGTAAAAGAAGAAGAAGAAGAAGAAGAAGAAGAAGAAAGGAAAGAGAAGAAGAAAGGAAGAAGGAGAAGGATTACATACGTAGGAGAGAGGGAGGTGGAGGCTTGTGAGGAGGGTGGTTACCTAGGTTTTCTAGGGATTAGGGTTGATGTGACAAATCATTAAATAGGGAGAGAGGGTTTTGATGAAGGGTGAGGATGCACTCAATGAATGAGTGGTCCAGATTTGTCATGAGGGAAAATAATTGATGTAGGGATGAGGGTGAGGTTTTAATTAAATAATTATTAGGCTCCCTCATTGGTTTAAACAAATGAGGTGTTGACACAAACTGCAAATTTGCAAATTAGCCCCCTTAAATTTGGGTATTTGCACAGACGCATAAAATAACGAAAATTTGGGGGGCGATTCGGTGTCCGGTGTTTTGTAGGGTCAGGGGGCGCTGTAAATTTGGTATGGGCTCAATTTGCAGGGCACTGGAATTAAATTGGGAATTTCAGAATTGGTTAAAATAGTAGCCTCAATTTAATTAGAAATAAATGCAAGTTGTGTTCTAAAATTAATTAGGAGTACATGGGGCCAAAATCAGGTCAGGTCGTCAATACCAATAATGAAGAAGACTCAGAACAGAATATTACCCTAATTTGGGCCGCACGAAAAATAGGTCAAGATTGTCTCCAATTTCAATTGGAACGCATAACGATACAAAATAGGAATTTATCAAATAACGTCCGCGACGATCTTTGTGCGGCTAGAAACAAGGTACATAGAGCATAATTATGAGTTGCAAAAATAGCAGAATGGAAGGCGGGCATGTCTAGGGCAAGATTGTGAAATTTGTTGGAAGACAAAAGTCAAGGTAGCGTCCCAAATATCGAAGCAAAGGCAATACACAATAATATTAAATAAAATACGGTAATTAATTACAAACTCCAAGAATTAAATTCTAACTAAATAATTAAATACAAAAAATTCTATAATTCAGACAGGTGGTCGTCTACTAGGCTTCTAGGTCAAGTCTACTAGCTTAAAAATAAATAAACACTACATATAATACTATATTTAATTACACATCACATAATTAAATAAATTAAATATACTATCATGCAATTACTTAATTGTAACTATAATAATATTAATTATTATAAAAAGTCAAAAAAATACCCCTGTTTTCGGAACGTGGTAGTGACAAGTCTACCCTCCTTAAAAGAATTTCGTCCTCGAAATTTAAAATCCCCAAGGTAGCGTTTATTCATACACATTATTATTTCCCTCAAATTTAAATTCATCAATCACGAAATCAGTTAAGAATCCACAATGTCCTCTCACAATTTTTTTTTTTCAAAAATTCTGAATTATTTGCATTCCTGAAAAATCCTCGAAATAGAATCAAAGTCCATTTTTATCAAAAATTTCCCCAAAATTTTAATTAAGAATTCAATACTCAGAATTTAATATCCACTCCTCAAATTTAATTTTAATCAATGCACAATCATAAAATGTAATCTCGTCTCACAAGTTTATTCGTCAAATTTTATTTCTCGATTTTCTCTTCCTCAAAATACTCAACAATGCGATACTTAAGGATTTTCCAAATGCGACATCCAACTATAAAATTCTAAAATTCATAACTTGCAACCAGATAAATATAATGATAAATCTCCCAAAATTTCTAAATTTAATAACCAATTTAAATATGCCATAATCTTCCTGGAATTAATAGATCATAAAGTCTGCCATGTTAAATTCTTGGCCCTTTATTTAAATCGATGCTTATCCTCAAATTTTTAATCATCTTGTCTCTCCTGTCAAGTCATAACTCCTTTATGAATCTTCATCATGGTCAAACCCCGATAATCATGGTCTAAGAAAACCTTCCTACAATTATACAACATACAACCTAAGCGGAATATGTACGGTCATGGTGTCTTGCCATGGTATTGTAGTCTCTATATCAGGGGTACCATTAACTACATTATAACAAGAATCATGCATACAAGCTACGGTACTAAGGTATCAGTCAATCAATCAAATAGATAAGAACAGAAGGAAGGAAAGAACAGAGCCTGCTAACACATTACCTGTAGTATCGGTCTCCTCGACCGTCGTCGCAATTGCCCCGTCCTGCTGGGGTGGTTCCCTTTGCGGGTGCTGAGCAATATACGGTTCCACAGGTAGCCTAACTGGATCTCTATAATCTGAAGCTGCGCGCTGGCCGGGAAGATAAGGGGCTAGAAGACAATCCCTTACTCGATGTCCCGCAGTGCCGCAGTACAAACAAAGTCCTAGGCTCGTTCTACAGCTCTCCCAAAGGTGACCTGGCTTCTTACAGAAATGACAAGTCTGCTGTGTCTCTCTCGGAGGCTGTTGCTGATTCTGCTGAACACGGACTGGTGCCTGGTACTGTTGTTGATACTGATACGTCCATGGATGTTGTTGGGTAGGAACTGGTGCCAGGTACTGCTGTGGATGCTGAAATGTCTATGGTTGTTGCTGAATATGAAATGGTACTTGGTACTGTTGTTGGTGCTGAATACGGGGATGCTTGGCTAGTCCTGTGCTACCATTCGTATCTCCAAAAGTATTATGACTCCTCTTAGGCCTGAGATCCAGATCTTCTTCTGCAATCTGAGCATCCATCAAGATAGCCTCAAAGGTAGCGGTACGACGACCAGAAGTACGTGACCTTATCTCTCTCGTCAGTCCCTTTCTAAATTTTTGGGCTCGATCTCCTGGGTCTCGAATTATAGATGATGCAAAATGACTCAATCTACAGAATTCTGCAGTGTACTCGTCGACCGACATGTTTCTTTGAACCAAGTCATGAAACTGACTTTCCAAGGTTCCCAATGCCACGTCGGGGAAGAACTTCTCCTTGAAGAGTTCCTTGAAGGTCTCCCAAGTAAGTCCTTGTGCAGTAATTCTCGGCTCCGTACGATACCACGTGAGTGCGATATCGAACATCTGACTGCCAGCGGCTTCTATCTGCAAGTTCTCCGGAATCTGGGTCAATCGCAGGCTCCTCTCTATATCCTCTAGCCAGTCGTCAGCGTAGAGTATCCCTTCGGTGCCTTTGAACTCTCGAGGCATCATCCTCTTGAAATCCACTATAGTGCCTGATCTCTGCTGTTGGCCAGGAAACTGCTGGTACTGTGCTACTCTCTCCAAAGCTTGGAGAGTCACCTGATGAGCATTCTCCATGTTTTCTCTCACCAGCTCGGTTTGTGCCTGGTGTGCTTCTGCTTGCACCCTCTGAGCCTCAGCTTGAACTCGTTGAGCGTCTGCCGTCACTCTCTGGGCATCTACCATGCCCTGGATCAAGGAAAACATCTGCGTCCCGTCAATGGGCAAACCTCCGGGAATCGGAGTCGGTGGAGGAGGAAGGTTGTCCGTCACAACTGCGGCAATCCTCTGAACAGGTGGGGGAGGAGGATCCCTGAAAAGTGCAGACACACCTACGTTCATCGGAGATGTAGGAGGAACTACGGCTGTCTGTCCCTCAGGTGGAGAGGTGGCAGGCCCCTCTAAAGCTGATGTTCCCGCTCTCATAGATCGTGTCTGCGGCGACATCCTGAAGACAGATCCCAAAGAATCAATTTAGGCAAAAATACGATATCATCAAGGAAGGACAGTACAGTTCTAAAGAAGCAACATTCAAGATAAAGATTGGAAATAAACCCTAGTTGTGATTGCACAGGTCAAAGATACATCCAAGGTCTGATACCTCTATCCCTCTAAGTACCACAGTTCTACTTGAAACATACTCACTGCTAGCTTCCTTACCTACTGCATTCGCTAATACTAGTTATTCCTATCACTCAAGTGCATAACAATTGCAACACACTATTCTAAGTACTGCCAACCCTAGATGAAAACCCAAGTCAGTTTGCAGTGAAATCACAATCATGCTCAAGCCAACAGATCTTACACATGCATCTCATCTATTATATACTAATATATCTCTCTCTCTATAAGATTTTATCCTCAAATAAAATTCCTGAAAATAACTCCTCGAGTAAATTTTAAAGTAAATGCATACACTTCCCTCAAGACCAATTATCTAAATGCTGAAGTGAAAACTTAATCACAAAAAAAATCCTTACAGACTTGTCTAGGTTCATCAAATTGAATCTGAATTCCTCAAAATAAAATTTTAATAACATAATATCTCGACTTCTCAAAATTCAAAAATGCAATTCGTTTTCAATCTTCAAATTTAAATCCATATCTAGTAATCCAATAGCCCTAGTGTTAATCTTCCTCGTTGTCCTCATCGACATGGGTCATCAATAATACCATGATTAATCTGCAAATTCATCTTGATATGAAATCAAACCCTACTATGAAACCAAAATTCTAACTTAATAACTAATCAAAATCAACAAGTGAGAATGGACGGAACAAGGGAATGATTTTAAATTGAAAGTTTTAACAAAATTCTCAGGGGTCATCCCAGGAATCTCTCAAGGAATTGTGATTGAGTATTCGCTCTCGTCCTAGTATCCTATGTCCTAGATCCTATCGCAGGTACGCAGTAGTGTAACCAAGATGCCACACTACTACGATATCGCACAACTCGCAAAGTCTGACCTGCATGGGCCACCACTAAAAACGTGTCACGACCCGCACCCGATTTAGCGGCACGAGTACGTGGGTACGTCCAGCCTATGCCGCAGCATCGGCGGTAGAACGCTGTCAAGGTCATGATACTATCTAGACAATCTCACACAAGCATCCAATCTTCATAAGGAGGCACGGATGACACGAATAAAATGTACACATACTCAATCACAGGATTACAGCACGATAAGATATCAAACAGAAAATTAAATACAACACAAATCTAGAAAGTAATAACTAACTCAACAATATCCAAGTCATCAAAAATGTCGGAGACAAATCTGGTACCAATAGTCTACTTAAAGAACTAACTAAAAATAGTAATTCCGGCTAGACCTCCCGGAATCACAACTAACTACCAAGTCTGCGGCTACTCACCATATGGTCCAAAAAAGTGTCGGACAGCGGTCCTCTAAGGCATAGTCTGGAAAAATGTTTCCAGTCAGGAAGGAGCAAAGTACAAATCTCAAATAACAGTTCCATATAATTGATAAGGACTATAAAGTAATAAACAGATGATGCTAGATACTAAGAAGACAGTGAAATAAATGCAATGGCAATTAGAGAGACAGGCAATATAAAGAGACTTGCAAAATAGGCAATGTGATATAGTCAGTGCATAAAAGAAATGGAAAGAACAAGGTACAGTATCATATACGGGTGATGTAGTATATGATTTAAAATAGGGAACTACAATCTATTCTAAGTGTTTGAAATAGTAGTTTCGAAATGTGATCGGCTTGGGAACATGTACGATAACTATAGGGCCTGGCTAATCATGGGTGAAGAGCATGATTAACACTTACAATTTCTACATTGTAATAAGAGGTTATGATCACATTTCTTACTAACTACTTCCCCGCCCCCAACTAGTACTGTGGATCCAACCATGACATGTCACGATACACGAGCAAGTCCAATCTATCATGTACGATGTCTAATATATATGTCGTGTACAATGTCAATACGATAATCAAGGTAACATCTCATGACTGCAGATCCAAGCTATACTAGTCCGTGTAGCACAGTGTCAAGGATTCAGATGTAACATTTCTAGATTATTGAACTTTATAGGAATTATCAAAAATTGGAAATTATCAGAGAATGTACTTGCCTTGGTCCTTAGCTGGTAATTATTGATGTCCTGTTCCAGAGTATCCCCTGGGTGAACCAACAGTCCTATAGACATAACACAACATAACATTTGCATCAGATGCTACGCTAACACACAGTCAAAAACACTGGCCTCAGGGCCATGCCAGGTAGGGCACTAGTCAACTAGGGTCATCTAGTATTCACCAATTAAACATATTATTAATAATTAGGTATAATACATATATATGGTTATTCCAAAGTATATACAAAATAGGTATAACTGTATGTACATAAGTGGAAATATTTTATTTATGAAAAAATATACATCACCCATTATTTAAGAATATATATAAGTATACATTTATGTACACTAAATAAAATATACCCATACCCTATATGTACACAAGAATATATATGTATATATATATATATACCAAAATACGTTTATATATATATATATACCCAAAATATATATTATGCTACATTTATTTATATATGCCAAATTATGTTTTACAAGTACATATATATATATATATATATCAATACAGTTTTATCTATATACTATATATTTTTACATACCAAAAATATGTTTATACATGTATATATATATAGGTACACATATTTATACCAAAATGTATTAATTTAATATATACTTTACCAATATATCATTATACAAAATACATATATATATATATATGTTTGTATATACATGGAATTAATTTATATACTATATAAAATACCCAATATACATTCATATACATATGCATTTAATTAAATACATATATTACATTATACCAAGGTATATATATACCATACTTATACATGTATTAAGCATTAAATAAATACTATACATATATGTATATAGTATTAGTTAAATAAATACTATACATATACCTACACATTAATATATATACAATTACAGATACACATTTCATTCATACACTACATATATATGCACATAGAAAGAAGGATGGAGGAGGAAACTCACTGTGGGTGGTCGGGCTTGCTGGCCGCCTGAGTACGGCAGGAGGGGGCTCGTACTGGTGGTTCGTGTGGTGGCTTTAGATGATGGAAGGAGGAGATGGAGGTGGCGTTTGGGAGCAGCGGGGGTGAGCACAGCAGGGAGGGAAGTCGGGCCGGAGATCAGTGCTGCGCCGGAGGGGGAGTGATCCAGGGAGGAGCTCGGGGAGTTCCAGAGGGGGAGAGCAGTCAGAGCAGTTACAGCGGGAGGGGAGCAAGGTGGGCCGGGGAGTCGCTGATGATGATGATAGATGGAGATGGTGGTGGTGATATATGGAGAAGGTGGGAGGAGCAGCAGGTGCTCGGTCGGGCTGTTGCTGCCGGAGTTGAGGGCAGTAGGGAGGAGTCGAGGGGGTGCAGCCGGAGGGAACTCGAAGAGCAGTGGGGAGTGGGGAGTGGGGAGCCGCCGGGTCGATGTTCGGGGACAGGCCGGGGTGGCTGACAGCGGCCGCCGGAGAGAGAGCTCTGTCACCGGAGAGCACAGGGAGTCGGGCTGCAGAGAATTAGGCCGCCGGTGAACAGTAGGGGGGTGAACAGTGTTCCCTCCCTTCTTCTTCTCTTTGAATTTTTGAATTCAAAACAAGTAAAAGAAGAAGAAGAAGAAGAAGAAGAAGAAGAAGAAAGGAAAGAGAAGAAGAAAGGAAGAAGGAGAGGGATTACATACGTAGGAGAGAGGGAGGTGGAGGCTTGTGAGGAGGGTGGTTACCTAGGTTTTCTAGGGATTAGGGTTGATGTGACAAATCATTAAATAGGGAGAGAGGGTTTTGATGAAGGGTGAGGATGCACTCAATGAATGAGTGGTCCAGATTTGTCATGAGGGAAAATAATTGATGTAGGGATGAGGGTGAGGTTTTAATTAAATAATTATTAGGCTCCCTCATTGGTTTAAACAAATGAGGTGTTGACACAAACTACAAATTTGCAAATTAGCCCCCTTAAATTTGGGTATTTGCACAGACGCATAAAATAACAAAAATTTGGCGGGCGATTCGGTGTCCGGTGTTTTGTAGGGTCAGGGGGCACTGTAAATTTGGTATGGGCTCAATTTGCAGGGCACTGGAATTAAATTGGGAATTTCAGAATTGGTTAAAATAGTAGCCTCAATTTAATTAGAAATAAATGCAAGTTGTGTTCTAAAATTAATTAGGAGTACATGGGACCAAAATCAGGTCAGGTCGTCAATACCAATAATGAAGAAGACTCAGAACAGAATATTATCCTAATTTGGGCCGCACGAAAAATAGGTCAAGATTGTCTCCAATTTCAATTGGAACGCACAACGATACAAAATAGGAATTTATTAAATAACGTCCCCGACGATCTTTGTGCGGCTAGAAACAAGGTACAGAGAGCATAATTATGAGTTACAAAAATAGCAGAATGGAAGGCGGGCATGTCTAGGGCAAGATTGTGAAATTTGTTGGAAGACAAAAGTTAGGGTAGCGTCCCAAATATCGAAGCAAAGGCAATACGCAATAATATTAAATAAAATACGGTAATTAATTACAAACTCCAAGAATTAAATTCTAACTAAATAATTAAATACAAAAAATTCTATAATTCAGACAGGTGGTCGTCTACTAGGCTTCTAGGTCAAGTCTACTAGCTTAAAAATAAATAAATACTGCATATAATACTATATTTAATTACACATCACATAATTAAATAAATTAAATATACTATCATGCAATTACTTAATTGTAAATATAATAATATTAATTATTATAAAAAGTCAAAAAATTACCCCTGTTTTCGGAACGTGGTAGTGACAAAGCTTGGCGGCAACGACAGAAAACATCCTCTCGATCAAGTCGGCCTGCTGCGGAGGATAGAAATACGTTTTCTATAATAAATAATTTAGTAAGTTATATAATATGCATAAATTAGAGGATTTATATAATATACTTGCAAACCAGAATGCCTTTCTCTCTTTCGGAGCTTCAGTGTAGTTTATCCACGGGCCACCATAGTTGTTCCTCAGAAAGAGGTCCAGGCATCTCTGTACCGACGAGGGACGATATCTATATAGAGATAATTATTTTGATCGAAAAAGTCAATATATGATGAATAAAGAAATACACGATATATATGATGCTAAACCAATTAATTGACTTATTTTGTACCGTCGGCCCAAATCTCTGTCCTCGTCTTCTCCGTAGGTGCGCATGGAGGATCTAGCTGATGTTGGTACAACGTCGGCACGACCTCCACCATATGCTCATCTGTCTCCATGGTTCCGTCAGCAGGAGGAATGCTGGATGAGGGAGTACTATCAGGCCTAGAACTACTCGTCCTCGGAGTAATGCCACGTAACGTCATCGCAGTCGAAGATGTGACTGATCAATATACTGGAGTACTAGGCGACGAGGATCCATAACCAACAGTAGGCAGTACCAGAGGAGCACTCTGTTTACCTCAGGACCTGTCGTCCTGTCATACCTGATAACAACATATGATGAATAAAGAAATACACAAATATATAGTACATTCTACAGTCAAAATGTTATGCATATCTCATAGCATTCATATAATTATACAGTAAATAACTAGTGGTGTCACAAGTCTAAATGGATAGTACATTCTACAGTCAAAATATAAAACATATCTTCGTCAAAATAGTACATTCTATAGTCAAAATATAGTACATTCTACAGGCAAAATATTTTATTTTCAATCATTTTAAGAAAATTCATCTTGTTCGCCTTCATCGTCCTTATCTTCCTCTTCCTCTTCCTCTTCCTCTTCCTCTTCCTCTTCCTCCTCATCTTTACTTTTATCTACTTCATCTTCATCTTCGTCTTTGGATAATTCTACATCCTCTACATTATTACTTGTGTAATGAGTAACTTCCGTTGAGTCCACATCTATAATATTTGTTACAAGAGGTAGCTCATCCTCCAGATAAACTATTTCGTCAATGTCTAAGGTATTTCTAGCTTTAGTCTTGCATACTGCCCACCAATCTGACCTCGCTGTCTCCCATCTAGGATAAGTTATAAAGTACATGAGCTGAGCCTGACTTGATAGGACAAATGGTTCGTAGCCTTGATATCTATGCTTGTAGTTTATATCCACAAGGCTATGCTTATCAATTTTCTAACCTTGATCTTGAATTGGATCGAACCATTCACACTTGATACACAAACAACTATTTTTCGTGGAATCAAGATCCAGAAAGCTGTCTCTGATAGGAGCATTTGTTGACTTGAACCTAAACCCATTCACAAAGAAACTTAGCCATATTTTAACAGCAGTAATTGGTCCATTTGGCTAGAGTTCTAATAGATTCAGTCTCGGGTGTTATTAGACGATCGACCTAAATACCAAAGTAGAGAGTAAGTTATTTATTGTGCAAGTGCAGAATGAAAAAGTAATTATCAAGCTCCTTACATATGCGCTCAACCAAGAAGGAAAATGGTATCTCATTTCTTGTTCTACTTCTTCGTCTGTTATGTAGGGTCTAACCGACCTTAACTCATCATTATATGTGCTGAAAAATGACGAAACAACCGCTAATTAGTAGCATAATAGTTTCTTATACTATTACATTAAGATGATATAAACGTGGACGTATTAATTACTTACCCCTCTAGCTTCTCCACTTCATGCTCATCGTAATTGAGTAATATATACAACTGAGCAACCCTTAGCTCGTCGTCATTCAAATATCCCTTCTTTATTTTCCCCGAAGGCTTTTCAGACGCATTGAATACTTTGCATCATTAGATTCCTGATATCCATCGTCGTTTCTCGGAGCTCTCATTCTATTTGTAGTAACATGAGGTTTGAAATACGTCGAGTAAAAGTTTGTAATCTCCTCGAGAACATAAGCTTCACAAATAGAGCCCTCAACTCGTGCCTTATTTTTCACCTTTCTCTTAAGGTGATTCAGATGCCGCTCGAAGGGGTACATCCACCGATAACCGACAGGACCACCAACATGTGCTTCATAGGAAAGATTAATTGGCAAATACTCCATAGAGTCAAAGAATCCAAGAGGAAACACCTTCTTGAGCTTACATAGTGTTACCGCAATGTCCTTCTCTTGCTTTCCTAGACGATCGATGAGCAACTTAATAGAGCAAAGATCTCTGAAGAATATGCTGAGCTCTGTTAATGGATCCCAAATGACCTGCGGTAAGAATTCCCGAAATGCAATCAAAATTAACCTCTTTATGAATACGTGACAATCGTGGCTCTTCATACCCACCAGTTTGTTCTTCTTGAGGTTGACGCATCTTCTCAAGTTTGACACGTACCCGTCTGGAAACTTTAGACCCTGAATCCACCTACAAAGTCTTCCTTTATCCTCTTTCTCCAGTGAGAAAACTGACTTAGGCTACTTTAACTTTCCATTCCCCACCTCTGTCAAATAAAATGCAGAACGTCTACATATTTCTTCTAAGTCTAACCTGGCCTTTGGATTGTCTTTCGTCTTCCCCTTTACCTCCATTACAGTATTAATTATGTTATCAAACACATTCTTCTCGATATGCATGACATCAAGATTATGTCTGATCAGATTGGTGCTCCAATATGCCAGATCCTAGAATACACTCTTCTTCGTCCAGTTATGGGTGCGACCAAATCCGTCACACTTGTACCCCTTAGCTGGCTCATCGATAGCACTTGGTAAATCTTTTAACTCTTTCCATATCGTATATTAGGGCCACCTTGGCGGTGGATTGGCTTTCTCCATAACGCCCGCACGAAAAGCATTCTTGTTCCTCTGGTACGGATGATCCTTCGACAAAAATTGTCGATGACAATCGAAGAACCATGGTTTTCCTCCGTATTTCAAACGAAAAGCTTAGTACGGTCTATGCAATACGGACATGAGAGACGACCATGAGTGCTCTATCCCGATAATATTCCATAGACCAAAAAATTATTGATGGTCCACATAAGTGCTACCCTCATCTGAAAATTTTGCTTTCTAAAAATATCATACGTTTTGGCACCTACTTTCCACAGCTGATTCAACTTATCTATCAAAGGCTGTAAATAAATATCGATGTTCCTCTTCGGATTGTTCGGACCCGAGATAATAACGGTTAGGAATATATACGGAGTCTTCATGCACATCCAAGGCGGTAGATTGTACGGAGTGACGATCATAGGCCAACATGATTACTCGGAGCCCAAAAGTCCGAATGGGATAAAACCGTCAGAGGAGAACCCCAATCTGACATTATGCGGATCCGAAGCAAAATGTGGATACTCTCGATCAAAGTGCTTCCATGCTTCTCCATCGGATGGATGATCCAATACTCCTTCGATCTCTTTTCACCTGTGCCAACTCATATTTTTTGTAGTCTCCTTAACCATAAACAACCTCTTTAACCGCGGCGTCAAAGGCAAGTATTGCATCGAATCGGTAGGCTTTCTTCCACCGACAGACTTTTCTCTACTAGTGGCCTTGTAGCGATCAGCACCACAGAATCTGTATGTATCTTCATCCTTGTCATCTTTGTAGTACAACATGCACCCGTTGTGACATGCATCGATTTTCTCATATCCCATCCAGAGTGATCTTACCATCCTCTTAGATCGGTAGAAGTCTTTAGGCAACTTTGCACCCTCGGGCAAGTTCTCTATAATCAAATACATCAGTCGGTTATAGCATTCTTGCGACATGTTAAAATTGAACTTGATGCTCAATAATCTAGTAACCACCTCCAACGGTGAATGATCCTCACAACCAGGATATAATAGAGTCCATGCATTCTCCAGCAACTCCAACAACTTTGCAGCATCAATATTCAGTGCCTTCTCAGTTGCATCATGATTGCCCGAATTGAAACTAGGCCCCGCCGCATCAAAAACCATGTCCACCCTCCCAACGTCGTAAGCAGCATGGTCGTGGACATCCATATACGGCTCCACATAAGGCTCCGACTACGATGCTAAAGACATAAGTTCTTCGTGCGCAGTCCACTGATAGTAATTCTGCGTGAAGCCCTTCGAGTACAAATGATATGTGACTTTCACTTCTGGATAATATTTCAAGTTGCGATATTTCACACACGGATACTTAATTTTGGTACCGTCCATGTACTAAGGGAACGCCTTGGCGAACTGCAGGACTGCTGTACACCCTTAATAAATTTATCCTGCACACCGCACATATCATCAGGATGACAATTGTACATCTACGAACGATGACGCAGATAGTAATTCATATCAGTTTCTAGATACTTCTGCAAAAATGACAGTATATGTCCTATAAATCGTTAAATACAGTATAATTCTCTGGAGGAAGGTAAGAACTGCTCTAACTTGATACACAATGCCCTATATATGTGTGTGTGTGCATATGGTTGTTTGAGTGATTGAGTGAGCTCGGGTCACTAGGGAGAGTAGTTTACAGTTTTCAGTGTACATCATTTGGCAGTGATCAACTGAAGGAAGAGCAATATGCCAGCTATGTGCTAGCACAGCAAGGTGGAGCACAACTAAGCAGTGTGCAGCTCTGTGCTACCACAGTACAAGGGGAAGCATACAGCAGTTTCTAGCAGTAGCAGCTAGTTGTACTGCACAGTACAGCAGTGAGGAATCAGTATACAGTAATACTGTACAGTGTACAATAGGAAGGATGCACAATAGCAAGCAAAATCAGCAAGTAGCAGCAGAGCCAGTGCACTATAGAGCCTTCAACAACAGGTTTAACAGTCTGAAGTAGCCAATGCAATAGCTCATACAGCAAGAAGCATCAGCCCAAGTAAGATACGAGTTCTAGAAGAAGCCAATACCGTATCGTGTCCCGGGTTTGAAGAGTCATTACTATGTCCGTATACGACTCTTCTTGAGTCAAGATCTGCTTTATATTATATATGATGCAGATACTCAAGGTTGCGTCTAAACTCAGACAGCTAACTAGAAGTGAGATAGGGTTAGGGTCTGTGTCATATTTCGTGTCATGTTAGTATATGTGTCTGTGTCGTATCCCATTCTTATCTATGTCATGTCTTATCTATGTTTGTGTGTGTCCGTGTGTCCATGTCAGTATTAGGGTTAGTGTCCGCATGTGCTAGTGTGTCCGCGTGCATGTATGTGTGTGTTCGAGTTAGGGTTAGGATTAGTGTGTGTCATGTCGTGTCATATCATGTTGAGTTGTGTTAGAGAGAGAGAGAGACAGAGAAAGAAGACAGAGCGAGGAGCTCACCTAGTGAGGAGGAGGGGAGCTGGAGAGAAGAGAACGTCGGAGGGAGGAGGGGAGCCGGAGGAAGGAGGAGCTGACGGAGGGAGGAGCGGAACACCGGAGGGAGAGGGGAGGACGCGGCCAGAGGGGGGTCGCCTAGGTAGGGCGCCGGGAGGGAGGAGGGGACGCAGGAGGGAGGAGGGGAGCCGAGGAGCTGACGGAGGGTTTTTTTTAAAAAAAATGGGAGAATCGAAAAAAATGGGGGGAAGAGAAATTCGTTAACGCTAAATGAAATAAATTAGCAACGTTTAGCGTCGCTAACTTATGACTTCGCTAATAGAAATTTTAGCCACGTTATAGACGTCGCTAAATACGTCGCTAAATATCTAAAAGATTAACGTTGCTAAATCATATAAGTCAACAATGTTTAGCGATCTTAAATAAACTTATAGCGACTATTCTTTTATAAAATTGAATTACAGTCGCTAAACGTCGCTATATGTCGCGAAACAGCGACTTATGGCGATGTTATTCTTTGGAGTCGCTGATATCTTTAATATTAGTGATATTTTACTTTAATGTCGCTAAAAACGTCGTTAAACCCATAATTTTAGTAGTGCGTGCACATGTCGACAAGGTATTTCAAATCACATAGAGTAGTTGTTCCCATCTGTTCTTTCATACATTATAGTTATTTTTTTTGTTGCTTAGAGATATTGTACTATATGTGTGCCATGACAGGACTTTAGCATTTGGTTGTTCTAGTTGCTTTATTATGAGTTCAATTGTTGCTGTCATATGTTCCTTACTATTTACTGTCTTATAGCTTCTACCATGTGTTGGAACTGTTTCCACTGTTATATACTCGCTACTTTCTTGAATGGATAAATATTTTAGGTGACTACAGTAATAATGCAATCCCTACACATTATGGACCATATGCTAGCAATATAATAGAGCCCGATCTTGCCCTTCTGGAGAATCAGGGAGAGTTAGCAACTCAGATACCGTCTGCAATGGAGTAGTTTAGTAGTAGTTAATTTTGTTAGTTATTTTAGACCGGATTGTTCTCCGACAGTTTTCTAAAGTATGTTGAATATTGTAAGTTGGATATTTAGTTTTGGAGAGATTCATCGAACCCGCATCAAGACTATTATTTTATTATTATCTTGGTGTATTCATTTAAACTAGTGCCTGTGATTGAGATAGTGTGGAGATGTATATATATTATGAGTTGTAGATTACTTGTGGCTTTTTGTACTGCGTTCTACCGTCGATACTACGGCATAGTCTGGGCGTACTCATGACTCATGTCTAAATTCAGGGTGCGGGTTGTGACACATTTTTAGTGGTGGCCCATGCAGGTCAGGTTTCGTACAAGGTTACGAACTCGTAGTGTTACTCAAGTTAGTTGTACGACTGTGAGCCTGCTATTGGATATACATACTAGAAATAGGAAGATACTCAATCACAACTAGGATCCCATATACTCAACTCACAAACCCTTATAAATTCCTTTCGAGCAATCAGATCTCTTTTATAGTTTGTTGTCCTTCTTGAATACTTCCTTATCTTATGTCATATCAACTTTATTCTTGTTGTTTCCAACCTTTTAGAATGCCACCTAAGACTAGAACGCGCGATGCCAGAGCCAATGGTGCTTTTCCCACACTATCCGCATCACAGGAGGCCTCATCAACTGGATCAGGAGTCTTTCTCCGCCTCCTCAGCCATTACATAAGCTCTTCCGAAATATGATAGAGGCTCAAAACACTTAGGCAGAGGCTCAGAGGCAACAGATAGAAGTGCTGAGGGCAGGAATAGAAAATGCCCAACTGGTTGCCCTAGCAGCCATGGAGAGGGTTGCCCAACAACCATGACAACTGGCCGCTCAACCGAGGGTGGGTAACATCCAGGACTTCAAGAAGATGGAACCTCAGATGTTCAAGGGGACAGAAGGAATCCTCTACGCTGATGAGAGGCTCGAGGATATCGAGCAGATCATAAGAGTTTCCTGGCTTTCCGATGACCTTAAGATTGAGGCCGTTGGCTTACAGCTTCACGATATTGCTCATACTTGGTTCAGAAATAAGCCCAGGATTGCAGATCCAAACCTAACTTGGGAGCAGTTTAAGGACCTCTTTAAGAGAAAATTCTTTCCTGCAGTTGCCAAAGGAGTTTTAGAAAAGCAATTCCAGAACTTGGAGCAGAACAGGATGACCGTGGATGAGTATGCTGCAGAATTCGGCAAGCTGAGCCGATTTGCAGAGTACATGGTGAGGGACTCGGAGGATAGATCTAGACGATTCAGAGAGGGCTTGAACCAAGAGGTTAAAGTCCATATTTCTTTGGCCAATACGACTTTTGCTGACATATTAGCAGAGGCTCAAAGGGTCAAAGTGGATATGTGTCTTCGGAATAAGAGCAACATGGATGCTATCGGTAGTGGTAGTGGTCAAGGGTAGGCAAAGCGTCCACAGTTTCAGCCTAGGACCTTTCAACAACAGCAATAGTACTATGCCCCAGTTAGAGGCCCAGCTCAGCAAGTGCAGCAGTAGCCAAAGAGACAAGTGCAACAAGCTCCCCTATGCAACTATTGTAAGAAACTAGGGCATTCATGGGAGATCTGCCGGAAGAGATTAGGCGTGTGCTTATTTTGTAGACCACCTACACATCAGATGAGGGAGTGTCCTACCACACCCCCTATAGGCAGATCCTATGCCCAGAAAGGACCAGATGGACCACCAATGGCCCAGCAGCCAAGAGGACCCCCACTTCCTACGCAACAACAGCATTTTGCTCAGTACCAGCAAAGGGGAGTACCTCTACAGGGCAGAGCTTTTGCCATGACAGTAGAGGAGGCTGAGCCGACTGGTGATTTGATAGCAGGTTCTATTCTTCTTTATTCTATTCCCGTTATTGCCATATTTGATTCTGGTGTATCGCATAGCTTCATATCTGTATCCTTTGTGCTTAAGCATAATTTAGTATTGGAAACCTTGAGTAGGAGTTGCAAGATCACGACTGATGGAGGCACTATCTTAGTCAGTGATACTTGCAAGGGGCATCATGTTACCTTGGGAAGCCATAATTTGGATGCTAGTTTACTCTTAATGCCACTTCTGAGTTTTGATAATGTCCTTGGAATGGATTGTTAAGTATGCACCATGTTAGCATAGACTTTCGTGGAGGACGTGTAATGTTCTTCCCTCCAGGAAAGCCAGAATTTGAGTTTGTTAAGGGAGTAGTTGAGCAGAGTGATAGAATTATTTGTGGAGCCATGGTAGCAGAGAAGGACTTTCTATACCCTATTATTGCAGAATTTCTAGACGTATTTTCTGAGGAGCTACCAAGATTGCCACCGGACAGAGATCTTGAATTTTCTATAAATTTAGTGCCAGGGGCAGAACCGGTATCGCAGCAAGTCTACAGGATCAACAACAACGAGCTGGCAGAACTGAAGAAGCAGGTTGATGAATTGCTAGGCAAGGGTTTTATTCGCCTTAGGGAACCCCAGTCTTATTTGTACAAAACAAGGATGGGTTAGTATGAATGTGCATTGATTACAGGGCTCTGAACAACCTCAGCATCAAAAATAAATATCCGCTACCAAGGATAGACGATCTTTTTGATCAGTTGAGTGGAGCGAGGGTATTTTCGAAGATTGATTTGAGGTCTGGCTATCGTCAGTTAAAGGTGAAGAAGGAAGATATTTAGAAAACTATATTTCGGACAAGATATGGCTAATATGAGTTTATGGTGATGCCATTTGGGTTGACTAATGCCCCGACAGTCTTCATAAACTTGATGAATAAGGTGTTCCACCAATACCTTGACAAGTTCATAGTAATATTCATAGATTATATTCTTGTTTATTCGAAGACACCGAAAGACCATGAGAAGCATTTAAGGATTGTGCTAGATACCCTTTGGAAGGAGAAGCTTTATGGAAAACTCTCAAAATATGAGTTCTTCTTGGATAAGGTAGAGTTCCTTGGGCATATGGTGACTGGAGACGTAATATCGGTGGATCCAAAGAAGATTGCTGCTGTAGAGTGTTGGACTACTCTGAGTTCTATTGCAGAGATTAGAAGCTTCTTAGGATTGGCCGGGTATTACAGGAAAATTATAAAGGATTTTCCTTGGATCGCAGAGCCGTTGACTAGACTCACTCGGAAGGATGTGCAGTTCGTATGGACCGAGGAATGTTAGGCTGCATTTAATGAGCTAAAGAAGAGATTGACTACATCACCTGTTTTGACGGTGCCATCGGGGACAAGAGGATTTGTTATTTATAGCGATACTTCAGGGAAGGGCTTAGGATGTTTTCTAGAGTAGAACAAGAAGGTGGTGGCATATGCTTCTAGACAGTTGAGGCCACATAAGAGAAACTATCCCACTCACAACTTGGAATTAGCAGCGGTGATCTTCGCTCTAAAGTTGTGGAAACATTATCTGTACGGAGAGCATGTGGAAATATACACTGAACACAAATGCTTGAAGTATGTTCTTACGTAGAAAGAGCTGAATATGAGGCAGCACAGATGGCTAGAACTGATAAAGGATTTTGATATTTCACTGCAGTATCATCAAGGTAAGGCTAACGTAGTTGCCGATGCCTTGAGCAGTTATCCAGTAGCGATATACTTGATAACGGATCGTCACTTACTAGGAGAATTGGATAGCCTGGGCATCGAGGTTACTATTCTAGGAGTGGAGACGCAGATGATGGGCATGCAGATTCAGTCAAGATTGATGGAGAAGATCCGAGAGACGCAGTACCAGGATGAGGGTTTGTGAAACCTCAGAGCTATGGTGCAGGCAGGATTAATGGATGACTTCTCTATTGCTGAGGATGGTTCTTTAAGGCACGAGACTAGGTTATGTGTGCCTAGCGGGGACTTGCAGGAAGAGATCATGCAGGAGGTTCATCGTTCTCAATATTCTATACATCCGGGAGCTAACAAGATGTATAAGGACCTGAGGGAACACGTGTGGTGGTATGGGATGAAGCGGGAAGTAGCATGTTTTATCTCTAGATATTTAGTGTGCCAGCAGGTCAAAGCCGAGAGGCAGAGACCAGGAGGATTGCTATAGCCACTACCAATTCCTGAGTGGAAATTGGAGCATGTCACGATGGATTTTATTTCTGGACTTTCACGCACTCCAGGAGAAAAGGACGCGATTTGGGTCATTATTGACAGGCTAACCAAATCATCCCACTTTTTGCCTTTCAAAGTAGGATTGTCCACGGAGAAGCTCGTCGATTTATATGTGAGACAGATAGTCAGGCTACATGGGGTTCCAGTAAGCATCGTGTCCTATCGGGATAGTAGATTTATGTCCCACTTTTGGAGGAGTTTGCAGGCTAGCTTGGGTACCCAACTAAAATTAGCACGGTTTACCACCCTCAGACGGATGGACAGTCAGAGAGGACTATTCAGACGCTCGAGGATATACTTCAGACATGTGTACTAGATTTTGGTGGTTCGTAGGAGGATCATCTTCACCTGGTAGAGTTTGCATACAACAATAGCTATCAGGCTAGTATCGAGATGTCTCCCTTCAAGGCTTTGTATGATAGGAGATACCGAACTCCATTATCTTGGGACGACGTATGAGAGATAGTACTTTTGGGACTAGAGATGGTAGTTGATGCTGCTGAGAAGGTGAAACAGATTAGAGAGAGACTTCGAGTGGCCCAGGACTGATAGAAGTAGTGGGCCGAGAGCCACAGGAGACCGCTAGAGTTTGAGGTATCGATTCATTTATTTAAATATCTATTACGTTCTTAGATCATGCGTTAAGTTCCTATTTTGAGATAGGTTGGCGACTTAGTATTCTTAAGGATCTCTCCAACAAATGGAATGATTCATTTCGGTGGAGGTGGAAAGCTTAGTCCAAGATTCATCGGACCTTTCAATATTCTGGAGAAGGTCGGAGTAGTAGCTTATCGACTAGCCTTACCGCCTACATTCTAAGGAGTACACAACGTGTTCCATGTGTCCCAGCTGAGACGATACGTAGCAGATCCTAGCCATGTATTAGATTATTCGGAGCTTGAGGTTGGACCAATCCTCCGTTATCCGGAGCAGCCAGTGGAGATCCTAGACCGCAGAGATAAGGTGCTTCGTAACCAAGTAATTCTCTTGGTTCGCGTCACTTGGAGGCATTATTCTCCCGGTGAATCCACTTGGGAGCGAGAAGAGGAGATGCGAGAGCGTTACCCCTATCTTTTTGCACCATGAGATAATTTCCTTCTTATATTTGTTCTGCCTTAAATTTTGAGGATGAAATTTTTTTAGGAGGGTAGACTTGTAACCTCCGTATCCTGAAATTCTAGCTTAAATATTGTTTTTAGGATAATTTGGGGCAAGTGAAATATTTTTCATAACTTTTGGTTAATTAAAAAACTAGTAAAACTAATTTTCTAGGACTTTCAATTTATTTTAGGGTCAAACATAATTAAAAATACCCCAAACTTTTATTTTAGGTTCTAAATAAACAAATATATTTTCTAGAATTTTCTAATTATTTTTAGCATTTATTTTGATTGAGTTAGGAAAATACTGAATTAAAAACTAATTTCTAGAAAAAGGAAATCTTAATTTAACCCAACCCGCCCAGTCAGCAGCCAGTCTGGCCCGCGTGTCAGCCAGCGTGGCCAGTCAGCGGGGCCCAGCTGTCAGTGAGAGAGGGAGAGGGTGGGCGCGGCTGAAGTCGGTCCTAGCCGAGCCGAGCCGAGCCGCGTCCTAGTACGACTCGGACTCAGCCGAAACAAGTCGGCTGGAACGTGGGACGTCCGATCCGAGCGAGAAGTAGAGGATGGATGCCACATGGCACATCCTTAGCCACGGTTTCTCTCTCTCTCTCCTATATATATACAGTGTTTAGTTATAATTTCTAGGATTTTCTTTTAGCCAATTTTGTAGAATTGTCATCTAGGGTTTCCTTCATCTTCCAAAAGCCATTACTCATAGCTCCAGACACCAAACGTGGCCCAGTTTCTTGAATTAGAACCATATTGAGATTAATTTTCTGAATACATAATTTTTTAATGAAATTACGAATATTAAATTCTAAAAAAATTGTAGAGCACAGCATGTCCGAAAATAGATGCGTCTCGGTGTTTTTGCGATACCTGGAGAACCAGGAATCAGATTCATGAACCGTTTGAAGTTTCGAAAAGATAATGATGAGATTATTGACATATGTTTTTCCTAGAGTCTAATTCGAAATATTTAATTGCTATTAATTCTGTAGAACTTCTAGATTAATAATCAACCACCGTTGCACAAAACAATTTTATTATGTGCAATAATTCCTAAACAAATTTGAATTCGGATGAGCCATAAATTTCAGCATGTTTTTGACACTGAAATCTAAAGTAAATCATGCATAAAATTCGAGTTTTTGTTGGTTGACTTTTTGGTCAACAGATCGGCTCGATTTGCGTGCCATGAGTCTCGAGTTGATAAAATTTAGTTTCTTTGAACAAAATTTAGAAATTGACTTAAAAATTAGAATAATAAGATTAAAATAGGATTTTAGAGTAATTGTTTCAGAATTAAATAAATTAAAATAAATTATCTTTTGACATGGTAATTTGTAATACATAGGCTATTTGGACTGTAAGTTGGATTTTGATTCATACCAGCTAAGGACCACAGGCGAGTACATTTTCGTGATTACTTTCAATGCTTGATAGTCTCTATAATGCATGCTTAGTATTGATTATTTGATTCTTGATACTTGTTACACGGATTAGTATGATGGATTCTTATTATGAGATACGTGAGTGTTCTGGATTATTGTTACTTCTTCGTGACTGGTTTGGAATCCATGTGTACATATGGGGAGGGGAAATACTTAGTGGACGTGTGAACTACCCTTTATATCCCATGGTATTTCTGGAATAATAACAGCCATGCACGACACATGTGGTTTGCCAGATATTACCCCTGAGCCGTTCACATGTCGACAAGGTATTTCAAATCACATAGAGTACTTGTTCCCATCTGTTCTTTCATACATTACAATTATATCTTTTGTTGCTTGGAGATATTATACTATATGTGTGGCATAACAGGACTTTAACATTTGGTTATTCTAGTTGCTTTATTATGAGTTCAGTTGTTACTATTATATATTCCTTACTATTTACTGTCTTATAGATTCTACCATGTGTTCGAACTGTTTCCACTGTGATGTACTCATTCCTTTCCTGACTAGATAAACATTTTAGGTGACTACAATGAGGATGCATTCCCTACACATTATGGACCGTATGCCAGCAACATAATAGAGCCCAATCTTGCCCTTTCGGAGGATCAAGGAGAGTTAGCAGCTCAGATACCATTTGCAATGGAGTAGTTTAGTAGTAGTTGATTTTGTTAGTTATTTTAGACCGGATTATTCTCCGACAGTTTTCTAAAGTATTTTGAATATTGTAAGTTGGATATTTAGTTTTGGGGAGATTCATTAAACCTGCATCAAGACTATTATTTTATTATTATCTTGGTGTATTCATTTAAACTAGTGCCTGTGATTGAGTATAGTGTGGACATGTATATATGTTGTAAGTTGTAGATTACTTGTGGCTTTTTGTACAGTGTTCTACCGCCAATACTGCGATGTAGGCTGGGCATACTCATGACTCATGCCCAAATCCAGGGTACGGGTCGTGACAAGGGAGCAAGCACACTGAGATGCCCCTAACCTTGGTCATCAGCCTACTAATAATGATTATGGCGACCCTCAGGGATGAGCATGCCAAGCAGGTAGTTCCTGAAGGGAATTTGGCCATTAGTACACATCCCAACACTAGAGGTTTGCTTGAAAAAGAGCACGAGAGAACCTAAAAGCTTCACAAAGGCAATGAAAGATGAATACAAGTAAGAGAAGATGCAGACCATGCAAGAGAAGATGAGTTCCTTACAAGCAAACTCCACTTATGAGCTAGTGCAGTTACAAAGTGCAAGAAGGCTTCAAAATCAATAAGTATTCAAATAAAGCAGACAGAAGATGCTACTCGTCATTGATACAAAGTGAGGTTGGTAATCAAAGGCTACAGTCAACAGAACGACATAGATTTTGATAAAATATTCTTGTTGGTCTTCCATTGGTCATCTATCCTAGGGGTGCTAGCTTTAGCATCCAATTTAATTTGAGATTGAGCAGACGGACATAAAGGCATCATTTTTCCATGGTGATTTAGATGATGAATTATAAATGTAGCATCTTGAGGTATTATGTGAGAAGGATAAGTCATATGTAGTTTGTCAGTTGAAGATGAGTTTACATGGTTTGAAGCAGGCTACGAGTAGAAAAGACATTAACATTGTAACTTTGCAACTTTGTCTATATGAAAGTCACTAAAACCACAAGTCATCTTGGATTTCAAGTGAGATGGTATTCCTTCTAGTCCAGATAGTTAGCCATATTGAATGCCCCAAATCTTCCCGTGCTAGTACGTCAATACTATCACTACAAGAAATTTAGATTTTCGTGACAAGTGATTTGTGAAAGGTGTAAAACTTGTCACTGAAATAGATATTTTTGTTACAAGTAATTTTTGTTGTCATTTATAATTTGATTTTATAACAATACTTGTATATTATCACACATTTAAATTATTCAGGATTATGTTTTTATTGTTCGTCACTCAATATTGTCACTAAAATAAAATTTTAAATTTTTTTGAGAATCGTAGACAAGTTTTATGTGACAAGTAAAAATACTTGTCACTTATGGTGTATTCTGTGCCTCTGAAAATATCATTTTCAAAATTGATATAAGTTTTCAAGTGATTTTAAAAGTTTCGATTTGTAAAATAGTTTTAAAGCTATATAAGTACCTTGATGATTTCAAAGGTCCTGACTCTAAGAGTATGAAAAATCCAATATCCCATACAATAACTCTAAAGTATGTTATGAGACTAATGCAAGATACTCCCTTTTGTTAGCACGATGAATAAAACAAATAACCAAAAGATATCGCACGTAACGAGCGTGAGCGATGACCAAGTCGATAGGATGATTGCTATGTTAAAAAATCAGCAGGATGGATATGAGGCCCAACAAGAACGATTTAAAGCACATCAACAATAAGCTGATGCTAGGGCCTTGACACAATAATATCAACTTGAATCTCTAACTCAAATAGTAATAACACTAGTAGCCAACAATGGTGCATCGGGAACTGCTATGACATATGTTACATCCACGACTGTACCTCGGGGAGCATGCTTAGCGGAAGATGATGAGGCTTAACGGGTGACCAAGAGGTCTACCTTTAAGGGTATCGAGTTTCTAAAGTTGAACCCTCTAGAGTTCAAAGTCCGGGCCACGTCGGATAAGGTGATGGACTTGGTCACTAAGTTAGAGGGCTTGTTTAAGTTTGCTTCGATACCTACGAACAAAAAGGTGGCATGTGTAGTCATGTAGCTGCAGTTACGATCATACGACCAGTGGAAGATAAAGAAACTAGATCTTATCTCAAGGCATCTGGCTGGTAGAATCACTTGGGAGATGTTCTAGGATGCATTCCTGTAAACCCTCTGATTTTTCAAGAATTTTTAATTTAGATTTTTCATAATTTTCTGGAATTTTCTGAGATTTTTCTCTAATTAAACTAAGATATTTTAATTATTAAATAATTTTTAAATGATAATAAATAATATTAAAATATTATAAAAATAATATTTTATGGTGCAAAATAAAAAACTAGACATAGGGTAATTTTTCGGGAATTTATTGGACCCCGGAATCATTTTTAAAGCCCTAAAAACTAATTATTTAATTAAACCAAAATAAATCGGATTTATTTTAAATAAACCAAACCAAACCAATAGCTGAACCAAACCGGTTTAACTAAACCCAAATCCTTATTGGGACGGATCCGGGCCCAAAACCCAGACCGGACCCGCATTTGTTATTGGATCGGGCCGGATCCATAACCAGACCTGACCCGACCCGTCCGCCCGAACCCGCTAGCTCTTTCTCTCCCCAACCGCTCAGCCACCCGACCCCCGACTCCTCACCTCCCCTCCGTCGGCCAACCCGTCGTCGCTTGGCCTCCCACCGCCGCTTGACCTCCCCGCAACCGCCGCCCGCTCGTCTGCGGCCACCGCAACCGCCGTCGCTCCCTCTCCCCTCTCCGGCCTATAAAAGCCTCTCTCCTCCGCCATCATCCTCCCCCTCGACTCCCTCTCCGCCACCGGCTGCTCCTCCTCCCTCTGCCCCCGCCGTCCGCCGCAGAACCCCGCAGCGCCTCGCCGCACCACCCTAGCCGGTTCCGCCCGCCTCCTCCGGTGACTCCCCGACCCAGCAGCTAGTAGCAGCAGCTCCGGCCGCTCAGCCCAGCGCTCCGCTCCGTCCGGCCGCTTGCGTCGCCTCACAGCGCGCCTTCGACTTCCCCCTCGCCCGCCTCCTCCGCTGCCCGACCTCCCTCCGGCCGCCTCCGTCTGCCGTAGCTTCGGTTGGTCCAAACCCTAACCCTAGGGTGAACAGCACTCGGACACGTATCGGACACGAGAAAATTCGATTTTTTGGAGCCCTATTCAGGTACTCATACCTCTCTCCTCGCTGCCCTATTTTCGATTTTGTCAGTTGCATCGAATAGCCTGCATGACCCCCTCGATGCCCGTGCAACCCGCTCGGTGCATCGCGTCCTGTCGTGATCGCGAACCGTGATCCAAAAAAGGAAAACCAACGCCCTATTTCACCCCAAAACTGAGTACGCCTCGCCAAACGGGATGACTTGGTCGCGTGCGTTCTTCACCGATACGTGCGCGTCGTTGATACGGACGTACGGGATTTCGTAGAAGTTGATTCGGATGTGCGTGCACACCGTAATCAATGCGTATCCGCCGACAACGCCCCGTATCCGACCTTTCTGAATCTCACTGTAACTTAGTATACACACGTCGGATCAAGACAAAACTTGTGCCATCAGACTCGTAGTAATACGCTGATCCTGTGAGCCAAGTTTGGTTCGATTCTGAGAACGTTGACCAAATCACGTGTCGTGGGCCCCACAAGCTCCACTTGACGGGCAATTTTGTGATCGGCTCATCGAAATTTATTTCTGGAAGTTCCGTTGGGTTTGTATCATCGTTCCTGACTTGTTGACACTAAGTTGGACAAATTTGGAGACCTTTGGTTCTGACACATTTTTCGGTGCAAAGTAGCCCACATGTGGACCCCGATTTGACCCGAAAATGTTATTTTTGCCCTTGTGTCCAAACTGGACTCAAGGACAGGCATTTCTAGCTGATTAATCTTTTCTGGATCTGATGGTGATGTCTATTTCAATAACCAGAGTACTGCCTGCAATCCCCATTGAAGCCAGAGCTACAATTGGAGCCGAAAACCCAGGCAAGTGTACCTTGCCATAATTGCAGTATATTGATTCATTTTTTTCTCTTGATTTATTCCTGTGACTGTTGTACATGCTCAAACCTAGAGCCGTTTGACTTACTTAGCTTCCGATTAATAGTCGGGTGCCAACACCGTACGCGAGGTTGTGTAAGGTCAACTAGAGATGGATATCGTGATATTTACATTCTCGTACTTGCCATATCAAGTACATTATACCCAGAACACCTGATACAGATCATAAGACAGAATCTTCCTAAAATATTCAAGGTGGTTCTGTATAGGATACAGATTTCATGACTTGAAAATTATATACTTAGATCTTAATATATGACTTATTGCATTAGTTGATCTTGCGTGACATGAACATAAGACAATATGAAACTGTGACGTAAGATTACATTGGGTGGGAAGAGATTTACCAAACAAAAGGCTGAATATATATATAATACTTAATGGATTGTGCCTTAGACTCTGACACAGAGCTTTGGTACCGTACTGACCCTTCGAGAAAATACTTCTATGGTTTCTTCGACACTGATCCTGTAGTAGTCTCAGCCTGAGTATGACTGAAACTCTCACATGCATATCACTTAGCTAGTTTATTTATTTACCCTATTGTTTCCTTTATTTTTGTACTGTATTTATTTTGGCTTGTATTATCTGTACCTTGCTATGTCCCCTGAGGACCTTGAATGGATTATGTCCCCAGGATTAGCAGACGAGATCTATCCTGAGGTGTACGGTACAGGAGCACTTCTCGGAACAGTACCAGTCTCTGAGGACGAGGTGATAGCTGAGGACTTTTCCTGAACAACTGCTTCTTCATGCTCAGTTTTTTATTGGCAAATAAACTCTTTCATTCATGTTTAAATGAACAATTGTAACAGACTTAATATCGGGTTGTTCCCCAATTTTATTTACTTTTGACTGGATGTTGTTTAATACTTTCTATTGATATTTCTGTGTTTATTCTGTGGATGAAATTAGTAAACCCTAATCATTGTTATACAGCTTAAGTATACCTCGATGGATCCATTAAATTGGGTTAGTCCATCGGTGTGTGCTACTGGCCATTGCCACGTGGCTAGTCCCTCGATATTTTGGGACTGGGGCATGACATGGTTTTTGTGGTGGCCCATGCAGGTCTACGACTAAATTGTTCGGTTTCAACTTAGGGACCGAACAGGCCTGCAATAAGAATATGATAAGTTTTTAGGATCTCATCCACTTGCTTGAAACGTTCTTGATATCTATATCGGATTCAAATTAAATTCTTGACTTGCATCTTGCCTTGATTCCTGTGCGCCTCTTATGGTTTATTTTTGATGTAGAGTAATGGATTCAAGAGCAAACGACGAAACTCCAGCAAACACACCAATAGGTGCTGTAGTCACCTACGGAGAAGATAAAGTGACGCCATTGAGCGGAGATCCCTCTACTCAACAAGGCAGCCAAGCAGATCAGCATGCTCCTAGATTTTGGCGAGATGACATCCTACCGCCTTCGCAATTCGTTCCACCAATGCCTGTTTTCCCACTAGGACAAGTCATGGATGGGCAACAGATGTTCCAAATGATCTATGCAATAATACAAGCCCAGCAGCAAGTCCAACACGAGGCCCAGCGTCGTGAGGCTGAGTACTTAAGGAACAGCATATAGTAAATGCATTGGAGCAGGCCAACCTACCAACTCTACGGCAACCGACGGGCTCTATCACCGATTTCTGCCAGCTGAAGCCCCGTACCTTCTCAGGCAAGGAGGAGCCCACAAAAGTTCATGAGTGGCTCACCAACATACAACATCAATTAGAAGCAGCTGAGCTACCAAGGGAACGTTGGATGACTGCCGTCAGAATGCAATTGACGGGCAATGCACATCACTGGTGGCTATCTGAAGAGAGATAGCTCGGACCAGACCGAGTCACTTGGGAGGAGTTCTCCAGACTCTTTCAAGAGATGTACATTCCAGCTATCGCTCGATCAGAACTACGGGACAAGTTTAATCACCTCATTCAAGATACTATGATAGTGGAAGAGTACAACGCTGAGTTCATTCGTCTGAGTTGCTTCGCCCCTATATTGATCCCAATAAAAGAAGAAAAGGCTGAGAAGTTCTTTGATGGGCTAAAATTTGAGCTACAAAGAATGATCGAATTCGTCGCACCTACTTCGTACACGGACGTCCTTACTGCAGCTCGACGTATGGAGCGTGTCATCAGACGAGAATCCAACCTGAAAAGGCCTTCCACATCAGCACCAGCTAGAGCACCGAATGGAGAAGCTGCCAAGAAACCAAATCTGCATCAAGCACCACAGGGAGCTGCATCCAAATCCCTAACTCTTCCTACTTGTTACTACTGCGGCAAGATAGGCCATGTTGAGAAGGAGTGTAGACGTAAATTCGGACTGTGCTTAGGTTGCGGATCCAGACATCATCCAGTGAGAGACTGCCATGAGCGTAGAGAAGGAGCACCAAGGGCAAACCAACAAGCTCTACCAGCACCAGGAGGACATCAACCAAGGCCACCCTTGGCACTTCAAGCAGCACCCTTCCAGCAAGCCCAGCAACAGCAGAGGGTACCACCTCAAGGACGCCGACAAGCTTTCGCTATGACTGTGGGAGACGCGCAGAATCATGGAGTAGCTAATGCGCGTAAGTTTTTGTAGTTCTGTTTCTAGTATTGCTTTAGTTCGTGTCGTTGGTTCGTGACCCTAGACTTAACCTGATAGTTTTAACTTGCTAATAATTGATAATCTAGTGATAACCTAGAATTGTTAATCTAATATGTTTTTAAAGAATAACCTAGATTTTTCTAAAAAATTTCTAGATTTCCTACAATTGGGAAATTGCATTGCTTAGGGAAATAATTTTTCCTATGTGTTTTAAACCCTCAATCTTGACTTTTCTTAATCTTGATGTGCTTCGAATAAATTTTTGTAGCCGTGTCATCTCTGCTGACCGATTATTCTTTGATTGCGAGGACGCAATCCTCTTAAGGGGGTAGATTGTAAACCCCCTGATTTTTCAAGAATTTTTAATTTGGATTTTTCACAATTTTCTAGAATTTTCTGAGATTTTTCTCTAATTAAACTAAGGTGTTTTAATTATTAAATAATTTTTAAATGATATTAAATAATATTAAAATATTATGAAAATAATATTTTATGGGGTAAAATGAAAAACTAGACATAGGGTAATTTTTCGGGAATTTATTGGACCCCAGAATTATTTTTAAAGCCCTAAAATCTAATTATTTAATTAAACCAAAATAAATCGGGTTTATTTTAAATAAACCAAACCAAACTAATAGCTGAACCAAATCGGTTTAACTAAACCCAAATCCTTATTGGGTCGGATCCGGGTCCAAAACCCAGACCCGACCCGCTCGCCCGACCCGACCCGCATTTGTTATTGGATTGGGCCGGATCCATAACCAGACCCGACCCGTTCGCCCGAACCCGCTAGCTCTTTCTCTCCCCAACCGCTCAGCCGCCCGACCCCCGACTCGTCACCTCCCCTCCACCGGCCAACCCGCCGCCGCTTGGCCTCCCACTGCCGCTTGGCCTCCCCGCAACCGCCGCCCGCTCGCCTCCGGCCACCGCAACCGCCGCCGCTCCCTCTCCCCTCTCCGGCCTAAAAAAGCCCCTCTCCTCCGCCTTCATCCTCCCCCTCGACTCCCTCTCCGCCACCGGCTGCTCCATCTCCCTCTGCCCCCGCCGTCCTCTGCAGAACCCCGCAGCGCCTCGTCGCACCACCCTCGCCGGCTCCGCCCGCCTCCTCCGGTGACTCCCCGACCCAGCAACTAGTAGCAGCAGCTCTGGCTGCTCAGCCCAGCGCTCCACTCCGTCCGGCCGCCTGCGCCGCCTCCCAGCGCGCCGTCGACTTCCCCCTAGCCCGCCTCCTCCGCTGCCCGGCCTCCTTCCGGCCGCCTCCGTCCGCCGTAGCTTCGGTTGGTCCAAACCCTAACCCTAGGGTGAACAAAACCCTGACACGACTCGGACACGTGTCGGACACGAGAAAATTCAATTTCCTGGAGCCCTGTTCAGGTACTCATATCTCTCTCCTTGCTGCCCTATTTTCGATTTTGTTAGTTGCATCGAGTAGCCTGCATGACCCCTTGATGCCGGTGCAACCCGCTCGGTGCATCGCGTCCTGTGGTGATCGCGAATCGCGATCCAAAAACAGGAAAACCAACGTCCTGTTTCACCCCAGAACTGAGTATGCCCCGCCAAACGGGACGACTTGGTCGCATGAGGTCTTCACCGATACGTGTGCGTCGTTGATACGGACGTGCAGGATTTCGCAGAAGTTGATTCAGATGTGCGTGCACACCGGAATCAATGCGTATCCGCCGACAACGCCCCGTATCCGACCTTTCAGAATCTCGCTGTAACTTAGTGTACACACGTCGGATCGAGATGAAACTTGCGCCATCGAACTCATAGTAATACGCTGGCCTGTGAGCCAAGTTTGGTTCGATTCTGAGAACGTTGACAAAATCGCGTATCGTGGGCCCCACAGGCTCCACTTGACGGGCGATTTTGTGATCGGCTCATCGGAATTCATTTCTGGAAGTTCCGTTGGGTTCGTATCATCGTTCCTGACTTGTTGACACTAAGTTGGACGAATTTGGAGACCTTTGGTTCTGACACATTTTTTGGTGCAAAGCGGCCCACATGTGGACCCCGCTTTGACCCAGAAATGTTATTTTTGCCCTTGTGTCCAAACTGGACTCAAGGACAGGCGTTTCTAGCTGATTAATATTTTCTGGATCTGATGGTGATGTCTATTTTAGCAACCGGAGTACTGCCTGCAATCCCCGCTGAAGCCAGAGCTATAATTGGAGCCGAAAACCCAGGCAAGTGTACCTTGCCATAATTGCAGTATATTGATTTATTTTGTTCTCTTGATTTATTTCTATGACTGTTGTACATGCTCAAACCTAGGGCTGTTTGAATTACTTAGCTTTCGATTAATAGTCGGGTGCCAACACCGTACGCGAGGTTGTGTAAGGTCAACTAGAGATGGATATCGTGACATTTACATTCTCGTACTTGCCATATCAAGTACATTATACCCAGGACACCTGACACAGATCATAAGATAGAATCTTCCTGAAATATTCAAGGTGGTTCTGTATAGGATACAGATTTTATGACTTGAACATTATAAACTTAGATCTTAATATATGACTTAGTGCATTAGTTGATCTTGCGTGACATGAACATAAGACATTATGAAACTGTGACGTGAGATTACATTGGGTGGGAAGAGATTTACCATACAAAAGGCTGAATATATGTATAATACTTAATGGATTGTGCCTTAGACTCTGACACAGAGCTTTGGTACCGTACTGGCCCTTCGAGAAAATACTTCTATGGTTTCTTCGCCACTGATCCTGTAGTAGTCTCAACCTGAGTATGAATGAAACTCTCACTTGAATATCACTTAGCTGGTTTATTTATTTACCCTATTATTTTCTTTATTTTTGTACTGTATTTATTTTGGCTTGTATTATCTGTACCTTTATATGTCCCCAGAGGACCTGGAATGGATTATGTCCCCAGGATTAGCAGACGAGATCTATCCTGAGGTGTACGGTACAGAAACACTTCTCGGAACAGTACCAGTCTATGAGGATGAGGTGATAGCTGGGGACTTTTCCTGAACAACTGCTTCTTTATGCTCAGTTTTTTATTGGCAAATAAACTCTTTCATTCCTGTTTAAATGAACAATTGTAACAAACTTAATATCGGGTTGTTCCCCGATTTTATTTACTTTTGACTGGATGTTGTTTAATACTTTCTATTGATATTTTTATGTTTATTCTGTGGATGAGATTAGTAAACCCTGATCATTGTTATACAGCTTAAGTATACCCCGATGGATACATTAAATTGGGTTAGTCCATCGGTGTGTGCTGCTGGCCATTGCCATGTGGCTAGTCCCTCGATATTTTGGGACTGGGGCATGATAATTCCTGGCACAGTATCTCCCGCCAGTTATTAGGCAGAAAAAGGAAGACAAGTTTACCGAACTTATACAAGGGAGCATATACGTCGAAGACTATGAGTCAGAATTATCAAAGCTTGGTAAGTTTGCTAGCTCAATAATTCCTATCGAGAAGGCCCGTATACATTAGTTCATCAAACCTGAATGACAACCTGAGAAAGGATATTATGAATCGAGAGTGTACATCATATATACAAGCTTTTGAGACAGCGGTACAGAATGAGCAGTTCACACCATGAAGTGCTCCATAAAAGGCATCGTCTTCTCAAAATCCTACAACCAAAAGATACAACAACGGTGAGAAGAAGCCAATACTGAGAAAAAGGCAGATACATATCAGTACTGGGAGAAAAAGTACAGCTTCTGAGGTCGTCCGGGTCACACTAAGGAAGTATGTCATTACTTTAACAGGGGGTGCTTCAAATGTGGATAATAGGATTATGTGATCAGAGATTATCGAAACAATAGGGCTTTGGCCCCGCACCGCAATAGCAATACTGGTTAGAAAGAGAATCAGAATCCTGTGCCAGCTCCAGCTCCTGCTATTTGACAAAATGATCAGACGAGAAGGCCTAGAGTTTATCAATAGATTATTGAACGCGATATGAGAGGACACGATGTTGGTGAATCTATTTTCATTGATCTCTTGACGCCTTTTACCTCAACCCTTGATCTCCTAAGTTTTGAGGACAAATTTTTTTCTCGGTGGGGTATTATGTAATGTCCCGTCTCCAACCGTTCACTAATTGAATACTTGTAACTTTGAATCGGTTGATAATCGAGTCTCTGGAAAACCTTACTACCCTATAGATCATGGACGAAATACAATTGACCCTTCCAACTGATGGAACGGCTTCTATTAAAATGAGTCCAATAGTTTTTGTTGGATGTTTTACTGCTTGGTTTTATGTTGCTTTGTGTTTTTTCTTGCTTTCGATGAATTGGTTTTCATGATTAGCTTTCCTCTCTTGCGCATTCATTTTGAATCGTAAGAGAAAGAGATCGAAGGATGCTAACCAATTATTATTGCAATTTTAGGATTCATAACCAAGGAGTGATCGTTAAGGCTTTCCCATCTCTCGCGTTGATTCATTCGGTGTACTTTCGATGAATCCTTAGTCTGCATGTCTAATAAAATGATCTATAGTTCACTTGAATTGCATATTCCTATGTTTTAAATAATACATCACTAACAAGATAAGCTAAAAGAAATGAACTACATGCTTGAAATATTAGAATTTTGTTTTACTATCAAGTTTATATTGTATGTCCCTCATTCCTTTGTTATGGAACCCAATGTATAGAAAGTCCTTATGTTTTGAAAATGATCAGTGTCATAAGAAAAATAAGTTGAAATTGTGTGCTTGTTATTCAGAACTGTGCATAGTAGTGTCTTATCTGATAAATGTTTTATGTCATGTATTGGTCTCGGACAACTTGTGCACAAGGTAATAGTCTCTCGAACAGTTCCTGGGGCAATAGAAATCGGTCGGTCCGAAGGAAATTTTTGAGAGCACCCTGACGTATGGTCCTTATGATCTAGTAGGGTGTTATGTCTATTAGTGAAGAGCAGAACCCTGATATTACAGCTGCTAGTATTCGTCTGTGTTGGTGCAGAGCTAAACCTTGAGTCATAGTTGCTGACATACGCACGTACTAGTGCAGAATTGAATCTTGATTCACCGCTACTAATCATAGGGCAACCCATGGACCATCATATAGTTAGTTCGTATACTAGTTTTTCCTTATTGCAAGCCTAACCATTTGATGCAAGGATTGATGCATGAGTTTATAAATATATGCAAATTATTGCTAACTTATGTATCTGCTGCAGGGATAACCACTTGGTCGTGGGTATGATTTATCGCATGCATGGTCAACTCTTTTGTTTAAGTTTTTTTTGCAAATTTGTAAATTAACCTAGACAACTAGAAAAATCACCTAATAATGCTAGCTTCACTTCTATACTTAGTATAGATTTCTAGGTAAGATTGGCCCCGGTCGCTCACCAGTATATGTTGTAGTACTGACCCACGTTTGTGGACAATCTACAGGTTCTAGTAGTGAGAGTTTGGCGAGCATTTTGAAGCTTTAGGAGCGCATCCCTGCAAGCAGAACCATGCTCGTGCTGCTTCCATAGCTTTCCTCTCCTATGGCAAGATCTTTTGTTAGATGCTTTATTTTGGTCCTATTAAAAGAATATGAAGTATGGGCGTTGTGGGTAATTTGTGTTTCAAAGGTGATGTAAGCCAACTATGGCATATTTTGTAAATAGCCAAGCAAACTACTTTGTAATGCATTTCAAGTATTCAATAAAGATAGTATTTTGGGTTCTATCAAATGTATTCAACTTTGGTTATCTACTTTTAAATTCTGTGCTATATATTTTTATTATCTATTTTGTGTTTTGTGTAGGTACTATGCCTAGTGCAAGCGCAACTTAGACTTGCACGACATCATGCCCAAGCGAGGACGACCGACCCTTGCGGGATCCAGGCATGCCGCAAGGATCAAGCGAGGATGAGCGACCCTTGCGGCTTTTGGGGCCTGATAGCAGCAACTTTCTTCACTTGTGCCTATGCCTTCTCTTCCATTCCATTGCTACACTAAGATAACAAATGAATTGAATCCAATTATTTATGAAGCTTAACCAACAATTCTCTACATCCATCAACAATATGCCTCATATAAATTAATACTTCTCAACTCACTGGGAAGGATAACTCTTACAGAACAAATAAACCAACCTAGAACTATGGCAAACCTACCTAAGCATTGTATCGTTTTTAACAGGTAAGCAAATCGATCGATATCTCCAATCAAATTCAAGTATTGCACCCTAAACCAAATCCAAACAATTTTTTAGGCATCAAATTCAATTACCATCAAAATTTCTAAACTTGACAACTTCAAGGTCTCAATTACAATCATATATTAATACTTAATTCTAGCAAAATCATACTATATCAGAATTCACTATTGAATCAATCATTGTTCTATCCTCCAAGAATTCCTCAATCTACGAAAATAATTAACCAAATAAGAATCTCTTACAATACATAAATCAATTGTAATCTTCCAAGAATTATCTCAATCATGTTAACATTATCTAATTTCGGCCAAATATAAAGTAATTCTCATTCAATTTTGAAGGTTCGATCTTAATTTATAGCTAGCTTGCAACATATCAAAATATGCATCTATCTCGCTCATTAACTTTTTTCAATAATATAAAATCTTGAATCATCAAAATCCAATCCATTATATCAGCCAAGCCAACAACCAATTCTTACGATTATATGATCACTATCTCGAGTATTCCAGCCTATGCACATCACAAGATTACCTCGAGCAAAATTAATCCAAATCCAAGCTAAATCGAATCCAAGGATCGTATTACCATTAATCACTTCTCTAAGCGCACGATTTCCAATAACAATCCAATTCGTTAACAAAATTTTGTCCATCACCACCACTTTTTTATAATCAAATAAGATAATCTGACAATTAGTAATCAATCTAACTAGTTCTAGATACCATCTTGTTCTTCCAACCGCAAGCAATCAATCAAAATTTAACTAAATCAAATCCAAGCCTTATCTCTCAATCTCGCAATCCCAACTATATTCTAACATAATCAATCGAAGAAGCTCTTCTTAAGTTTAATCCTACCGATATTGTCACTAAAAATTAGGACGTCTGCCTAACTACTAGGCTAGCTCACAAGTCCACACTCAAACATCATGCTAACTCATCTACATCAGACAACCAGAATCACTGCACTCGTTCCAATCCTAGGGTCGAACCTTACCCAATATTTTAAGAGATTTTATCCAAACTTAAAGGGAAATAATTCTCACTCAAACTATCTAAGCATCTAATATAGATCATCCCACCAAAATTAGCATCATCGAAATCCAAGGGAAAAAGTCTATCTAGCAAAGCCTTTCCTAGGGTAAATTCTTCCAACAATTACACTCGATTATACCAAAATTGACTATATCAATCTAAATAGCTCTTATAGCCGAAATCCTCAATTCTTTTTGATAAATCTACTAATCTAATTTGTATATCTTAATCAACATATCATAAATCATACATTAAATTACCATCACAAGTCCACCAATCATAACTTACTTCTAATTCTAATCCCACTAGTTCTTAATTCATGTATCTAATTTACTTATAAATTAAGATCATCTTACATTCAATCCATAAGTCAAGGCAATTCTCGCAGTCATAAATTGCTTTAATCTTATATATTTATTTTAGCCAAGTTATAGGTTGACTTAAAATTCTTATAAACCATCGAGTTTGCAACTTCCAAATTTAAGAAATCAATTACCAAGAATTCCAATATCTGCTAAGCCGAATCAAACAAATATCCATTCAAGCCATGCTCTAGGTTCATCTGAAAAATTCATCCAAAACTTTAATACTATCATTCAATCCATCAATAATCCATAAATTAGAATACATAAAGACAATTATAAAAGCATAAAAAGTGCGCCTTATGAAGATGACACAGTTTTCTACAAATCAACTTAACAGAGGAGGAATAGCGGACTTTCTCTCTATTTATAGGATAACGCACTTTCTACCTGTTTTAAAGGGTAGCACACTATTCAGAGAACAGAAAAGTGAAACACTTTCAAGCTGCTTTCATCGGTGCAGACAAGCGAATAATTTACATGTCTACTTTTTTCTCCGAGCATTTAATAAGACAAATCTGACAGAACATAAACAGAAGAGTCAGAAGTCATTATTATAGCTGGGCTGCGGTACGCAGACCTAGGTTGTCGTTTAGCAACCCGGTTGTGCCATTGTGCCAATTTTATCAAAAGTGTGCCAGTCTCAAGACCACTTCTAAAGTGCGCATACTATTCTAACTAGCAGTGAGCAGTTATGAGTGCATGTCTTACAGGCCATGCTTCTCATAAAAATATATATATATATAACTGTCCCTTACGAACCATGCTTTCCTCATATAGGAAGCTAGATGTTAAGCAGGCAGCGAGTTGTGCACCCACTCATTCAGAACGTGTGGTATTAGTCCACCAAAAGTGCGCTCACAATGTTAAAATATTGCAGACTGTCCAAACTGTACACACACTCTCATAACCGCTCCTACACTCTATAAATACAGGATCGGTATATCTATTAGAGGGGGGAGATAGATACGAAGAGGGATTCAAGAACACAAGGAAAGAAATAGAAGATTATTGTGCCGTTGTTGCCAAAGCTTTCTTATTGTTCAACTCTCTATGTTGTTTACAGTATTCCTTGTATTTCTTCATCGTCGAGTGGTCCAAGGAGTAAAGTAATCGTCCGTAGATTAGATCTCCACAGTTATACTTTCCCAGAATCAACTGTACTTTGATTCATGTTTAGGATCTTTTTGTACATTTCTTTTTTTCAGTAGTTTGTAACACAAAAGTTTCGTATGAACTTTTCTTCGTAAACAAGATGGTGATTCTATTGGGGACGACTTTCTCCTCTGACGAGAAGGTGATAGCTCAACTCGACCTGCGTCGGTCGGCTCGATGCAGAAGACCTTGGTCGTGAAGTTTGACAAACAAGAATACGAAGAAATGCTCTATTATGGGCGTAGTGCTAACCCCTCATCCACGCTCAAGTCGTGGTAAACTCGTAAAGTGTGGGTGCCCAAGCCCCGTCATGTATATCCATAAGTTGCTGCCAATAAGGAAAAATTATTCTGATTGACGAGAACTCCCTTGTCAATTTTGTTAACTAAGTTCATATCAATAATTTTGTGGACAACTCACTTGCGTTAAACAAGGGTTGCAATTCGCGCAACTCGTACAATATCAAGCAAAGGGTGATCCACACCCAAGATTCTGAATTCCTTGTGCTAAATAAGGGATACAAATTATGCAACGCACGTAATATCAAGCAATGGGTGATCCACACCCAAGCTTCTGAGCCTACATATATTGGTGGTAATATGCAGGACAAGCAAGTCATGGATACCGCTTTCCAAACCAATCTCTCCATAGGCGCTAATAAAAAATTAGTCAGTAAAAATCATCCCCTTATCATCATGATCATGCGCTCAATTGAAGGGAAGATTATGTGCCACTCTTTATGAACCGGCTATTGGTGCGCCAAGTCAAGACCCACATACAAAATAAGTGCACCTTGGCAAACTGCACCAACTCTTCCTGCTCCACAGAATATACGCCAAATAGAACCAACATCCTCACGACGTGTTGTTTATTAGCATGAAGATGTGAAGAACATTCAGAACAATTTTCCCTCCTCTGTTAAGAATAAAGGGTGGGAGAGACGACGGATCATACGCCAATTAAGTCAGCACCTCCCTTTACACGTAGGGAACTAAAAAAGTGCGTAGGAGGTCTAATATATCTTATATAAAGAGGCAGAGTCTGCCCTCTTCCTCCTTTCCCCTTTCCCCTTATGACTTACGTGAACTTTTTGTATAAAAGAGTAAGGAGAGAGATCCCTCCAACCTTGCAATGGTATTTCCTAATGAACATTGTTGTAATTATCACAAAGTTGTAATTGAATGTTGTTGTGCATCAGCAAAATAGTTGGTGTTCGATTGATTGACCTACACTTTGTCTCCTAAACCTCGATATAAAAAACAACCAGGAGTATGATGACGAACCGCTCCTTACTTCAGTATACATGGCTTCGCATCTTTTCCGTGGCAGGAGGTAATCAAGACAAAGTTCTTGAAGAACACCCAACCAAAGGAGATTTTACCAACTCGTCGACTACTTTGAAAGAGTATACCAAAATACTCATTCTAGAAGACGAGATCTCGTTCTTCATGGGAATCCCCATTCCTCAGAATCTGAGGCTAGGGGTTGCAATCCCCCTAATTCTGAAACTGAAAGTGTAGCTCCAACTATACAGCACTTTCTACCAATCCCTCTGTGGTACACTGGGATATTAACATTTATGCCGTCAATGATGAACAAGACGCTTCTCTATCATAAGACACCGTATAATGCCTTAATTCATTAGAGGTCGCTCTCAAAGACATGCACACTATGATGCAAAATATGCATCAAATGATGATAGCTCAAAATTTTGCTATACCAGTACTTGTCTTAGTGGCTTTATTCATACCTGCACAACGTACTCCTGGAATAATACCTTTATAGGATAACACAAATCCAGAAGCAATCATAAACCAATAGTCAGCACTGCCAACTCTTAATCTTCTTAATATTGGAAGTAGACTCCACTGGTGATACTACATGTTCAACCAGGATCTTATCAGTCAAATGCACCACTCATACTAGAAGATCCTCTCGAAGCTATCCGAGAGTTGTTCACAAGTCAATATTTTAAAAAAAAAAGACCAACTCTGCAAGATGGAGGTGAAACAACCTTATCATCCCCATTGGTATAATATTCTATTCCCTCCTAAATACAAACTCCAATCGATAGTCTTCTTTGAAGGCAGGACATCATCGAGCCAATATATTAATTACTTCAATATGATGATGGCTCATATGCAGAAAGAAGATTCTCTCCTTACCAGATTATTCGTGGGATGCTTGGCCGGCATAGCCTACGATTGGTATAGGAGTTTACCTGATAACTGCATATCCTCGTTTGATAACATACAATATCTTTTTTTTCCCATGATTCTACGAGGGAGTCATGGATATGCCAATGTCTTGACTCATCGATATCAAATAAAAGGAGAAAGAATCCACTCGTAAATTTATAGAGTGTTTCAGGTAAGCAACTATGAAGTTACCCCCTGGTATTCCGGACTCTACATTCATTGATACTTGTAAAAAGAACCTACTTACTATATTAGGGCTCTGGACAGGTCCAACTTAATTTTAAGACTGGACAACGTTCATCAGGGTAGAAGCTGTTGAACATAACACAAAGGTGGCACATAATTTAGGGTTATAAATGACCAATACGAAAGGAAAGCGTCCCTCCAACAGTGCCAGTAATCACAACAGCAAAGGAAATGAGGCCTTGGCAATAAAACTGTCAAAGCCACCTACCTCTCCTCCAGTATAAAAGCCTCAAGAGTCTTCCAGGCCTAAGGAAGGATATTCCTTTGAAGAGAGCAATATCCACAGTATTTTTGAATGCTTGATAAAAAGCAACAAGTTACAGTTGCTTGACATCAAACCACCAAATAAGATCGGTAAAATAGATGACCCAAAGTATTGCTTATACCATCGGTATGTACATCATCCTACCAAGTCTGGTTATTTCTTAAAAAGAAAAATCCAACAGTTAATAGATGATAAAGCTATCACCCTTTACAATGAAGAGAAGACAGTCACCGCCAATATGTGTCTATTCAATTAGGCAACTTTTCAGCACAAGAAGTCCCAAATGGCGTCATCCCAATACATCAAACTAAGATGGAAATGGTAAATCTCCCATCTCCTTAAAGTCAAATAGAGGGGTTGGTGCCTCTTACCACATATCATGGCGAGATTATATGGATTCATCCCGACCTGCTGCCAGATTGGGACCAGGGAGCAACATCTTCCAATTCAAAATCTATGAAGGGTAAGAAGTATAAATCATGTAATATAATTTTTTTTAGATCATTATTCAAATAGAGATCAAGACATCAAGAAGATGTATCTCTCAAGATCATATTTTAAAATCAAAATTTTACCTCAATAAGCTCTACTTTTAAGCTTCGTTTGACACACCGACAACGATCCATGATTGGCAGTATTTCGTTGTATAGGGCACAACAAATATTCAGTGCTTATGAAGGTGTTCCTATACAAATTACTCCTCCTCTTGCTACAACAATTAGAGCATCGACCTCAATTCAGGTGCTGGAGGAGGATTGTCCCTAATTTCATCAATACAGTCAGCAATATGGGTGCTTGATGCAAAATATGGGGTATGACTTCAAGAAAGCTGAAGGTTTGAACTTTGAAAAGGGACAACGTATTCCTCTACAACTCCAAGGATAGTCCCATAAATCCCGTAGTGGATTGGGTTACGATAAAACTAGTCCACCAACTCGTTCCAAGCAGAGGCAAGATAAAAAAAAACTCAAGTCTTGTAACATGGTGCTTCTTTCTCTGATGCCCGAAGGAGAAACCATGACAGGTATCAGCTCTGGCAAAGATTATCATAAAACTTACAAATATATCCCAAAAGATGTTCCTGACACTCTTCCTACTTCACCAACTCCTGTTGCCCCGGTCACAACTGAACTTGGTCCTTCGAAGTACTACGGCAGAGAAAGGAAATCAAAAAGGAAGTACGCTTCGACAAATCCTTGACGAAGAATATTCCCCAAGGACTTGAAAAGCCCTACAATTTTGATATATTGGTACAATTGGCCAATATCCCAGCCCGACATTCCATATTCAAGTTAATTCGTTTATCGAAGGAGACTCATGAAGCCTTGAGCGAAGCTCTAATACATGGAGAATCATGCGTAGCTCCACTCAAGACTCCTAATGAAGAGCCATTAGAGTGTCCTAAATGCCACAACATGATCGAGAAGATCCCTAATATCACCTTCACGCAAGATGACATGCTACTCAAGGATAATCAACATGACAGACCTCTGTATTATACCAGTTACATCGAATCTATTAAGGTGAACCAGATTCATAATGAACCTGATTCTTCACTCAACATCATTCCTAAAAGCCTACTGAGAGGATTAAAGATACCAATGCACAACATGTCTCCTACTAGCACTACCATTCTAGGCTTCAACGGTGGAATGAGTAAACTGCTGGAAAAGATATACCTAAAAATTCAGATAGGCGATCTATGTACTAAAGTCACAAGATATATGATTGACTCTAACGTATCCTATAATATTTTTCTAGGATGGCTATGGATACACGAGCATAAAATTATACCATCTACCCTACATCAATGCTTTAAATATATGAACAGTAGAGGAAAAGTTAAAACATAGGTAGCTGACCTCAACCCATTCAAAGGTGTCAAAGCCTATTTTGCTAACTATGCACTCTATACACCAGAGTATATGAAAGAAGAGACTAATAAAGCTAGTGATGAAGCTGAAGATACCCGAAAAAAGAGCCTTTGATAATCTGAGTCAAAAGACGTACTACTCGTCCAACTCCTTTGAAGCCTCTCGACATCAACCTACATAAATCACCTCTATTGGTCATCAACCTTCGATGCAATGAACAACCAACACTGGAAAATTAGCCCCTTGTTATCGATCTTCTTCGTAACAAGCAACCAACATCAATGAATCAACCCATGATCATCAATCTTGCCAAGCCTCCTGTCAAGGCAGAAGATTTTGTAGACTATGTGGAAGATGAAGAAATCTTATATTTCAAGAATAAAGAAGACACTACTTGGTACTACGTTGATGATGAACCCTTTACTAAAACATTCTTAGAGGCCATTCATCTTCATGAACCTCTGTCCATAGAAGTGGCATCTCCATTTATATATAGCTCATTATATGAACCATATGAGGATGCATACTTCATAGTCCCAGCAAGGCAGGACAAGCAACGTCAGATAATTTTTAGGAAAGGTAGAAACAAAAGAGTCACGCAGACTAATGATTCTGACGAGTATATTGGGAAGATACAACCATATCGTTACAGCCAACCAACCAAGAATATTATACAAAGGATGGACTACAACTTAAAGTCTGGTTTGGGACTAAATTATAGAAAAGGAAGACAAACTCCTATACATGATTGCTCTCCAAAAGGCAAGCAAGAAACATACTACCAATGGACTGGTCATTGCTTGAGATACGTTACACCACCACTAAGTCTAGAAAGTTCAGAATCGAAAGAAGAGACGCATTCTTATTCCTTTGACTCACCATTATGGGATTCTAACGAAAGCATGGGTGACGTATTCAAACAGACTTTCTCTGTCAATATTGTGTCAACTGCCCCAGATGATAAAGACGTTAAACTATTAGAACCATTCGAGAATGATCCATGGACACAACAAATGGATACTCAATGGGAGCTTTGGTTTGAGCAACGTGAACCACCTATAGAGGATGAAATAGTCCAAATCGATGTGGGAGAATAATCTTCCCTAAAACTAATCTTTATTAGCAATAGTCTTCCTGAAGAAGATCAACATGCTTTACTACAGTTAATAAAGGAGTATATCGATATCTTTGCTTGGAGTTACAAGGATATGCTTGGCCTAGATCCTTAAATAGCCATACATAAGCTTAATATTCTTTCAAATTGTAAACCGGTGAAATAGCAACAACGGATATGATGGATGCAATTAAAGAAGAAGTCAAGAAACTCATAGCATGTGGCTTCTTTCTAGAAGAACAACATCCGACTGGGTAACCAATGCGGTTCCAGTCATGAAAAAAAATGGAAAGGTCCGTGTCTGCGTAAATTATCGAGATCTGAACTTGTCCTGTCCAAAAGACAAATTTCCTCTTCACATCATAGACGTCATAATCGATAATACATGCAGATTTGAACTTATTTCCTTCATGGTTGGGTTCTCTGCATACAGTTAAATTAAGATGTCACCTGATGACTAAAAATATACCTCTTTTTATACACCATTGAGAGTTTATTGTTATACAGTCATGTCCTTCATCTTGAATAATACGGGTGCAACGTATCAATGAGCCAAGAGTATAATTTTTGAGAAGTATTTACGAAAAATAGTAGAATTCTACATGGATGATATTATTGTCAAGAGTCGTCTTAAAGATTATCACCTTCTAGATTTGAAGACTGTGTTCAAATTGATGCGCCACCATCAATTAAAAATGAATCCAACTAAATCCTTTCTAGGAGTCTCCAATGGCAAGTTTATCGGATTTGTTATAACTTTCAAACGTATTCACGTTGACCCTGATAAAATCAAAGCTATCCTCAAAATACAGCCTTCACGTAATCTCAATAAACTTTGTGGTCTGCAAGGCTGTCTGACATACATTAGGAGATTCATCTCCAATCTCTAGGGACGATGCCAACCCTTCACTCAATTAATGAAGAAAGGTGTATCCTTTATCTGTAATGGAGCATGTCAACAAGTATTCGACGACATCAAATGATATTTAATAAATCCGCCAGTTCTGGTGTCTCCGATCATAGAAAAATACTTTCTATTGTATGTTCGAGCTATTGAGCACTCCCTAGGTGCTCTTCTTGCACAAAAGAGTAACAAAGGCCATCAACAGGCGATCTATTATCTCAGTCGCATGATGGTAGGCGCTGAACATTGTTATAATTTGGTGGAAAAAGAATTCCTCACCTTGATGTTTGCTATTCAGATGATACGATATTACGTGTCATGTCAAACCATTCATGTCATATCCAGAGTAAATCTTCTTCGGGTATTGATGACTAAGCCAATCACACTCAATTCTCGTTTAGCTACATGGACAATGTTGCTATCACCTTATGACATAGTTATAAAGCAGCGAAGGGTCAAGCACTAGCTGACTTCCTGGCAGCTCATCCTATACCAGAAACTTCGAAACTGTACGATGATATCCCAGATGAAGTCTTAGAGATCTAATATGGCCATAGAAGATTACACCTGGCAACTATTCTTTGATGGCGCATCAAGAATAGGACCCAAAGGCAATATAGTAGTTGGATTTGGCATAGTCCTAGTATCTCTTAAAAAATTACCCATTCATCGAGCATATTCTCTCAGTGAACCATGTTCCAATAATGTGGCAGAATATGTTGCTCTACTCATTGGTCTCCAATTAGCTAAAGAATTGGACATAGAATATCTTGAGGCATATGGAGATTCCAAACTGATAGTCAATAAGATCAGGGGAGAGTACGAGGTTCAGCATGAAGACCTTATCCCTTATCATCAAGCAACAATCGAACTGGCCTTTAATTTCAAAGGTTTCTTCATCGAGCATATACCTCGGTTACAGAATATAGAAGCAGATGCTTTGGCCAACATAGCAGCGTTATTGGTCATTCCCCTAAAGAGACGATACTCAAATACGCGAACAGGATGAGAATTATTCTGTACAAAAAATAACTTGCAAGTTGGACAAAGTTATGTCATAAAGTCAACCTTCATGGATAAAGATTGGAGAGACCATTTTATAGACTACGTTGCTTATGGGATTCTTACAGAAGATCTGAAAGAAGCCACTTCTATTAAAAGACGTTCACTCTGATTCTACTATGACGCCTTATCTAAAATACTATATCGTCGCTCTTATGAGGGATTGCTTCTATATTATCTTTTCAACCCTGAAGCTAGATAATCACTTCGTCAAGCTCATGTTGGCATCTGTGGAGGACATCAGCCAGATCCTAAATTATAAGACCGTTTCAGAAGAATGGGTTATTATTGGCCCACTATTGTGGCAGATGCCGTAGATTATGCTCGTAAATTTAAGTTATGCAAAATCTATGCTAATTTTATCCACCAACGAATAGAGTTCTTATACCCTACAGCTGCCTCTTGGCCTTTTGAAGCTTAGGGAATAGAGATTATTGGTCCGATTAGCCCATATTCTTCTATAGGACATCAGTTTATAATTGCAATAACCGATTACTTCTCCAAATAGGCAAAAGTAGTCTCGCTCATCGAAGTTAAGATGTCCAACATAATTAACTTCGTCAAACACCATGTTATCTATCATTTCGGTATTCTTCGGAGGATAATATATGATAATAGGCCACAATTCGTCAGTCAAGAATTTTATCGATTCTGTGACAAAAATTAAATCCAGAATGTAGCATCTACGGCCTACAATCCAGCAGCCAATGGGTTAGCGGAAGTGTCACCCTCACATTTCCATCTAAGGGTAGTTTGGTAATTGTCAATGGGTATATTTATTTTAGGATTTTATAATTAATTTTTGTGCATAATTGATTTAATTATTTATTGTATTATTTAATTGTTGCTAGTTGTGGAATTGTTTTGGACTTGTGTAGTGGACCTAACCATTTTAATTAAAAGACATGAACAAACTTTTGGACTAGTCTAAGTTGAGCCCATGAATTAGGTCTATGGACTAGAAAACATGATTAATTAGTGAAACTATTAGACTAGAACCTTCCCTCCCTAATTATTTCTTCATGAGAGGCCCCAAGGGGTATTTGGGACATTACACATTGCTTGGGGTGGGGTTTATGACCAGCCATAATTGAGAGGAGAGAGAGTGCTCTCATTTTAGTTCTTCCCCAAATTTCTAGATCTAGTTTTTCCCCTTCCATTTTCCTCCATTCCCCCATCAATTCTTCATCATTTCTCTTCAAATCTCTTCCTAAATTCATTATTGAAGACTCTACATCAAGGATCTACAAGTAAGGAGCAAGGAACAAGGAGGAAGAGGCCAAGATCTACAAGGAGAGGAGCAACTTGCCATTTGGGACTTTCTCATTGGGAATCCATCTCCCAATAGGTATAAATCAGTTTTTCTTCCTTCCTATAGGCTATAGATCTGAGTTTTTACCATGAGAAACCACCCCACATGCATAGGTTACCCATAGGTTTTGGTTTGGAATTATTTGGAGACCTAAGGTGGAAGTTATGTCCTTTTTTGTGCCAATTTTGGGAGAATTCCGAAATTGGCACATGTAGTGCTTGTCAATGGATCTAATAGATCTAATTGACCATTGATTGTTTGTTTGTATCTTGTGTCGTGTCCATAATTGGATACGTGTGAGCCGAATCTCGTCAATTTGACGAAACGGTCGATTTTGGGGGTTTTTCTTCGACACGGGGCCATGTGCATATCATATGGTGACACGGACACGTAGACATACTAATTTATATATGTATTGATCATAAGTTATGTATTGGATGTGTTCGTGTCCTCCGGGATACGTTTGGTTGTGTGTTGGAGACCGTATCGCAAGCGTATCATAGAAAAGTGTGATAGGGGTGCGTGCACTCCATGTGTTTGTGTTTTGGCTTATTGTACTATACATACATATGTAAATATAGTTGTATATACTATCTATTTATTATTTGGAGCATAATGGTGTAATTTGGGTTTTTATGTATAACCCATGCCTATGTGTATATATATATGAGGGTATATATATATATATATATATATATATATATATATATATACATATAACTAGGTGTATAGATCTATATATATATTCATGTTGGTGTGTATATAGGCATATGTATTTATTTAGGTAGAGGCTATCTATGGGTTATAGAGTGTTTAATAGGAATTTGATTTTATGTAGTAGTGGAGGCCATATGGGTCTGGTGAAGACGACCGGCCATTCTTTGTCAAAATATTAACAGAGGAATTGGAATTCATAACTTTATAGTCTTCATTTGAGAACTTTGGCTTTAGAAGATCGAGCACTCGGTTTTTCTCTTTGCAACTGTTCAGTAGATGGCCTACTCTGGCGCAGTAGAAACAAAACTTGGGGAACATGGCTATATTATTGGTTTGAGGATACCAATCTTGTCTGCAAGGGGACTAACAGCCGTAGATGTTAGGAACTTTGGAGGGATATTGTGCATCTGAATCCAGAAATCAGCAACATTGAACTTATAAAGTCTATCCGGTTGGATTCTTTCGAAGACTGAAGATATGACAGCATACAGCAGTGGGTAAACCCTGTGCAGCTGCTCACAGTATGGAGCATCAGTGCTCAGTCATCAAGGGATTCGAGGCCACAGCAAGTGGAGAAGAGAACGAGCAGTTTGGACTGCACAGATGGACAGTTCAGCAGCAGTGGGGGTCGGGCACCTACTGCTATGCACTGTGCAGTTCTATGCACAGTCCTGTGCATACCAGTGGATTCATTCCACTGTATCATCGAGCGTATCACAACAGTATGCCACCCAGCATGGAAGAGTAGGGAAGCTGCAGCAAGTCTTGAACTTCACTGAAGGATGTGCAGTTGGGATGCACAGCCAACTAACACAGTATCAGGTAATTTTGGTTCTTCTACTGTGAATTTCAGGTGTCCTGTTCTGCACAGTAGCGTGCAAGTTTAGTTTTAGTTCAGTATAGTTTCAGTTCATATATCAGTATTTTAGGTATTAGAGTTAGCTATTAGTTGTTACTTGGATTTGAGTGTTCAAGGTTTTGGATTGAGTTTCAGTCAGTGGATTAGTTGTTTAGTTAGCGTTTGAGTGTAGTTAAGGTGTTAGTAGTTGAGTTTAGTTGTTAGTCGATTCCTTAAGTTAGCTAGTTAGCTATATAAAAATTTGTACTAGTTGTAGTTAAATTAGAGTAGTCAGGTATATCTTATATGTTTGTTTTTGGTCGTCAGTTACTGTTAGTATACTAGGTAAATAGTTAACTATATAAATATATATATTGGTATTAGTTGTTATTTTGTGATAGTTAGTTATATATGTATTAGATGTACTAAGTGTTGGTTGCCTTGAGATACCAAGGTATCACCAAGATTTTGGGTCGATACCCAAGTTATGGACTTTGGAGTATCGAGTTGGGTGCGATACACCTTGGTGTAAGACCAAGGTATCCAATTAAGTTGTTGTGACATAGTACTATAATGTTTGGTTCGTATACATATATAAAACCTATTTTTCATATTAAAAACTTGCGTATCTTAGGATACGGCTCTTTGAGTGTTTATTTATGCTTAGCTTAGCTTGTATAGCGTAGCTTCATAGTGTATTGACTTAGTGACTAGCATTTAACTCTTGCAACCTAGATCTCATCGGTTTGACTTAGAAATGGCATATCGACCTAGAATTTCATCAACTTCAGTTTTTTATTATTAAACCTTGTATTGATGCAACATACCATATATAGGTTGTGAGACACCGGCTTGGGCATCGAGAGACACACCTTGCTCAAGACGTCAGGCGAGTACATTTCTCTGATTGTTTTTAATTCATAATATTGTATATATGCATGTTCTAGAATTGTATACATTGATCCCCGACACAGTGATTTCACGGACTAGTACTTTATGGATCCCGTCATGAGATGTTATCCCCTACCGTGTTCAGCGGGTACTCGTGTACATTGTATCTCATCGTGTATACTGGGTATTGATGTTACTTCGTGTTCACACACTGCTTGTCTTCAGTGTGCTTATTCGTGTGCACCCACCGCTCGTGTTCGGTGGTTATGATATTCGTGTACACCCACTGCTCGTGACAGTGGTTATATTTTCGTGTTCGTAGCGTGTCGTGATTGGATCCATCGGTATTAGTTGGGGGTGGGAGAGTAGGAGTTGATTATGTGATCAAAGACATTGTTATAAATCGTGTACATTCTGATTACATACTTCACTTGTAATCCATCTTACCTGATCATGTTCACCCAACCCGATCACATAATGAACTCGTATTCTAAGGCACGGTAGTTAGTTTTAGATTGCAGTTACTTCATCATATTGCTGATATCCATATTGTTGATCTATATATCCTCGTACATTACCTGTATATATCTTGTTCATCTTTCATATGTTCAGTGATCTTGTATTTTATTTCTATATCTGTTTATATGCTCGATTATGCTATTGAAATTGCTTTCAGAGGTATGTACTTCGCTCCAATCCTGACTGGATATATTTTTCCAGATGACTGGCTTCTAGAGCAGTGTCCTACCTACTACGGGCCGCAGGACGGCCTACCTATAGAGGACACTCTTGTTGACCAGGGAGACTTAGTAGCAAAGCCCGAGGAGGTTTAGACTATTTTTGTAGTTGAGATTGTATTAGACTTTTTCTGTTGTAGATTCACATCTTGTATATTATTTAGATTGTGGATTTATACTTTTTTCTTCCCTCGTTATTTCCATTCGTGCATTTTTCTTCCTTAGTTTGTTTTGTGATTGATATTAGTTATTTATGTGATATGCCATTTTGCTCCTCCGTTGGGAGTTGAGATGTTTGACAGGTACCATATATATTGTTGAGATGTTAGATAGTTAGAGATGACCCAGACAGCGCTCTACCGCCGATTCTGCGGTGTAGGCTGGCGTAACCACGTACTCGTGCCCGAATATCCGGGTGCGGGTCGTGACAGGAAGCCTTCAATAATATCATAATCATACTTTTAAATAGTTTATCTTATTTAACAAACGTAATTGGAATAAAAAACTCGGAGATTGTTTATGGGCCTATCATACAACAGTTCAAACTCTAACTGGTTGTACATTATTCTCTTTGGTCTACAGATATGAAGCGGTTCTTTCGCTCAAAATTCAGATACCTTCTCTTAGAATAGCTATTGCTAATGAGCTAACAGTAGAGAATAATGATCGATTGTGCCTACAAGAATTAGAAGTATTGGATAAAAAGTGCTTGCACGCTTAATACCGTATTGAGATATACCAAGCACGCATTTCCAGAGCTTTTAATCGAAAGGTCAATAAAAGAATATTCCAGGTCGGTGAATTGGCCCTTTCAGTAAGGAGACCTATGATCACAACCCATAAGAGCAAAGGCAAATTCTAAGCTAAATGGGAAGGTCCTTATGTGGTAGAGATAGTATTCTCCAATGGAGCCTACAAACTCGCTAAACCTAATGGAGATTTGATAATGATGCCTATCAATGGCAAATTCCTCAAGAAGTATTATGTCTAAGCACAACATATTCCTCTCCATCTCCAGCAGATTAAAATAAGATGTACATCAAATACATCTTTAATTTCCAGTAACTCGTAGCCTACACGGCCTCTCGAACTATTACCTATATACATTCTTGATTAAGAAATGGGTAATTGGTCCTCAAAGTTCCCCAGTGGGACAATACTCAGATCCAATGGAATGCTCCCATTAAGATCATCTAAACGATTCTCTCCAATAAAATATTACATTCTTAAAGCCTAGTTGTTTTAAGGATATCATATTCCTGATCTCCAATTGGGTTAGGAATAATCTCACATGCTTATTCATTAGTCAATAAGTATAATATGATTTATGTCCATATTACCTCTGAATCATGTTTCATTTACTATCCCCTAAAGAGAAGATAATAGTTCACCCTTAAACTTTTTTTTTTCTTTTTCGTAGTGGAGTAAACTAGTGAGCTATCACGTCCATATCACCTCTGATAGTATTGTATCCCATAAAATTGATCATGTATACTCAGCATGAGTATGTCTTGAGTGATAAATCTACTAAATTTTGCCATAGAGTTAGTCTGACATGCCCATAATACCTATAAGCAGATATATAATCAATGGATCTTGATTTGAAAATGTTACTAAGGTAAAACAAAATTTCTTTATCGATAAAAAAAATAAAAAAGGGCAATACAAATACTTAAGAAGAGTTGTTCATAAACATTGTAAGGGAATACAAAATACAAACATCAGAATATGCAAACAATTGATGGGTAGCCATTATTTGGCATGTTCCTTTCGTTCCTCCAAGACAACAGACAGAACAAGTGGATCACTTACATCAATCTGGGGTTGGGTGGGTTCAACTAATGAAGGATCGGTAAGATCCAGGAAGATATTTATTTTACCCGGTTGGATATTAGACACCTCTTTCTTTTTTTCGGTAGGAGATAGCTTGATAGCAGAAGGAGAAACAATGGTCTCATCGAATTCCTTATCTTTCTTCTTCGAAGTATCCTCAGACGTCAACATACAAGTCTTCATAAGAATGGATCAAACAACTCCACCATTTATAAGATAGGAAATGATGGTTCGAATCCCCAGACACGACTCTTCAGGGAAAGGATGCAGCAGAATTTGAAATGCCAAGTACGACGGTTGGGATTTTGTGTACTAGTCTAAAATTTTTACCGTTCCCACAAACATACACTTGATCTCCTATCAGAAAGGATGTCATAATACTCATAAAAGAATACACGTATCAGTCAATTAGTATAATTATGCATAAGTACACACACTATTTCTATGACATAAGAGACATAGTGCGCGCAATACTCGGTCCATTTCAAAGCACATTTTTGTGGAGGTAAAAATAGCAAGAATCACTCATCAGTAATATAGCATAATAAAGTCAAAATAATTTTATTGATACTTAACCATGATTATATATGATAGAGATCTATCACACCAAAAAATTTATTCTAAAAAAATCATGATTATACATACGAAAATCTATTTCATCCGAATTTTTATATGATGGAAATCTATCACAGAGCCATCTCCATCTCTGTGTCCCATATGCTTCAATAGAGATAAATTATGGCATAGAAGAAATGAGCTCCTTAATGCAAACTACAGTACAGGAAAAGAAAATTCGTGCTACGGACAAGTGAGGATGCTACACAAGACTGGGCCTATCTAAATTAGCACAGACCCCTTTTTGTCCTGACTCGATGGAGGACATGACGAGTCAAATGGAAGCTGTTCCGCTATCATCATCCAGTGCCACCGCTAGAAGTCTTGGTTGGGGATTCCAATCCCAACCCTATAATTAGCACAGGGGCCATGTTAAGAGAGTAATTCCAGCGAGATGGGTTTCAAGACAAGGAATAATTTTTTTGGATAATTATTAGTTCAACATGAACGACGAAGACAATGATATCCTTCCATGCTCCATCACACGAAGAGCTCAACAACAACATCTTTGGGAAGCGTCTCCTCTTGCATCTTCTAGATGGCCAGCAAAGCCAGTGGTGCCATGTTATTTTGGTCACCTTCTTCGACTCACACTTAATGTTAACCATACTCAAGTCTCACAACAAGAAGGAGATAATTCTGGGAGTGTTGGTAAAAAATTTCTCCTATTTGTAGGAGAAAATATGCCAAGTGTGGCATAGCTCTCGAAAATTCTTCCTGAAAAAGCTACATGCATCTCCTTAAAAGCTTCATGTATCTCATTAAAGACTGCGTCAAACCAAGGAACAAGTCAAAATAATAAATCGACAAGACTCGAGCAACAAATTACACCTATAGTTACGTCACCAAAACTGTTGGGATTCTGCCCTGAGTGCGTACACAAATATTTCAACAACTTTTATGTTTCTAATTCACAGTATTTTGAATTCATTTGAACAAATTCAAAAACTTTGAAGGGGGACTTGTAGAAGCATAAAAAGTGCGCCTTGTGAAGATGGTGCAGTTTTCTATAAATCAACTTAACAAAGGAAGAATGGCGGACTTTCTCTCTATTTAGAGGATAGCATACTTTCTCTCTATTTAGAGGATGACATACTTTCTCTCTAGTTAGAGGATGGCATACTTTTTACTTGTTTTAAAGGGTGGCGCACTATTCAGATAACAGAAAAGTGGCACACTTTCAAGCTGCTTTCATCAATGCAAACAGGCATACAATTTATATATCTTTTTTCCTCCGAGCATTAAACACGACGAATTTGACAGGTTGGAACATAAACTGAAGAGTCAGAAGTCATCATTACAGCTGGACTGTGGCACGCAGACCGAGGTTGTCGTTTAGCGACCCCGTCATTGTGCTAATTTTTTCAGAAGTGCATCGTTATGCCAATTTCTTCAGGAGTGCACCGTTGTACCAATTTTTTCAAAAGTACGACGATGTGCCAATTTCATCAGAAGTGCGCCATTGTGCCAATTTCTTCAGAAGTGTACTAGATTTCTTCAGAAGTGTGCCTATGTGCCAATTTCTTCAAAAGTGCGACGTTGTGCCAATTTCTTCAAAAGTGCGTTGTTGTGCCAATTTTATCAGAAGTGCGCCATTATGCCAACTCTTCAAAATTGCGTTATTATGCCAATTTCATCAAAAGTGCGCCAGTCTCCAGACCACTTCTAAAGTGCACATACTTTTCTAACTGACAGTGAGCAGTTATGAGTGCGTGTCTTACATGACATGCTTCTCACAAAAAGTATAAAAATAACTATCTCCCACGACCTATGCTTTCCTCGTATAGGAAGCTACGTGTCAAGCAAGCAACGAGTTGTGCACCCAATCATTTAAAACATGGGGTATTATTCCACTAAAAGTGCGCACACAATGGTAAAATACTACAGACTATCTAAAGCACGCGCTGTCACGACCCGCACCCGGGGTAAGGGTACTAGTCGGAAACAACGCCCAGCCTACACCGCAGAATCGGCGGTAGAACGTTGTCTAGAAAGTCTATCTAATATAATGAACCACCAAAAGATAGTGTACTCAATCACAGAATTAAGATAGAATGAACACGAATCAGATAAGAATAGAATAGTCATCAACTCATGAGTTTAAAATAATACATCAATGAGTCTGAAGAGTAACAAAAATAAGCTGGAGACAAATCTAGTACAAAAGAATACTATCATACTACAAGCTACACTCCAGGGTCAACTGTCTCAGTTGGGATAAGTCCCTCTTGAGCCAGGGTCTCCGAATCTAAACCCATAACATCCTGGGGTCCATAATAGGTAGGGTACTCCTCAGTGTCATCTGGAAAAATATATCCAGTCAAGAAAGGAGCAGAGTACATCTCTAACAGCAGTTCTAATCCATGATAAAAACTATGTAACAGTAAATAGCTGTGGATAAACAAGATGCACAAAATAGATACAATAGATATATAAACAATAAGGAAATACTGGAAAGAAATACAATAATGAACAATATGCCAATGAAACAATAATACTAATGACTAAGTGTGTGAGTACTAGCTTAACATGTGATCGGCTTAGGTAAGATACAATGCGGCCTGGCTAATCATACGTGCGGTGCATGATCAACACTATTCGCTTACCAATACTTTATTCAATAGGGATTTGATCACATATCTATACTAATGCTCCCCACCCCCAACTGGTATAATAGATCCAACCACGGTATGCTATGGCACTAGATTCCCCAAGAAGATAGCTAGTCTCCCCGAGAATCAGTGTCTGTACATGTACAAGATAACCAATGAAATAATACTTGCACCATATACACCATATACCAAGGAATAACATCTCATGACGAGATCCGGATATACCAATCCGTGTAACCATAGTGTCGAGAGAAACATGTAAATCTACACTAGATACAACGAACATAGAGGATATCATAAATGAGAAACTATCAGAGAATGTACTTGCCTGAAATCCAAAGAACAGTCTCACAGATGTCTGACTCGGTGCCTCGAAGACCTAGATATGGAATACCACATTAAAATAAGGTCCCGGAAAGAGAACAAGTCAAACTAGTCAACTCCTAGGTCAATAAATAAATTCTAAGTCAAAAGTCAACTATGGTCAACTCTAAAGTCAACTAAAGTCAAACATGGTCAAACCAAAGTCAACCTCACAAAACCTCTATATAAAATAATATAGAAATAAAATACAACAATTTAGGAATAAAAATTAGATCCCAAATCATACTCACACAAAGTATACTACTATTACAAATAATATATACCCTAAAATAATATATATACAAACCAATATGTATACAAATAACATAATATATTATTACAAATATTATACAAAACACATATATATACACATATATATATATACAATAATAATATATAAAATATAATTTAAAACTGTCAAAGCGTCACTGAAAACAGTGAACAAAACAAGATAAAATAAAAACAGGTTTAATAGTGACAGTCTTGACTGTCACTGAAAATTCGTCGCAGAAACTCCATATACAAAACCGCTGCTGTCACAGTTTGCTGACAGTTTCAAACTGTCACAAAAAAACGTCGCTGAAAGGTTGCCGCTCAAAACTGCCGCAGCATTAACGACAGATCTGTCATTAATACTGACCACTGTACAGCGGCTGCTGTTCAGACCAAATAATGACAGTTTTACTGTCATAGAAACCACTGTCACCAAAACAAATAAAAATATAAATATATATATATATATATATATATATATATATATATATATATATATATATGCAATAATAATTACAATACATATATATAAATAAATAATTATATACTTATATATATATGCACATATAAACTTATAATTAAATACCAATAGTTACAACACATGCACATATTAATGTTCATATTTTACATGGCTAGAAGCACACCTAAAATATATACATTAATATACAAATAATTACATAATAATTATAAATAATATAATTACACAATTAAACACATAAATATATTTTATAAAACATTTATGTATAATTTATACTATTAATATAAGTACATATATAAATACATGCAAGAAAGCTACATATTATATTTGTACATCATATTAGCACACACAAAAATATATAGATTTATGCTACAATAATTACTATAATAAATACACAAAATAAATATATAATATCTATATATATTTACTAATTATAATTAAAGAATTTAAACCATACATAATTAGATCTATTCAAAAATCCACACAATTGGAGAGTATCACACCGTATCCCACTAAATCTAGGATACGCATGTGACAAGAGTCCAACACACAACCAATTGCACCCCAAAGGATACAAATAAATCACAAATAATATTTATGAATAAATCAAAGTATCAAAAGTAGATCTATGTGTCCGTGTCAAAATACGACATGTTCAAAGTCCCGTGTCGGAGAGAAAACCCCCAAAATGACACGTATCACCAAATAGTTGGGATACGAACCACATGTACCAAATTATGGACACGACACTAGCCCCAAACATATAAGCTCATGTCCAATTGATCTATAGGATCAATTGATACACACAACAAAATGTAAATTCGGAATTCCAACAAAATTAACACAAAAAGCACCATAACTTTCTCCATGGGTCTCCTATGAACACAAAACAAAGTCCTATGGGTAGTACATACATATAGGTTGATTTTACATGATTAAATCTCAGATTTAGAAGCTATTTAAATGGGAAAATCTGAATTATACCTATTGGGAGATGGATTCCCAATGAAACCTCCAATTGAGAAGAATTTGCTTCCAAATTGTAGATCCTTGCTCCTCTTTGTAGATCCTTGCTTCCTTCTTCTAGATCCTTGCTTCCTCCTTCTCTAATGGTGAATTGGGAAGAATTTGGAATGTATTTAGTAGGGAATTGGAATGGGAATAGAGGGAATTTGGGAGTGAGAAATTCTAGATCTAGATTTGGAATGAGAATGAGAGGAGAGAGAAATTTCTCCCCTCTTTTAATAGACCGGCCTTGCCCCTCTCCCAAGTAATTTTAAAATGTCCAATGTACCCCTTGGGGCCTCTCATGAAGAAATAATTAAGGAAGGAAGCTTCTAGTCTAATCACTTAATTAATTTAATCCATCTCCTTAACTATGGGCTTTCTAAATGGGCCAAATCTAACTATTTAATTCATGTTGGTCCATGGGTCCAAACTACACTAGTTGGGTCCACTAAAATAAGTCCAAAATAATTAAATAACATCCAACAACAATTAAATAATACAACAAAAATTATTTACCATGCACAATATTTATTTAAATAAAAAATTACTAAAATACCCTTTTTCCTAAAATGTGGTAGTGACACGCGCACACTCTCATTACTACTCTTAAACTCTATAAATATAGGATTGGTACATCCATTAGAGGGGGGAGACAGATATGGAGAGGGATACAATAACATAATGATAGAAATAGAAGCTTATTGTGCCATTGTTGCCAAAGCTTTCTTATTGTTCAACTCTCCAAGTTGTTCACATCATTTCCTCTATTTCTTCATCATCGAGTGGTCCAAGGAGTAAAGTGATCGTTCACAGATTAGATCTCCACAGCTATACTTTCCCAGAATCAAGTGTACTTAGTTTCCTGTTTAGGATTTTTTTTGTACTTTTCTTTCTTTTTTTCGTTTGTAACACAAAAGTTTCGTATAAACTTTTCTTCGCAAACAACAACAAAATTCAATAATTCAATATATAACACAATCACCGCTCATCCCACCAGAATATTCTCCAGTCAACGTCTACTGATCTTCGATAAACCTAAATATCATCAAATATATATCCATAACCTTGAAATTGTCCATTCGCGAAAATCAAATTCATTTCAGCCTATGCCATCTTCTGAACTGGATATAAAATCAAATCATCCATACTCAAGATCAAATCAACTATAAGCTATCTCAAGTCATCGAGCAATATAATTATTATATCCTTAGAGTTATTCTTATATCCTCCAAACAAACTTTAAATGGTACTACCGAGTCTTCGCACTCAACTCAAAATTCAATCTAATTAATTCAAGCCATAATTCAAAACATATCCATAATAATTTCCTCATCTAATCCATCTATTTCATAATCATGAATCCTTATCCAATGCAATATTATATATCCAAAAATTATTCTTAATCATCAGAACTAATCCAAAAAGATGCATCGAAATCACATCAACCGAGAATAACTCTAAACTAAGACTTCGAACTACCCCATCCATAGCTAAAAGACTCGTCGATTACTAAATCATCAATTAAGCAAACACTACTAGGTCTACCCAATATAGCACTCAGGGATCTAGCCACTGCATATAGACATTATTTTCATACTCTGAGTCGACGATCTGGGATCGTATTATTCTCGCTGACATATTATTTATTTGGTTGCATTATACTAGACCCATTCTTTGGTTTGTCTTGGTTCTTGGTTTATGGTTTGGTTTGGTCTGGTCATGAGTTGAACCCATTGTTTAAACCTCAAACCCTAGCTATATAATCCAACTTTTTTTTCTCTCTCCATCTTCATTCTTTCCTTTTTTTCTCTCTTAGGTTTTTCACTCCCTCCATAGGCAAGTATACCTTGCATAAAAAATAGAAAAACCCTCTATATTATTGGTCTATTATATTTATTGTGTAATTTTAAGTATGTTTAGAACTTGGTATTTTTTAATTTGGTAGATAGAATGGTGTAGATCCGGATCTTTATCAGTGTGGGTGTTCTTGAATTTTTCTTGGTTTTGATCTTTAAAAGCTTATTGTTTTCATAAACATATTATTCTATGTGATGGAGCACTTTATTTCGAGCAGTTTGGCTTTTGAACCGATGATTTGGAGTTGAGATAGAGATTTTATCGCAGATCTAGTCTTTTCAAATTTTTGAAGTTTTTTCATGGCCGAACTTGTTGTTCTAAAATGATGAAGTACCATGTGGTCCAGCAACATATGCCCCCTCCAGCATGCGCCCATCTTGTTGGACGCATTTCTGCTTTGTGCATGCTTATAAAAGTCGAAAGTATAGTACCTTGAACGTATAGAAATTCACTAAGGCCTGACTCCATGCGCCCAAAGTCCATGCGTCCAGGAGATTATGCAGCTTGGAGGAGCATACGGTTTGAAGGAGCATGCGGCCTGGAGGAGCATGTGGCCGGTTGGTTCATGTGACCTGACCTTCTTGTGTACGACTTAGATGCATATTATCCTTAGTGACTCCCTATGTACATGTAGTACTTTCTTGTTGGGATCATTTATTTTATTTAGAATGTTTCTTATCATCCTTTATTTGGTTGATCCTGGTTATTGCTTGTGTTATGGCCTCTAGGGGAGAATAGACTCAATAACCCGACCAAGTGCTAGAACTCATGCTTATGATCTTGGTAATTGGACTCAAATACTGTATCCGTGCTGATATAATTACTGCCTGATATTATTTATGATCTGTGCACCGATGTACGACATACAATGTTATGTGTTAAGTAATTTATATTTGGGTTGTGCATCGAGAATGCCTCCAAATTTTTGAACGCATGATACTATAAATATATTTTCCTCTAGCACGGGCATTATATGCGAGTGAAATACAAAAGCGTGGCTAGGACATTGATTTAATGAATGTTGTATACATACTCGGGTGAATCTAGATTGAACTTCCATGGATTCGTTTCTAGCGTGCCCGTACTTTGTACGACATCATAAGAAAAATTATCATGTAGTCACGCCTTGATATTTTAAAAACAATATAGGGTTAATTAGGCAACTGAAAGTGGTACTAACCTTAGAAGAAAATAGTATCCTAAGATTATGCCAACGAACCTTCCCACAGAGTTTCATTCTAAGTGCGTTGTGTGCTGGCACCACAGATACTTTTTATCTTTCGCCTTAGTGGAATACAGTATCTGACCTATTATAAATAATACCGAGCCACTGTTTCACTATAGGAACATTGGTGCCGCTAATACCGTAATCTAGTGTAGTGGCCCTACGGGAAACTGGTGCAATTCGTGAAGTGCCTGTATAATTATTTTATTTCGCTCGGTTCACTCATGTTCTGTAATGGCGTGATCTGAGGATACATATTATGCATTATTCTGAGATAACCTCAGACTCCACAATTAGCAAGCTATACAAGTGATTGGTCGATATTATTAATTGGACTTGATTGTGATTGTATTATTCTGTTAGTAGCCTAGAAAAATAGACTATCATAGTTTGATGGATTCAACTATTATCCTTGTTGTTGGGATAAGCCTTTGTGCTAGGATATACCATAGACCTAAGTTACAACACAGAACCTATATTATTATATATTTATTATTTAGGTTTTTATTTCTTTATTTTGTGCTTCCTTATGGTACTTGCTATTTGGGGGCTAACCCCACTGGATTATGCATGACCAGATTTTGAGCCAGCACCCGAGGATCCAACATACTTCCCCCCGACTCATGACGCGTACCAGGAATATGGTCATCGAGGATAACGAGTGGGTTTTTTCTTCCCTGCTCGTCATGTATATTTTACTTCTTTTGGGCATTTGTCCACCAGTGTCACCACCCGTACCCGAAAAATCAGACATGAGTCGTGGGTACGTCCAGCCTACGCCGCAACATCGGCAGTAGAATGATGTCTAGGTCTACTATCTAGCTAACAATCTCACACAATAATATATATATATCTGCCAAGATATTAACTCCAAACGGAGGAACAATATGATAAAGATAATGCAAATACTCAATCATGATCTAAGCACGATAAGATAACAAGGAAGTCTAACGACCACAGAGTCTAAACAACAACTACTACTACAGCAACAACAACAATAATAATAATAATAATAATAATACAATAATATCTAGAATCAAATACAATACAAGTCCCAAACCAAAAGTCGGGGACAAATCCGGTACCAAAAACTAATAAATACAACTAAGGTCCTAGTGATCCCAGCTACCAACCCAGAAATCACTCATGAACTAGGGGGTCCCTGTCTACACCATCGACAGGTTGAGGTCCATAAAACGTCGAACACCAATCTTCCGTATCGTCTAAAAAATATATCCAGTCAGGATTGGAGCAAGTACACCTCTAACAGCAGTTCCAGTTAAATGATAAAAACTATAAAGCAGTTGTAGCAAGTAGCACAAGGTGAAAGAAATAAAGTATGAACAAGGAAATATACATATCAACTAGCGCATAAAGGTAACAATGCATGAAAATCAGAATCAAGATAGTAATGACTACAGGATACAAGAAATCTAAACTAAGAGCAAGTGTGTGCATAATAACGTAAAGTGAGTCCAGCAAGAATAAATGTAATGAGTCCAATCCAGAAAGTATAAGTGAGACCAGTCAAGAAATGCAAGAGAGTCCAGACTAATAAGAATGAACTCGTGTCTCTGAAATACCTATTTTGATATATAAACGGCTAGGGGTAACTATGGCTCACCGCACACGAGGTGTGCGACTGCTATCATTCCAGATTAGACAAGAGGGTATGATTTCAGTGATTCCCATAGAAAATATTTACATGTCTACTCGAGTATTTCTCTGCCCCGATTAGTACAAGTGAATCCAAGACCCGACACGTAAATCAAGTATGCATCCATCCAGAAACATGAGTGATGCCTGTAGTGAGTCATGATTTGATGCCAGTAGGTGATTCCAGAAATAGAGGCCAGAAACATAAAATATACGTGTCGTAAGTAAATGAATCCAGAAATACTAGTCAGTGTCTTGTCAGAAAATTATATAATACTATACTAGAAGTTGAATCATAATAATTATCAGATAATAAAAACTATTAGAGATTGTACTCGCCTGACGTCCTGAGCAACTAGCGATCCAAATTGGCGTCGCAAAGACCTATTGTGAAAAGCAAGATTAAACGGGGTTCTAAAGAGTTATACAAATATAAAATAACTAAAAACAAGCTTCTAGGGTTGTTCTAAGTCAAACTGGTCAAACCGGTAAAATCTGGGTCAAAAAGTCAATCCGAGATCCAAAAAGTCAACTCTAGGTCAAAACTAGGTCAAAGGTTGACTTTGGCGATCAACTGGGTCAACTACGGTCAACTCTAGGTCAAACTAGGGGCCCCTAAAATTCTAGGTCAAAACTAGCTCATTAAGCTAGTAAACCCACAAACTCGCCTCCTTGAGATACCGGGATACCCTCGGTATCTGATATCTCAACCTACGCGATATACCCCGCCTATACCCACTAACATATATACTAACACGTATATATATATATATATATATATATATATATATATATATATATATATATATATATATATATATATATATATATATATATATATATATATATATATAACTAACTCTAACCTCATTCCTAGGTAAAAATCCAATACCTTGTCCCGATACCCAATACCTAGAGTATCTCAAGGTATCGCGATACCTCGCCTTAACCCTCTCTAATACTAACTAACTAGCTAACTATCTATATATATATACTACCATATACTACTATATATATAACATCAATATATATATATATATATATATATATATATATATATATATATATATATATATATATATATATATATATATATATATATATATATATATATCTTAGTATTAGGCTATACCTCAATACCTTACCTCCGATACCTCACTACCCTCAATACCTTGGTATCTCAAGGTATTGAGATCTAATACCCATCTCATCTCACTAACTAATCAATGTATATATATACCTATCTATAATAGTATACTTATATATATATATATATATATATATATATATATATATATATATATATATATATATATATATATATATATATATATATATATATATATATATATATATATATAACCTGGTGTATAGGCAAATACCTCATCTCCGATACCCATCTTACCTAAATACTTTGGTATCTCAAGGTATTGAGATCCAATACCTTGCTCTTCTCTCTCACTATCTAACCATACCTATATATATATATATATATATATATATATATATATATATATATATATATATATATATATATATATATATATATATATATATATATACATATACCTCCAACTATCTATATACATGTACTTACCTATATATATATATCCATACAGATATATATACATATACTTATATCTATCAACTATATATGTATATATATACATCTATATATATATATATAAAGGGGGGGCTAGCCGCCGCTGCTGCTGCTGCTGCTGCTGCCAGCAACTGTTGCTGCTGCTGCTCTAATCGCTGCGGCTGCTCTATGCCTCTCCCTCTGAATCACTCTCTATCTCACTCTTCCTCTCTCACACTCTCATCTCATGTCTACCTCACTCTCTCATCTCTCTATTTTCTAACTCTATTCTCAATCTCTCTCGCTCTAGCTCTCTATCTCACCCTCTCTCGATCTCTCTATCTCACTCACCCTCTATCTCTAACTCTCTTCTCAATCTCTCTCGCTCTAGCTCTCTATCTCACCCTCTCTCAACACACACCAACACACACACACACACACACACACACACACATATATATATATACACACTTACATATATACACTAACATATATATATATATATATATATATATATATATATATATATATATAATCACACTTACACATATATATACATATATATATACTTACATACAAACACACACACTAACACACTCACATACACTACACACAAACACACTACACCTTTACACTCAACACTCACACTCACACACACACACACACACACACACACATACACACACACACACATATATATATATATATATATATATATATATATATATATATATATATATATATACACCACACACTATACATATATATATATTAACACACACACAACCACCTACACGCACACTCACCCACACACTACAATAAACTTATAAATACATATATATAAATATAAATATAAATCCAAAAACTCTAATACACACTCTCCGAGGCTAAATCAACCCGTGCACAAGCCCAAAACCTAGAAACCAAGTCAAAATGGTCATTTGGTTATTTCGACAAACACGTGGAGTACGGCTCGCGATACCTCATGAAACGCACACCAAACCTACTCGAAATAGATCCAAAATTTACCTATGTATTCTAATCGATGTCTAGAATCTCAAAAAAATGCTAACTCTCAGATTCTAGGTCCATAATAAAATTTCACATGCATGTGGAATCCACAACGACGAAAAAACCCCCAAATCGCCCGAAATGCCAAAATCTCTGCGACACGATCTCACGTGTCTGAACGGGGATACGTACTTACCCTCAAGACACCTAAGCACGTCTACCTAGGTCCGTCTAACCTAGGGCAACACCCAAAATTGGGCCAATTTCGAATTTTACCCAAAATTGACACAAAACCTAATGTCAAAGTCTCCAAACACAACCAAACAAGTTCTAACTTTCTCCCACAGGTAGCCCTAAGGTCTAAAAAGGTTCTAAACTACTAATTACACTATATTAGAGTAATTACTAAGAGGAAAGTTAGGGTTTACATCTTGAGAGTTGGAATTCCAAGGCCAAAGTCTCCAAAAAGTCCCAAATCACCACACTCAAGCCTCCAAGCCTCCAAATCAAGCTTCTATACCAAGTCTAAGCTCTATATACCTAGGTTAGGGAAAAGTGAAGGGTTAGAATTTATATTAAAGAGAGGAATAAATAAAGGAAGAGAAGGAATGGTGAGAAACTTACTTGGAATTGAAGTAGAAAATGGAAAAAGTGAAGAAAGAGAGTGGAGAGGAGAATGAAGAAGAAGAATAAATGAAATGGAAGGGGAAGGGACCGGCCATATAGGGTTAAGTAAGGGTTAGGGTTTGCATTTAGGTACAAAGACCAAAATATCCTCCAATTAAGTCATCCAAAAATAGGGTTTGGGTTTGGGGTTCCAAATGCACTCTAATTAATCCCTAATCACTCCAACTAACTAATTAAAATATAAATAACTATTATACACCAATAAATAAGTCTGACAAGGGTGTTGGTTGGGTCTGACAAGGGTCTACTAGGGTCTGACATGGGTCCAGACTAGCCAAAATCCTAAAATAACTAATAAAAATAAATACAACCAACTAATTAAATATTAATACAAATATTTATGATCAATACATAATTTACCAAATTAAAATTAAAAAATATATCATGCCCTGGAAATGGGGTAGTGACAACCAGCACCGGTTAGCCGGCACGTCTGGACATTTAGTCTCCTTACATGATTTTATTAAATCAGACTACAGTTGATCACTATCATGTACTTTTGATATTCCACCTGTTCTTTATTTTGTACAGCTGGACTCTATAATATTTTGATAAAAACGTTTGGGAACCCTTATTACTTTATCATATACGCTATACTATTATTGTTTCTTGTTTGATTGATTGGGACATGGATGTTCGGATGACCCTAAGTGACCTGATTGTAGCATGCACCCCTTGTCAATTACAACCGTGTTTGTCGTATGACATATAGTACCTTGTACTTGGTAGCTGGTCGTGTCCGTCTCCGTATTCTGGTACTGAGCATAACAATAATCCTTACAACAGTGGGTTCACTTGTCACAAATGTAACATCCATTTCTATGCCACTCGACATATCCCTTAAATCAAATTGCAACTATTCTACATGAACAACTTAACTCATTTTTATTCTCTAAAATCCAGGCACACTTCCTTCATCTCATGCAATAATCATACTCATATTTTACTATAGCACCTTTACTGATATCTTGGTGATTACCATCTAATATCCAACTATCCTTTTAAATTTTTATGCCTTATAATCCTAACAAACTAAATATCATACCTTATAATCAACTTAAACCATATGATGTTGGTCTTTAAAGTTGTCATGATTATTGAAATACTCACATGGGATTATAACATATCTTGTCTTATTATGTATAACACTCAGTAGAACTTCGAGAAGAGTTACAGACTTAGATCATATCATGGAAGCAACTCATAGTTGAAGAGAATCAATTTAGGGTCAAAGAACGTAAAGTCGTGCTCTGATACTTATCTTCCATGCCCCGATCCAGCAAGACCAAAAGTCTTCACTAGACGTGATAACGTACAATGCTAAATTACACTTGTACAAGGCAAGCACAAATACAGTCGATAGAACATCTCAGAAATAAAGTCATTGCAGCAGAAATAAGCAGAAAAGTTTAATAAACACAAGATATATAAAAATAATTCTCTTTATTGATAATATTACTACATAGTTATAATGGCTGAAAGCAAAAGAATTACTCGAATATAATCATACTCTCTCTCAATATAATAAAATATGCCACAAGGCTTTTATCTCAAGAACATTACAAATAATAATGTTACATAAATTATGTCCTATATAAACGAAATATAGCAACATATCCAACCGAACACCTTCAAGTAACAACCGAGATCCAATGCCTCATCTCGTCCAAGTAAAATCTTTGCACCAGGGGTGTTGGGGTCAGTATATTATTGTGTACTAGTGAGTGGCATCTAGCCATCTCAAAAAAAAATAAACATATTAATTAAGTGAGTACAAACAAACATATATCTAGTCTTTCTAATATTATCTTAGGATTAGTTAATAATTTATGAGCATACATGTATCTATAAGCATAAAAGCGTCATACTGCAAAGTTGATCTTATCCAATACATACCATCATTCTCTGCTTACAATGATATCATTCATAATATATAAAGATGTGTCATGATACGTGTTTATGCATAAGACATTTGTTAGCCTTCAAAATATATATATACACATGTCATCAAGTACACCTTCCTACAAACAGAGCTTCTCCGCTGAGCACAGCGTAAAAAAATAAGCTCAAGGACCATCCGCGTAGTGCAATGTGACCAGGCCACTTCAGCGTAAAAGAGGTGCTACATCGCCTATATGGCGTAAAACTCATCCGCTTTCAATGCAGCATTGAAGTGTACGAGGAACGCTTCATATTCTTCAAAATGAACCTGTCAGATCACGCAATAAACCTGACGTCTGGACTCCTGACAAAAAGCACAGCACAACAACCCAAGCGACGGGTATCATGATGGCGCGGCACTGCAACCCAGGCTGTCATTTACTGCCATTTCTTTTGCGTAAACCACTTTTTCACATACGAAGGAATACGCCGCCTTGTTTTACACAAGCAGATGTGAGCTATTTACGCTCCACGGAAGACAAACAGCCTGCCATGTCAAAAGCTGCACTTTATACAGGGCTCGAGGCACGTCTCTGTATTTAATGCACAGGGCGGTGACAGTTTCTCGAGGCACGTCTCTGCATTTGAAGCGCCGAATACTGACAAATGCCTGAGGCACGTCTCTGTACTTGATGCACAGAAGGATGGAAGACCTTCAAACCATGCCTCCTTATTTAATGAGCAGGATGATGGTGGATCTCCGCATTTAATGCAGGAGATTTGATTAAATGTCATCGAACCATCGTTTAGTGGCATCCCCTTTGCGTAAACTACTCTTACGCATATAAGGGAATACGCTATCCAGTTTTACACAGGCAGACGTGGGCTTCTTACGCTCCGCAGAAGGCAAACGGACCGCCACATCAGCAGTCACTCTTCGTACAGGATTCGGCGCGTATCTGCATTTAATGAGCAGAATGATGGCAAATCTTAAAGACAAGTCTCTGCATTTAAGGCGCAAGATGGGGGCAAATCTCTGCATTTAATGCAAGAGATTTGATTATATCTCCAAGAGCCATAATTTTGGCTAAAATGTCCACATGGTCTCGGCTTCTACGCCTGCTCGGCTTCTATGCCCACTTGACTTCTATGCCTGCTCGGCTTTTATGCCCACTTGGCTTCTACGCCTACTCGGCTTCCATCCCCACCCGGCCTCTATGACCACTCGGCTTCTACGCCTGCTCGGCTTCTATGCCTACTTGGCTTCTATGCCTACTCGGCTTCTATGCCTACTTGGCTTCTATGCCATGGTGACAGTCATTTGGCTTCTACGCCAACCTCTTCTACACAAGGGATAACTACCTACGTGGCTTCTACGCCGTGATCTTCGTAGCAGATATACGTGTTCTATCCCTTAGTTGGACGCGCGTCACATGCTCACTCAAAAGGCCATTTATACGTAGGCATTGGTTATTTTAAACCGTCATATAAAAGGGTGCTGTACTTTCCACTACTCGGTTTCTACACCGACTGTGTGGTTACTGTCACTAAAACTCTATAAATAGAGACCTCTATCAATGAGGAACAAGGTCGACAAATTGGAGGGTCGAAGAAGTTAGGTCTGAAAACTGATCAAGAGATCCAGTACCAGATCCAACGGTCGAGAGAGAGAGAGAGAGAGAGATAGAGGAGAATCCAGAGCTCATACAAAGAGGAGGGATCGACGACTTTGGCATCGGGCATCCACCCTCTTTAGCAACCTTCGAAGCTGCTACCTGTCTTCCACGGCACTTCTTCAACATCGTGTGGTCCAAGGGCTAAAATGATCGACTGCAGATCAGACACCTATAGCAATATTCACCCAGATTAAATAAATTGTACTTAGACATTCTCGTGTAGGATCAAATTTGTACAATCTTGCTTTTTGTAAACATAAAAGAAGGGCGGGTTTTCATATAAGACCTCATTTTCCATATTATCAATCTTTTCCCGTTTATCACCATAAACAAGATGGTGACTCTGCTGGGGACATCTTTCTCTTCTGATGAGGAAGCTATTGCGCAACACGATGCGATATCCGTGGGATCCGTGAAGAAGACACTGGTCGTCCAGTTCGACCAGTCGGCCTACGAAGACATGCTTCGAGCAGGGGGTAGCTCTCACTCCCTCTCCGTCCAAAGTAACAGGAAGCTGCGCAAGGTCTGGATGCCCAAGACATCCTCTGCCATTCCTGTGGACTCTCTGACCTCTCCGATCTCTCCGATCTCTCCGACCAATGAGGTTGTAGCTTTGCTCCCTCCGTGCCTTGTGCGTAAAATTTAGTCGCCTTTCTCTGGCAGGACCGACAAAACTTCTGGCAAAGCCTCAGCGCTAACCCAGAAGTATAATCCGCGCCTTGTACGTAAAATTCAGTCGCCTGTCTCTGGCAGGACCGATAAAACTTCTGGCAAAGCCTCAGCGCTAACCCAGAAGTATAATTCATGCTCTGTGCGTAAATTTTAGTCTCCCATCCCTGGCGGAACAGACGAAACTTCTGACAATGCCTCAGCGCTAGTCCAGGAGCCTAAACCGCGCTCTGCGCGTAAATTTCAGTCTTCCGTCCCTGGCGGAATAGACAAAATTTCTGATGATGCCTCAGCGCTAAATCAGGAATCACAAACGCGCTCCGCACGTAAAAATACATCTGTCTTCCGGGGAAAAGCAGATGATCCCTGCAATCTACGCAAGGGAAAGCATGCGGCGGACTACTCAACTTCACGACCTTTACGCCATCCAGAGCAGAGCCCCAAATTATGCCATGAGAAGCCACTCAGCGTAAAGAAAGCTCAATTTGTGGAAAGACACCCTCCTCGGGGATTATCTGCCACCCAGATGGCCAACCTGTTGTATACAGAAGGTACAGGGAAAACTGTGGTTCCCAACATCCGCATGCCCACTAATGAGAACAGAAAGAACAAATCTTCTTCTTCTGTAACTCCTCCTGACCTGCGCAATTATCTGATCCAGAAACACAAAGACGAGGGTCATAAACAGGCTTTAGTTCCCCTAACAGTCAAACGCGGGGAGATATAGTGGGAGGATGCTTCAACATCTAATATCGTCATGATAGGTGGACCACGTAAAGATTTCATCTTCATTATTGCTCCAACTCGCGATGACCAACATCCAATAGTCTTCGGTCGTATGCGAAGCAGCCCGATCATGCAGGAAGAATTTCGCGAGTCTGAAACTGGCAGAATACAAATCCACAGATATAGCCCGCAAGCATTAAAAATTATACAAAACATGGGTTATGATTTGAAGCTGAAACCAGGCCTCAACAATGGAAAGGGCAGACGAACACCGCTGCATGGTAATTCTTACCGTCAACAAGCTCGTTTTGGGTTGGGGTATACTGCATCTCTTGCGAAACCCAAATCTTCAAGGTCTAGTCCTGTACAACCAGAGGCAGCTCCTTCTAAATCAGCTTCTGTAGACAGATGCCACGGCATGTTTGGGGGTAGCCTACCTCGGCAAAACAGGGCGGCATCCCAAGCTGGGGGTAGAATTCCCTCAAGATCCGAAGATGATGCAACGACGACGATCTTCCCGCAAGACCATAAAATTCAGGCATCAGGAGCCCGAAGACCAAAAGGGACTTTCCCCTTCAATGAAGATGACATCATTGAAATCTTCGATATGTTGATGAAAGAGCGCAAGTTTCAGCTACCCAACATCAGACATCCTGAGAGGGCTGGCAAAATGGATGACCCAGATTATTGTCTCTTCCATCGGTACACTCATCACCCCACAAGGGCGTGCTATGTGCTAAAAAAAAGATTCAGGAGTTGATCGAGGCCAAGGTCATCACTTTGAATCTGTAAACAAGGGGACGGTCCTTACCAATTGGATTTTCATTCTTTTTTTTTACGTAACAATTTTCTCTCTTCAAAAATGTACCTGAGGAAAAGTCCCTAAAAAGTCTCTCCAGTGGATTCTTCAGGACTATCCTCACTCAAGAAAAATACTCTACAGTGAGTTGTCCAGACATAAGGTTATGTTCATCATCCAAGCATTTCATTTCTTAAACCAGAAGTTTGTCATGTTCATATTACCTCTGAACAAACCTTCTTGGATTTGGGCTATCGATTATCACATCGGTTGTCATCTCAACTTAGCGCCCGTACTTAACTCTAAGTACGCCAGTGGTGTTAGGTCCACAAAGACTGCCATGTCCATATTACCTCTGAGCAGATATGCACCTCCATCCCCGATGGAATTGCATCCCAGAAGCTTGTCATGTTCATATTACCTCTGAACGAACTCTCCGAGTTTTTGGCTATCGACTATCACATCGGTTGTCATCTCAACTTAGTGCCCGTACTTAACTCTAAGTACGCCAGTGGTGTTAGGTCCACAAAAACTGCCATGTCCATATTACCTCTGAGCAGATATGCACCTCCATCCCCGATGGAATTGCATCCTAAAAGTTTGTCATGTTCATATTACCTCTGAACAAACTCTCCGAGTTTTTGGCTATCGATTATCACATCGGTTGTCATCTCAACTTAGCGCCCGTACTTAACTCTAAGTACGCCAGTGGTGTTAGGTCCACAAAGACTGCCATGTCCATATTACCTCTGGCAGGGCTTGTCCCGAACCTATTATTTGCACTCTCGTGCGCAACGAATAATAGGTCTGACGAAGAACCTGTGGCGTGTCCTCAATGCCACAGTGTGATGGAGGTGATCCCAAATATCACTTTCACTCAAGACAACATGTTGTTAAAATATAACAGGCATGACAGACCCCTCTATTACACCGGGTACATCGGTTACATGTAGGTCGACCGGATTCACATAGATCCAGGATCGTCTGTTAGCATCATTCCTCATAGTCTGCTCAGACCACTGAGGATTTCTACCAGCGAATTGGCGTACACCACCACTACAATCGTGGGTTCAACGCCGGAAGAAGTAAGCCGTTGGGGAAGATTCGCCTGAGGATCCAGATTGGCAACCTCAGATCGGTGGCTACATGTTACATCATCGATTCAGAGGTGTCCTACAATATTCTGCTGGGTAGACCTTGGATCCACGACCACAACATCGTTCCTTCAACTCTACACCAATGCTTCAAATATGTAAACGCACGAGGAATAGTACAAACGGTGATTGCTGACTTAAACCCGTTCAAAGGAGTAGAATCCTATTACTCTAATGCCGTATTGTACTCTCAAGACTGCACAGAAGAGGTGTCAGCCAAAGCAGAGAAGAAATCCCACCGGGAGCCAGAGCAACCCTCTGCCAAGCAACCTCTGTCAATCAAGGTGAAAGGACGGACTACTCGTCCAAAAGCCATAGAGCCTACGACGATCCACCTGAACGAGACCAAATCAGGAAAAGGGGGTGATCCTCTTCTGATCACTTTGAACCAGAAGGCTCCATCCTTAGTCATCAACCTCCGACGCAGCAAACAGCCGAATGATGTAAATACAACCGGGAACGGAGTTTCAGATGATAATAAATATCTACTTTTCCAGTATATCGAGGCCCAAATTCTGAATCAGGAATCCTCCCCCTACGACAATGTAGAACCTATAGCATAAAAATTCTTAGAAGCTATAGATTCCTATCATCCGTATATATGGGAAGTGGCGTCATCATCCAATGTCACAATGACATACGGACCGCATGAGGATTCTATCTTTATTGTCCCGCCTACTTGCGCCAGTCAGCATTCGATAGTATTCGGCCGCATGCGCAATGAACCGACGGTGCAAGAGGATTCTTCCGACGATGATGCTGGTAAAATGTAGATTCACAGATACAGCCCGCAAGCTCTAAAGATCATGCAAAATATGGGTTATAACTTAAAGCTGGAACCGGGTCTCAACTACGGGAAAGGCAGACGAATACCGCTGCACGGCAATCCCTACTATCAACGAACTCGTTTCGGGTTAGGGTATACCACCTCTCTCGCATCTCCCGAGTCAAGCGAGGATATCTTTTCCTCCTTTCAAAATGGCTCAGCGCCCTCAGACTCATCTCATGCTCTCGAACGAACATTATTAGCAAATATGGTAGTGACGGATTCCTTCGAATCAGACGAACAAGAATCCGAACCATTTGAGAATGATGCTTGGGCTCAGCAAATGGATACACAATGGGAGTTCCGCTTCGAGCAGAGAGAACCCCCCACTGAAGACAAAGTTATCCAGATTGACGTTGGGGATGAACTTTCGCCAAAGACGATATTTATCAGTAATAATCTTTCTGAAGCAGAAAGGGAAGAAGTTATCCAGCTGATAAAAGAATATATCGACGTCTTTGCGTGGAATTATGAGGACATGCCAGGCTTTGATCCAAAGGTAGCTACTCATAGGCTCAATATATTGCCCGATTCAAAGCCTGTGAAGCAACACCAACGCCGGTTCCGCCCGGATATGATGGACGCCATTGAAGCTGAAGTCAAGAAGTTAATAGCCTGCGGCTTCATCCGAGAAGAACAACATCTTGACTGGGTCGCCAATGTTGTCCCGGTCATCAAGAAAAATAGGAAAATACGAGTCTGCATCGATTTTCGAGATCTGAACGCAGTCTGTCCCAAGGATGAGTTTTCTCTTCCCATCACAGACGTCATGATTGACAATACTAGCAGTTTTGAACGTATGTCTTTCATGGACGGATTTTCAGGATACAATCAAATCAAGAAGCATCCTGAAGACGAGAAGCACACTGCCTTCCGGACACCACTGGAAGTATATTGCTATACGGTCAGGCCCTTCGGATTAAAGAATGCCGGGGCTACGTACCAACGGGCTATGAGTAACATATTCCATGAGCATTTACGCAAGACAGTGGAATGTTACGTGGATGACGTAGCTGTCAAAAGCTGTCTCAAGGATCATCACATCCAAGACTTGAAGACAGTATTTGAATTGATGCGCCAACATCAACTCAAAATGAATCCTACAAAGTCCTTTCTGGGTGTATCTAGTGGCAAATTTCTGGGATTTGTTATTACCGCCAAAGGCATTCAAGTGGACCCTGATAAAGTCAAGGCCATCTTAGAAATGCGACCGCCCCACAATATGAGGGAGCTCAGGGGATTTCAAGGTCGTCTGGCTTATATCCGGAGATTCATATCCAACCTCTCGGGGATATGTCAGCCATTTTCTTGTCTCATGAAGAAAGGTGTATCCTTCGTATGGGACGAAGCCTGTCAGCAAGCGTTCGGTGATATCAAGCACTACCTCACCAGTCCGCCAGTTCTGGTGCCTCCTGTCATGGGAAGACCATTCGTGCTGTATGTTCGAGTGATGGATCATTCTCTGGGAGCTCTTCTTGCACAAAAGAACTAGATGGGTCACGAGCAGGCTATCTACTACCTCATCAGGATGATGGTCGGAGCCAAACACCGGTACAATCCAGTAGAGAAAGAATACTTGGCTCTGATGTTCGCTATCTAGAAGACGCGACACTATGTCACAGGCCAAACCATTCACATCATCTCCAAGATTAATCCTCATCGGGTACTGATAAACAAGCCAAGTGTTCTTAATTCCCGACTCGAGACTTGGGCGATGTTATTAACACCGTATAACATGGTGTACGTCCCCCAAAAATTCGTCAAGGGCCAAGCACTGGCTGACTTCCTAGCTGCTCATCTAATCTCGGAGGCCTCTAAGCTGTACGAGGATATTCCCGACAAAGTTGCAGAATGTAATTCCGCAGTGGAGAGTGATGCATGGCAACAATTCTTCGATGGCGCCTCCAGAACTGGTCCTAAGGGAAACATGGTCTCGGGAGTAGGAATTGTCCTGGTTACTCCTGATAAGCTCGTCATCTACCAAGCGTATTCTCTTAGCGAGCCCTGTTCCAACAATGTGGCAGAGTATAACGCTCTACTAATCGGCCTCCAAGTCGCTAAAGAATTGGGCGTCGAATCTCTGGAAGCTTTCGGAGATTCTCTGCTGATCGTCAATCAAGTCAGAGAAATATATGAAGTCCAAAATCCAGACCTCATCCCCTATCACCAAGCAATGGTCGAGATAGCCATAACGTTCAAAGGTTTCTTCCTAGAGCATGTACCTCGATCTCAGAATTTGGAAGCTGATGCCCTAGCCAGTCTAGCTGCAGATTTAGCTACCCCTATAAGAAGGCAGAATTCGGTAATCCTTCTTAACAGAAACTTATTCTATGTGAAAAACAACTTTCACATCGAATGCAGCTACGTTGTGAACACAGATCCTCCCAGGAGAGACTGGAGAAGTCCCTTTATAGATTTTGTAGCATACGGCATCTTGCCGAAAGATCCTAAAGAAGCGGTGTCCGTCAAAAGACGATCATTACGCTTCTATTTCGACGCATCGTTACAATGTCTATATCGACGGTCTTATGACGGACTATTATTATGATGTCTCTCTGGTGATGAAGCACAGCGGATTATCCGTGAAGCCCACGACGGCGTATGCGGAGCACATCAACCCGGTCCTAAGCTCCAGGATCGCATCAGGAGAATGGGCTATTACTGGCCTACTATGATCACAGACGCAATAAAGTATGCAAGACAATATAGAGCCTATCAGGACCATGCAGACTTTATTCATCAACCTCCCGAATATCTACATCCTACGATTGCGTCCTGGCCTTTCGAAGCATGGGGTATGGATATCATTGGTCCTATTCACCCGTCTTCTTTCAGAGGTCACCAGTTCATACTGGCCATCACTGATTATTTCTCTAAATGGGCGGAAGCGATCCCTCTTGCTGAGGTGAAGGCATCTAATATGATCATCTTCATCAAGCATCATGTTATTTATCGCTTCGGAATACCCCGAAGGATAATCCATGACAATGGACCGCAGTTTATCAGCCAAGCATTTCATCAATTTTGCGATAAAAATCGGATACAGAATGTCGCCTCTACGGCATATAATCCTGCTGCTAATAATTTGGCGGAAGCTTTCAACAAAACCATTATCAAGCTCTTGAAGAAGTTCGTCTCTTTGAACAAAAGGGATTGGAATGAGAAACTGGGAGAATGTCTCTGGGCATACCGCACAACGGTACGGGCACCAACAGGTAGCACCCCATTCTCATTAGTCTACGGGAGCAAAGTAGTTCTCCCCATCGAGATCCAAATTCCGTCACTCAGGATAGCCGTGGCTAATGAGCTGACTCAAGAAAAGAATGACCTATTAAGGCTTCAAGAGCTAGAAGGATTAGACGAGAAATGCCTCCAAGCTCAACAGCGCATCACACTCTACCAAGCACGCAATTCTAAGGCTTTTAATCAAAAAGTGAAGGAAAGGGTGTTCAAAGTCGGCGAGCTAGTATTAGCTGTGAGAAGGCCGATGATTCTCACTCACAGAAGTAAGGGCAAATTCCAGTCCAAATGGGAAGGCCCTTATGTGATCAAGACGACGTTCTCAAACAGCGCTTACAGGATAGCCCGGCCTAATGGAGACCTGCTAATGGCTCCTATCAATGGCAAATTCCTGAAAAGGTACTATGCTTAACCTCCTCTGCTCAAGTAAAATATGGCAAAAATCTCATTTCTGACAAAACTACTTCCAAAGCGAAACTAGTGGGATCGTATTCTATCATGTTCATACAACCCCTGAATAGATATATCCTGCTAAAACTCACCGAGAGTATATCACGTCCATATTACCTCTGATATCACTTTCGCCCAAACCTGTCATTTATATTCCGAAATGATGGGTCCACAAAGTCAGATGAAAGCCTCTTTATTATTCCCAAAAAGGAACAGAAGTACATTGAAAAGCAAAAGCAAAAGTACATCATTTAGGGGGAGCGGTCATGTCGCGAAGCTGCTGCGCCAGTGCGACCATCCTCTCAGTCCTGGAATCCAAGACATCATGGCGAGCCCGCTCCAGTCGTGCCTTGTCATTGCTCATGAGGGACAGTTCGGCTCTAGCCCGAAGAAAACCAGCACGAGCGACATCTGCACGCGCCAAGTTCTGTTGTGCTACGCCCAATCGGCTATCCACCACAGCTAGAGCTTTCGACGACTGAGAAGCCCACTCTTTTGCCTGAGCAAGTTTCGTTTCCAGACTGAGGACCCTTGCTACATTCCCTTCGTGCTCGGCCTGGCACTTCTTTCGAAGATCAATGGTCTCCTCTAGGACGAATTTTCCTTCATCCATCTCCTGCTGATGTGTCTGGATGAATTTATTTACGCCTGCCATCTGTTTGGTAAGCCGCACAGTCATGGAGTCGTATCTAGCCTGGACCAGATCTTCAACATTGCCTTGAGCTAGCTGCAACTATTCGTTAATGGGTTGCTCCAAACCATTAACTATCTTCTACAGCATTTCAGCTAGCCCAGTGTCGTCGAATTCTCGGATCAGCATTATCACCGACTAGGAGGACCTCTTCAGCGGCGCAAAGCTCAGATTCTTCACCAACACCCTTGATATTAACATTTTTAAAGTGGTATAGAAGATATCAGTGTATTGCCCGATCAGCACAGCTAGATCCGGTTGGACGTTGTGGGTGGCCTCGACATTGGCGAATCTCCCTCCGAGAACAACCGCAAACGATGTTTCCACGGCCGTCGCCTCAACAGGTGGTGCGACGAAAGAAGAAGCGGCAACACCGGATGAAGATACCAGCATACTCAAAGGAGGCATTGTCGCAATGACAGGCTCGTCCTCCTCTTGAGATATCGGAACCTCGTTGACAGGCGAGCCGGCACCCGAAGATGCTTCCTCTTCAAATTCAGCCACATCCGTGTCACCGCCAGAGCCAAAGGGCGCATTTATACTGCCCTCCCCGAAGAGGTCTTCCCCTGAAAGGAGGACGAAAGGAAGTTAATATCAGCATAATGTTAGCTTTCCTAAAAAAAGGCGTGAAGACGACATTTACCCATAGCCGACGGCATATATCTCGCATCTGCAGCCTGTACAGCTAAATCATTCCTTAATGATGCTAGGCAAGCTATTATACCTGGAGAAGGGGGTTCTCTAAGAAGCACCGGCGAATGCTCTTCCAGGTCCTCGTCAAATTCCGACCGAGGCTCATCGACTGGAATCTCGCCAGATGCACTGGCAGACACGGCAGGAGTCTCTCCCGATGCCGATCCGTATAAAGGTATTCTCAGCCCCGAAGGTAACCTCGTTCCACTACCTGAAGCAGTAGCAGCGACGGCAGCCTCCAGCAGAGATTCTCCGGCACCACCAGCCGAAACATTAGAGGGTCCCTCTCTAAAAGGCGAGGAACCCCCAATCAAAGAATCATCCCCAACATGGGGAGATGCAAGCTCACTTCCAGGAGCCTCAACACCAAGGATCCGGAGAGGACGATGAACCATCTTCTTCTTCCTCTTACGAGGGGAAGTCTCATTCGGAGTAGGGGCCCTTCGCTTCCCAGAAATCACCAAAGGGCCTGCAGGCAGAGGAACTTTACCCCTCGATACCGCCACCAGAGGCTCATCTGGATTGACGAACTCCTCACCCTCGTCAAAAGAGACCGAGGGGACTTCGACTCTTCCCCCAGACTTGGAGGAGGGCACCCTAAAACTTCTATGCATGTCAAAATCGCGATGGAAGGTGTTCGTTGCCACATAGAACTGGGCATACGAGTGCAGGATGCGCAGCTCTGTGGAGAGTGTAATAACCGGCACGGTAAAAATTTCTCCAGTGTAACCCATGAGGAAATATAACCATCCTCTCGCTCCATCAATGAGTCCACCCCTAGACCGAAAGCTGGTGACAGCATTGCCCACGTGCAACTGATCATACCTGAACTGCCTGGCAAACCGACTAGGCATGTAGGGCTCCAAGAAGCAATAGTCTTCACTCCTGTACAGTAGATGGGAAGGTCTAATACAGACCAACCAATTAAAGGCTTCAGAAGAAAGATTGGTCTTCTATCTACCGAAATCTTCAAGCCTAATCCCCGATTGATTACGATGTACGGAGGGGACAGTGCAGAAGAGCTTTCAGCTGTGACTGAGGCCCAGCGCCCGCCGACAGTCTAGAACCGTGGTCACATTCCAGGAAGATTTTTGGTAGTTCAACAAGAAACTAGCCCCCGAACTACTGTCGGATCCGGGAGACATAACCCTGGGGTTATGAAGAATTAACCATCCCATCAGATACAGGTATGGTAATTATATCCTAGGAAAGCTATCACGCCGAGTCTCATCGGCGAGCAGCCCGTCAGTCATGGCCCTTAGGCCGGCTTGAATGCGGCACACCATGGCAGGGAGCAAGCCCAGTCTGGCACCGAACACCAGACGCACTGCAGGCGACAGCATGTTGCGGTGAATGCGGTCCGCAGATGCGACGCCAGGTACCACCACTCGGCGCAGCCATATGGAGAGGAAGCCAGCCAGTTGAGCTTCCCTGGACAGAGGCCTGCGGCAGCGCCTGTCATGCCCCAGTCCCAAAATACGTAGGACTAGGACACGTAACACGCCAGCCGTATGTATACGAACTCCAATATATGGAAACCATATACACACATACGCTGTACATGAATATCAATCCACAAGTGGTATGAAATATAATACAAGTCACAGGGTAAAATCTAAATCTCATCCACAAAAATCAAATATAAATAAATAACCAGCATCTATGAAACTAGACCTCAATATAGGTATCTAAGGATGATAGTTGGATGGAAACAAATCCACTACCAACTCGAATATAAGAGCAAATACAATATGAGTACAATACCATAACACAATATAAGAATACCAGCTATCCATCACAGCTCGAAGAGAAGACATCCTCGGATCACATGTAACTATCCAAATCTGCGCTCCTGCAAATACTCAAGAAAAGATACACCTGGCAGCGGACCAGGTCCTCAGAGGGACGTAACAAGATACAGAAAATATGAGCCAATTTGAATACAGTAAACATGCATATGGTTTAAAAATAGATAAGTACGCTGTATATGACAATCTATATGAATGCAAATGAGAACAACTTTTCGACGTATGGGCAAGGGTAGTCTACTCGATCTAAGCCTCACAACTCATGCACTCGTCCATGAACATCATCAGCCGATATACCTCGGGGGTAGCGACCCTCGGACTCCATCAATCGACATACCTCGGGGGTAGCGACCATCGGACACGACCCACCATAGTGCGTGCTAGTGACTACGGTGTTACCAGAATGGTTAAAAGCCCATACGCCTAATAATTGTCCTCTATGATACTAAGTGCCATGTGTGTGTCAACATATCTAATACATAGTAATGACTGAAAGAAAACTACACATGCAAGAAATATACAGAATGCAATAAATAAATAGAAATATAAATAGCATACAAAGTACTGTAAACAATTTGGCAGGGTATCTTGCCTGGGGTCCTGCTGCTGGTATGAATCAGAGTCCAAGTCACCGTCCAAATAGCCTATGTATTACAAATTTATCACGTCAAAAGATAATTTATTTTAATTTATTTAATTCTAGAATAATTACTCTAAAATCCTATTTTAATCTTATTATTCTGATTTTTATGTTAATTCTTAAATTTTATCCAAAAAAAAACTGAATTTTATCAACTCGGGACTCATGGCACGCAAATCGAGGCGATCTGTTGACCAAAAAGTCAACCGACACAAACTCAACTTTCATGCATGATTTCTTGTAGATTTCAGCGTCAAAAATATGCTAGAATTTATGGCTCGTCCGAATTCAAATTCGTTTGGGAATTATGGCACATACAAATTTTGTATTGTGCACCGATGGTTAAATTCTAACCTAGAAGTTCTATAAAATTAACAGTATATAAATACTTTGAAATAAATTCTGAGAAAAATATATGTCAATTATCTCGACATTAGCTTTCCGAAACTTTAAACGGTTCATGATTCTGATTCCTGGTTCTCCCGAAATCGTGAATACATCGAAACACGTCTATTTTCGGACATACTGTGCTCTACGAATTTTCCAGAATTTAATACTAATAATTTAGAAAAACAATTTATATAATCAGAAATCTAGCCTCATTATCGTTCTAACAAAAAAACTGAAGCACGTTTGGAGTCCGGAGCTAGGAGATATCGTCCTTTTAATTCGTCATAACTAGTAGAAAATGAGGCTGAATTTATGACAAATTTTGACTATTTTTTGACGAAAAAGAGAGAAATTTGGGGAAGAAAAATATGAAGGATAGGTATTTATAATGGTGGACACTACTTAATTAAATACGACTAGGATTGGCTAATTTGAATAGGATTATGATGAATTTTAAATAAGGATATGATATGCATGAAGTTGATTTCCTAGTAAGTTCAGATTTGAATTAATTTAAAATAGAGTTTGAATTTATCTCAATAATTTATAATCTTAAATATAATTAAAGATAATACAAATAATTTATAAAATCTTATTAATATCTATTAACACTAAATTAGCATCTATCTAATATTAAGACTATATATATCCAAATAAATCCTAAATAATTTTAAAAATCTAAATAAATTTCTTAAAATTCTAAATAAATTATAAAAAAATATAATTAAATATTTTAAACTAAAATAAATATTTGGTAGGAACAATATGTAAGTATGGTCTCATAGTAAATCATGAAAGTCCTAAAACTTTACGTTTCCTATGTTTTAATTACCCAAAATATTCTAGAGAAATCTCCAAAAATCTAAAATAGCCTAAAAATGATTCTAAATAAATATTTATATAAGTAAATATACTAAAAAAATTATTTTCTAATTAACTAAGAGAATACTCTAAATAAATTCAACATCTATAATAAATATAATAATATAAAATACACACAAAATACCTATTTTGGGTGAGGGAGTTTACAATCTACCCAACTTAAAACAATTTCGTCCTCGAAATTAAAATAAGGCATAATTTATTAAATTCTTCATATTCGTACGTAAGGTACGTCAATCGCAATCTCTTCCAAAAATTTAAATAACAAAATATTTTCAAATCTATCGCGATCACTTCAAAATTAAGATAACCACTGTTTAAATCAAAATTCAACATGTCGTAATCTCTTCTCGATTTTTAAATAATCAACATCCAAATCTAACTCAAGTCTATATGACATCCCACATCAAAATTTATATCACAATTTCCAACTATCATAATCTCCTCTAGACTTTGAACAATAAACAATTCTAATCAAATCTTATTCCTATTCTCAACCTAAGATTTTTGTACTCTTCAAATATTTAAACTCAATTTACATCCTCACTATTTCAAATAGGTGACCCAACAATCAAAATTGAACTTTTAATTCAAATCATCAAATTGTAAAATTTAAATCTAATTCATTAATTGTTCAAGTCTAAAATTCTATATTTATCCTCAAAATTTAAATTGATGATTCATCCTTCAATATTCAAAATTTAAATCATGTGCTCAAAGTATAAATAATTGGTCCGTAATATCAAGATTTTAAAATTCGTTAAATCCTCATTATCTTAATCCTTCTTTTAAAATTCTCCACATTTAAAAGGACTTAATCTCTCAATCTAATCCTACTTGATCACAATCTAAAAGAATTCTCCTCAAGTTTAATAATGCAATTTTTACCCAACTTAGAATTTACCCATCTATCATATAAGGCTCTTACATTTAGGAAAAATATTCCTCAATTTATTTTCTTATGTCATTCAATCCTCAAAACTTTAACACCAATTATATCATATGTGATATGCCCTTAATCAATTATGAAAGATAGTCACCAAATAATGTGATTGGCCTATGGGGTATATCTTGTACTATCCGTGTATCACTTATTTCCAAGCACGAGATTTCATCTTTCCGAAATAAGGGAAGACGGAAGCAATGGAAAAGAGTTCAAGGAGGGGTAATAGAATGGAAGTATGGGAAAAGCGTTTAAAGAATTCAAATAGAAATTGTCAAGACAGTTGTGGATTAAAATCTTAATTTGGTAATTTTCTATTCGCATGCTCACATCGGTGCAGTTATGTACTTGATATGATATGCTTTGTCGTATCTAGAGGGTAAGTATATTTGTCTGCTGGTCAACTATACATCTCAATCCACGTAAAATACTATTGCGAAGGGCGAATCAAGCGCATTATGGCTGGCTAGACCATAATACACTGATTCTGATTAGACAATTTGTATTAGTGTGGTTGATCAGGCCCCAATAACACATATGTCATAAACAAGCTCGATATAAGATTAAGCTTGCAAAAACTAGGCTATAATAGCAGCATAATTCAAGGTAGCACAGAAAATATAACGCTGGATTATGATGAGAGAATGTACAAAATAATTCAAGTTCGCAAAAGCAAAAATAACATAAGCAATAATAATAAAAGACTCTACAATCTCTACAGTTATCATACAACCTCCTAATCTAAGTCGCTAGTCGACCAAATAGGGCAAGGACCTCTAAATTCTATGGTCTGAATAAACACTGTCGTCTTTTGCTAGCATGCGATAAATACCATTCGGTTATACTTCAATTAATAGGTCAAAAGACTATGTGATACTAGGTGTCAAACATTATGGTAAAACTTCTAACTAACTCTAGTAGTGTATATACTACTCTCAAGTCTTCTTAATACATCAAGGGATAATAGTATAACAATCTAAAGATAAGAAATTCTAGGTTCAGTAGATATTCTAAACTTAGTGGTGTGTCTATATTCTCGTTGTATTCTTAATAGGTGTGCTACTCTAATTATCATCCTAATAACAGGAATTCCTATATTCTAGCAGAAGACTATACTCAAGGAATTATTAGGGAAGCACATGAATCAAGCAGGATACAATTGTTCAAAATAGAACAGATAGGAGGAGATGAATCACAGTCAATTGTGGATGAGATCCTATACTCTAGTCCTAGGTGCAGGCTTGTTCGGTACAGTAACGTAACCGAGACAATATGCTCTCGACCTGCATGGGCCACCACAAAAATATGTCACGTCCCAGTCCCAAAATACGTAGGACTAGGACACGTAATACGCCAGCCGTATGTATACGAACTCCAATATATGGAAACCATATACACACGTACGCTGTACATGAATATCAATCTACAAGTGGTATGAAATGTAATACAAGTCACAGGGTAAAATCTAAATCTCATCCACAAAAATCAAATATAAATAAATAACCAGCATCTATGAAACTAGACCTCAATATAGGTATCTAAGGATGATAGTTGGATGGAAACAAATCCACTACCAACTCGAATATAAGAGCAAATACAATATGAGTACAACACCACAACACAATATAAGAATACCAGCTATCCATCACAGCTCGAAGAGAAGACATACTCGGATCACATGTAACCATCCAAATCTGCGCTCCTACAAATACTCAAGAAAAGATACACCTGGCAGCGGACCAGGTCCTCAGAGGGACGTAACAAGATACAGAAAATACGAGCCAATTTGAATACAGTAAACATGCATATGGTTTAAAAATAGATAAGTACGCTGTATATGACAATCTATATGAATGCAAATGAGAACAACTTTTTGACGTATGGGCAAGGGTAGTCTACTCGATCTAAGCCTCACAACTCATGCACTCGTCCATGAACATCATCAGCCGGCATACCTCGGGGATAGCGACCCTCGGACTCCATCAATCGACATACCTCGGGGGTAGCGACCATCGGACACGACCCACCATAGTGCGTGCTAGTGACTACGGTGTTACCAGAGTGGTTAAAAGCCCATACGCCTAATAATTGTCCTCTATGATACTAAGTGCCATGTGTGTGTCAACATATCTAATACATAGTAATGACTGAAAGAAAACTACACATGCAAGAAATATACAGAATGCAATAAATAAACAGAAATATAAATAGCATGCAAAGTACTATAAACAATTTGGCAAGGTATCTTGCCTGGGGTCCTGCTGCTGGTATGAATCAGAGTCCAAGTCACCGTCCAAATAGCCTATGTATTACAAATTTATCACGTCAAAAGATAATTTATTTTAATTTATTTAATTTTGGAATAATTACTCTAAAATCCTATTTTAATCTTATTATTCTGATTTTTATGTTAATTCCTAAATTTTATCCCAAAAAAAACTAAATTTTATCAACTCGAGACTTATGGCACGCAAATCGAGGCGATCTGTTGACCAAAAAGTCAACCGACACAAACTCAACTTTCATGCATGATTTCTTGTAGATTTCAGTGTCAAAAATATGCTAGAATTTACGGCTCGTCCGAATTCAAATTCGTTTGGGAATTATGGCACATACAAATTTTGTATTGTGCACCGATGATTAAATTCTAACCTAGAAGTTCTATAAAATTAACAGTATGTAAATACTTCGAATTAAATTCTGGGAAAAATATATGTCGATTATCTCGACATTAGCTTTCCGAAATTTTAAATGGTTCATGATTCTGATTCCTGGTTCTCCCGGAATCGTGAATACATCAAAATACGTCTATTTTTGGACATGCTGTGCTCTACGAATTTTCCAGAATTTAATACTAATAATTTAGAAAAACAATTTATATAATCAGAAATCTAGCCTCATTATCGTTCTAACAAAAAAACTGGAGCGCGTTTGGAGTCCGGAGCTAGGAGATATCGTCCTTTTAATTCGTCATAACTAGTAGAAAATGAGGCTGAATTTATGACGAATTTTGACTATTTTTTGACGAAAAAGAGAGAAATTTGGGGGAAAAAAATATGAAGGATGAGGTATTTATAATGGTAGACACTACTTAATTAAATACGACTAGGATTGGTTAATTTGAATAGGATTATGATGAATTTTAAATAAGGATATGATATGCATGAAGTTGATTTCCTAGTAAGTTCAGGATTTGAATTAATTTAAAATAGAGTTTGAATTTATCTCAATAATTTATAATCTTAAATATAATTAAAGATAATACAAATAATTTATAAAATCTTATTAATATCTATTAACACTAAATTAGCATCTATCTAATATTAAGACTATATATATGCAAATAAATCCTAAATAATTTTAAAAATCTAAATAAATTTCTTAAAATTCTAAATAAATTATAAAAAAATATAATTAAATTCTTAAGTATGGTCTCATAGTAAATCATGAAAGTCCTAAAACTTTACGTTTCCTATGTTTTAATTACCCAAAATATTCTAGAGAAATCTCCAAAAATATAAAATAGCCTAAAAATGATTCTAAATAAATATTTATATAAGTAAATATACTAAAAAAATTATTTTCTAATTAACTAAGAGAATACTCTAAATAAATTCAACATCTATAATAAATATAATAATATAAAATACACACAAAATATCTATTTTGGGTGAGGGAGTTTACAGTGCCTCAAATAACTATAGGCCTTAGTGCCTACAGGATCCTGTCCTACCCCTTCATCGAGGGTCAAGTCTGGAGCCCCAGCATCCACTATGAGATCGTCGACTACCTGAGCATTAAGCACGCTTAGAGGATTCACAGGCAGATCCTTGCCCACCAATACCTTCTCCGGCTTAGCAGTCCTAGACCGGTGAAAGAAGAGGTAGGACGTCCATTTGATGATGTGAGCCAAATCTGAGGGATCATCATAAAAAATGGTACAAGCGAGGTAGTGGCACATCAGCTTCTGATATACTTCCACTACCCGAGGGTCTGAATCCACCAGCTTCCGGTTCGTGGGAACATACTCTTCATATGGAGTATCCCCCAACGGCAGTCTCGAGATCTCTGCCATCTCATAGAGGGCCAATCCCAACTCCCCTAGTGGAGTGGCAAAAGTCCCAGTGAGCGAAATATATCGCTCCATCAGTGCCAGGAACAGGTTAGGGTTAGGAGGTAACCCAACACTGGTAGTACTCACAGCTGCAAACAGACCGATGTTCTCTATCTCAGTCTGAAAATGCTTCAAGGCCCAATCAAGCCCATCGAAGGTTTGAAGGGGTGATCCACCCACCGCACCGAGGGTTCACCTTAGGGTATACTCCCCCGTGCCCCATAAAATCATTGCAGAAAGTCGGCAATTGGATCGGCTGGATCACCAAGCTGTCTTCACTCGGGACACTGCCCGGGTACAGACCCCTGAACACCGTCACATTGCCGGAAGGACGGCTAACAAATGACCCCTGGTCAACTCCTTTCAGATGAAAGATCTTCCCCGGCCTGCCGTGAAGATCGGGAGTCAGCGTCTACGACATATTCCTGGGATGTGTGGCATGGAAGAAAGCCGAGAGGGAATAGTCTCTCGTCATCTTGGGCAGATACAAAACCAAGCTCCCGACAGGGAAAACCCAGAGTTCTCTCTTGGGCTTCGTCTGGGACTGCTTGTCAATCATGTCCCCGAAGAGAAAGGCCAACTTTATGTATTGGTCCCCGTCTATATACATCAGGGGCTCACCGTTGATCATGCTCAGCAGCATTCGCTCGCCCTGAGCCGATATCAGAATATCCCTTCCTTCCGGATACTGCGGCCCAGAGATAGAAAATGTCACGTGTGACAGATCCTCCAGATAGTTGGAGTGCAGCATCCCTGTGGCAGAACCCTTCACATCGGCTAGCGGAGACACATGCAAGTTAACTGCAAGAGTGCAAAAAAAATATATTAGTTCCTATAACTAGACATTACAGATCTTGCAGCACACGCCAAAAATCAACAGTCTGAGCTTTACGCCAAGATCGTAAAAACTTGACCATTACGCTGGAATCCATTTCCTAAAGCGTAAAATTTCAAGGCTAGCAGTATACAGTCTGTGCTTTACACTAGACTGATAAAGTTGAGGTATTACGCCAGAATCTTTATCCAGAAGCATAACACTCAAATTTTATACACCAACTTTCGACAGTCGAAGCTTTCACGCCGGACTGCGAAAATATGGAGTTTTTTGTGCTGAAACATTAGAAATGTGGGCTTAAAATATAAAACGTCTTTGTGCGTCATCTTCCTCAAAGAGGCTATCAGCACAGGAGACAACCTAGCGCGATCACGTACAACGTGTGCGAAGGATTTTTGGTCGTTCTTCTTCATCCCAAATGCTCTACCTTTTAGGCCGGGTGCACTGCTCGTCGGCGGGATACTTCGCTCAGAAGGAAGTTTACCTTGCCCGACCGAAGACGCTCTCACTTGAGCGGAAGAACGAGAAGAAGAATCAACCTTCTTTCCCTTAGTGAAGGAGGATTGTTTCGAGGCCATTACTGGAAACTTCGAAATCTCGGAGAAGAAACGAAGAAGAAACTCGAACAGGTGAAGGCTTTCTTTCGCAGAAGACGGATGAAAAATTATTTCTCTCAGGAACTTGGGGTATATATAGAGTTTGGATGGACTCCTCGAATCCCGAACCAAATCTCCTAATTAATATCTGGTTATGATTGGGTACTACGTCAGCCTATTTACTCAGAGAAGGCGGACAGTCAGCGAATTCGAAAAGTTTTCGTGCCAGGAAGATTCGCGGTTCTTACGCTAAGGAGCTTTCTACGCTCGACAGCTACAGATCTACGGTTTTACGCTCACAGGCTAAAAGTCTATGGTTTTATGCCTGGATGCCTTTGTGCTCGGTAGCTTTTACACTCGAGAGGCTACAAACCTACGACTTCACGCTCAGCAGCTACAAACCTATGATCTCACGCTCGGTGGCTTTTTACGCTCAGAGGCAACAGATCCACGACTTCACGCTCGGAAGATTTTCTTTTCAGAAGCTACAAATCTACAGTTCTGCACCAAGGAGCTTTCTACGCTCGACAGCTACAAATCTACGGTTTTTATGTTCCAATGGCTACAAGTCTATTGTTTTACGCCCTGATGCCTTTATGCTCGGTAGCTTTTATGCTCGAGAGGCTACAAACCTACGACTTCACGTTCAGGAACTACAAGTCTATGATTTCATGCTCGGTGGCGTTTAGCGTACGCTCCGAGGCAACAAACTTATGATTTCACGCTCCACGACTTTTCGCGTATCTGAAAAATGTGCAGGCCAGTACAGTACATCTGGACGATTCTCAAGGCGGTCAATTATAGGAGTTCACACAGAAGATACTCCTTCTTGACCTCAAGATACCCCAAGTACCCGAAGCATTCAGAGTTCAACATTGAAAAATTACTCTTCTTCATGGGTCGATTCGAAGTTCATCCAGAATCAAGTTTGAATATTTTGTCTACAAAATCAAGATGGCAACTCAGTTAGATGGCCAGTTCTCGCCCTGTTCCAAGGGATTTTCGAAAAATCATTCTTGAAGACGACGGTCTGAACAAAAATTCTGTTTATCAGAAGTAAAGAATAGTTCAGAATTCTACGCGGTTCCTAACAGCAGGATAGTTCGAACACTCGACTGCTAAGCGGCTTTCTGCGCATCCTTAGTTATGTGTAAAAGACAGGACAGGACCTAGCGCTCTTTCTACACAGAGTCAGCGTAAAAAATTAGACGTATCGAAGCTACACATATTCAGACTTCACAGCAAAGTATGGCAACATGATCATATAAAGAAGAAAATGATCTTATTAAAATCATGATTACATATGAGGGGAATCCAGTCTACAAGGGTTTTTTATCCATTTTTGTGGTTACATATGAGGGAAATTCCGTCTAAAAAGGGTTTCTTATTTTCATTTAAAGATCGTGCCCAGAATCTGTATCGGCCAGGTTCTCGCATGGACAGCATTCTTCATCCTCCAGCAGCCAATCGTTGACCGCAACACGACTGACATATGATCAACGGTAGAAGGATACAAATGGGCATAGACCCATCCTCCAACAGAAGAAAAGCAGGGTAATTCTGCTTTCCTACAGATAGTGTCGTGACGGATCGAGTTGAGGTATTTTCACCCAACCCAATCCTGGACAGCAGCCAGTGTGCCTGCCCTCGTCCACAGGTAACAGGAGAAGGTACCGCTTGCAAGCGGCATGGCGAAATGTGACCATTTTTCTCTTCTGAAGAACCACCATACAAAGTTGCTGATTATCCCGAGCAAAGGAGGATATGATATCCTTCCATGATCCATCGTTGCAGAGGACATTTGCTCAAAGACACCGTCTTTTTTGGCTCCTTACATGCTGGAAGAGCATGATCTCCTTCTTCCTCAAATCGACCCGACGAACTTCGACCATCATCTCTGTATGATGAAGGAAGTGTGGGAAGAACAGGAGAACTCCTCAGCCTTTTTATAGGCGAGAGAGAGCACAGTTCCCCAATAACTCTGCCATAAAGTCAGCCATGAAAGAACGTGTCAGGCTTGACCGTTTTAGGCTCCACTCAGAGCATTTTGAGTTACGAGGAACGGTTTATGCTTCATTCAAAGCGTTTCAAATTACGAGGAATTTGAAAGCTTTGAAGGAGGTCTTGTAGAAGCATGAAAAATACGTTGGATAGTTATACGCAGCATGTTCATACAGGGCAGCGTAAAAGATGACCTCAGAACCATCAACTTGCAACAGAGCTTCTCCGCTGAGCACAGCATAAAAAAATAAGCTCAAGGACCATCCGCGTAGTATAAAGTAACCAGGCCGCTTCAGCGTAAAAGAGGTGCTACATCGCCTATATGGCGTAAAACTCATCCGCTTTCAATGCAGCATTGAAGTATACGAGGAACGCTTCATATTCTTTGAAATGAACCTGTCAGATCACGCAATAAACCTGACGTCTGGACTCCTGATAAAAAGCACAGCACGACAACCCAAGCGACGGGTATCATGGTGGTGCGGCACTGCAATCCAGGCTGTCATTTACTGCCATTTCCTTTGCGTAAACCACTTTTTCACATACGAAGGAATATGCCGCCTTGTTTTACACAAGCAGATGTGAGCTGTTTACGCTCTACGGAAGACAAACAGCCTGCCATGTCAAAAGCTGCACTTCGTACAGGGCTCGAGGCACATCTCGGCATTTAATGCGCAGGGCGGTGACAGTTTCTCGAGACACGTCTCTGCATTTGAAGTGCCGAATACTGACAGATGCCTGAGGCACGTCTCTGTACTTGATGCATAGAAGGATGGCAGACCTTCAAACCATGTCTCCTCATTTAATGAGCAGGATGATGGCGGATCTCCGCATTTAATGCAGGAGATTTGATTAAATGTCATCGAACCGTCGTTTAGTGGTATCCCCTTTGGGTAAACTACTCTTACGCATATAAGGGAATACGCTGTCCAGTTTTACACAGGCAGACGTGAGCTTCTAACGCTCCGCAGAAGGCAAACGGACCGCCACATCAGCAGTCACTCTTCGTACAGGATTCGAGGCGCGTATCTGTATTTAATAAGAGGAATGATGGCAAATCTTAAAGACAAGTCTCTGCATTTAAGGCGCATGATGGGGGCAGATCTCTGCATTTAATGCAAGAGATTTGATTATATCTCCGAGAGCCGTAATTCTGGCTAAAACGTCCACATCATCTCGGCTTCTACGCCTACTCGGCTTCTATGCCCACTTGGCTTCTATGCCTGCTCGGCTTCTATGTCCACTTGGCTTCTACGCCTACTCGGCTTCCATGCCCACACGGCCTCTATGACCACTCGGCTTCTACGCCTGCTCGGCTTCTATGCCTACTCCGCTTCTATGTCTACTCCGCTTCTATGCCTACTTGGTTTCTATGCCATGGTGACAGTCATTTGGCTTCTACGCCAACCTCTTCTACACAAGGGATAACTACCTATGTGGCTTCTACGCCGTGATCTTCGTAGCAGATATACGCATTTTGTTCCTTAGTTGGACGCGCGTCACATGCTCACTCAAAAGGTCATTTATACGCAGGGATTGGTTATTTTAAACCGTTATATAAAAGGGTGCTGTACTTTCTAATCGGTTTCTACGCCGACTGTATGGTCACTGTAACTAAAACTCTATAAATAGATACCTCTATCAATGAGGAACAAGGTCGACAAATTGGAGGGTCGAAGAAGTTAGGTCTGAAAAATGATCAAGAGATCCAGTACCAGATCCAACGGTCGGGAGAGAGAGAAAGAGAGAGAGAGAGGAGAATCCAGAGCTCAGGCAAAGAGAAGGGATCGACGACTTTGGCATCGGGCATCCACCCTCTTTAGCAACCTTCGAAGCTGCTACCAGTCTTCCACGGTACTTCTTCAACATCGTGTGGTCCAAGGGCTAAAGTGATCGACTGCAGATCAGACACCTATAGCAATATTCACCCAGATTAAATAAATTGTACTTACATTCTCGTGTAGGATCAAATTTGTACAATCTTGTTGTTTGTAAACATAAAAGAAGGGCGGGTTTTCATATAAGACCTCGTTTTCCACATTATCAATCTTTTCCCGTTTATCACCATAAACAACCAAATTAAAATTAAAAAAATATCATGTCCTGGAAATGGGGTAGTGACAACCAGCACCGGTTAGCCGGTACGTCTGGACATTTAGTCTCCTTATATAATTTTATTAAATCAGACTACAGCTGATCACTATCATGTACTTTTGATATTCCACCTGTTCTTTATTTTGTACAGCTGGACTCTATAATATTTTGATAAAAGCGTTTGGGAACCCTTATTACTTTATCATATATGCTATACTATTATTGTTTCTTGTTTGATTGATTGGGACATGGATGTTCGGATGACCCTAAGTGACCTGATAGTAGCATGCACCCCTTGTCAATTACAACCGTGTTTGTCGTATGACATATAGTACCTTGTACTTGGTAGCTGGTCGTGTCCGTCTCCGTATTCTGGTACTGAGCATAACAATAATCCTTACAACAGTGGGTTCACTTGTCACAAATGTAACATCCATTTCTTTGCCACTCGACATATCCCTTAAATCAAATTGCAACTATTCTACATGAACAACTTAACTCATTTTTATTCTCTAAAATCCAGGCACACTTCCTTCATCTCATGCAATAATCATACTCATATTTTACTATAGCACCTTTACTGATATCTTGTTGATTACCATCTAATATCCAACTATCCTTTTAAATTTTTATGCCTTATAATCCTAACAAACTAAATATCATACCTTAGAATCAACTTAAACCATTTGATATTGGTCTTTAAAGTTGTCATAAGTTGTCATAATTATTGAAATACTCACATGGGATTATAACATATCTTGTCTTATTATGTAGAACACTCAGTAGAACTTCGAGAAGAGTTAAAGACTTAGATCAGATCATGGAAGCAACTCAGAGTTGAAGAGAATCAATTTAGGGTCAAAGAACGTAAAGTCGTGCTCTGATACTTATCTTCCATGCCCCGATCCAGCAAGACCAAAAGTCTTCACTAGACGTGATAACGTACAAGACTAAATTATACTTGTACAAGGCAAGCACAAACACAGTCGATAGAACATCTCAGAAATAAAGTCATTGCAGTAGAAATAAGCAGAAAAGTTTAATAAACACAAGATATATAAAAATAATTCTCTTTATTGATAATATTACTACATAGTTATAATGGCTGAAAGCAAAAGAATTACTCGAATATAATCATACTCTCTCTCAATATAATAAAATATGCCACAAGGCTTTCATCTCAAGAACATTACAAATAATGATGTTACATAAATTATGTTCTATATAAACGAAATATAACAACATATCCAACCGAAAACCTTCAAGTACCAACCGAGATCCAATGCCTCATCTCGTCCAAGTAAAATCTTTGCACCAGGGGCGTTGGGGTCAGTACATTATTGTGTACTGGTGAGTGGCCTCTAGCCATCTCAAAAAAAATAAACATATTAATTAAGTGAGTACAGACAAACATATATGTAGTCTTTATAATATTACCTTAGGATTAGTTAACAATTTATGAGCATACATGTATCTATAAGCATAAAAGCGTCATACTGCAAAGTTGATCTTACCTAATACATACCATCATTCTCTGCTTATAATGATATCATTCATAATATATAAAGATGTGTCATGATACGAGTTTATGCATAAGACATTTGTTAGCCTTCAAAAATATATATATACACGTGTCATCAAGTACACCTTCCTACAAACAAGACTTACCATATGCTTCTCTGTAATTTAAAAACATCACTAACTTTCCAACTTAGTCTATATGGAAGTCACTGGCACCACAAACTATCTTAGACTTCTAGTGAGACGATAATCCTTTCAGTCCGGGTAGCTAGATCTACCAAAAGTCCTGAATCACACTGTGTTAGTACATAGTACCATTTGCCCTAGGCCGATCCAATTTTAGTGTCCTGGCAGCCATTCGAGAAATAAAATCTTGTGCATAAATTGTTCATGATAATGCAAATGCGTGAACAATTAAAACTCTAAAACATAAGCATGGTACAAAAACTGAAATAATTATATAATACATCTCATCTTTGTTACCATATTACTCGAGCCACGGATCGAACTTCCATTATTTTTTTACCATATTCCTCAAGCCATCCCTCATACTTATTTTATTCTCATTCTAGGGATTTTTACCTTTGCAACCTAACATTCCTAAGCATTTCTATATTTCCATTCCTTTTAAACCACATCATTATACTCTACAAGAGAACACACTAAGAACATTATATTCTACATGATAATATAACTATAGCAGTACTAAATTCATGTATATAGCAGTAGTACAAAAATATACATCTATCACAACAAGTTAATATTTTGTATTCTATACAATAAGTTGATAACAAGATAATTACCATCTTTTGTCTTGGTTCTTTTCTTTTATTAGCATATAACAAAACCCAATAGCATAAAGAAATAAGCATGCAACATCAATTCATTAAGTGTGAGGGTAGAGAAGAGAATGATCAAATCCACCTACTATGAAGAAATATATATCTTCCTTGACCGAGGAGATCTTTAAATAATCCTCTGCATGAACCAAAGTCCAAATGACCATCTGTCACTACCACATTCTGAAAACAGGGGGTATTTTTGACTTTTTATAATTATTAGTATTGTGGTATTTATATTAAATGATTTCTCAATATTGTATTTAAATTAAATATTTGCATGAGGTGTATATTTAAATATATTAAAATATATACTGTGTTCTCAACGTTGAGCTGTAGACTTGACCTAGAGGCCACTAGACGAACACCTGATCGAATAGTGGGGATTATGTATTTAATTGTTTATTTTAGAATTAAATTATTGGATGTTGTATTTAATTACCGTAATTTATTTAATTGTTGCGCGTTGTCGTTGCTTCGATATTTGGAGCGCTACCTGGCTTTTGCCTTCCAACAAATTTTACAACCTTGCCCTAGACGTGCCTGCCTTCCATTCTGCTATTTTTGCAACTCATAATTATGCTCTCTGTACCTTATTTTTAGCCGTACAAAAATTGTCGCGGACGTTTATTTAATTCCTAAATAAATTCCTATTTTGTATCGTTGTGCGTTCCAATCAAAATTGGAGGCAATCTTGACCTATTTTTCGTACGACCCAAATTAGGGTAATATTTTGTTCTGAGTCTTCTTCATTATTGGTATTGATGACCTGACCTGATTTTGGCCCCATGTACTCCTAATTAATTTTAGAACGCAATTTGCATTTATTTCTAATTAAATTGAGGATACTATTTTAACCAATTCTGAAAATCCCAACTTAATTCCAGTACCCTGCTAATTGAGCCCATACCGAACGTACAGCGCCCCCTGACCCTACAAAACACCAGACACCGAATCGCCCGCCAAATTTTCATTATTTCATGCGTCTGTGCAAATACCCAAATTTAAGGGGGCTAATTTGTAATTTTGTATTTTTGCGTCAACACCCATTTGATTAAACCAATGAGGAATCCCAATAATATTTTAACTAAAAATCTCACCCTCATTCCTACATGAATTATTTTTCCCTCATGTCAAATCTGGACCCCTCATTTAAAGGGGGTCAATCACCACCCTTGATTTCACACACACCCTCTCCCTATATAATGTCATGTCACATCAAGCCCTAATCCCCAAAACAAGCCCCCACCTCTCTCTCTCCTCCATCCTCACTCCAACGTAGGAGTTTCTCCTTTCTTCTTCTCTTTTCTTCTTCTTTCTTCTTCTTCCTCCCTTTGTTTTAATTTGAAAGAGAGAGGAAAACATCACCACCAACCCCCTGTTCATCTCAAGCCCGACCCCCATCCCCGGTCTGCACTCCGGCAAAGCATTCCCACCCGACGCCACGGAGCTCCCTGCTGTACTCCTCCACCGGCCGTCGAGCTATCTACCCCTCGCTGCTTAACTCCTCCATCATCCATCATACTCCACCACCATCACCAGTGTCAACTCCCCGCAGCTCCATTTCCGGCCACAGCTCCGCCGAGTTCGGCTACACGGAGCTCCATGACTTCCGGCCATGCCAACTTCTTCCCGGAGGAGCGGAGACTCCGGCGATCACGTTCCCTCCGCCGAGTCTTCCTCCAGCCCGAGCTCCACCCATCTCCTCCCTCCGTTCAAGCTTCCCGATCGGTTCCCCCTTTGCACCACCACCGCCGGGCACTGCCAACTCCACCTGTCTCCTCCACTCGAGCCTGACCCCGGCGTCGAGCTCCCCTCGACTGCACAGTCCGGTCACCGGCAGTCCTCCCGCCGACTCCTCGTAGCTCCTCCTCCAACTGATCTCCGGCCCGCTGATCCTCCATTGATCCGACCTCAGCTTCCCCGGCCCGAGCTTCATCCCAGGTGGCTCCTCCGGTCAGCCTTGCTCAATCACCACCATCAGGACCATCACGACCCGACGGAGCCCTGACCCCGCTTCCGGCCCTGACCTCCACACCGGAGCGACCCTTGTTCCTCTGCACCAACCCGACTCGTCATCTCCCGTCCGGCGAGCCACCTATTTCCTGAGCTCACTCTACCAGTATCCCGACTACGTCGCAGCCCCCACGATCAGCTGCACTCCGGCCAACCTCTTCTTCTCCACTCGATGAGCTCCTCCTCCTCCTCCTAGCTGCACCTCATCTCCGGCCGGCAAGCCTCCATCTCCCTTCTGTGAGCTTCTCTCCCTCTCATTCTTCCCTCTTTAGTATATAACATAATGTATAGTATATGAATATGATGTATAGAGTACAGTAGTAATTTATGTATGGTGTACATAATGTATGGAGTACATTAGTTAATTAATGTATGGTGTACATAATGTATAGAGTACATTAGTTGATTAATGTATGGTGTACATTAATTTATATAATGTATAGTGTACATATAATTAGTATATGTATATACATGTATTTTATACATATATACTTAGTATATTTTTAATATATATTTAATTGGTATATGTATATACATGTATTTTATATATATATACTTAGTATATTTTCAATATATATAATTGGTATATTGGTATATATATGTACTTATATACAAGTATGTAATATTGTATTTTTAATGGGTTTATATGTGTATATATATTATTTCAACTAATATATATATTATACATTTAATTAATTGGTATATATATATATAGTATATGTACTTAATTTGGTGCATGTATATTGTAAGTACTAATGCTAGTTAATAATAGGCATAATATGTTTTATGTGTCTATCTACTAGATACCCCTAGTTGACCCGTATCGTACCTGGCATAGCCCTGAGTTGTGTTTTGTGTTGTGTTAGTGTAGCATCTGATACAAGTATTGTATTGTTTATTATATGTCTTTAGGACTGTTGGTTCCTCCAAGCGATACTCTGGAACAGAACATTGGTTTTATCAGATAAGGACCCAAGGCGAGTACATTCTCTGATTAGTTTCTAATTTATGATATTCCCTATGTTCACTGTATCTAGTGTAGATATCCATGCTCTTGACACGCTGGTTACACGGATTGGTATACACGGATCTCGTCATGAGATGTTATTCCTTATTCATGGTGTAGCTTGTACAAGACTTGTTTCCTTGTTATCTTGTGCATGTACAGACACTGAGACCCGGAGAGATTTGCTACCTCCCTAGGGAATCCCGTGCCATAGCGTACCATGATTGGATCTACTATACCAGTCGGGGGTGGGGAGTATTTTAGTATAGATATGTGATCATACCCAACTCTACATGCATCATAGCTCACCCCACATCTCACGTCGGGTGCGGCCTGACCATTTATATGCTTCATAGCTGTTACGTATGATTAGCCTGACCTCTACATGCATCATAGATAACCAACGGTTAGCCTGACCTTACATGAATCATAGCTAATCACATGTAACCAGCCTGATCAAGTTCCCAAGCCGATCATATGTTAAAGCTAGTACTCACACACTTAGTCATAGGTTTCTTGCTCATTGACATATTATTTCTTTTCCTGTATTTACTTACAGTATTCCAGTATTTCTTTTTTTATATTTCTCGTACCTATACATGTATCTCATATATATTTCCATCTAGAACTGCTACATAGTTATATCATTAATATAGAACTGCTATTTAGAGATGTACTTTGCTCCTTCCTGACTGGAAAACATTTTCCAGACTGTGACCTTAGTGGACTTGTTTCTGACACACTTGAGGATTGGAAGTTACTGATTGCAGGTATGATTATTTTGTCATTAGACTTGTCTTGTATTTCTTTGCTTGCCTTGATATCTCATCGTTCTTTAGTTTATGTGATTGAGTATTTCTAGCATTATTTTATGATACCCACGTCTCCTTATGGAGTTGGGTATTTATGTGAGATTGATTAGATAGTTACATGACCTAGATAGCGTTCTACCGCCGATGCTGCGGCGTAGGCTGGACGTACCCACGCTCTCGTATCCCTATATCGAGTGCGGGTCGTGACACCATCGAGCCAACAAACCATCTTAACGCACCATGTGAAGCGGGACACTACAGCTTTGACCCACCTTGACATAAATGTGACAAACTCTCTATTATTTTTTGAATCTTGAATTTAACCCAAGCCAAATAACTTAAAACTTTGAATATTAGTATATATTTCTAAAAGAGAAGGTACAATATTTTTGCCCTTTACCCGTTTCATTTTTTTCCCTTTTGTGTCCTACACTAATACATTAAATCTTATTCCTATCTTTGACTATGATATTCATTGCTAGATTTACAAATGTACGACTCTTTTTCAGTCTCTATCTCGCTTTCTCATTATTTTTTGTCCCATCGCTCTCTATTTTATGTTATTAATGCTCTCATTGATTGCTTCTTAATTGAAAACTCCATACACTGAATGTTGAATTGATACACTTGTGTATATAGCACACACAACAAAATTTGTATGGGAGGCTTATAGTTGTCTAATTATGCATTTACCATGCCAATTAGAAGTAAATCATACTACTTTATTGCATAAATCATAAGCTTGTATCGATTTAATACACAGTACAATCACCAATTTTAATATTAAACAACACGTCTAGGATTTTTGGTCCTTACTGCCTTAAAAATCCTAGTCTGCCCTAATTAAACTCAATTTTTTTCCTTACTCATAAAGTGTGAGTTGTTCACAACTTGGGACATTTAAAGTAATAGTAAATCTCATTTTTTTTTGACTCATAAAGTAAGATTATTGACGACTTGGGAGATCAAAAGTTTTAGTAAGTATATGTTTGTACTAACCTAACTACTATATGCACCGAGAATTTAGTTTTGAGGCCCATGCTTTGCCACTTAAGGCTCCATCTAAGCCTTTGAGGGCTTTGTCTTCTGAAGTCGCATTAAAAGCTTGTTTATGCCATGTTATAAGTTTACTCAAAATGACTTTATTGGGAAAGAATAAGGACAACTTTAGGAGAGTATGCCTCCATTCTTAGAATTTCCTAGTATGGCAAAGTAAGGCTAAGAATGAGAAAAAAGAAATACATAAAAGAATGTTGGAGTTTTTCCTTATGCTTGTGGGGGGTTTTTCTTTTGCAAGGCTAGAAAGACAGTCCCACATTGGAAAATACTCTAAGTCGCTATTTTAATATAATACCATCATTGGTGTTAAGGTATGCACATGTGGTGGTGGCCCAAGTGGGTGCATGTAGGATATTTTCTAGTAGGATTAAATTTAAACTCCTCAAGAAAGCATTTATGCTTTTTTCACTCTCTTGAGAAAATTTTCTTATGCAGGGCTTGGCAACTCGGACTCTGATGTAGGCCGAAGGGCACAAAATAGAACTTTTATGGCGCACTTAGCACGTCAGCATCGTCGCAATGTGTGTGTGGCCTATGCTGCGCTTGTGCGCTCATTGTTTATGCAAGTTGCATGAACGTTTGCTTGCGCGGTTGCATGCGCGGGTGTAAGCTCGGAAGCATGCACAAGAGCTAAGGGGGCTATGCGAGGCTATGCGCGACTATGTGTCGGCTATGTTGAGGCTATGCGTGTATGCGCATCTACGTATATATGCACATATACTGTTACACTATTGTACGTATGCACGCATGAGTCATTGCATTGTTATACCTATTAGTATATGAGCAGCTATAATTACCTGCTACACTCAACGTGGAGAGCCAATTCAAATAGCATAAATGTGACGACCGTACCGCCTAGCTCGGCAAGATGACTCGCTTGATGCAAAGGCATTTAGATTTGGCCCTTCAGAAGAAGTTCAGATAGACATTTTAAAGGCATGCTCGGAGTCTCGCTCGGAAGATACGATTCATCGCTAAGGTGGGTGGCTTCAGTGAACCTGTCTTTACTTGGCCTTTACACTTAAAATAGGGATAATATATGCTAGTTGCTTGTCAAATCACCGATGCATGCTAATAAAAGTGTTCAATGCACCTTGATAAGGGATTAATCCCAACTTATGTCACATTTTATAGAACATGGAGATAGTAACTTTCTACTAGAAGATAGACATTTCATTATACATTTCATTGCACAAGTAGAGATTTTCCTTATGCCTCAGTAGTATTATTTTGTGCACTGTTGCAATGCACTTCAGTTAGACTATGCCACTGGTTAAAGTAATTCACTTAAATTGATTCACTCAGTCGAGGCAGAAAGACTATCAAAATAGTCATTCCGAGTCTAGTAATAGAAAAATATGGAACGACTTCAGGACTGTTGGGTCATCAAGGCAGTTCTCGTATCGGGAGCTGCATAATGATAATAAAATTTAAAAGTAAGAGAATATAAAATGGCTTTGGGATCCCATTAAGTAAGAAAAGAGAATGGCTCTGGGAGCCCGTTAAGTATGAAAATAGAATGGCTCTTGGAGCCCATCAAGATTGAGAAAAGAAAATAGCTTTGGGAGCCCTTTAAGTCTGATGTAAGAGAACTTACATGGTCATGGACAAATCGTGGATGAGGTATAGGATTCCTCAGATGATCACTGAGGTACGGGGATTGGAGTAGGCCTAGGAGGAATCGAGGTATTGCAACATTGCTATGGGAGTGCGACTGAGAAAGCTGCATAATATTATATAATTCGGGCCCTAACGGTATGATTCACACTAACTCAGAAGGCTACGCGATTAAAATATGTCTTAAATAACTTGTAATGGCAGTGACCTATTTTATTTAGATTAAGTCAGTTACGATAATCCGCGTGCGAGTTACTGCATTAAAATAAGTAATCTGAAATATCTGAGTAGTCTGAGTATAACACATCTAAATAATATGAGTATAACATGTTTGAATGATCTAGGCATAACACAACTGAGTAATCTAAGTATGTCATTCAACTTATGTCAGAAACACGCTCGTGATACTTGTGTTTTCTTAGGCGATCCTTTGATTCATTACATATATTCTGCTTGGTTAACTTGATATATCATAGGTAGGGAAAGAAAAATGGAAATTTGGTAAGTCTCATCGAATTATTTTTATCTTATGCAATACTACATATCAGCAATACGACTAGACTTTATATCATTATGCCATAAAACTGATCCTAAGGCAAGACTCGAAAGACAACAAAATAGACGGTGTACATACTAAATGAACGTGTTTGGTTTTGTTGAGTAGGCGAGAAGCCTCCCCACTAGTGCATTCAATGTACTGATAACCCACGAGATTTCTTATAGGGTACGAGAGTGTAGCGACCCGCACTACTTTAATGTAGAGAGTCGATTCAAACGGCACAAGTGCGATGACCCGTCCGGCCTTACTCGGGGAGAAGAATTGTTTATATCAAAGGAATTCAGACTTGGCCCTTTAGAATTTTGGACTTAAACTTTCAAGGCGTGCTCGGAGTATCGCTCGACTGAGGCGAATCATCGCTAAGGTGGGTGGCTACGATGAACTTGTCTTTGCTTAGCCTGCAAAAATAAAACATCGACGATATATTCTAGTCACTAAAAGAATCACCACTTATATGCTAATAAAGAATACAACGCACCTAGCTAAGGGAATAATCCCATCTTGTATTGCTTGTCAAGAAGATGTAAAAAGAAGTAACTTAATAGATTTTCTTATGTGTTGCTCTATATGCCCTTGTACGATTTTAATCCTCGCTCTAACCTTTAGACTCGCACTGGTGTAAAGGCTTATGTTTCAAGAAGACTATTTGCATATTTTTTGTACCGTATTGCTTCACATATTTGTTATGCTCCTCACGTAGATTCATGCCACAATCAAGTAAAAATAATACATATCTTACATCATCTGGTTTAGTTGGAAGACTATCGTATACTCATTTTGTGCAAGTCTGAACCTAAAAGTATTCGGGACCGTTAGGTCGCCAAGGCAATTCCCGAACTTGGGGACTACAAAATGACAAGTTAAGCAAAAACATGATTAGACAGCTCGGGGATCAAGACTCGTTCTTTACTGAATCTGATGGCTCGTGGAGTCGATATGTTTGTGAATAATCATGTCTTGAATAATCTGAATCATGTACCTGATAAGAGAATCTGGAAGACTTGACGATACACGCAGTCACAGACAACTTGTGTACAAGGTGGATTTTTTAATCTAGTTCCGCGGAAGGTCATCGGGGCACCGGGCTGATCCGATCTAGATGAAACCTTATAGTAGTCGTCTGTTATAGGCGGGATGGGTGCAATACCCTTGTATCTTGCTTGCATACCATCTTTGACTTGAGACTACATTGTCCACTATGGCGTCAAGTCAGTGATCTTCTGTCATATAGATTAAGTTTTGCTTGATTGCAGCAATCCGCGTACGAGTTTATTGTATTGAAACAAGTAATCTGAACCCACCCGAATAATATATATAATATATCAGAATATTTTGAGTAACCCGAGTAACTCGTGCACCTGAATTAGCAAATTCTCGTAACACTAAGTATTGAATGAGCATCCTTTTATTCCATTTTATGTATTATATGATGGTTAACTTGGTTTCAGCTTTGGACAGGGAAGGAAGAATGGTAAGTTGGTAAGTCTCGATGTGTTACCCTTTTATTGTACGACGTACTGCCAAATGAGTTAGGCTTTACATTATGGCATAAAACTGATCCTAAGGCAAGACTAGAAAGACAACATAATAGATGGTGCATGGAACTATTTGAACGTATTTAGATTCATTGAGCGCACGAGAAGTCTCCCCACCAGTGCATTCAATGTACTGATAACCCACCAGGTTGCTTGCAGGGTATGGGAGAACCTCATTCAGTACAGAACCCCTTCGTGTGCGCTAAGGCATGGAGAAAACTCTGGATCCTTGGAACGTTACGTCCGTTGTTGAAGTACATATACAGGACATAATATTGGAACATCGTCTATGTTATCATCCCATATTGTAAGCCGCTTGGCACGTATTTATTATTTTGAGAGAGGGAGATTGAGCAATTTATAATCTCGGCCTAGCAACGATTGTAATACTTATTCAATATCAATAAAGTGCTTGTTTTACTTCCATATTTGGTTTATTCAATGCTTTCGTTATGATGACTCTGTGAACTTGTTAATAATCATCTGTTCAATTTCTTATTCTGCTGCACTCGGATAATCTATGTGATTTTGTGGCTTAGTTATTTTGCCTCCTATTTGGACCATGGCCTTGCGCGGATGCAGCTTGTTTTCCAACAATATCATGTCTTGATGGGAACTGTCATCCTGCGGGAGTGCTGGCGTGATGATTCGCATCTAGCGGGGATGGCCGATCATATGGGAGATCGGGACATGACATATTGGTATCAGAGCACGACTTTATGTCCTTGGACTTTATATCAATTTTCCCAGTTTTGAAAGCTCGTTCGTAGGGTATGTACATACGCTCTCTCTTTTGTTCTTTTGTTGGAAAGTTCCATACAATGAGTCTAAATATTTTTAAAAAGTGCATGTGAATAATATAATTGCTTGAACGGCATAGTTATACAAAGACCCTTGTGCCGTCCTGTGACAGACTTTGTGGGAATAGACTCGTGCTAAAATTGTCAAGTTATGTACGAACCCAAATACTTATACGTAAATACCAAGCGGGTTAGAGTGCGAGATAGAATATCATTCGGATGGTTAGCTATGCACACAACCATTCAGCTAAGTTGTGTTGACTATCGCACGCCAAGACCCTTTGGTACGAGCAAGTTTGTAAGTGAGATTGGAATATCTTTTAGATAAGGATAAGTCAGACTTAGAATGAAAATCGATAAAAACGTTATCAGATTATCGCTAAGGCAAATATAGTAGACCGTGCTTGGATTTTGAGGAATAGTCGAACGGATACTTGTGCCGATAAGTTATGAATCAAAATATGGTTATTTGGATGACTCAATTTCTGAGTGGTGTATGTGATAGCTCATAAATAAATAAGTGATTTTAAGATTCATAGGGTATAGCTCGAACCATAAGTGGTGTATTGATCATTTTGGAAATATTTGAGCGAATCAAAGATTTTGGGGTAACAAATGAGTCTGTTAGCAAGTGAGGTGATTGTGCAAAACCTAGAACGAGTATTGATTAGCTAGCAGTAAATTCAAAGGTCTCAAACATGGGACTGGTGCTTACATACTATATGCTATGCATTTATTGGCTCGGCCAGCCCACCTCACCATCAGTATGATCCGAGGATTCCAATATTGCATTATTCTTCTGAGATAACTAAGACTCCATATAACAAGTCGTAGGATTGATTGACCGATTTAAAAGAGTATGTGCTGGTAGTCTAGGGACATGAACTATTGTGGTACGACGGTTCAACCCTTGTCCTTGTTTGGTTGTAGGGCTGTGCCAATGTGTCATAATAGGTCATGTACCAAAGCTACATATTATATATATATATATATATATATATATATATATATATATATATCTTAGCTTGTATTATGGCATGTGTGTCCTGGATTATATTGACGTGTTGTATCTTCGTCGTGTTCATAATTGGTAAGTCGTACCCTGTCTTAGAGTAGTGCGACATCTCTTGTCCTTGTTTGGTTGTAGAGGTGTCCTACTACTCCGATGAAAGGTCATATGCTTGCAGTTGTGGCACATATTTCCTATTTTATGTACTTTATTGGTTTTTGCTTCATTCACTTGTGCTCCTTTGTGGTACTTGCTATCGGGGCCTAATCCCGCTATTTTTGTTTGGCCTGGTTTAGTAGCAGAGGCCAAGGATCCTGTCATATATCTGACTTATGGTGCACACCAGGAGGATGCCCGTCGAGGAACTTGAGTTGGTTTCTTCTTCCCCCACTATGAGTATCATTTTGTATTACCTTTTTGGCATTTAACCGGCGGCACCTGTTAGCCGGTTTATCTGGACATTAGTTCCTATACAGGATTGTATATTATTCAGAATGCGGCTGACTTACACTCATGTACTCTTGACAATGTACTAGTTTACCATCCTGTATAACTAGTTTCATGATCATTCTAACAGAGCGTCAGGGATGCCTAACTGCTTTATCTTACATGTTCATTCTTATTGTTTCTTGGTTGATGATTGAGACATAGATGCTCTTGACCCTAGGTGACTTGATTATAGCATACATCCCCTTGTCTCTAGACAATGTTAGCATATTGTGAGTTACTTCGGTATTCCGTAAAGTGTGGTCGGCTGAGTCACTCCCTCGCTCTCCAATATTCTGGTTTTGGGGAGTGACATGAACGGAACAAACGATAAAACTTGGACATTAGTCGGTAGTCAAATAGATCATGCTTGATGCTAGTACAAATTCTAGGTTTTGAGTTGAATAGAAAATTACCTAGATTTTGATTAACCCTGTATAAGGTATCATTGTGATTAATAAGAAGAGAATCCTTGAGAATTTTACGAGTAGCTTGTCCGGCTTCACTATCGCTAAGTTTGGTTAAAATACATATGTTTGGGGGACGCCTTGAACATTTGCACGATCCAAGACTCAGTGATATATTGAATTGAGTACAAAGACTTCATTATCATTGAGTTGGTTGAGATGCATATATTTGGGGGACGTCTTGAATATTTGCACGATCCAGACTCCGCTGTAGAAGCATAAAAAATACGATGGATAGCTATACGCAGCATATTGATGCATGGCAGCGTAAACAGAGGACCTCAGAGCCATCAAACGTCCAACAGAGCTTTTTCGCTGAGCACAGCATAAAGTATAAGCTTAAGGACCATCCGTGTAATACAGTATGTACAGGCTGCTTCAGCGTAAACAGGGTGCTTCATCGCCTTTATGGCGTAAAACTCACCCGCTTTCAATGCAGCATTGAAGTGTACGAGGAACGCTTCGTATTCTTTGAAATGAACCTATCAGATCATGCAATGAACCTAACGTCTGGACTCCTGATAAAGAGTACTGCACGACTACCCAGGCGACGGCTATAATAATGGCGCGGTACTGCAACCCAGGCTGTCATTTACTGCCATTTCCTTTGCATAAACCGCTTTTACGCGTACAAAGAAATATGTTGCCTAGTTTTATACAGGCAGATATGAGCTATTTATGCCCCACAGAAGACAAACAGCCTGCTACGTCAAAAGCTGCTCTTCGTACAGGGCTTGAGGCACGTCTCTACATTTATTGCGCAGAGCGGTGACAGGTTCCCGAGGCACGTCTCTGCATTTAAATACGCAGAATACTGACAGATGCCCGAGGCACATCTCTGCATTTAATGCGCAGAAGGGTGGCAGACCTTCAAAATATGCCTATGCATTTAATACGCAGAATAATGGCAGATCTCTGTATTTAATGCAGGAGATTTGATTAAATGTCACCGAACCGTCGTTTAGTAACATCCCCTTTGCGTAAACTGCTTTTACGCAAACAAGGGGATACGCTGCCCAGTTTTACACAGGCAGACGTGAGCTTCTTACGCTCCACAGAAGACAAACAGACTGCCACGTCAGCAGTTACTCTTCGTACAGGATTTGAGGTGCGTATCTGCATTTAATACGCAGAGTGATGGCAAATCTTCAAGACAAGCCTCTGCATTTAATGCGCAGGATAGGGGCAGATCTCTGCATTTAATGCAAGAGATTTGATTATATCTCCACGAGCCGTAATTCTGGCTAAAACGTCCACATCATCTCGGCTTCTACGCCAACTCGGCTTCTACGCCCACTTGACTTCTACGCCAACTCGGCTTCTATGCTTACTTGGCTTCTAAGCCATGGTGACCGCTACTGGCTTCTATGCCAACCTCTTCTACACAAAGGATAACTACCTACGTGGCTTCTACGCCTTGATCTTCGCAACAGTTATACGCGTTGTCCCTTAGTTGGACACGCATCACACGCTCATTCAAAAGGTCATCTATACGCAGGCAATGGTTATTGTAACCATCGTGTAAAAGGGTGCTGTACTTTCCACTACTCGATTTCTACACCGACTGAGTGGTCACTGTCACTAAAACTCTATAAATAGAGACCTCTATCAACAGAGGAAGGGAGGGAGAAGATTGGTTGAAAATTGGTCAAGAAATCCAGTATCAGATCCAAGGTCAAGAAACGGAAGATTGAGAGGTCAAGATTTGGTCGCAGATTTAAAGAGAGAAGAATCCTGAGCTCAGGCAAAGGGTAGTGATCGACGACTTTGGCATCGAGAATCCACTCTCTTTAGCAACCTTCAAAGCTGCTTTCTGTCTTCCACGGCACTTCTTCATCATCGTGTGGTCCAAGGGACAAAGTGATCGACTGCAGATCAGACTCCTATAGCAATATTTACCCAGATTAAAATATTATACTCGACATCCTCGTATAGAATTAATTGTACTGCTTGTTTGTAAACATAAAGAGCGAGTTTTCGTATAAAGCCTCATTTCCATATCTTTCGTTTATTTTATCAGACAACAAGATGGCGACTCTGCTGGGGACATCTTTCTCTTCTAACGAGGAAGCAATTGCTCAATACGATGCGGTATCCGTGGGATCCGTGAAGAAGACACTGGTCGTCCAATTCGACCAGTCTGCCTACGAAGACATGCTTCGAACAGGGGGTAGCTCTCACTCTCTCTCTGTCAAAGACAACAGGAAGCTGCGTAAGGTCTGGATGCCCAAGACATCCTCTACCATTCCTGTCGACTCTTCGATCTCTTCGATCTCTCAGACCAATGAGGTTGTAGCATTGCTCCCTTCGCACCTTGCGCGTAAAATTCAGTAGCCTATCTCTGACAGGGAAGACAAAACTTCTGGCAATGCCTCAGCGCCAATCCAGAAGTATACTCCGTGCCTTGTGCGTAAAATTCAATCTTCCGTCACTGACGGAATAGACAAAACTTCGGACAATGCCTCAGTGCTAGTCCAGAAGTATACTCCGCGCTCTGCGCGTAAAATTCAGTCTCCCGTCCCTGGCGGAACAGACAAAACTTCAGACAATGCCTCAGCGCTAGTCCAGAAGCCTACACCGCGCTCTGCGCATAGAAACCAGTCTCCTGTCCCTGGCGGAACAGACAAAATTTTTGACAATGCCTTAGCGCCAAATCAGAAGTTCCAAACGTGCTCTGTGCGTAAAGATGCATGTGCCTTCCGCGGAAAAGCAGATGACCCCTGCAATCTACGTAAGGGAAAGCAAGCGGCGGACTACTTAACTTTTTGGCCTTTATGCTAGCAAGGGAAAATTTTGCCCGCCCTCCGGATTACGCAAGAGGCTGACGGCCGGCTGAGGACATCCTCGGCTTTACGCCAAACAGAGCAGAGCTCCAAATTATGCCGCGAGAAGCCCCTCAGCGTAAAGAAGACTCAATTTGCGGAAAGACACCCTCCTCGAGGATTATCCGCTACCCAGATGGCCAACCTGTTGTATATAGGTGGCATAGGAAAAACTATGGTTCCCAACATCCGCATGCCCACTGATGTGAACAGAAGGAACAAGCCATCATCTTTTTCTTCTGTAACTCCTCTTGACCTGCGTAAGTATCTGATCCAGAAACGCAAGGAGAGGGGATCTTCCAGCATGTCTATTACGCCTTCTAGCGAACACTGTTGTAATAGTCATAGGATTGTAAATAACTGTTATTGTTCTGAACCAAAATGGTCGATTTTTGACTGGTTGAGCTACTCTCCATCTTTCCAGGAAGAAGAGCCCATGCATGCATCTGTGAACATGGCTTCATACATACCTAGAGGAAGGTTGGGCTCAAGACATCATCCCTTTAGAACTCCGAGCCGAAGGAGATTCAACATGCTCCTTAGAAATACCGAAGCTGGGGTGTTCCGAAATACTCGTTCGAGGTCACGACAACCGACTTCGTACTCGCTATCCAGAAAATGCGGCACTATGTCACAGGCCAAGTCATTAACATCATCTCCAGGATCAATCCTCTTCGAGTACTGATGAACAAGCCAAGTGTTCTTAATTTCTGACTCGCGACTTGGGCGATGTTATTAATACCGTATGACATGGTGTACGTCCCTCAGAAGTCCGTCAAAGGCCAAGCGCTGACTGACTTCCTAGCTGCTTATCCGATCTCGGAGGCCTCCAAACTGTACGAGGATATTCCCGATGAAGTTGCAGAATATAATTTTGCAATAGAAAGTGATGCATGGCAACTGTTTTTCGATGGTGCCTCCAGGACTGGTCCCAGGGGAAACGTGGTTTCAGGAGTAGGAATTATCCTGGTTACTCCTGATAAGCTCGTCATCTATCGAGCATATTCTCTTAGCGAGCCCTGTTCTAACAATGTGGCAGAGTATAACGCTCTACTAATCGGGCTCCAAGTCGTTAAAGAATTGGGCGTCGAATCTCTGGAAGCTTTCGGTGATTCTCTGCTAATCGTCAATCAAGTCAGAGGAATATATGAAGTCCGGAATCCAGACCTCATCTCCTATCACCGAGCAACGGTCGAGATAGCCATGACATTCAAAGGATTCTTCCTGGAACATGTGCCTCGATCTCAGAATCTGGAAGCTGATGCCCTAGCCAGTCTAGCTACAGATTTAGCTACCCCTATAAGAAGGCAAAATTCGGTGATCCTTCTTAACAGAGATTTATTCTGTGTGAAAAACAACTTTCACATAGAATGCAGCTACGCTGTGAACACAGATCCTCCCAGGAGAGACTGGAGAAGTCTCTTTATAGATTTTATAGCATACGGAATCTTGCCAGAAGACCCTAAAGAAGTAGTATCCGTCAAAAGATGATCATTGCGCTTCTATTTCGAGGCGTCCTCATAGTGTTTATATCGCCGGACCTATGACGGACTATTATTACGATGTCTCTCTGGTGATGAAGTACAGCAGATTATCCGTGAAGCTCACGATGGCGTATGCGGAGCGCATCAACCCGGTCCTAAGCTACAGGATCGCATCAGGAGAATGGGCTATTACTGGCCTACTATGATCACAGATGTAATAAAGTACGCAAGACAGTGCAGAGCCTGTCAGGTCCATGCAGACTTTATCTATCAACCTCCTGAATATCTACATCCTACGGTTGCGTCTTGGCCTTTCGAAGCATGGGGTATGGATATCATTGGTCCTATTCACCCCTCTTCTTCCAGAGGTCACCGGTTCATACTGGCCATCACGGATTATTTCTCCAAATGGGCAGAGGCGATCCCTCTTACTGAGGTAAAGGCATCTAATGTGATCAGCTTCATCAAGCATCACGTCATTTATCGCTTTGGGATATCCCGGAGGATAATTCATGACAATGGGCCTCAATTCCTCAGAGCCAAGCGTTTCATCGATTTTGCGATAAAAATCGGATACAAAATATGGCCTCTACGGCATATAATCCTGCTGCTAATGGTTTGGCAGAAGCTTTCAACAAAACCATTATCAAGCTCTTGAAAAAGTTTATCTCTTCGAACAAAAAGGATTGGAATGAGAAGCTGGGAGAATGTCTCTGGGCATACCACACAACGGTACGAGCACCGACAGGTTGTACCCCATTCTCATTAGTTTACGGGAGCGAAGCAGTTCTTCCCATCGAGATCCAAATTCCGTCACTCAGGATATCCGTGGCTAATGAGTTGACTTAAGAAAAGAATGACCTGTTAAGGCTTCAAGAGCTAGAAGGATTAGACGAGAAATGCCTCCAAGCTCAACAGCGTATCACGTTCTACCAAGCACGTATTTCCAGAGCTTTTAATCAAAAAGTAAAGGAAAGAGTGTTCAAAGTCGGCGATCTAGTTTTAGCCGTAAGAAGACCGATGATTCTTACTCACAAGAGTAAGGGCAAATTCCAGCCCAAATGGGAAGGCCCTTATGTGATCGAGACGGCGTTCTCAAACGACGGTTACAGGTTAGCCAAGCCTAATGGAGACCTGTTAATGGCTCCTATCAATGGCAAATTCCTGAAAAGGTACTATGCTTAACATACTCTGCTCAAGTAGAATATGGCAAAAATCTTATTCTGACAAAACTACTTCCAAAATAAAACTAGTTGGATCATATTCTATCATGTTCATATTACCTCTGAATAGATATGTTTAACTAATTTGGAACTTCAAGACCTATCACGTCCATACTACCTCTGATAGTGTTTTGTGTACAAATTTTAGCTAAAAGCATATTCTATCATGTCCATATAACCTCTGAATAGATATATCCTGCTAAAACTTACCGAGAGTATATCACGTCCATATTACCTCTAATATTACTTTTACCCAAACCTGCCATTTATATTCCAAAATGATGGGTCCACAAAGTCAGATAAGAGCCTCTTTATTATTCCCAAAAAAAAGAGCAAAAGTACATTGAAAAGCAAAAAAGTACATCATTTGGGGGGAGCGGTTAGGTCGCGAATCTGCTGCGCCAGAGCAACCATTCTCTCATCCCGGGAGTTCAAGACGTTGGCACAAGCCCGTTCCAACCTTGCCGCATCGTTGTCCGAAGCAGCGAGCTCAGACCGAGCCCGCACAAAACCTGAGTAGAAAGCACCCACACGCGTCAGATTCTGCTGAACAGTCGCCCGTCGCTCCTTCAGCACATCTCGGGCTGCCGACAAAGAGAGATCCTTCGCCTCTACTCGAACGAGCTCATCCTTCAATATGCGGGCCTTCGCTGCCACTTTCTCATATTCGGCTTCGTACCGGGTCAACTTGGGGACGACATACTCCAATTGGACACGCTCATAATCCATCTCCTGCTGTTGAGCCACGATGTACTTATTCAGAGACTCCATCTGTTCAGCAAGCTGCGCAGTCAGGGAGTCGTACCTAGCTTGAACGAGACCGTCAATGTTGCCTCGAGCTAGCTGCAAGTATTCGTTAATGGGTTGCTCCAAAACATTAACTATCTCCTCCAGGGTCTCAGCTACCCCAGTGTCGTTGAATTCTCGGATCGGCACTATCGCGGACCGGAAGGACCTCTTCAGCGACGGAAAGCTCAAATTCTTCCCCAACACCATTGATATTAACATTTTTAAGGTGGTATAGAAGATACTAGTGTACTGCTCGGTCAGCGCAGCTAGATCCGAATGGACGCTGGGAGTGGCCGCGATATTGGTGAGTCCCCCTCCAAGAATTACCGTAGACGATGTTGCCACAGCAGTCGCCTCAACAGGTGGTGCGACAAAAGAACAAGCACCAACACCGGACGAAGTGACCGGCGTACTCAAAGGAGGCATTGTCGCAATGACAGGCTCGTCCTCCTCTTGAGATATCAAAATCTCTTTGACAGACGAGCCGGCACCCGAAGATGTTTCCTCTTCAAAATCAGGCACCTCTGTGTTGCCGCCAGGACCTGACACAGAGCCAAAGGGCGCGTCTATACTGCCCTCCCCAAAGATGTCTTCCCCTGAAAAGCAGAGAAAAGGAAGTTAATATCAACATAATGTTAATTTTCCTAAAGAAGAGGCATAAAAGACGATATTTACCCATGGCCAATGGTGTATATGTCGCGTCTGCGGCCAGTACAGCTAAATTATTTCTTAGTGATGCTAGGCAAGCTGTCATACCTGGAGAAGGGGGTGTGCTAACAGACATCGGCAGGTACTCTTCCGAATCTTCGCCGAGATCCACTTGAGGTTCACCAGGTGGAATCTCGCTGGGTGCACCTACAGACACAGCAGGGATCTCTTCCGATGTTGATCCGGATAAAGATATCCTTATTCAGCTCAGCCCCGAAGGCGATCTCGTTCTACTACCTGAAGCGGTAGCAGCGACAGCAGCCTCCAACAGGAATTCTCCGGCACCACCGGCCGGAACATTAGAGGGTCCCTCTCTAAAAGGCGAGGAACCTCCAATCAAAGAATCATCCCCAATATGGGGAGATGCAGGCTCACTTCTAGGAGCCTCAATACCAAGAATCCGGAGAGGACGATTAACCGTCTTCTTCTTCCTCTTGCGAGGGAAAGTCTCATTCGGAGCAGGAGCCCTTCGCTTCCCAGAGATTACCAGAGGCCCTGCGGGCAGAGGTACTTCACCCCTCGGTACCTCCAACAGAGGCTCATCTGGATTGACAGATTCATCACCTTCATCAGAAGAAACCGAGGGGACTTCGACTCTTCCCCCAGGCTTGGAAGAGGGCATCCTAAAACTTCCATGCATATCAAAATTACGATGGAAGGTGTTGGTTGCCACGTAGAACTGGGCATACGAATGGAGAATACGCAGCTCCGTGGAGAGTGAAATGACGGGCACGATAAAAGTTGCCTCAGTGCAACCCATGATAAAATATCGCCATCCTCTGGCTCCATCAATGAGTCCACCCCTGGACCTGAAGCTGGTGACGGCATTGCCCACGTGCAACAGGTCGTACCCGAATTGCCTAGCAAATCGACTAGGCAAGTAGGGATCGAAGAAGCAATAGTCTTCACTTCCGTACAGTAAATGGGAAGGTCTAATACAGACCAACCAATTAAAAGACTCAGGAGAAAGAACGGTCTTCCCGTCGCCTACGTCCTGAAGTCTGATCCCCTGTTGATTGAGATGTACAGGGGGGACAGTGCAGAAGAGCTTCCAGTTGTGACTAAAATTCAGCACCCGCCGACAGTCTATCACTGTCGTCACGTTCCAGGAGGAATTCTTGTAGTTCAATAAGAAACTAGCTCCCAAACTACTGCAGAGCCGGGAGACATAATCCTGGGGTTATGAAGAATTAACCATCCCATCAGATACAGGTATGGTAATTCTACCCTGGGAAAGCTATCACGCCGAGTTTCATCAGCGAGCAGCCCGTCAGTCATGGCCCTCAGGCTAGCTTGTATGCGGCACACCATGGCAGAGAGCAAGCCCAGTTGTCACTACCATATTCTGAAAATAGGGGTAATTTCAACTTTTTACAATATTTAATATTATTGTAGTTATAATTAATTAATTGCATGAATAGTATATATTTAAATTAAATAACTGTGTGATGTGTACTTTAATATATTATATTATAGACAGTTTCGTTTGTGTTTGTGATGGTAGACTTGACCTAGAAGCCAGTAGGTGAGCACCTGTCGGAATTATGGAATTTTGAGGTTAATTGTTTTATTTTAGAATTAATTTATTGGAGGTGTAATTAATTACCGTAATTTATTTAATTATTTGTGCCATGTCCTTGCTTCGATAATTGGAGCGCTACCCTAGCTTTTGTCTTCCAACAAATTTCGCCATCTTGCCCTAGACATGTCCGCCTTCCATTCTGCTATTTTTGCAACTCATAATTATGCTCCCTGTGCATTATTTCTGGCCGCACAAAAAATCGTCGCGGACGTTATTTTTAAATCCCTATTTTTGTATCGTTGTGCGTTCCAATCGAATTTGGGGACAATCTTGACCTATTTTTCGTGCGGCCCAAATTAGGGTAATATTCTGTTCTGAGTCTTCTTCATTATTGGTATTGATGACCTGACCTGATTTTGGCTCCATGTACTCCTAATTAATTGTTGAACACAACTTACATTTATTTCTAATTAATTTGAGGATACCATTTTATCTGATTCCGTAAATCCTAAATTAATTCCAGTGCCTTGCTAATTGAGCCCGTACCAGTCTTACAGTGCCCCCTGACCCTACAAAATACCGGACCCCGAATCGTCCGCCAAATTTTTGTCATTTCATGCGTCTGTGCAAATACCCAAATTTAAGGGGGTTAATTTGCAAATATGCATTTTTGGTGTCAACACCCTTTGATTAAACAATGAGGGAACCTAATATTTTTAATTAAACTCTCACCCTCATTTCCCACATAAATTATTTTCCCATATCCAATCTGGACCACTCATTCTAGGGGTTCAATCACCACCCTCCATCAAACCCACTCTCCCTATATAAAGTCATGTTACATCATAAGCCCTAATCCCTAGAAAACCTAGATAACCACACCCTCCTCACAAGCCTCCATCCTCTCTCCTACGTATGTAAACTTCTTCCATTTTTCTTCTCCTTCTTCCTTTCTTCTTCTCTTCTTCTCCTTCTTTTCTTCTTCTTCCTTCTTCATTATTTTTGAAATTCAAATTTTAAGGAGGGGAGGGAAACTGGGAACACTGTTCCTCCCTACTGTGTCCGGCTTCCTCCATCGAGTCCGGCGGCCCTCTGAACCGCTGGCAGCAGTCGCTGCTCCTCCCCGGCGGAGCCGACTGCTCTTCCTCCGGTCAGTCCGCACTCCGGTCAGTCGACAACTCCAAACACCACCATCTCCATCAAATCCCGACTCCGGTGGACACCCCCTCCCACCTTCGAATCACCATCACCCGACCCGTCGTTCACCGACGCTCCGGCGCTGCCCACTGCACCCAGGCCGAAGCCCATCTGCTCCCTCCAGCGTCCGGCGGCTCTCCCACCATCAGCCGACCCCGCTCCCTGTTCCTTTCCCGACGGCGCTGCTCAGCTCCGACCACCCGGCGACGAGCTCCACCCGTCTCTACTCTTCCTCCTCCCTGCTGTGATTACCTCCACCACCACCACCGTCAGTCCGGCCATCTTTCCGGCCGGCAAGCCCAACACCCCAGTAAGCTTTCTTCTCCTCCCCCTTCCTTCTTTATATATATATATATATATATATATATATATATATATATATATATATATATATATATATATATATATATATATACATACGTATATACGTATGAGTGTATATAAATACATATATAAGTTTAGCATTTAATTAATTAATGTGAATGCATTGTATGAAAGTATGTATGTAGATGTATATGTATGGTTAAATAACATGTACATGTATGGTTAATTTATGTATAGTATGTATAGTATATATATTAGTATAATTTATGTATTCTATGTTATTGTATATATAATAAAATGTGTATGTTAATGTATATATAATTTAATATATATGTATAAGTATAAATTTAATTAATGTATGTAAGTGTATGTATTTAAATTAATGCACATGTATTATATATGAGTTTTTAATGTTATATATATATATATATAATGTAATTGGTATATATATATCAATATACATATTGATATATGTATACTCTAGTATGTGTGTATACAGGTATATAGTATATATATTTTATTTGGTAATGATACATATATATAGATATAACCAAGGTATTTTCCACTAAAACATATAAATGTATATTTTTGGTATCAATAAATATATGTAGATTATATTTTCATACTGGTTTATATATATAAATGTAAATTTGTATATTTACCTGTATATAGTATTTTATATTTAATTGGTATATATGAGTATATATAATTAATTAGTCTATGTATGTATTTTGGAAAAGTATATATATTAAATTAATACTTTTTTTGGTATAAATATGTGTACCTATATATATATATATACGTGTATAAACATATTTTTGGTATGTAAATATATACAGTATAAAACTGTATTGATATATATACATATGTACTTGTAAAACATATTTGGTATATGTAAACAAATGTATATTTCACAAGTACATATATATGTATACATGTATATTTTGTATATGTATTTAATTTGAGATATGTTTGTATGTACATACAGGTATTAGTTTTATTTAAAGTGTATATATTTATACTTATATCTATTATTATAATTAAGGGATTATATATATATAGTTGGCCTATCTAGTAGATGACCCTTATTGTACCTAGCGTAGCCCTAAGGCCAGTGTATTTCTATTGTGTGTTAGTATAGCCCCTGATACAAGTGTTATTGTGATATGTTTTTAGGACTGTTGGTTTACCCAGGGGATACTCTGGAACAGGACATCCATAATTACCAGCTAAGGACCAAAGGCAAGTACATTCTCTGATAATTTCCAATTCTTGATAATTTCTATAAGTTCAACAATCATGAAATGTTACATCTGAATCCTTGACATTGTGCTACACGGACTAGTATAGCTTGGATCTGCAGTCATGAGATGTTACCTTGATTTTTGTATTGACATTATACACGATATTGACATTGACATTGACATTAGACATTGATAATTAGATATTGTACATAATATATTAGACAATGTTCGTGTATTCGTGACGTGTCATGATTGAATCCACAGTACTAGTTGGGGGCGGGGAAATTGTTAGTGAGAGATGTGATCAAATACCCATTGTATAATTAAATATTATTGGTGTTAATCATACCCCCACGTATGATTAGCCAGACTGTAGCAATCGTACATGTTCCCAAGCCGATCACATTTTGAAACTACTATTTCAAACACTTAGAATAGATTACAGTTCCCTATTTTAAATCATATACTACATCACCCGTATATGATACTGTTCCTTGTTCTTTTTATTTCCATACATGCACTGACTGTATCATATTGCCTATTGCATGTCTTTCTTTACATTGCCAGTCTCTCTTAAATTGCCATTGCATTTATTTCACTGCCTTCTCAGTAGCTAGCATGACATGTTTTATTGTATTATAGACATTATCAATTAATGGAACTGTTATTTGAGAGTGTTGCTTTGCTCCTTCCTGACAGGAAATATTTTTCCAGACTATGCCTTAGAGGACCGCTGTCCGATACTTTATGGACTATGGTGAGTAGCTGCAGACTTGGTAGTTTAGTCGTGATTCTGGAAGGTCTAGCCGGAATTATTATTTTTTGTTAGTTCTTTTAGTAGACTATTTGGTACCGGATTTGTCTCCGGCATTTTGATGAGACTTGGATATTGTTGAGTTAGAATATTACTTGTTGACTTGTGTTGTGTTTAATTTTAATTTTCTGTTCGAAATCTTATCGTGCTGTAATCCTGTGATTGAGTATGTGTTCATCTTAATTGTGTCATCCGTGCCTCCTTATGGAGATTGGATGCTTGTGTGACATTTAGCTAGAGAGTATCAAGACCTTGACAGCGTTCTACCGCCGATGCTGCGGCGTAGGCTGGACGTACCCACGCACTCGTGCCCCTAAACCGGGTGCGGGTCGTGACACGTTTTTAGTGGTGGCCCATGCAGGTCAGACTTCGCGAATTGTGCGATGTCGTAGTAGTGTGGCATCTTTGTTACACTATTGCGTACCTGCGATAGGATCTAGGACATAGGATACTAGGACGAGAGCGAATACTCAATCACAATTCCTTGAGAGATTCCTGGGTTGACCCCTGAGAATCTTGTTAAATTCCAATTTAAAATCATTCTCTTATTCCGTCCATTCTCACTTATCGATATTGAATTTGATTGTTGTTGATTAGTTATTAAGTTAGGATTTTGGTTCATTTTAGGGTTTATTTCATGTCAAGATGAATTTACAGACTGAATTATGGTATTATCTGATGACGCATGACGATGAGGACAGTGAAAGTGATTAACATTGGAGCTATTGGACTACAGAAGGTGGATTTAAATCTTTAAATTGAAGATTGAAAATAAATTGCAAACTTTTAGAATTTTTAGAAGTTGAGATGTTATTAAAAAAAAAAAAACTTTTTGAGGAATTCAGATTCAATTCAATAAACCTAGACAAGTCTGTAAGGAATTTTTGTGATTAAGTTTTTCAGTATTTAGATAATTGGTCTTGAGGAAAGTGTATGCATTTACTTTAAAATTTATTCGAGGAGTTATTTTCAGGAATTTTATTTGAGGATAAAATCTTATAGAGAGAGAAGATATATTAGTATATAGTAGATGAGATGCATGTGTAAGGATCTGTTGGCTTGAGCATGATAGTGATTTCACTGCAAACTGACTTGGGTTTTCATCTAGGGTTGTAATAGAGAGTGCAGTACTTAGTATGGTGTGTTGCATTTGATATGCACTTGAGTGATAAGAATAACTAGCATCGACGATTGCAGTAGGTAAGGAAGCTAGCAGTGAGTATGTTTCAAGTAGAACTGTGATACCTAGGGGATAGAGGTATCAGACCATGGATGCATCTTGACCTGTGCAATCACAACTAGGGTTTATTTCCAATCTTTTATCTTGAATGTTGCTTCTTTAAAACTGTACGGTCCTTCCTTGATGATATCGTATTTTGCCTAAATTGATTCTTTGGGATCTGTCTTCAGGATGCCGCCGCAGACACGGTCTATGAGAGCGGGAACATCAGCTTTAGAGGGGCCTGCCACCTCTCCACCTGAGAGACAGACATCCATAGTTCCTTCTACATCTCCGATACATGTAGGTGTGTCTGCACTTTTCGAGGATCCTCCTCCTCCACCTGTTAAGAAGATTGCCGCAGCTGTGACGGACAACCTTCCTCCTCCACCGACTCCGATTCCCGGAGGTTTGCCCATTGACGGAACACAGATGTTTACTTTGATCCAAGGCATGGTAGATGCCCAGAGGGTGACGGCAGATGCTCAGCGAGTTCAAGCTGAGGCTCAGAGGGTGCAAGCAGAAGCGCACCAGGCACAAACCGAACTGATGAAAGAAAATATGGAGAATGCTCATCAGGTGACTCTCCAAGCTTTAGAGAAAGTAGCACAGTACCAGCAGTTTCCTGGCCAGCAACAGCAGAGATCAGGCACTATAGTGGATTTCAAGAGGATGATGCCTCGAGAGTTTAAAGGTACCGAAGGGATACTCTACGCTGACGACTGGCTAGAGGATATAGAGAGAAGCCTGCGATTGACCCAGATTTCGGAGAACTTGCAGATAGAAGCCGCTGGCAGTCAGATGTTCGATATTGCACTCACGTGGTATCGCACGGAGCCGAGAATTACTGCACAAGGACTTACTTGGGAGACCTTCAAGAAACTCTTCAAGGAGAAGTTCTTTCCCGACGTGGCATTGGGAACCTTGGAAAGTCAGTTTCATGACTTGGTTCAAGGAAACATGTCGGTCGACGAGTACGCTGCAGAATTCTGTAGATTGAGCCGTTTTGCGTCATCTATGATTCGGGACCCAGGAGATCGAGCCCAAAAATTCAGAAAGGGACTGACGAGAGAGATTAGGTCGCGCACTTCTGGTCGTCGTACCGCTACCTTTGAGGCTATCTTGATGGATGCTCAGATTACAGAAGAGGATCTGGATCTCCGGCCTAAGAGAAGTCACAATACTTTTGGAGATACGAATGGTAGCGCAGGACCAGCCAAGCATCCCTGTATTCAGCACCAACAGCAGTACCAAGCACCATTTCATATTCAGCAACAACCATGGACATTTCAGCATCCACCGCAGTACCTAGCACCAGTTCCTATCCAGCAACATCCATGGGCGTATCAGTATCAACAACAGTACCAGGCACCAGTTCGTGTTCAACAGAGTCAGCAACAGCCTCCGAGAGAGATACAGCAGACTTGTCATTTCTGTAAGAAGCCAGGTCACCTTTGGAAGAGCTGTAGAACGAGGCTGGAACTTTGTTTGCACTGTGGCGCTGCGGGACATCGAGTAAGGGATTGTCTTCGAGTTCCTTATCTTTCCGACCAGCGCGCAGCTCCAAATTATAGAGATCCAATTAGGCTACCTGTGGAACCGTATATTGCTCAGCACCCGCAAAGGGAACCACCCCAGCAGGGCGGGCATTTGCGATGACGGTCGAGGAGACCGATACTGCAGGTAATGTGTTAGTAGGTTCTGTTCGTTCCTTCCTTCTGTTTCTATCTAATTGATTGATTGATTGATTGATACCTTAGTACCGTAGCTTGTATGCATGAATTCTTGTGATAATGTAGTTAGTAGTACCCCTGATACAGAGACTGCAATACCATGACAAAAGACACCATGATCATACATATTTCCCTTAGGTTGCATGTTGTATGGTTGTAGGTAGAATTCTCTTAGACTTTGATTGTTGAGGATTTAACTGTAGTAAAGATTAACGAAGAGGTTAAGACTTGACAAAGAGAGACAAGGTGCCTTAAATTTTTGAGGAAAAATATTAAATTAAATAAAGAGTTGGGAATTTAATATGGCATAATTGAAGTTTTGTTAAATCATTAATTTTAAGAAAATTATGAAATGATTGAATTTAACATTGAATTTGAGGAATTTAAGAAGGCCATCGATATAATTATTGGACTGCAAGTTGTGAACTTATATTTTGAATATTGTATTAGAGGTTTCATAAGTATTACATCGTTGCATATTATGTGAAAAAAAAAATCGAGGATAAACATTGATTAAATAGAGGGTTAAGAATTTAACATGGCAGAATTTATGACTTATTAATTTTAGGAAATTATGACATGATTAAATGGGTTATAAAATTTGGAAATTTGGGGGATTATCAATATATTTAATTGATTGCAAGTTATGAATTTTAAAATGTTATATTTGGATGTGTCATTGTTGAGTATTTTGAGGAAAGAGGAATCGAGGAATAAAATCATTTATGGATTATGTTTAAACTCAAATCTTGTGGGACGAGATTACATTTTTATAATTGTGCATGGAAAAAAAAAATCAAATTTAAGGAGTAAAGTGATAAATGGGTTAGTGATTAAACACCAACTTTTTGGACGAGTTTTATTTGGATTCATGGATTGGTGTTTTTGATGGAAATTTTAAATGTGCATTGTTGGATTAAGTTAGAGGAGTAGATATCAATTCAGGTTTTAATTACTAAACATCAGATTCGTAGGAGATCATGATACGAATAGAGTTCGATGATAAATTTTGAGAATTTTTCAGGAATACAATAATTTCAAAATTTTTGAAATTGTGAAATAACAGAGTGGATTATTCAGGATTATGTGGGTTGATGAATTTAAACTTTGAGGAAAATAATAATGTGTATGAATAAACACTACTATGAGGATTTTAAATTTCGAGGACGAAATTCTTTTAAGGTGGGTAGACTTGTCACTACCACATTCCGAAAACAGGGGTAATTTCAACTTTTTACAATATTTAATATTATTGTAGTTATAATTAATTAATTGCATGAATAGTATATATTTAAATTAAATAACTGTGTGATGTGTACTTTAATATATTATATTATAGACAGTGTTCTTTTGTGTTTGTGATGGTAGACTTGACCTAGAAGCCAGTAGGTGAGCACCTGTCGGAATTATGGAATTTTGAGGTTAATTGTTTTATTTTAGAATTAATTTATTGGAGGTGTAATTAATTACCGTAATTTATTTAATTATTTGCGCCCTGTCCTTGCTTCGATAATTGGAGCACTACCCTAGCTTTTGTCTTCCAACAAATTTCGCCATCTTGCCCTAGACATGCCCGCCTTCCATTCTGCTATTTTTGCAACTCATAATTATGCTCCCTGTGCATTATTTCTGGCCGCACAAAAAATCGTCGCGGACGTTATTTTTAAATCCCTATTTTTGTATCGTTGTGCGTTCCAATCGAATTTGGGGACAATCTTGACCTATTTTTCGTGCGGCCCAAATTAGGGTAATATTCTGTTCTGAGTCTTCTTCATTATTGGTATTGATGACCTGACCTGATTTTGGCTCCATGTACTCCTAATTAATTGTTGAACACAACTTGCATTTATTTCTAATTAATTTGAGGATACCATTTTATCTGATTCCGTAAATCCCAAATTAATTCCAGTGCCCTGCTAATTGAGCCCGTACCAGTCTTACAGTGCCCCCTGACCCTACAAAACACCGGACCCCGAATCGCCCGCCAAATTTTCGTCATTTTATGCGTCTGTGCAAATACCCAAATTTAAGGGGGTTAATTTGCAAATATGCATTTTTTGTGTCAACACCCTTTGATTAAACAATGAGGGAACCTAATATTTTTAATTAAACTCTCACCCTCATTTCCCACATGAATTATTTTCCCATGTCCAATCTGGACCACTCATTCTAGGGGTTCAATCACCACCCTCCATCAAACCCACTCTCCCTATATAAAGTCATGTTACATCATAAGCCCTAATCCCTAGAAAACCTAGATAACCACATCCTCCTCACAAGCCTCCATCCTCTCTCCTACGTATGTAAACTTCTTCCATTTTTCTTCTCCTTCTTCCTTTCTTCTTCTCTTCTTCTCCTTCTTTTCTTCTTCTCCCTTCTTCATTATTTTTGAAATTCAAATTTTAAGGAAGGGGGAAACTGGGAACACTGTTCCTCCCTACTGTGTCCGGCTTCCCCCATCGAGTCCGGCGGCCCTCTGAACCACTGGCAGCAGCCGCTGCTCCTCCCCGGCGGAGCCGACTGCTCTTCCTCCGGTCAGTCCACACTCCGGTCAGCCGACAACTCCAAACACCACCATCTCCATCAAATCCCGACTCTGGTGGACACCCCCTCCCACCTCCGAATCACCATCACCTGACCCGTCGTTCACCGACTCTCCGTTGCTGCCCACTGCACCCAGGCCGAAGCCCATCTGCTCCCTCCAGCGTCCGGCGGCTCTCCCACCATCAGCCGACCCCGCTCCCTGTTCCTTTCCCGACGGCGCTGCTCAGCTCCGACCACCCGGCGACGAGCTCCACCCGTCTCTACTCTTCCTCCTCCCTACTGTGATTACCTCCACCACCACCACCGTCAGTCCGGCCATCTTTCCGGCCGGCAAGCCCAACACCCCAGTAAGCTTTCTTCTCCTCCCTCTTCCTTCTTTATATATATATATATATATATATATATATATATATATATATATATATATATATATATATATATATATATATATATATACATACATACGTATATACGTATGAGTGTATATAAATACATATATAAGTTTAGCATTTAATTAATTAATGTGAATGCATTGTATGAAAGTATGTATGTAGATGTATATGTATGGTTAAATAACATGTACATGTATGGTTAATTTATGTATAGTATGTATAGTATATATATTAGTATAATGTATGTATTCTATGTTATTGTATATATAATAAAATGTGTATGTTAATGTATATATAATTTAATATATATGTATAAGTATAAATTTAATTAATATATGTAAGTGTATGTATTTAAATTAATGCACATGTATTATATATGAGTTTTTAATGTTATATATATATATATATATAATGTAATTGGTATATATATATCAATATACATATTGATATATGTATACTCTAGTATGTGTGTATACAGGTATATAATATATATTTTATTTGGTAATGATACATATATATAGATATAATCAAGGTATTTTCCACTAAAACATATAAATGTATATTTTTGGTATCAATAAATATATGTAGATTATATTTTCATACTGGTTTATATATATAAATGTAAATTTGTATATTTACCTGTATATAGTATTTTATATTTAATTGGTATATATGAGTATATATAAGTAATTAGTCTATGTATGTATTTTGGAAAAGTATATATATTAAATTAATACTTTTTTTGGTATAAATATGTGTACCTATATATATATATATATATATATATATATATATATATATATATACGTGTATAAACATATTTTTGGTATGTAAATATATACAGTATAAAACTGTATTGATATATATACATACGTACTTGTAAAACATATTTGGTATATGTAAACAAATGTATATTTCACAAGTACATATATATGTATACATGTATATTTTGTATATGTATTTAATTTGAGATATGTTTGTATGTACATACAGGTATTAGTTTTATTTAAAGGGTATATATTTATACTTATATCTATTATTATAATTAAGGGATTATATATATATAGTTGGCCTATCTAGTAGATGACCCTTATCGTACCTAGCGTAGCCCTAAGGCCAGTGTATTTCTATTGTGTGTTAGTATAGCCCCTGATACAAGTGTTATTGTGATATGTTTTTAGGACTGTTGGTTTACCCAGGGGATACTCTGGAACAGGACATCCATAATTACCAACTAAGGACCAAAGGCAAGTACATTCTCTGATAATTTCCAATTCTTGATAATTTCTATAAGTTCAACAATCATGAAATGTTACATCTGAATCCTTGACACTGTGCTACACGGACTAGTATAGCTTGGATCTGCAGTCATGAGATGTTACCTTAATTTTCGTATTGACATTATACACGATATTGACATTGACATTGACATTAGACATTGATAATTAGACATTGTACATAATATATTAGACAATGTTCGTGTATTCATGACGTGTCATGATTGAATCCACAGTACTAGTTGGGGGCGGGGAAATTATTAGTGAGAGATGTGATCAAATACCCATTGTATAATTAAATATTATTGGTGTTAATCATACCCCCACGTATGATTAGCCAGACTGTAGCAATCGTACATGTTCCCAAGCCGATCATATTTTGAAACTACTATTTCAAACACTTAGAATAGATTACAGTTCCCTATTTTAAATCATATACTACATCACCCGTATATGATACTGTTCCTTGTTCTTTTTATTTCCATACATGCACTGACTGTATCATATTGCCTATTGCCTGTCTTTCTTTACATTGCCAGTCTCTCTTAAATTGCCATTGCATTTATTTCACTGCCTTCTCAGTAGCTAGCATGACATGTTTTATTGTATTATAGACATTATCAATTAATGGAACTGTTATTTGAGAGTGTTGCTTTGCTCCTTCCTGACTGGAAATATTTTTCCAGACTATGCCTTAGAGGACCGCTGTCCGATACTTTATGGACTATGGTGAGTAGCTGCAGACTTGGTAGTTTAGTCGTGATTCTGGAAGGTCTAGCCGGAATTATTATTTCTTGTTAGTTCTTTTAGTAGACTATTTGGTACCGGATTTGTCTCCGGCATTTTGATGAGACTTGGATATTGTTGAGTTAGAATATTACTTGTTGACTTGTGTTGTGTTTAATTTTAATTTTCTGTTCGAAATCTTATCGTGCTGTAATCCTGTGATTGAGTATGTGTTCATCTTAATTGTGTCATCCGTGCCTCCTTATGGAGATTGGATGCTTGTGTGACATTTAGCTAGATAGTATCAAGACCTTGACAGCGTTCTACCGCCGATGCTGCGGCGTAGGCTGGACGTACCCACGCACTCGTACCCCTAAACCGGGTGCGGGTCGTGACATGCCCCGAACACCAGACGTACTGCAGGACATAGCGTGTTACGGTGAATGCGGTCCGCAGATGCAATGCCGGGTACCACCAGTCGGCGCAGCCATATGGAGAGGAAGCCAGACAGTTGAGCTTCCCTGGACAGAGGCCTGCGGCAACGCCTCAAATAACTATAGGCCTTAGTGCCTATAGGATACTTTCCTTTTCCTTCGTCGAGGATCCAGTCCGGAGCCCCAGCGTCTTCCATGACATCGTCGATTACCTGAGCATTAAGCACGCTCAGAGGATTCAAAGGCTGATCCTTGCCTTCTAAGACCTTCTCTGGCTTAACAGTCCTGGACCGGTGAAAGAAGAGGTAGGACGTCCATTTATTGGTATGAGCCAAATCTGAGGGCTCACCATAAAAAGTGGTGCAAGTGAGGTAGTGGCACATCAGCTCCTGGTATACTTCTACTACCCGAGGGTCTGAATCCCCTAGCTCCCGGTTCGTGGGAACATACTCTTCATATGGAGTATCCCCCATCGGCAGTCTCGAGATCTCTGCCATCTCGTGGAGGGCCAATCCCAACTCCCCCAGTGGAGTGGCGAAAGTCCCGGTGAGCGAGATATATCGCTCCATCAGTGCCAGAAACAGGTTGGGGTTGAGAGGTAACCCAACACTGGTGGCACTCACAGCTGCATACAGACCAATGCCCTCTAGCTCGGTATGAAAATGCTTCAGGGCCCATTCAGCTAAGCGAGCCCATCGAAGATTTGTAGGGGTGATCCACCCACTTGTCCGAGGGTTCACCTTAGGGTATACTCCCCCGTGCCCCATGAAATCATTGCAGAAAGTCGGTAATTGGACCGGCTGGATCACTAAACTGTCTTCACTCGGGACACTGCCCGGGTACAGTCCCCTGAACATCGTCACAGAGCCGAAAGGGCGGCTGACAAACGACCCCTGGTCGGCTCCTTTCAGATAAAATATCTTCCCCGGCCTACCGTAAAGATCGGGAGTCAGCGTCCACGACATCCTCCTGGGATGTGTAGCATGGAAGAATGTCGAGATGGGATAGTGTCTCAGCATCTTGGGCAAATATAAAACCAAGCTCCCGGCACGGAAAACCCAGAGTTCTTTCTTGGGCTTCGTCTAGGACTGCTTGTCAATCATGTCCCCGAAGAGGAAAGCCGGCTTTATGTACTGGTCCCCGTCTATGTATGTCAGGGGCTCTCCGTTGATCATGTTCATCAGCGTCCGCTCGCCCTGAGCCGATATCAAAATTTCCCTTCCTTCGGGATACTGGGGTCCAGAGATGGAAAATGTCATGTGGGACAAATCCTCCAGGTAGTTGGAGTGCAGCATCCGGCAGCGGAACCCATAACCTCAGCTAATGGAGACACGTGCAAGTTAACTGTAAAATGCAAGAAAGGCAAGTCAGTTTCTATAATCTTGCTGCATATGCAAAAAATCAACAGTCTGTGCTTTACGCCAAGACGATAAAAACTTGAGCTTTTACGCTGGGATCCCATTTCGAGGCATAAAATTCAAGACTGGCAGTATACGCAAAGTTTTTGACAGTTTGTGTTTTACGCCAGACTGCAAAATTTGAGTTATTACGCCAGAATTTCTATCCCTGCGTAACACTCAAATTATATAGTATACGCCAACTTTCGACAGTCAAAGTTTTTATGCCAAACTGCGAAAATATAGAGTTTTTGCGCTGACACATTAGAAATGTGGGCGTAAAAGATGAAACATCTCTGTGCATCATCTTCCTCAAAGAGGCTATCAGCACAAAAGACGACCTAGCTCGTTCACGTACAACGTGTGCGAAGGATTTTCAATCGTTCTTTCACGTCCCAAAAGCTCTACCTTTAAGGCCGGGTGCACTGCTCGTCGGTGGGACACTTCTCTCAGAATGAATCTCGCCTTGCCCGACCGAAGACGCTCTCGCTTGGGCAGAAGAACGAGAAAAAGAATCAACCTTCTTTCCCTTAGAGGAGGAGAGTTGTTTCGAGACCATTACTGGAAACTTTGAAGGCTCGGAGAAGAAACGAAGAAGAACTCGAACAGTCAAAGGCTTTCTTTCGCAGAGGACGGATGAAAAGTTTTCTCCCAGAAACTTGGGGTATATATAGAGTTCGGATGGATTCCTCGAATCCTGAACCAAATCTCATAATTAATATTCGGTTATGATTGGGTACTACGTCAGCCTATTACTCAGAGAAGGCGGACAGTCAGCGAATTTGAAAAGTTTTCGTGCGAAGCAGATTCGTGGTTTTTACGCTAAGGAGCTTTCTACGCTCGATAGCTACAGATATACGGTTTTACGCTCACAGGCCATAAGTCTATGGTTTTACGCCCGAATGCTTTTATGCTCGGTAGCTTTTACGCTCGAGAGGCTACAAACCTACGACTTCACGCTCAGCAGCTACAAATCTATGATTTCACGCTCGGTGGCTTTTACGCTCAGAGGTAACAGATCCACAGTTTCACGCTTGAAATATTTCCTTTTCAGAAGCTAAAAATCTACAATTTCTACGCCCGGATGCTCTCATGCTCAGCAGCTTTTACGCTCGAGCGGCTACGAACTTATAATTTTATTCTATGACTTTCCGCACATCTGAAAGATACGCAGGCCAGAGTACGCCTACATCTGAACGATTCTCAAGGCGGTCAATTGCAAGGGTTCACACAAAAGATACTCCTTCTTGACCTCAAAATATCCCAAGTACCCAAAGCATACAGAGTTCAACATTGAAAATTACTCTTCTCCTTGGGTCGATTGGAAGTTCATCCAGAATCCAGTCTGAATATTTCATCTACAGTTCAAGATGGCGACTCAGTTTTGACAGCCATTTCTCGCCCTGTTCCAAGGGATTTTCGAGAAATCATTCTTGAAGATGATGGTCTGAATAAGAATTCTTTTTATCAGAAGTGACAGTTCAGAATTCTATGCGATTCCTCGTTCCTAACAGCAGGACAGTTCGAATACTCGATTGCTAAAGCGAATTTCTGCGCATCCTTAAGTTATGCATAAAAGACAGAGCAGAACCTAGCACTCTTTTCAACAGAGTCGGCATAAAATTACCAGACGTGTCGAAGCTACATATATTCAAACTTTACAGCAAAATATATGGCAAGATGATCATATGCACAGAAGAAAGACGATTTTATTAAAACATGATTACATATGAGGGAAATCCAGTCTACAAGGGTTTTCTTTATTTTTATGATTACATATGAGGGAAATCCCGTCTACAAAGGATTTCCTCATCGTCGTCTGAAGATCGCGCCCAGAATCTGTTCTGCCAGGTTCTCGCATAGGCGGAATTCTTTATCCATCTTCTCCAACAGTTAGTCGGTGTCCGCAAACCGACTGACATATGGTCAACGGCGGAAGGATGCAAAAATGGGCCTAGACCCATCCTCCAATACAGGAAAGCAGGGTCAATCTGCTTTTCTGCGTCCAGCGCCGTGACAGATTGAGTTGAGGTATTTCACCCAACTCAATACTCGAGGACAGAGCTAGTGTCTGCTCTCGTCCACGAAGGTATCAGGAGAAGATACAGCTTGCAAGCTGTGTGGTCAAATACGAACCTTCCTCTCTCCGGAAGAACCGCCATACAAAGTTGCTGATTATCCCGAGCAAAGGAGGCTATGATATCCTTCCATGATCCATCGTTGCAGAGGACATTTGCTCGAAGATGCCATCTTTTTTGGCTCCTTACATGCTGGAAGAACATGGTCTCCTTCTTCCTCAAGTCGACCCGACGAACTCCGGCCATCATCTCTGTGTGGTGAAAGAAATATGGGAAGAACAGGTTAACTCCTCAGCCTTTTTATAGGCGAAAGAGATCACACCGATCCCGAATAACTCCGCCATAAAGTCAGCCTTGAAAGAACGTGTCAGACTTGACCGTTTCAGGCTCCATTCAGAGTATTTCAAATTACGAGGAACGTTTCATGCTTCGTTCAAAGTGTTTCAAATTATGAGTAATTTACAAGCTTTGAAGGGGGTCTTGTAGAAGCATGAAAAATATGCTGAATAGCTATACGCAGCATATTGATGCAGGACAGCGTAAACAGAGGACCTCAAAGCCATCAAACGTGTAACAGAGATTTTCCGCTGAGCACAGCGTAAAGTATAAGCTCAAGGACCATCCGCGTAATGCAGTATGTCCAGGCAGCTTCAGCGTAAACAGGGTGCTTCATCTCCTTTATGGCGTAAAACTCATTCGCTTTCAATGCAGCATTGAAGTGTATGAGGAACGCTTCGTATTCTTCAAAATGAACATGTCAGATCATGCAATGAACCTGACGTCTGGACTCCTGACAAAGAGTACTGCACGACTACCCACGCGACGGCTATAATGATGGTGCGGCACTATAACCCAGGCTGTCATTTACTGCTATTTCCTTTACGTAAACTGCTTTTACGCGTACAAAAGAATATGTTGCCTAGTTTTACACAGGCAGATATGAGCTATTTATGCCCCACAGAAGACAAACAACCTGCCACATCAAAAGCTGCTCTTCGTACAGGGCTCGAGGCACGTCTCTACATTTAATGCGCAGAGCGGTGACAGGTTCTCGAGGTACGTCTCTGTATTTAAATACGCAGAATACTGACAGATGTCCGAGGCACGTCTCTGCATTTAATGCGCAGAAGGGTGGCAGACCTTCAAAACACGCCTCTGTATTTAATGCACAGAATAATGGCGAATCTCTGCATTTAATGCAGAAGATTTGATTAAATATCACCGAACCATCATTTAGTGACATCCCCTTTGCGTAAACTACTTTTACGCAAACAAGGGGATATGCTGCCCAGTTATACACAGGCATACGTGAGCTTCTTACGCTCAGCAGAAGACAAACAGACTGCCACGTCAGCAGTTACTCTTTGTACAGGATTCGAGACGTGTATCTGCATTTAATGCGCAGAATGATGGCAAATCTTCAAGACAAGCCTCTGCATTTAATGCGCAGGATGGGGGCAGATCTCTGCATTTAATGCAAGAGATTTGATTATATCTCCTAGAGCCGTAATTCCGGCTAAAACTTCCACATCATCTCGGCTTCTACGCCCACTCAGCTTCTACGCCCACTCGGCTTCTACGCCCACTCGGCTTCTACACCCACTCAGCTTCTACGCCCACTCGGCTTCTATGCCTACTTGGCTTCTACGCCATGGTGACAGCTACTAGCGTCTATGCCAAACTCTTCTACACAAAGGATAACTACCTACGTGGCTTCTACGCCGTAATCTTCACAGTAGTTATATGCGTTGTCCCTTAGTTGGACACGCGTCACACGCTCATTCAAAAGGTCATCTATACGTAGGCAATAGTTATTGTAACCGTCGTATAAAAGGGTATTGTACTATCTACTACTCGGTTTCTACACCGACTGAGTGGTCACTGTCACTAAAACTCTATAAATAGATACCTCTATCAACAGAGGAAGGGAGGGAGAAGATTGGTCAAAAATTGGTCAAGAAATCTAGTATCAGATCCAAGGTCGAGAAACGGAAGATTGAGAGATCGAGATTTGGTCGCAGATTTTAAGAGAGAAGAATCCAGAGCTCAGGCAAAGGGTAGTGATCGACGACTTTGGCATCGAGAATCCACTCTCTTTAGCAACTTTCGAAGCTGCTTTCTGTCTTCCACAAAACTTCTTCATCATCGTGTGGTCCAAGGGACAAAGTGATCGACTGCAGATCAGACTCCTATAGCAATATTTATCCAGATTAAAAAATTGTACTCGACATCCTCGTATAGGATTAATTGTACTGCTTGTTTGTAAACATAAAGAGCAGGTTTTCGTATAAAGCCTCGTTTCCATATCTTTCGTTTATTTTATCAGATAATATCCGCGATATGCAAAACTCGAATTCTAGTGCAAGTGAATATATTAGATTCGCATGGATGAGTATAACGATTGGGATAAGTTGGCCCTAGACTAAGATCTTCGTACACAGTAGATCATGCCCAGCATTAAGCGATATATATTCTGCGGTAAGGAGCAGTAGAGACTGATTCTGATAATACGACGTTCAAGTAAATATAGTCAGCTCGAATTGAGTAATAGAGTCATTCAATAAAATAGACTAAGCACCATTGTGACACAAAATAAAGAAAGATGTGTAGGAAGTTGTGTTCGAACGGGTCTAATGAAGCAAAGTGATATGCTTGAGTTATATTCGATAGTATGCGATAGATCGGTTTGCACTTAGGAAGTCTCAAAGATGAGACATTTTCTGAGTGGTGTATAATATAGCAACCCGCTCCGCATCAATGGGAGATCCGATTCAAACGGTGTAAATGTGATGACTTGTCATGCCTTACTTGAAGAGAAGACTCGCTTAAGGCAAAAAAATTCAGATTTGGCCCTTCATAAATTCAGACTTAGACTTTCAAGGACGCGCTCGGGGTATCGCTCGACCGATGCAAATCATCGCTAAGGTGGGTGGCTACGATTAACCTATATTTTCTTAGATTATAAATATAAAACATGTAAGATACATGCTAGTTGCTAGGAGAATCACCCCTTGTATGCCAATAAAGAATACAACGCACCTAGCTAAGGGAATAATCCCATCTTGTATTGCTTGTCAAGAATATGGAAAAAGAAGTAACTTGATAGATTTTCTTATGCGCGGCCCTATATGCCCCTGTATGGTTTTAATTCTTGCTCTAACATTTAGACTCGCGCTATTATAAAGGCTTATGTTTCAAGAAGACTATTTGCATATTTCTTGTATTGTATTGCCTCATATATTTGTTATGCTCGTCACGTAAATTTATGCCACAATCAAGTAAAATTGATACATATCATGCATCATCGAGTTTAGCTGGAAGACTATCAAATAGTCGTTCTGTGAAAGCCTGAAACTGAAAGTATTCGGGTATGTTAGGTCACCAAGGCAGTTCCTAAACTAAGGGACTGTAGCATGACTAGTTAAGCAAGAACATGATTAGACATCTAGTGGAGCAAGTTTTATTCTGTACTGAATCTGACGGTTCGGAGAGTCGATATGTTTATGAACAATCATGTCTTGAATAATCTGAATCTGACTAAATCCTATACCTGAAAAAAGAATCTGGAAGACTTGACGATACACGCGGTCACGGACAACTTGTGCACAAGGTGGATTTTTGAATCTAGTTCCGCGGACGATCATCGGGCATCGGGACCGATCCGATCTAAACAGAACCTTATGGTAGTCGTCTGTTATGGGCGGGATGGGTACAATGCCCTCCGTATCTTGCTTGCACACCATCTTTGTCTTGAGACAACATCGTCCACTAGGGTGTTATTCCAGTAAACTTATGTTATATATTTTAAGTTTGGCTCGATTGCGGAAATCCGCGTGCAATTTCATTATATTGAAACAAGTAATCTGAACACACCCAAATAATCTATATAACACATCTGAATAGTTTGAGTAACCTGAGTAACTTGTGCACCTGAATTATAATTATGCTCACAACAATAAGTTCTGCATGCGTATCCTTTTATTTTGTTTCATGTATTATATGCTGGTTAACTTGGTTTCATCTTTGGACAGGAAAGGACGAATTGTAAGGTGGCAAGTCTCGCCGTGTTACCCTTTTATCGCACGGTGCACTACCACACCAGTTAGGCTTTACATTATGGCATAAAACTGATCCTAAGGGAAGACTAGAAAGACAACAAAATTGATGGTGTACGAAACTATTTGAACGTGTTTGGATTCATTGAGCCGGCGAGAAGCCTTCCCACCAGTGTATTCAATGTACTGATAACCCACCACGTTGCTTGCAGGGTGCGAGAGAATCTCATTCAGTGTGGAACCCCTTCGTGTGCGCTAAGGTGTGGAGCTAACTCTGGAGCCTTGGAGCATTGCGTCCAAAGCTGAAGCACAAAAAATGGACATAATATTGTAACATCGCCTATGTTATCATCCCATGTTGTAAGCCGCTTTGAATGCCTTTATTATTTCGAGAGAGAGAGCTTGAGCGATTTGTGATCTTGGCATAGCGTAGCTTGTAATACTTATTCAATATTAATAAAGTGCTTATTTTACTTCCATACTTGTGTTATTCAATGCTTCCTCTATGACGACTCGGTAAACTTGTTATCAATCGTCGGTTTGGTTTCTTATTATGCTGCATTCAGACAATTTGTGCGACTCGGTGGCTTAGTTATTTTATCGTCTGTTCGGAACAGCTTATGTTTGTGCGGCATCACATCATGATGGAAAAGGTCATTCTGTGAGAGCGCTGGCACGGTAATTCTCGTCTAGCTGAGACGGTCGATCCTGTGGGAGATCTGGGCATGACAGGGACTACCTCGTTCGGTGTAAGTTTTCCTCGTGCGCGCTAAGGTGTGGAGCTCACTCTGGAGCCTTGGAGCATTGCAGCTGGAGATAAAGCACTTATACTGGACATAATATATTGGAACATCGCCTACGTATCATCTCCAAAGTTGTAAGCCGCTTGAAACATTTTATTATTTTAAGAGAGAGCTTGAGCAATGTGTAAATTTTGGCCTAGAGCCGTGTAAACTCTTATTCAATAAAAATAAGGAGCTTGGTTTTATGTTGTACTTGTGTTTTTCTAAATTTTTGCTACTTGGGGACTATCTGTGCGACTTTATGGCTTAGCAATTTTTTCGGCTATTCGGTGCTTGTCTTCTATGGACACAACTTATACTCGTGCAGCATAACATCCATGCGAGGACATTCGGTCCTGCGGGACCGGGGTATGATATTTTGGTATCAAAGTATGGCTTTACGTCCTTGGAATTCATATCAATTCTCTCAGATTTGAACTTCGTTCATGGATGATGTTACAGATGCGCTCTATCGATGTTCCACTGGATATTCCATATAATAAGTCTAATATTTTTAAAAATTCATATGGATGATTGTTTGAACGAAATAGTTATGCGAAACCATTTATGCCGAGTTGTGTCAGACTTTGTGTATGTAGAATTTTGCTAGATTCAGCAAGTAATGTGTAAACCAGAATAGCCTTATGCTAATATTAAGCGAGTTAGTGCACGAGACTAGAATATTGTTCGAACGGGATAGCTATGAACACAATATTTTGGCTAAGTCGTAATGAGTATCATGCACCTAGACCCTTTGGTGCAAGCAAGAGCGAGATTTGAATATTCGTTCGGATAAGGATAAGTTGGACTTAGAATAGCACTCGATAGAGACGTCATCGGATTATCTCTATAGCGAATATAGAGGAACATGCTCAGATTTTGAGGAATAGTTTGAACAGTTTTTCATGTTGATAAGTTATGAATCAAATATAGTTTACGTAGATAACTATCGATAGAGATATATACAAGACTAAGAGTATCAGGATGACGCAAGGGGGTCGTGCAGGAGTTTAAGAAACAAATTAGATGGATATACAAGTGAAAGATGTGAACGTGATCATGGATTTATTTCAGTGACTTGATCCGTGAGTGGTGTATGCGATAGGCTCGAGAACGAATAATCGATTTGAGGATAGAGTGAGTTTTGAGGATTCGTCGAGTAGCTCGAACCCTGAGTGGAGTATTGATCATCTTGGAAATATTCAAGCAATCGAGGATTTTACGGTGGCAACGAGTCGATCAGCAAGTGATGTGATCATACAAAGCCTTAGAACGAGTAATACTTAGTTGGTCATGATTTTAAGTGTCTCAAACGAGAGTGTTTTGAATGATTGAGAATGTATAAAGCAAGCGGTAAGGCTTATATCGGACAAGGATTCAGAGTAATAGAATTAATATCTTGATCGAGGAATCATAGTGGATCGTATGTGCGATTTTGGGTTAAATCAAATGGATTAAAACTAAATTTTAAGATTGAGGACTCGAATATGTGATCAGAGTTTACGCGCGAACAATTAGTCTTAGACTTGAATGAGTTGATACGATATCAGTAGTTAATATAGCACGGATTGATACGAGTTAAGAAATTATATGATTCGTTGATTTGAGGTAGGAAATAATGGATTTGATCATGAATTAGATGAGATGATCATGAATCTAATTCGAAAGATAGTATTCAGCTGAAACGCAAATGAGTTACGAGAAGGGATGGTTATGCAAAATATTTGAGGATATTGAAATGTGTCGAGGATAAACAGAATTTTTCTCGTAGATTTTTTAGTTGGATGAATGATAGGGAGATTATCGAATTGATCTTTGAACTTGAACATTCTGAGGACTGCTAGATGTGCAGTACAGATTTATCGAACGATAACGTTGAAGTTGGATGACTTGGTTAGAAGAATTACGATCACGGCATCTTCGGTTATTAGAGGAACACAACTTGATGAACGAAAAAACCCTTGATGATGGATTTTGGATTTGATGTAACAATGAAGTGTCTTGGCAATTTCAAGGATAGTTTTGACTTATGGTTTGATGCGATAAGGCGAGTTTGGGAATACAAGTGCTATCGAATATGTGTTTCGAGGATGAGTTAGTCTAGAACATGAAGTAAAACACGATCGGTAGATTTGTGATCGAATACGTAGCAACATTGGACAATTTAGAAATTTGATTCAGGATTGGATGACTTAGGAAATAGATGTGTGACTCGGTGATCGATGTATATGAAACTGAATTCAGTGGATATGTCAAATAGGTTTGAGGAATAGGAATGTGTGTATCATTCAAAAAAATTATCGATAATGATCTTAAGGATTCTGTTGGATGGAGTTACCTTAGAGAGTGGATGGATTATATCAAATGCGTTAAGGATAGACTATATTAGTCGCTTGGTTTGATGTGAGCGACATGAATACATTGAGGATGGGGCTGACAAACGTCTCTTAGGAGTGGCTTTGCTAAATTAGACTCGAACCCCGTAAAAATGAATGTTGTGATATATATAGGATGATCTATGCTCGATATTTAGAAATAAGAGTAAAGCGAGCTCGGATAGAATATCCCATACAAACGGACTATGGTTTGACCTTAGAAATTAGGACGAGCATCATGCAACTGATTGCACGATAAAAATTATGAACTTGAATTGTACCTATGACCTTGTAAGCCAACCTAGCGGTTAGGCAGACGACCCTATGTTATAAGATAAACCGATGTGACCAACTATAGTGTATCGCTCGGGTAAACGATAGAACCGGGCAGCAAGACTTGGAGTTAGGACTTGGAACTATGAGTATGTGCTAGTAAAGTTGATGTTGACACGAACGAAATAGACGATAGGACTTAGATGTTAGTCGTTAGATTGGATAGGTCATTCGATGGAGAGAAACAAGACGATATCGAGAAATTATCAGATGGAATACTTATGACAGGAATTGGTGATGCTCAAGTAAAGTTGGGATAACAAATTGAATCGTCGCTTGGAAGATACAGTAATTAATCAGAGAATTCGATAGAACGAGAATCGATATTTAGGAAATTACGATCAAGAGTATGATATAAATGTACGTGAATGACTCAAAGGAATCATGTTGCTAAAGGATTGATATAGACGATAATGAAATAAATTGGAGCTTAATTTAGTCGAGTTAGTAAAATGATCGACGATTCGAAAGTAAGATTTTTTTTGAGTATCTTGTCTGACTTAACTATCGCTAAGCTTGGTTAAAATACATGTATTTTGGGAACTCCTTAAATATGTGCACCATCCAAACTCAGTGATATGATAAACTCGAATAAAGTTGTAGTGAATATGTTTAGAAGCGCATGGATGAGTATAGCAATTTGGGTAAGTTAGCCTCAACCAATTTTTTTTGTGTGCGGTAGAATAGAACATACCCCGTGTTGAACAATATAGTTATGTGCTATGGCAAAGTAGAGACTAAATTAGAAAATGTGATGGTCGAGTGGATATAGCCAGCTTTAATTGAGTAATGGAGTCATTCAATAAAACTGGCTAAGCACGCGTGTGAGCGAAATGAGGAGAACAAATAAGAAGTTGTGTTCGAACGAGTCTAGTGATGCAAAGAAGTGCCTTGAGTTAGATTTGATAGTAGTACAGTAGGATGAGTTACGCTCAGGAAGTCTTGACTTATTTTGAGTGGTATACTATGTAATGACCAACTCCGCTCAACATGAAGAGACGATTTAAACGACGCAAATGTGATGACCATCCCGTCTAGATCGGCGAGATGACTCACTTGATGCAAAGGCATTCAAACTTGTCCCTTCAGAAGAAGTTCATACTTAGACTTTGTCATGACCCGCACTCGGATGATCGGGCATAAGTATGAGGGTATGTCCACCTTATGCCACAATATCGGCGGTAGAACGATGTCTAGGTCAACAATACTATATATCCATCTCACACAAAAATATATAGCCTGTCAATGATAATCTCAACTCTATAAGGAGGATAAGATGATAATATAAAGTCAATATCTATACTCAATCACAAGAAAATCTATAAGGAGGATAAATATCAAGATATGATAAAACAAAGAAGTCACAACTAGATAGTCCTTAACATCAACATCAACATCAACATCAATCTAAACAAGTCTAGGAGTAATAATAATACATCACAAAAGTCTAATATACTATAAACAAATCAAGTACTATAATTCTTAGTAAAGGTAACTAGGATAACTAGTTATATCGGCTAGGCCTCCCGGTAATCACTCCTATACTAAATGGTCCAAAACTACAGCTACTACCTCTTGTGGTCCGTAGTGAGTCGGACAAAAATTCTCCCAATACTCTAAAAATATATCTAATCATGATTGAGCGAGCATAACCCAATAGCAGTTTCAAGTTAATTGATAATGACTACAAACAAAATAGAGCATGTAATGCTAGATGAGAAACAAGAAATAATATAATATTATGGTAGAAAAGAGAGAGACAGGTAATCAAGAGCAATAGGGCAATATCAATACACTAGGAGATGGAATAAAAGAAGAACTGATACTATACTAAGTATTTTGCAATAACTTTCCAATATGTATTTTACCAATAGTCAATAATCAATAAACAATTGCCACAATATCATGATCATGATAGTTTGGCTCAGTCCCTTAGGACTGGCTATCCATAATAATGCAAGCACGATAGTACGGCTTAATCCATTAGGATTGGCTATCCATAATAATGCAATACTACGGCTCAACCTAATAGGATTGGCTATCCACAATAAATAATAGTACAGCTCAATCTCTTAGGATTAGTTATCCATAATAATATAAGAACAATAGTACGGCACAATCCCTTAAGATTGGCTATCCACAATAATGCAAGATCAATTAAGTCACATCACGATACCAGAAATACAAGATAAAATTAATATATGAGCAGGGTAATCGGGGTGTATAGTGAATGTGAAAACAATAGATATATCAGAACTAAAATCCATACAACTAGCCCATGTAACCATTATGTCGAGAATCAGGTAAAATATTACTAAATACTTGTATTATAGTAATTATCAAATAATAGAAACTATCAAAGAATGTACTCGCCTATGATCCAGAGCAATGAATGTCAAATCTTATCTGTATCGGTGCCTCAAAAACCTAAATATTAAATATCAAGTCAAAACGGTATTTTGGAATCATAAACATGCTATACTAACTTGAAACTAGGTCTCTAAGTCAACACTAGGTCCAACTAAGTCAAACTAGGTCAAACTAAGTCAATACTAGTTAATACTAGACCAATATTAGGTTTTTAGGCTATATTAATAAGTTTTTAGCATATATTACCCTAATATATACTTATAACTATAATTTCTAGCAACACATTGGCCTATAGCTATTTACCTCACCTCGTATCATGATATCTTAACCCGTATCACGCATTTACCTAATACCTTAGCTCGTATCTCAAATACCGTAACTATTAGTCAATATCTTAGTTCTAGGGTCAATTCCTTGGCTAAACTAGATTTTTTAGTCCATACTAGTCAATACCTTGCTAATATCCAAGTTTCTAGACTAATACTTTAGCCGTATCACCAATACCTCAACTATGGGTCAATACCTTGCTTATACTAGGTTTTAAAGTCATACTAGTTAGCTATGATATAATAATATCATATATACTATATAGATATACTAATATATACAATAACTTAGTCTAACATTTAACACATAGCCAATACCTTAGTATTACCTCATTACCAAGCTATTACCTTAGTATTACCTAATTAGCTTCACCAATACCTTAACATATACCTTGGTGTCTAACTCATTACCCAAGCTAGACACTACCATTACCATGGTATCTTAATCCAATACCTAATATCATAACCTTACCTTAGTATCCTAGTATTATCTCATACTGTTTCTAATATTTTGGTATCTTGGTATTCTAAATATCTTGCTACATCCTAGGATACCACACTCTAATTTACCCCACACATATCGTACTTGTTTGTACATGGTACCATGGTACCACATTAAATATCTTATGATACCAACCTCCAATATATTAAACCATGACCATAACCTACACTTATCTTACATCGAAGATACCCACCCTACTCTTAGCACTTGACATCTTGATATTATCCATTACTTAGTTATAATACCCAATATCATAGTACCTTGACCAATATATTATCTTTCTAGATATTTACCCAACTAACTCTAATACTAATACTTGATACCAAATATGATACCTTACTCAATCCCCAATACTCACTTACCTTCACTCATGATACTTGAATGTCATGATACCAATATCCTCATGGTATCCAAGTATCAAACTAGTACCTAGTCCCAAACTCTAATACCTTGATACATAACTTACCAATACTTGGCTCACTTGATAACCACTTGTATCAATACTAACACACACACTAACTAACGCCTATTACCTAACACTTATATATATATATATATATATATATATATATATATATATATATATATATATATATATGCTTGGCAACCTATGATATCTACACTCACTTGATATCCATACTACCTAGTCTCATAGGATACACAAAATACCTATGACGTATATTCAGTTCTCAACTTATAATCAAAACTACACATATTATACCTATTCAATAAATTTTAGGGCTAAATTATGTTTTAGTCCTTCTTATCTGTCACGATCCGCACCCGAAAAATTGGGCATGAGTCGTGGGTACGTCCAGCCTACGCCGCAGAATCGGTAGTAGAACGCTGTAAGGTCCGTTCTAGGTCAGCCATCTATCTATATAACTCACAAAAAATTTGACAATATCCTCTCCAAAAGGAGGGCAACCACGCAATATATATATGAATAATCCTCTCCAAAAGGAAGGCAACCACGCAATATATATATGAACTCTCAATCACAATAACTAGGAGAAGAAATAAAAGCACGATATGATAGCAAAAGGAAACCAGAACCAAGAAGCAAGACAATATCCAAAATACAGTCCAAGGCCATAATAGTCTACAACATCTCACAGCATCAAAAGAATAAGTACAATCATCCAAAATAACAACTGGGAACAACCCAGGAAACCCACCTAGCTAACTAGGGAGCTAATGGCGTCTCCTCGCAGGGCTCCTCCTCAGTCTCGGGGTCACAGTACTCGTCAACACCCGGTCCGTAGAACGTCGAGCAATAATCCTCAGAATCCTCTAAAAAAAATATGTCCAGTCAGGACTGGAGCGAAGTACATAACTCTGAAAGCAACTCCAAATACATGGTAAGGTGTATATGACGAGCAATAGAAAAGTATACAAGATGCACAGGAAATAAATATATGCTGGAGCAGAATAAGTAGATGCAATATAAACTGGAGAACAATACAATGAGAGAAGTAACTGCATGTGAGAAAATATGAATACTAGCTAAGTGTCTTGAGCACAAGTTCGTTATGTGATCGGCTTAGGTTGCACATGAAAAACACTATAATAACTCCGTTATACGTGAGTTGCATAACTGACATACACATGAATACTGTTTGGCTTTGATCACATAACCAACTCCTACTCCCCTCCCCTACTAATACTCTTGGATCCAACCACGATACGCTACGTACATGATAATAGCTCGCGCACACAAAGGCGAGAGCACAAGAAGCACATGAGAATCAATACCCGAAGCACATGATGAAATACGTGTGATAGAGTACCCGCTGAACACGGAAAGGGGGATAGCATCTCATGACGGGATCCACTAGTACCAACTCATGTAACAATGTGTCAGAATCAAGTATTACAGTTCTAGAACAGGTGATATAAATGCTATCATGAAATAGAAACTATCAGAGGTAGGTACTCGCCTGATGTCCTGAGCAACTGATGAGGATCGAGATCCGGACCGGTGTCGCAAGAACCTAATGCGAAAAGCAGAATTAAACAGGGTTCTAAGGAGTTAAACTGATATAAAATAATTAAAAATAGGTTTCTAGGGATATTCTAGGTCGAATGGGTCAAACCGGTGAAATTCGGGTCAAAAAGTCAACCCGGGGTCCAAAAAGTCAACTCTAGGTCAAAACTAAGTCAAACGTTGACTTTTATGGTCAACGGGGACAATTATGGTCAAAGCTAGGTCAAACTAGGGTGCCCCTGAAATTCTAGGTTAAAACGAGCTCATTAAGCTAGTAAACTCTCAAACTCGCCTCCTCGAGATACCGGGATACCCTCGGTATCCGATACCTCGCCCTAGGCCACGCACCCCGCCTAAACCCGCTAAAACCTATGCTAGCATGCGTAAATATATACACATAAGCATATAAAAATCACTCCAATACTATTCCTAGGCTATTGCTCAAATACCCCACTCGAAACTCAATACCTTGGTGAGATACCTTGATATATCAAGGTATTGGGATACTCTCCAATACCCCTCTAACTACCCCTCTAGTTAGCTATCTAGGTATGTAAATATATTCCTAGTTATTAATCTAGGCTGGAAAATATATATATATATATATATAGCACACATATATATATATACACCTAGATATCTATATGCATATACATATATATTCACAACACATATATATATACCCATACCTAAATATATATACATATATAACTATAACACATACCTATCTAGCTATATGCATATATATATCTATATAGATAATTAATAACTACCTATCTAATATCTATCTATCTATCAATCTACCTATCTACCAAGTATCTATCTATCTAACTATCTACGTAACTATCTATTTAACTATCTATCTATCTTATATCTAATCTATTTATCTATATCTATCTATCCATCTATCTAGCTATCTATTTATAAATCTATATATCTATATCTCTATTACCTATCCCTCGCTACTAGCTACCTCACTGCTGCGAATGTTGCTGCTGCTCTTGATTGTACTGCTGCTGCTGCCTTTGCTTGCTGCTGCTGCTGCCTATACATGTTGCTGCTGCTGCATTCTGCGTTTGCTGCTGCTGCTTGCTGCTGTGCACAGCACAGCACCCCCGCTGCGCTGCTGCCTCCCCACACACCCACGAGCACGCACACAAACACAATCACACACACAGACACACACATGTATATACATATATATATATATATATATAACTCTATATATATATACACACACTATATATATATATATAAACACACACTCTAACATATATATTAACACACACACCTACACACTCACAAACACTTACACAGACACACATATATATACATATATATATATACTACTATATATATATATATATATATATATATATATATATATATATATATATATATATATATATATATACACACACACATACAAATATCCATATACTAACACACACACACTTATAAATATATATATATGCACATATCTATATATATGAACACACATATTTATATATATATATACACATACACATAAATATATATATATACATATACACACACACGCACACTTATACATATATATATATATATATTTATATATATATATATACATAAACACATAGACATATACATACACAAGCACATATATATAAATACACACATATATATAGACATACAAACACATATACATATATATAGACACACACATAAATATATATATAGACACATATACACCTATAAACAAAATACAACACAACACACAATAACGCACACAACGCCCATCAACGCGCGCCCAACGACCCCTACACGCACGAATAGCTATAAATATATAAAATATAATCTGAGAACTCTAGCACACACTCCCCGATGCTAACCCAACGCGCGCATAAGCCCAAAACTAGGAAACCAAGTCGAAATGGCCGTTCGGTCATTTCGACGAACACGCGGTGTGCGGTTCGAAAAACCTCCTAAAACGCATACCAAACCAACTCGGAATCGGCCCAAAATTTACCCACGGGTTCTAAACGATGTCTAGATCCTAGAAAAAATACTACCCCATCGATTCTAGGCCCGTGGCGAAAATGCGCACGCACTTAGAACCGGCGACGACGAAAACCCCAAATTTGCTCGAAACGCCCGTTTCTCCGTGACACGACTTCCCGTGTCCGAACGGAGATACACACTCACCCTCAAGACACCTGACAATATCTACCTAGGTCCATCTAACCTAGGGCATCACCCAAAATTGGGCCAAATTCGGATTTCATCCGAAATTGACACAAAATCTAGTGTCAAAGTCTCCAAACACAACCAAACTAGTTCCAACTTCCTCCCACGGGTAGGCTTAGGGTCTAGAAAGATTATAAACCACTAATTACACTAAATAAGAGTAATTATTAAGAGAAAAGTTAGGGTTTATCTCTTGAGAGTTGGAATCCCAAGTCCAAAGTCTCCGATCTACTTGAAATCACCTCCCTCAAGCTCCAAGCCACCAAATCTAGCCTCCACACCAAGTCTAGGCTCTACCCACCTAGGTTGGGGAAAAATATAAGGTTAGGGGTCACAACCATGGAGAATAGAAGAAGAAAGAAGAGGAATAGGGCACTTACTTGAAGTTGGGAGAAGGAAATAAGTAGAAATGGAGAGTGGAGAAGAAGAAGAAGTAAAGAAGTGAAGATGAAGAAAGGGCTGCTGTGGCTGCTGGTTTGCATGGGTAAGGGCTATGAATAGGCCGGCCACACACCTAATAAAGGGTTTCACTAATTCTCCAAATGCCCAAAATGCCCTCCTTTCACTTGGGTTTGGGTTCGCGGTTCCAAAAGCACTCAAACTAACTCCAAATCTCTCCAATTAACCCACTAAAAATATAATAAATAATCTAAACCCAAAAATAAGTTTCGCAAGGGTGTGGGTTGGGTCGAACATGGGTCCACTAGGATCTGACATGGGTCCAGGCTAGCCAAAACCCTAAAACAATCAAATAAAAATAATACAATCACTAATTAAAAATAAATATAATTAATTAAATGCAATTCATAATTTATCAAAAAAAATAAAAAATAACCCTATTTTCTAGAATCGGGTAGTGACAAGCCTACCCTCCTTAAAATAATTTCATCCTCGAAATTAAAAGACGAAACTAGGACAGAAATGCAATGAAAGAACCATACCTCAGGGCTCGAAAAGATAGGGGTATCGCTCGCGCATTTCATCCTCCCTCTCCCAGGTCGACTCACTTGGAGAGTGATGACACCACGCCACACGAACCAAGGGAATAGTCTGGTTCCTCAACACCTTCTTCCGCCGATCCAGAATCTCCACCGGCTGCTCTGGATAGCTAAGAGTATGGCCCACCACGATCTCTGGGTGATCCAATACGTGACTAGGATCTGCCATGTACCATCTCAACTGCGACACGTGGAACACATTATGAACTCCCTCCAGCGTAGGCGGCAAATCGAGCCTATACGCCACGGTGCCGACCCTCTCAAGGATACGGAATAGTTCGACGAAACGTGGGCTAAGCTTCCCGCCTCTACCGAAGCGAATAGTGCCCCACGTCGGAGAAATCCTCAGGAACACCAGATCTCCAACCTAGCACAAACAAGGTCTCTGCACTTAGTCTAAAATAAGCAATCACAAGCAAACACAAGAATAAAATCTAGATTCTAAGCTATACCTCGAACTCCAAAGGTCTCCGGTGGCTATCGGCCCAATATCGTTGCCTGTCCTGCGCCACCCGAAGTCTATCTCTAATGAGCTTGACCTTCTCCGCTGCATCAACCACCATCTCTGGGCCAAGCAAAGCTCTCTCGCCTACATTATCCCATGATAATGGAGTGCGACACCTCCGTCCATACAACGCCTCGAATGGTGACATCTCGATACTGGCTTGGTAGCTGTTGTTATAAGCAAACTCTACCAAGTGCAAGTGATCCTCCCAAGAGCCTCTGAAATCCAGAACACAAAGTGTGAAGCATGTCCTCAAGTGTCTGGATGGTCCTCTCTGACTGACCATCTGTCTGTGGGTGATATGCACTACTAAACTTGAGCTGGGTGCCCAAGCTAGCCTGCAGACTCCTCCAGAAATATGAAGTAAAGAGACTGTCCCGATCTGATACTATGCTCACAGGAACTCCATGCAGTCTGACTATCTGAAGCACATACATCTCTGCTAGTCTCTCTGTAGACGTACCCACTTTGAATGGTAGAAAGTGGGCTGATTTGGTTAACCTGTCCAAGATGACCCAAATCGCATCCTTTCCGCCTGGAGAACGGGGAAGTCCAGAAACAAAATCCATGGTCACATGCTCCTATTTTTACTCCAAAATGGGTAACGGCTAGAGCAAACCTCCTGGCCTCTACCTCTCCGTCTTCACCTGCTGGCACACTAAGCATCGGGATACGAAGCGTGCTACCTCCCGCTTCATCCCGTACCACCATACATGCTGTCTCAGATCTCTATACATTTGTTGGCACCTGGATGCATAGAGTACTGGGATCGATGCGCCTCCTGAAGAACCTCCTCGCGCAATGACCCACTCGGCACAAACAACCTGGTACCGTGCTGCAATGAACCATCATCAGCAATGGTGAAGTCATCTGATAATCCCATCTGAACCTGCGCCCTGATGCTCCTCAGGGACTCATCCTCAAACTGTGTAGCCCTGATCCGATCTACCAACTCTAACTGAATCTGCAGTCCCCACATCTGTATCTCAACTCCAGGCACTATCACCTCAATACCCAAGCTCTCTAGATCTGCCAGAAGATAATGATCTGTAGTCAGGCACATAGCTATCGGATACCTGCTCAACACATCCGCAACTACGTTCCCCTTCCTTGGATGATACTGCAACAATATGTCGAAGTCTTTTATCAACTCCAACCATCTCATTTGTCTCATGTTCAGCTCTTTTTGGGTAAACACATACTTCAAGCTCTTGTGGTCTGTGAAGATCTCCACACGCTCTCCGTATAAATAGTGTTTCCACAACTTCAGAGCAAAGATGACCGCTGCCAACTCCAAATTATGGGTAGGGTAGTTCTTCTCATGAGGACGTAATTGCCTAGAAGCATAGGCAATCACCCTCCCATTCTGCTGCAACAAACAACCCAGTCCCTTCCCCGATGCATCACTATAGATAGTGAATCCTCCAGAACCTGATGGCAACTTCAACACTAGAGCTGTCGTCAACCTCCTCTTCAGCTCATCAAAGGAGATCTGGCACTCCTCTGACCAAACAAACTCTACGTCCTTCCGAGTCAGCCTGGATAACGGCTCTGCAATCCGAAAAAAATCCTGAACAAATCTCCTGTAGTAACCTGCCAGTCCCAGAAAACTTCTGACCTCGGCTACTGAACTCGGAGCACTCCATGCCTCAACTTCCATGATCTTTCTCGGATCCACCGAGTTCCCCTCTCCAGTCACCACATGACCAAGGAATTCAACCTTGTCAAGGAAGAACTCACACTTTGAAAGCTTTTCATAAAGCTTCTCCTTCCTGAGAGTCTCCAGCACTATCCTCAGATGCTCCTCATGCTCCTCTAGGGTCTTCGAATACACCAAGATATCATCTATGAACACCACCACAAACCTGTCCAGATACTGATGGAATACCTTGTTCATCAGATTCATGAACAATGTCGGGGCATTAGTCAACCCAAACGGCATCACCATGAACTCATACTGTCCATATCTGGTCCGAAAAGCTGTCTTCGAAATATCCTCCTTCCTGACCTTCACCTGGTGGTAGCCTGTCCTCAGATCAATCCTGGAAAATACCCTTGCTCCACTCAACTGGTCAAAAAGATCATCAATACGCGACAACGGATACTTGTTCTTGATTGTGAGGTTGTTCAGAGCCCTGTAGTCGATACACATCCGTATCGACCCATCCTTCTTCGGCACAAAAATTACCGGAGCACCCCACGGAGAAGAACTAGATCTGATAAATCTCTTGTCCTGAAGCTCATCCACCTGCTTCTTCAACTCTATCAGCTCACTATTGCTAACTCTATAGACGTGCTGGAATATCGGCTCCGCGCCTGGCACCAAGTCTATAGAGAACTCCACATCTCTGTCCAGAGTTAACCCTGGCAACTCCTCCGGAAAGACATCCATGTACTCCTCTATCAGTGGATGTAGCAACCTCGGCTCTACCACCAGGGCTCCGCAGAAGACTCCATCGCTCTGCTCCGCTGCTCCTCTGGCAAACTGAAACTCTGGCTCACCCGACGGACTAAACAACACTCTACCTCCACGATAATCTATACTAGCATAATGCATACTCAACCAATCCATCCCGAGTACAATATCGTAGCTCGGAAGTGGCATTATGAGTAGGCACACACTCAACTTTCGGCCTCTCAAGGTAACTCTCCGGTCTCTGTAGACATCATTAACTAGGATGATACCACCCCCGGTCATGATCTTATAGAGTCTAGCTAAAGGTTCAGCAATAAGATGGTGTCTAACAGCAAAAGATACAGACACAAAGCTATGGGAAGCCCCGAAATCAAATAAAGCAAGTGCTGGAATGGAATCAAGAAGAACGCAGATCAAAAGAAGTCAATACGGTACAAGATACGATATCATCAAGGAAGGACAGTAATATTGCAAAAGAAAACAATTTCAAGAAAAATTAAAGATAGCAAAAGAAATCAGGAAGAGTCCTAGTTGTGATTGAGCACACTCTCTCTCAGCATATATCCTATATCCTAATACAGGTAAACCTAAAAACTAGACCTGCATGGGCCGCCACCAAAAATGTGTCACGACCCGTACCCGAAAAATTGGGCATGAGTCATGGGTACGTCCAGCCTACGCCGCAGAATCGGCGGTAGAACGCTGTAAGGTCCGTTCTAGGTCAACCATCTATCTATAAAACTCACAAAAAATCTGACAATATCCTCTCCAAAAGGAGGGCAACCACACAATATATATATGAATAATCCTCTCCAAAAGGAGGGCAACCACACAATATATATATGAACTCTCAATTACAATAACTAGGGGAAGAAATAAAAGCACGATATGATAGCAAAAGGAAACCAGAACCAAGGAGCAAGACAATATCCAAAATACAGTCCAAGGCCATAATAGTCTACAATATCTCACAACATCAAAAGAATAAGTACAATCATCCAAAATAACAACTGGAAACAACCCAAGAAACCCACCTAGCTAACTAGGGCGCTAACGGCGTCTCCTCGCAGGGCTCCTCCTCAGTCTCGGGGTCACAGCACTCGTCAACACCCGGTCCGTAGAACGTCGGGCAATAATCCTCAGGATCATTTGGAAAAAATTTACCCAGTCAGGACTGGAGTGAAGTACATAACTCTGAAAGCAACTCCAAATACATGGTAAGGTGTATATGACGAGCAATAGAAAAGTATACAAGATGTACAGGAAATAAATATATGCTGGAGCAGAATAAGTAGTTACAATGTAAACTGGAGAACAATACAAGGAGAGAAGTAACTGCATGTGAGAAAATATGAATACTAGCTAAGTGCCTTGAGCACAAGTTCGTTATGTGATCGGCTTAGGTTGCACATGAAAAATACTACGATAACTCCGTTATGCGTGAATTGTATAACCGACATACACATGAATACTGTTTGGCTTTGATCACATAACCAACTCCTACTCCCCTCCCCCACTAATACTCTTGGATCCAACCACGATACACTACGTACATGATAATAGCTCATGCACACAAAGGCAAGAGCACAAGAAGCACATGATAGCACATGAGAATCAATACCCGAAGCACATGATGAAATATACGTGATAGAGTACCCGCTGAACACGATAAGGGGGATAGCATCTCATGACGGGATCCACTAGTACCAGCTCGTGTAACAATGTGTCAGAATCAAGTATTACAGTTCTAGAATAGGTGATATAAACGCTATCATGAAATGAAAACTATCAGAGGTAGGTACTCGCCTAATGTCCTGAGCAACTGATGAGGATCGAGATCCGGACCGGTGTCGCAAGAACCTAATACGAAAAGCAAAATTAAACAGGGTTCTAAAGAGTTAAATTGATACAAAATAATTAAAAATAGACTTCTAGGGATATTCTAGGTCGAACGGGTCAAACCGATAAAATTCGGGTCAAAAAGTCAACCTGAGGTCCAAAAATTCAACTATAGGTCAAAACTAGGTCAAACGTTTACTTTTATGGTCAACAGGGACAATTATGGTCAAAGCTAGGTCAAACAAGGGTGCCCCTGAAATTCTAGGTCAAAACGAGCTCATTAAGCTAGTAAACTCTCAAACTCGCCTCCTCGAGATACTGGGATACCTTCGGTATCCGATACCTCGCCCTAGGCCACGCACCCCGACTAAACCCGCTAAAACCTATGCTAGCACGCATAAATATATACACATAAGCATATAAAAATCACTCCAATACTATACCTAGGCTATTGCTCAAATACTCCGCTCGAAACTCAATACCTTGGTGAGATACCTTGATATCTCAAGGTATTGGGATACTCTCCAATACCCCTCTAACTACCCTTCTAGTTAGCTATCTAGGTATGTAAATATATTCCTAGTTATTAATCTAGGATAGAAAATATATATATATAGCACATATATATATATATATACCTAGATATCTATATGCATATACATATATATTCACAACACATATATATACCCATACCTAAATATATATACATATATAACTATAACACATACCTATCTAGCTATATGCATATATATATCTATATAGATAGTTAATAACTACCTATCTAATATCTATCTATCTATCAATCTACCTATCTACCAAGTATCTATCTATCTAACTATCTACGTAACTATCTATTTAACTATCTATCTTATATCTAATATATTTATCTATATCTATCTATCCATCTATCTAGCTATCTATTTATAAATCTATCTATCTCTCTATTACCTATCCCTCACTACTAGCTACCTCGCTGCTGCAAATGCTGCTGCTGCTCTTGCTTGTACTGCTGCTGCTGCCTTTGCTTGCTGCTGTTGCTGCATAGCTGTGCTGCTGCTGCTGCCTATACATGCTACCGCTGCTGCTGCATTCTGTATTTGCTGTTGCTGCTTGCTGCTGTGCACAGCACGGCAGCCCCGCTACGCTGCTGCCTCCCCACACACCCACGAGCACGCTCACAAACACAATCACACACACAGACACACACACGTATATACATATATATATAACTCTATATATATATATATACACACACTATATATATATATATACACACACACTCTAACATATATATTAACACACACACCTACACACTCACAAACACTTACACAAACACACATATATATACATATATATATATATATATATATATATACTACTACTATATATATATATATATATATATATATATATATATATATATATATATATATATATATATATATATATATATATATATATATACACACACACATACAAATATCCATATACTAACACACACACTTATAAATATATATGCACATATCTATATATATGAACACACATATTTATATATATATATATATATATATATATATATATATATATATATATATATATACACATACACATAAATATATATATATATATATATATATATATATATATACACAAACACATAGACATATACATACACAAGCACATATATATAAATACACACATATATATAGATATACAAACTCATATACATATATATAGATACACACATAAATATATATATAGACACATATACACCTATAAACAAAACACAACACAACACAACACACAACAACGCACACAACGCCCACCAACGGCGCCCAACGACCCCTACGCACACGAATACCTATAAATATATAAAATATAACACGAGAACTCTAGCACAAACTCCCCGATGCTAACCCAACGCGCGTACAAGCCCTAAACTAGGAAACCAAGTCGAAATGGCCGTTCGGTTATTTCGACGATCACGCGGTGTGCGGTTCGGAAAACCTTCTGAAACGCACACCAAACCAACTCAGAATCGGCCCAAATTTTACCCACGGGTTCTAAACGATGTCTAGATCCTAGAAAAAATACTACCCCGTCGATTCTAGGCCCTTGACAAAAATGCGCATGCAGTAAGAAGGATCTTGAAGACAAAGTATGCAAGTTGATAAAATTATTGTACGGTCTGAAGCAAGCTCCCAAGATATGGCATGAGAAGTTTGATAAAGTTATTAGATTAAACGACTACATGGTCTACGAGAAGGATAAGTGTGTTTACACAAAGTTCAGTAGTAGAAGAGGAGTCATAATTTATCTTTTTATGGACGACATACTAATCCTGGGTATGGACTTAGAATATGTTACAGAGAAAAGAAGTTCCTTTCGACCATGTGCAGTAAGAAGGAATTGGGGGATGCTGATATTATCCTGCGGATAAAGATCATCTGGACTGAAGCTGGAGTGGCAATGTCACAATCTTATTACATTGAGAAGATGCTCACATATTATGGATATCATGATCTTCCAGGGATCGATACTCTGTATAGGTGTGACAAGAAGCTGAAGCCTAAGACAAGAAAAAGTGTCAGGAAACTAGAGCACTCGAGCTTCATCGGTAGTTTGATGTATGCTACAACTACCACTAGGAATCCAGGTGTTGAGCACTAGAAAGCTGTGAAGAGAGTAATAAGATATCTCAAGAGGACTCATAAGTATGCACCGTACTACATTGATTATCCAACAGTAGTAGAAGGCTTCAGTGATGCAAGATGGTGCTCAGAAGTAGAGAGCAAAAGGTCTGCAGAAGGATATGTCTTCTCCATGGATGGAGCTTCTATATCATTAAAGTCGAAGAAGAAGACAATACTCCCTCATTCCTCTATAGAATCTGAGTTATATGTACTAGCGGTTGCAGCTGATGAAGTAGAATGGCTTTCAGAGCTTATGTATGATCTTCCTCTGGATGATGCATAGATTCCTACATACCGATCTACTGTGACAATCAGGCGACTATAGCAGTGGCATCAAATAATCACTATCATCAATGGTAATAAAAGGACTATGTGTCACTACCATATTTTTTGGAAATGGTATTTAGGTCTTTTGGTAATTAATTAAATATTATGCATATTAAATATTTATTTATTATATTATTTATTTATTATTAGCATATTAGATTTATTTTTAGACTTATGTTAGTGGACCAACTGGTTAGTTTAGACTCATAAACCAATATTTAATTCTAGTTAGAATTGAGCCCAATAATTAGAAGCCCAACCATTAGGAGGATGATTAATTATGTTAAACACATTAGACTAGAAGCTTCTCTCCTTAATTAATTTCTTCATGAGAGGCCCCAAGGGGTATTTTAGACTTTACTTATTAGCTTGAGGGAGGGGGCAAGTAAGGCCTATATAAAGGGGATGAAAACTTTCTCTCTCTTCATTTTTTTATTCCAAATCTAGATCTAGAAATTTCCTCAACCAAATTCCACCAAATCTCTACCAAATTTCTACTCCATTTCCTTTCCAAATTACCATTGGAGACTAGTGGAGCAAGGATCTAGAAGGAGGAAGCAAGGATCTATAAAGAGGAGCAAAGATCTACAAGTTGGAGGCCAATTTTATCATATTTGGAGGTTGTATTGGGAATCCATCTCCCAATATGTACAATTTAGTTTTTTTTCCCTTAATTTAGGTTCTAAATATGATATTTAACCATGAAAAATTAATCCATATGCATAGGCTACCCATAGAATTTAATTTTGTGTTTATAGGAGGCCTATTGAGAAAGTTATGGTACTTTTTGTGTCAAATTTAGGGAAATTCCGAGATTGACATTTGTTGTGTGTGTCAATTGGTCCTATAGATCAATTTGGCATGTGTTTATGTGTTTGGGGCTAGTTTTATGTCCACAATTGGGTATGTGTAGGTCGTATCCCAACAATTTGGTGATACGTGTTGATTTGGAGATTTTTTCCTCCGACACGGGACTTTGTGCATGTCATATTTTGACACGGACACGAAGATTTGTGTTTGACTCTTCGTATTATTCATAAATAATATATTAGACTTGCTCGTGTCCTTCGGGGTACGTTTGGATGTGTGGTGGACTCGTGTCACAAGCGTATCCTAGATCTAGTGGGATACGGGTGTGATACGCTCCATGTGATTGTGCAATTTTAATTCTAGATCTATTTTCATTATTTTAGTCATTATAATATATAATTATATGTATGTGCATATATATATATATATATATATATATATATATATATATATATATATATATATATATTTATATATATATTATTGTGTATATATATTTATATAATTATGCATCATAGATCTATGTATCTAGTTATATTATATTTATGTAGCTATTTCTCAACATATGTATTAGCTTTTAAATATAGTAGTGTATATATATATATATATATATATATATATATATATATATATATATATATATATATATATGTTGTTATATATATATAGTTATATGTATGTTATATATATATAAATATATATATAATTGTATGATATATATATACGTATACATATATGAGATGTTATGAATAGTATACGTATATGATACTATAATATGTGTTGTAAGTATTATTATGGAGATGTATATATATGTATTTGGTGAGTATGTATATGTATATAAATAATTGTAGCTAAGTATGTACATTTTAATATATATAATATTGTGTATATATTATTATATATGAGAGTGAGAATTAGCGACAGCAATAGCAACAGCAGCAGCGTAGCAACAGCACAGCAACAGCATTAGCAACAGCAATAGCAATAGCAGCAATGTAGCAACAACACAGCAATAGCATTAGCAACAGCAATAGCAACAGCAACAGCAACAACGTAGCAACAGCACAGCAACATCAGTAGTGGTCTATTAGCGACGGCAACATGAGTTTTTAGCTACAGTTTTGCGGTTAGAGCATATATATATATATATATATATATATATATATATATATATATATATATGGTATTAGTATAATGTATATATGGATATATATTAGTAATTGGTAGTTATATACTATATTGTAATAGTTAGTTTGTTAACATATAGTACAATTAGACAGTTAGTATAAGTAGTTATCTGTTGCTATGGGTATCTCTGATTATATATATGTAAGTATATATGTATATAAGTATTAGTAGTTAGTGTATAGTTGGTGGTTAGTATTTATTCTATTAGTACATACTAGAAGTTATATTCGATTGATATATGTATATATATCGTTGAGGGGTAGTTAGATATATACTAGGTATCACAATTTCCTTGAGATAACTGTTAATGTATAGTTGAGTAATTAACTAGTTATGCTCTTTATAGCTAGTGGTTCAGTTAGGGATGGAGGTATTGTCTAGATGGTGAACTTTGGTTAAGAGGCTATTGATACTAAGGTGACTGGTAGTTACAATTAGGAATTTGGGAGATGATACAATATATGTATAAATATATTTGATATTTTGATTGGTATCTATGTATGATAGGTATTAGTTGATTCTTAACTATAGGTATCTTATAAGTATGGTATTATAGGTTAAGTATCTAGGTATTAGTATGTTATATAGTTAGTATATATATGAAGTTTTGGCAAATACCTTGAGATACCAAGGTAAGTTGCAAGGTATTGGAGGATAATCAAGGTATTGAGTTTGGGTATCAAGATACAGGTTTAGTGTTATGATACCAAGTTGGTTCAAACCAAGGTAATCATTTAGCAATTGTAATTAGGATTTATATATTTGATATTGCTTTATTATAGATATTTGATATTATCTATTGATTTACGTATCCAGAGATACGTTATCCTAGTATCCTAAGATATAGTTTTTATGACCTAGACTTTAGTATTTGAACCCAATATCTTGGTAGTAGACTTATGCAACCAAGAAATTTGTAGTTGGCCATAATTGACCATAGTTTGACTATAGTTGACCATAGTTGACTAAGAGTTGATCGAGTTTGACTTTTGACTTAGAATTGACTTGTTGACCTAAAATTGACTAGTTTAACTTATTTTCTTTCTGGAACCTTGTATTAATGTTGTATTCTATATCTAGGTCTTCGAGGCACCGTATCAGATATCTGTGAGACTATTCTTTGGACTTCAGGCGAGTACATTCTTTGATAGTTTCTTATTTATGATATCCTCTATGTGCATTGTATCTAGTATAGATATCCATATCTTCTTGACACGATGGTTACACGGATTGGTATATCCGGATCTCGTCATGAGATATTATTCCTTGGTATATGGTGTATCTTGTGCAAGCATTGTTTTATTGATTATCTTGTACATATACAGACACTGATTCTCGGAATGACTAGCTATCTTCTTGGGAAATCTCGTGCCATAGCATACCGTGGTTGGATCTATTATACCAATCGAGGGTGGGGAGTACTTTAGTGTAGATATGTGATCATACCCTCATTGTATCAAGTATTTTTTAGTTAATAGTATTAATCATACACCGCACGTATGATTAGCCAGGCCATATATATTGTATTATGTTCCCAAGCCGATCATATGTTAAAGCTAGTACTCATACACTTAGTCATTAGTATTCTTATTCATTGTCATATTGTTCATTATTTTATTCATTCTAATATTTCCTTTTTGTATATCTCTTGTATCTATTGTGCATCTTGTATATTCACATCTTTTTACTGTTACATAGTTTATGTCATTGATTAGAACTGCTGTTAGAGATGTACTTCGCTCCATTCCTGACTGGAAAATAATTTTCAGAGGATCCGAAAGATTGGTGTCTGACATACTATGGACTTCTACTTATAGATGGTGCAGACTTGGACCCACTAGTTCTGGAGTGATTATCGGGAGGTTTATCCGGATCACTAGTTTTCATAGTTAGTTTTTTTAGCATTTTGGTACCGGATTTGTTTCCGGATTATAGTTGAGATTGGATTTATTTCTATTGTTGATAATATATCTTTTCAATGTTTAGTTAGACTCCCTCCTTATCTTCTTATGCTTTAGAATTGTGATTGAGTTTGTGTAAGATATTATTGGCGGATTTTATATTATTGTGAGTTATTTAGATAGCATAGTTGACCAAGTCAGCATTCTACCGCCGATGCTTCGGCGTAGGCTAGGCGTTGTTCCCGACTTGTATCCCTACACCGGGTGCGGGTGGTGACACTATGCGTCTTAGGCACATAGTACTGAATTAACTCATCAAGGCTAGATTCATTATAGTGATTGGTGTTCGAAGCCAGGAGAATCTATCGTATCCATTCACCAAAGGCCTCAAGTGCTAGTTGGTTGAGGAGACAGTAAGAAAAATGGGCTTAAAGGTATTCTGATATTATGTCTTTGTAATTCTACCATAAAGTTTTATTCTATTAGTTTAAAGAGAAATCTACTAGACATCTAGTTTTTGGTTCAAAGAAGGATCACTGACTTGGAGAATATCATGTACAATGCGTAGTCCTTTAAGACATTGAGGGGATACTGTCCCGGAACTACTGTGGTCTACTATTTATTCTTGTACATAATAAGTCCTTTGGGAGGATAGTTATGGGCCTTAATAAGTTCTCGAGCATTTTGAATGTCCAATATGCTTTACAGGAAGCATGGGTGGCTCGGAACTACAAAGGGGATGGTAGCCCCATGCTACAGTGGTGTGACATAATGACCAAATAAGAGAATCGATCTTGAGCCATGTCATAGCTATAGTAGCACCGCATATAGGCAGGTAGCCTAATATCGAATAAGTGGAGAGTGTCACGACCCGCACCCGGTTTAGAGGCACGGGAGCGTGGGTACGTCCAGCCTACGCCGCAGCATCGGCGGTAGAACGCTGTCTAGGTCAAGTACTATCTAAACAATCTCACGCTAGTATCCAACTCCATAAGGAGACGTGGATATCATAAAATAAATCTAGAATTACTCAATCACAACTACAGCACGATAGGAAATGAAGAAATAAAAGAATACAACACAAGTCTAATGACACAATAATCATACCTGCAATCAGTAACATCCAATTCCCCAAGTGTGTCGGAAACCAGTCTACTAAGGTCACAGTCTGGAAAAATATTTCCAGTCAGGAAGGAGCAAAGTACATCTCTAAATAGCAGTTCTATATAAATGACATAAACTATGTAGCAGTTCTAGATGGAAATATTCAAGATGCATGTATAGGTACGAGAAATATACAAGAAAGAAATACTGGAAATACTGGAAGTAATGCAGGAAATGAACAATATGTCAATGAGCAAGAATCCTATGACTAAGTGTGTGAGTACTAGCTTTAATATGTGATCGGCTTGGGAACTTGATCAGGCTGGTTACATGTGATTAGCTATGATTCACGAAGGTCAGGCTAACCGTTGGTTAGCTATGATACATGTAGAGGTCAGGCTAATCACACGTAACAGCTATGAGGCACGGAGATGGTCAGGCCGCACCCGACGTGAGACGTGGGGTGAGCTATGATGCATGAAAAGTTGGGTATGATCACATATCTACACTAAAATACTCTCCACCCCCGACTGGTATAGTAGATCCAATCATGGTACGCTATGGCACGGGATTCTCTAGGAAGGTAGCAAATCTTCCCGGGAATCAGTGTCTGTACATGCACAAGATAACAAGGAAAACAAGTCTTGTACAAGCTACACCATGAATAAGGAATAACATCTCATGACGAGATCCGTGTATACCAATCCGTGTAACCAATGTGTCAAGAACATGGATGTTTACACTAGATACAGTGAACATAGGAGATATCATAAATTAGAAACTAATCAGAGAATGTACTCGCCTTGGGTCCTTAGCTGGTGAATACCGAGGTCCTGTTCCAGAGTGTCGCCTGGAGGAACCAACAGTCCTAATGACATATAATAAACAATACAATATTTGCATCAGAAGCTATACTAAACACACAAGCAAATACTAACTCAGGGGCTATGTCAGGCATGGGACTCAGTCAACTAGGGTCGTCTATTAGAGACATAGAAGTGTACACATTGTACTAACATATACATCAAATACATTTGGTACGAAAATAGATAAGTGTATTTATATATACCTTAAGTAATATTAATACTGTATGTTTTAATTACAATAGCTACTAGGAAATACGTTGTACAAGGTATATTCATAAAAATAAGCCAAGTTAGAATTTTACTATATATACTAAATTCCAAGGTACAATGACTATGCTAATACATGAATTTAATTTATACTAGTATATATACACTTTAAAATAAATAATACTTGTATATATATATAACATAATAAATAATACTTGTATGTATATCTATATAACATAGTTCATTGAAAAGGGATATAATACGTATTTATATTATACTATACCAATTTACATATAGAATTATATTTTTAAGTATATACATAAAATATATATATATACATGTACATATTAAAATATACATGTACAGATATACATATTATATTAAATATATATATACATATACACTATTAAATACATATACAAATTAACGTTAATATACTTATACATATATACATGCACTAAATTAAATACATATACAATATATATATATATGTACCATTTATTTCACGTATAATATATATATTAGTTGAACAACATTTATGTACCCTATATACATGTCAAAAATACGATTTACAATATTATTAAATATACCAAGACTAAAACACCAATTTAATTTATACTATATATATAATTATACCAAATTACATTTATATATATATATATCAAATACATATTTGTACCTATACCATTATATACACTAACACATATATATATATATATATATATATATATATATATATATATATATATATATATATACAGATAGTTTAATACATATACATTTAGTACGTATATAAAGAAATACGCAAGATGTATATATATATATATATATAAAACATGTATACACAATAAAAATATGCTATATACATACATTAACATACATATATATATATAGGGAGAAAATATACGAACTTATATACACAAATACGCACATACACATAGACGTATACACCATTTATACCTACACAAATACATACTTACATACATTGTATATATATACATGTATTGCTACCAAAGAGGGAAGAAGAAGAGGGAGAGGAGGAGCTTACAGCGGCTGTCGAACCGAACTCAGGCCGGAGAAGATGGCCGAGTGCAGGGGAGGAGGAACGTGGTCCTCGGCGGGGGATGCTCGATTCAGGCGGGGGAGAGTAGCGGGTGAACGGTGGGTCGGAGGGGCCGCTGGACCGCCGGGGTGTTGAGGCAGCGCCGTTGGGGAGGTCTGGAGGAGTCGGCCGCCGGAGCTTCAGCAGGGAGGTGGTCGACTTGGGTGGTTGAGCGGGGCCGGGAGGAATGGTTGATGGTGGTGGTGATGTGGGATGATAAAGGTGGTGGTCGGGATAGGTGGTGATAGGAGGATGATGGTGGTGGAGCAGTCGGAGTGGACAGGGGCCGCCGGACGCAGCAGGGAGGCCGGGCTGTTGGGTGGCTGATGGTGGTGCGGCTCGGCAGGGAGGAGCAGCCGCAGCGCCGCCGGGCCGGGCTGAGCAGCAGGGAGAAGACGGAGGGAAGGAGCAGCCGCCGGACCGGCTTCGTCGTCGGCCGGAGATCTAGGCCGCTGGAGCTCAGTATATGGGGAAGAAGATGCACAGTGTTCCCCCCCCCCCAACTTGTATTTCAAATTCAAATCAAAAAAAAAAGAAGAAGTAAAGGAAGGAAAGAGAAGGAGAAAGGAAGAAGGAGACGAAAAGAAGAAAAGAGAAGAAGAAGAGAAGAAAAGAATCCTACGTATGAGAGAGGGAGGTGGAGGCTTGTGAGGTGGGGGAAAATCTAGGTTTCTTGGGATTAGGGTTTGATGTAGACATTATATATGGGGGAGTATGTTTTGATGGAGGGTGAGGATGCACTCATTGAATGAGTGGTTCAGATTGAACATGAGGAAAATTAATTCATGTGGGAAAAATGAGGGTGAGATTTAATTAAAATATTAAGGATTCCTCATTGGTTTAAATAATTGGGTGTTGGCACAAAATGCCAATTTGCAATTCAATCCCCTTAAATTTGGGAAATTGCACAAACACATAAAATGACGAAAATTTGGCGGGCGATTCGGGGTCCGGTGTTTTGTAGGGTCAGGGGATGCTGTAAGACTGGTACGGGCTCAATTAGCAGGGCACTGGAATTAAATTGGGATTTTAGAATCAGATAAAATAGTATCCTCAATTTAAATAGAAATAAATGCAAGTTGTGTTCAACAATTAATTATGAGTACATGGAGCCAAAATCAGGTCAGGTCATCAATACCAATATTGAAGAAGACTCTGAACAGAATATTACCCTAATTTGGGCCGCACGAAAAATAGGTCAAGATTGCCTCCAATTTTCGATTGGAACGCACAACGATACAAAATAGGAATTTGTTAAATAACGTCCGCGAAGATTTTTGTGCGGCTAGAAATAATGTACAAAGAGCATAATTATGAGTTACAAAAATAGCAGAATGAAGGCGGGCACGTCTAGGGCAAGATGGTAAAATTTGTTGGAAGACAGAAGTCAGGATACTGCTCCAATATCGAAGCAAAGGCAATGCGCAAAATATTAATTTAAAATACGGTAACTAATTACAATCTCCAATAATTAAATTCTAAAATAAAACAATTAACCTCAAAATCCCATAATTCGGACAGGTGTTCCTCTACTGGCTTCTAGGTCAAGTCTGCTAGTTCCAAATAAATGGACACTGCATCTAATACTATATTTAATTACACATCACACATATTTATTTAAATCAATTATACTATCAGGCAATTAATTAATTGTAACTACCATAATATTAAATATTGTAAAAAGTCAAAAATACCCCTGTTTTTGGAATATGGTAGTGACAAGTCTACCCACCTTAAAAGAATTTCGTCCTCGAAATTTAAAGTCCTCATAGTAGTATTTACTCATACACATTATTATTTCCATAAATAGTGAAATTCAACAACCCACATAATCCTGAAATAGTCCACCTTGTCGTTTCGCACTTTTCAAAAATTTGAAATTACTATATTCCTGAAATATTCTCAAATAAAAATCAGTTTCCATTTCCTCACAATTTCCACAAATTTTAAATTTAAAAATATTTATACTCGGAATTTGATATCTGTTACTCAAATTTAATTTCAATCAATGTATTGAATCTCGTCCCAAAAGTCTGAATCCAAACAATAATCCATCAATGATCTAATTCTTCAGTTTCCTCTTTTCCTCAAAATACTTAAAAATGCGATACTTATGGATCCTTTAATGTAATGTCCGCAATTATAAAATTTTTAAATTACTATCTTGCAATCAAATATATAATGATAATTTTCCAATTTTTTCTCAAATTTTCAATGATAAATTATATCATAGCCAACCTTCCTGAAATTAATAAATCACCAATTCTGCCATGTGAAATTTTTAATCCTTTATTTAATTTAATATTTATCCTCAAATTTTAATCATACCTCGATCTTCGTAATTACCAAGGATCCATCAATTTTGTTATATTACTCATTAACTCTTTATTTAAAAGAATGCTTATCCTTAAATTTTTAATCAGCTTGTCCCTTTCGTCCAGTCATAACCTTGTCATAGATCCTTGCTATGGTCAAAACCCCAACGATCCTGGTCTAAGAAAAATTTTACCCACAGTCATAAAACAAACAACTGAGAGGAAACATGCATGGTTATGGTCTGTCTTATCATGGTATTGCATTCTCTGTCAGGGTGTACTACTAACTATATCCTAACAAGAAAAATCATGAATATAACCCACGGTACTAGGGAATCAATCAATCAGAAGACAAAAACAACATGAGAAAAAGAAAGAACCTGCTAACATATTTCTTGTGGTATCTTCCATCTCTAACAAACACTTAACTCTAGCATATTCACTAACTAATTTCTATTCCTGTACACTGGTACCCATATCAACTAATCTTAATCCACAAGATCCATGAATATATCCCTATGGCACACACCTGTCTATTTATACCAAAATCTGATACCAAGAACCTCTAATATTGCCATGGTTCAATAATGCATCCAAGTTGATACCTCTATCTCTTTAGTACCATACTCTGTGTCAGTTCCCGTTTCTACTACAATTGTTCATACTATTCTTATCACTCAAATACACGTCAAGTGCAACACCATACTAAGTGCTAAGCCCTTTCTAATACAACTCTAGATGGACACCCAAGTCAGTCTGCGGTGCCATCTCAATCCTGTACAAGTTATCAGATCCTTACACATGTATATCCTTTACTCACATTTTAATATTCACATCTCTCATCTACCATAGAATTAATCCTCAAAATAATCGTCAAGGTTTAACTTCTCGATCAACTTAAAATAACTGTATATACTTCCTCAAAATCAGATACTCAACATCGAAACAAAATTTAATCACTTCTAAAATCTTTGTAGCCTTAACCATGTTTATTGAATTCATATTTGAAATCCTCAAAAATTTAATGACGTAATCTCAACTCCTCAATTATTCTAAAATAAAATTGTATTTCCACCTTTTAATTTATAACTCCATAATGCACATATCAGTGCTCACTGTCTCTGATACTCAAGGTGCACTCAATGCATCTCGTGTCTATAATTGTGTACTAAAATTGTACTGCAAGAATCTCTTGCAATATTACCTCCAATGCTCAAAGTTATCATCGCATGTATTTTCTTCCAAAATTTTCAATCTATCTTAACTGGTATATCATCCGATTATCATCGCGCAGAGTGCTTACTGTTATTAGCGTCATTCTCGACTAATCCTCGATATAGAACCATTAGCACTCTTGGTATGGTAACACTAGCTTCATTAATGAGTCATCTCATCAAGCTCATTAGACTCATGTTTACCTGTACCTTCTATAATACTCATGTTTCTTTACTCTCATGGGCATGTGTATGGTTCTTCATCTCGATTGATGTATAGGTATTTCCCTTTATCCCTTTACAGCCTGTTTAACTGATCTGTGATACGCCTCACCATTTTTATTACCAATTCCGATATTTCTCTACCCATGACATCTCATTAACTCTTTATGCGTATATATTTCCTTACCTTTAACACTTCCGATATCAATCATCAAATTGAACATCATGCTCCATAAATCCTTAACACAATTCCTGAATACTTAATTGTTCACGTAGATCATCCAATTGCATAATCATGATTATCCAGGACGAGTATGTTGGCTCTGATACTAACTCTTGAACTATCACTAATACTCTATACTCTCCTTCTACTCACAGTCTCTAATGACCTTATCCTAGAACCATTGTTACAAGGTATTATGCTATGGTTAACTCTAGATTAAAGTCTACTTCTCACATGTCCAACTAGGAAACACTTACAACTCACTAGCAACACTAAGTCAATACCAATACTGAAGACACGGACATAATTACAAGTCACTAATTATCATACTTAACAAGGAATCCTCAAGGAATAGGAGCTCAAAGACTGAATTGAGGACAGAAGGTATCTTTACTGCTAGTAAAGAAAGAAGCGATGGAACAAAGTCCTGGAATAACAGAAATAGATAAGTCTTGAGATGATACTTTAAGAACCAATTTAAGATACAACCTGATAATCATACACGTCTATCAGAAATCATGACACACAGAGTCCTCGCCACGCCAGTAAGCATAGATACGATAAACGACAGGTTCCGTAACTAAGGTATGCAACCCTATAATCATGTCATCTAGAATCTTCGCCACGCCAACCGGTATGGCTGCGAGAGACTCTAAGTTTCATAACTATAGTATGTACATCCAAGTCAGGTTCCTACGTTCTTGTCACCACAGCTAACATGGCTGCGATAAACTCTAGGGTTCATAACCAAAGTAGACGTTTTACCTTTCTCACTGTCCTTATCAACATATGTCATCAGATGATACCGTAAATTTTAGCCCGTAAAATTCATCTCGATATGAAATCAATTCAATAACGATACCTAAATTTAACTACTGGTCAACAAGAATCAAACTCAACAATGATACCAAGATTTTAACTTAATAACTGATCAATAAGGATCAAGTTCAATAACAACAAGCGAGAGCAGACGGGAACAAGGGGGAAAGATTTAAATTAGAATTTATAATGAGATTCTCAAGGGTCGTCCCAGGAATCTCTCAAATAATTTGTGATTGAGTATCCTCTCTCATCCTAGTATCCTATGTCCTATATTCAATAGCAGGCACGTAGTAGTACAACTATGACGTCGCACTACTACGACATCGCACAACTAGCGAAGTCAGACCTGCATGGGCCACCACTAAAAACGTATCATGACCCGCACCCGGTTTAGAGGCACGGGAGCGTGGGTACGTCCAGCCTACGCCGCAGCATCGGCGGTAGAACGCTGTCTAGGTCAAGTACTATCTAAACAATCTCACGCTAGTATCCAACTCCATAAGGAGACGTGGATATCATAAAATAAATCTAGAATTACTCAATCACAACTACAGCATGATAGGAAATAAAGAAATAAAAGAATACAACACAAGTCTAATAACACAATAATCATACCTGCAATCAGTAACATCCAATTCCCCAAGTGTGTCGGAAACCAGTCTACTAAGGTCACAGTCTGGAAAAATATTTCCAGTCAGGAAGGAGCAAAGTACATCTCTAAATAGCAGTTCTATATAAATGACATAAACTATGTAGCAGTTCTAGATGGAAATATTCAAGATGCATGTATAGGTACGAGAAATATACAAGAAAGAAATACTGGAAATACTGTAAGTAATGCAGGAAATGAACAATATGTCAATGAGCAAGAATCCTATGACTAAGTATGTGAGTACTAGCTTTAATATGTGATCGGCTTGGGAACTTGATCAGGCTGGTTACATGTGATTAGCTATGATTCACGAAGGTCAGGCTAACCGTTGGTTAGCTATGATGCATGTAGAGGTCAGGCTAATCACACGTAACAGCTATGAGGCACGGAGATGGTCAGGCCGCACCCGACGTGAGACGTGGGGTGAGCTATGATGCATGAAAAATTGGGTATGATCACATATCTACACTAAAATACTCCCCTCCCCCGACTGGTATAGTAGATCCAATCATGGTACGCTATGGCACGGGATTCCCTAGGAAGGTAGCAAATCTCCCCGGGAATCAGTGTCTGTACATGCACAAGATAACAAGAAAAACAAATCTTGTACAAGCTACACCATGAATAAGGAATAACATCTCATGACGAGATCCGTGTATACCAATCCGTGTAACCAATGTGTCAAGAACATGGATGTTTACACTAGATACAGTGAACATAGAAGATATCATAAATTAGAAACTAATCAGAGAATGTACTCGCCTTGGGTCCTTAGCTGGTGAATACCGAGGTCCTGTTCCAGAGTGTCGCCTGGAGGAACCAACAGTCCTAATGACATATAATAAACAATACAATATTTGCATCAGAAGCTATACTAAACACACAAGCAAATACTAACTCAGGGGCTATGTCAGGCATGGGACTCAGTCAACTAGGGTCGTCTATTAGAGACATAGAAGTGTACACATTGTACTAACATATACATCAAATACATTTGGTACGAAAATAGATAAGTGTATTTATATATACCTTAAGTAATATTAATACTGTATGTTTTAATTACAATAGCTACTAGGAAATACGTTGTACAAGGTATATTCATAAAAATAAGCCAAGTTAGAATTTTACTATATATACTAAATTCCAAGGTACAATGACTATGCTAATACATGAATTTAATTTATACTAGTATATATACACTTTAAAATAAATAATACTTGTATATATATATAACATAATAAATAATACTTGTATGTATATCTATATAAACATAGTTCATTGAAAAGGGATATAATACGTATTTATATTATACTATACCAATTTACATATAGAATTATATTTTTAAGTATATACATAAAATATATATATATACATGTACATATTAAAATATACATGTACAGATATACAGATTATATTAAATATATATATACATATACACTATTAAATACATATACAAATTAACGTTAATATACTTATACATATATACATGCACTAAATTAAATACATATACAATATATATATATATATGTACCATTTATTTCACGTATAATATATATATTAGTTGAACAACATTTATGTACCCTATATACATGTCAAAAATACGATTTACAATATTATTAAATATACCAAGACTAAAACACCAATTTAATTTATACTATATATATAATTATACCAAATTACATTTATATATATATATATATCAAATACATATTTGTACCTATACCATTATATACACTAACACATATATATATATATATATATATATATATATATATATATATATATATATATATATATATATATATATATATATATATATATATATATATATATACAGATAGTTTAATACATATACATTTAGTATGTATATAAAGAAATACGCAAGATGTATATATATATATATATATATATATATATATATATATATATATATATATATAACATGTATACACAATAAAAATATGCTATATACATACATTAACATACATATATATATATAGGGAGAAAATATACGAACTTATATACACAAATACGCACATACACATAGACGTATACACCATTTATACCTACACAAATACATACTTACATACATTGTATATATATACATGTATTGCTACCAAAGAGGGAAGAAGAAGAGGGAGAGGAGGAGCTTACAGCGGCTGTCGAACCGAACTCAGGCCGGAGAAGATGGCCGAGTGCAGGGGAGGAGGAACGTGGTCCTCGGCGGGGGATGCTCGATTCAGGCGGGGGAGAGTAGCGGGGTGAACGGCGGGTCGGAGGGGCCGCTGGACCGCCGGGGTATTGAGGCAGCGCCGTCGGGGAGGTCTGGAGGAGTCGGCCGCCGGAGCTTCAGCAGGGAGGTGGTCGACTTGGGTGGTTGAGCGGGGCCGGGAGGAATGGTTGATGGTGGTGGTGATATGGGATGATAAAGGTGGTGGTCGGGATAGGTGGTGATAGGAGGATGATGGTGGTGGAGCAGTCGGAGTGGACAGGGGCCGCCGGACGCAGCAGGGAGGCCGGGCTGTTGGGTGGCTGATGGTGGTGCGGCTCGGCAGGGAGGAGCAGCCGCAGCACCGCCGGGCCGGGCTGAGCAGCAGGGAGAAGACGGAGGGAAGGAGCAGCCGCCGGACCGGCTTCGTCGTTGGCCGGAGATCTAGGCCGCTGGAGCTCAGTATATGGGGAAGAAGATGCACAGTGTTCCCCCCCCCCCAACTTGTATTTCAAATTCAAATCAAAAAAAAAGAAGAAGAAGAAAAGGAAGGAAAGAGAAGGAGAAAGGAAGAAGGAGAAGAAAAGAAGAAAAGAGAAGAAGAAGAGAAGAAAAGAATCCTACGTATGAGAGAGGGAGGTGGAGGCTTGTGAGGTGGGGGAAAATCTAGGTTTCTTGGGATTAGGGTTTGATGTAGACATTATATATGGGGGAGTGTGTTTTGATGGAGGGTGAGGATGCACTCATTGAATGAGTGGTTCAGATTGAACATGAGGGAAATTAATTCATGTGGGAAAAATGAGGGTGAGGTTTAATTAAAATATTAAGGATTCCTCATTGGTTTAAATAATTGGGTGTTGGCACAAAATGCCAATTTGCAATTCAACCCCCTTAAATTTGGGAAATTGCACAAACACATGAAATGACAAAAATTTGGCGGGCGATTCGGGGTCCCATGTTTTGTAGGGTCAGGGGACGCTGTAAGACTGGTACGGGCTCAATTAGCAGGGCACTGGAATTAAATTGGGATTTTAGAATCAGATAAAATGGTATCCTCAATTTAAATAGAAATAAATGCAAGTTGTGTTCAACAATTAATTATGAGTACATGGAGCCAAAATCAGGTCAGGTCATCAATACCAATATTGAAGAAGACTCTGAACAGAATATTACCCTAATTTAGGCCGTACGAAAAATAGGTCAAGATTGCCTCCAATTTTCGATTGGAACACACAATGATACAAAATAGGAATTTGTTAAATAACGTCCGCGACGATTTTTGTGCGGCTAGAAATAATGTACAAAGAGCATAATTATGAGTTACAAAAATAGCAGAATGAAGGCGGGCACGTCTAGGGCAAGATGGTAAAATTTGTTGGAAGACAGAAGTCAGGATACTGCTCCAATATCGAAGCAAAGGCAATGCGCAAAATATTAATTTAAAATACAGTAACTAATTACAATCTCCAATAATTAAATTCTAAAATAAAACAATTAACCTCAAAATCCCATAATTCGGACAGGTGTTCCTCTACTGGCTTCTAGGTCAAGTCTGCTAGTTCCAAATAAATGGACACTGCATCTAATACTATATTTAATTACACATCACACATATTTATTTAAATCAATTATACTATCAGGCAATTAATTAATTGTAACTACCATAATATTAAATATTGTAAAAAGTCAAAAATACCCCTATTTTCGGAATGTGGTAGTGACAGAGAGTGGTAGTATAACACTTCAAAGAGGCCGGCGATCTCATGCTACAGTGGGACGACACCACCAAGAGGTTACGGACCTCGACTTTGGGTCATGTCGTAGTAGCATAGCAGCACAATACTTCATGCTTGGTAGTACACCACTACAAAGACACATGTGACCTCATGTAACAGTTTTATGACACTACCAAGAAGTTGCAGACTTAGGCTTTAGGCCATGTCATAGTGGTATAGCACCACAATGAAGCACATGGCTTCATCTTGGAGAATATTAAACTCTCTGAAAGAAATCAACTAAGTATATGGAAAAAGATGTAGGCCATATCTTAAGGGTAAGATTATATATACCCAAAATACATACACCGAGACCAACTTGGCACAAGGCCTTTAAAGTGCAACCAGAAGCACAGTAGATATAATTGTGTGAGTTGCAAGAATAGCAAGTATGGTACTCAATTCATGGCTCAGTCCATTCAAGTATTATACTGTTGTTTGACCCATGCGAGAAGATTCAAGTCAAAAGCGATATCTATCATAATGCATGATGGGCAGTCACTGTAGGGAATAATCTACCCATATATTGATATAGGATTGTTGGAGTTTTTTCTTATGCTTATTGGAGATTTTTCTTTTGTAATGCTAGAAATAAGTCCTATATTAAAAAATACTCTAAGCGGGTATCTCAATATAATACCATGATTGGTGGGGTGGTGGACCAAGTGGGTGCCATGTATCATGTCCCGATTCTGCAAAATTGATAATTGTCCCCCGAGCGTGATGTCTTGCGAACGTAAGGCTCGCTCACACAAGGACTAGGCATAATGATATACATTGAACAATAACGACAGAGTACGCAAAGGTTTGAGTAGCATATATTGAATAAAGAAAATTTATCCTTATTGATAATGGACATCATGTACAGACTCTTGATTACATGTAAAGGGTTATCGCGTGGGCTTATAAAATGGACACAGAATAAGATAGTCTTTCCATATATTATATCCCCCTTACTAAAACAAAAATATAAAAGACCTTGCGAGCTAGTTTTCACCATCGACTTAGAGCTTCTAAAAGATTGTGTGCACGATCTCCGGAGATTTGTACAAGTTTCAAGTTATGAACACGAGCACGTCAGATCATTGAAAAGGTTGGAAAGGGCTTCAACTCCTCATCGCGTCGTCTTAGCTCGGAGAACCTGTTGCAACGAGGGTCAGTACATCAAAATATATCGGTAAGGGAGAGCTAACCCAGCTCACCAAATTGACATGGTATTCATGTGAACATGTAACATTATTATTATGTATTCTTTTTATCTTGCCTTAGTCCAAGTTACTAACATATGATAGAAAAAAAATGTCATAACAAAATATTCTATCGTTCGGTGACTTTTACCTACGACCGTCTTATCCACCTGCACAAAACTTACCATGTCCTTCCCTGCCACGAAGACATAGTTATCTTGAACAGTTTAAATATACGTAGCGGATTACTTGTCGGACGGAGATGGGTCAACGGTCTTTCCAATTCGGGTAGCTAGCCCTTGCTGGACGTCCCAACTCATCCAATACTAGAACTTCATGCTAGCAAATGTTCTACCTAGGTCGAAGCGGTCCCAACGCCCCGACGACCGTTCATAGAACCATACTCTTATGCACAAGTTGTCCTTGACCACGCATCATCTAAAAATTAAGTTATAAATAAAGCATACAAGAAAATATTAGGAAATAAACTTTGTGGCATACTCTGATAGTACAGTCTACCTGCTCAAGTGATCACATGTCATGACCCACACCCGGTGTAGGGATGCGAGTAGTGAACAACGTCCAGCCTACACCATAACATCGATGGTAGAACGCTATTTGGATAAACTATCTATCGAGCAATAATGATCATCAAGATATAATAATGCCAGCAATAAAAAATGAATACTCAATTACTGATCTATAAGATGGAACAATCGAACAAATATGATATAAAGAACTGAAAGAGTCAAATACAACACACAAGACAAAATAATATCCAAAGAGTCATCTAATAATAAGAAATATTAATATCAAAATACTGCAGACAAATCCAGTACAAAACCTATCTACTGAGCTACAGGTACTGGATCATTTTTCTCAACCGTGATGAGATCCTCCTGAGCCAAAGTCTTTGGCTCTAAGCCAACTACGTCCTGAGGCCCGTAGTGAATGGGATACCACTCCTCAGTGTCATCTGAAGAAAATATGTCCAGTCAGGAAAGGAGCAAAGTATACCTCTAACAGCAATTCCAATGAATGATATAAACTATGTAACAGTAAATAGAGCGAATATACAAGATGCAAGATACAAGATACAAGTACAAGAGATATGCATAATAGGAATACTGGAATTAAATACAAGAAATGAGCATCATATAAATGAGCAAGAAATACTACTACTATGTGAGTGAGTACCAGCTTCAACATGAGATCGGCTTGGAAACTTACATAAGGATTAGGGCCTGGTTAATCATACTGCAGTGTATGATCAACACTCACAAGGAACAAGACATGCACAAGAAGGGTATGATCACATATCTACACTAACACTCCATGTCCCGACTGGTATACTGGATCCAACCATGGTACGTTATAACACGAGATTTAATAGGTAGGTAGCTAGTCTTCCCAAGAATCAATGTATGTACAAGTAGAAGAAAATCAAGGAACAAGGCTTGCACAAAATACACCATAAATACCAAGGAATAATATCTCATGACAAGATTCGGATATACCAATCCATGTAACCATCATGTCTAGAAATCAATGATATCTACACTAAATACAAGAAACATAGGAAATATCATAAATGAGAAACTATCAGAGAATGTACTTGTCTGAAATTTGGTGAGCAGTATCAAAGATGTCAGAAATGGTACCTCAAAGACCTAAGTATGGAATATTATATCGATAAAAGATTTTGGAATGAAAATAAATTAAACTAGTCAAATTTTAGGTCATAAAGTCATTTCTAAGTCAAAATAGTCAAACTAGGTCAACTCTAGGTCAAACTAGTCAAACTTGGTCAAACTAGCTATTTCTAGGTTATATGAGTCCATCTCTAGAATATTGGTTCCATACACTATGTAACTAGGCTATACTAGCTATATTAGGATACTAGGATACCAATACTATACCGTATTGTAAGATACGTAATATATATCTATATAAAATATTCTATAGGTTATACAACTATACTACATACTAGTATCCCTAGCTAAACTAATACTAAGTGGATACCTTGGCTTTGAGCCAACACGGTATCACGCTAGCTATCCTCATCTAGATACACAATACCCAATACCTTGAGGATAAGCCTGAAACTTGACATTACCTTGGTATCACAAGGTAATACTAGAACCAACACTAACTAAACTAATACTTATGCTAACTAGTGTGTATATATATATATATATATATATATATATATATATATATATATATATATATATATATATATATATATATATATATATATATATATATATACTTACTCATATGTAAATAACTAACATACTACTTACAAAACTCGAACAACTGGCATTTACCCTCAGCCTTGCTATACTCAGACTTAGGAACAACATCCCCACTAGATGCTGCTGCTATACATTGTTGCTGATGCTGCTTCATAATGCTGCTACTTCACACTGCTGCTGCTGCTTCATATAGCGGTCGCTGCTGCTTCCTATTGATGTTTCTGCTACTTCACATTGATGTTACTGCTGCTTCATACTGCTGCTGTTGCTTCATGCTTCAGTAGCTCGACACCCCCTAGCACACATACACATACAGGTACACTATACTCACCTATATATATATATATATATATATATATATATATATATATATATATATATATATATATATATATATATATATATATATCAACACTTATAGTGCAAATGAACTTCCCTACTCTATATATATATATATATATATATATATATATATATATATATATATATATATATATATATATCATATAACAACTATAAATACAATACTCTAATAGTTATAACAAATATAAATTGAATTAGAATGCAAAGTATCAAACACGTGGAGTGCATCGCACCCGTATCACACTCAATCTATGATACGCTTGTGATACGGCTCCACCACGCCACCAAACGTATTCCGAAGAATATGAGCAAGTCTAGAATAATAATTAAAAGCAACATAAAGTGTTGGCTACTCATCTACGTGCTCATGTCAAAATATGACATGCTCAACCCCCTGTGTCAGAAAAAATCCCCAAATCAACCCGTATCGCCAAATTGTCATGATACGGCCTACAAGTATCCAATTGTGGATACGAAACTAGTCTCATATAATCAAACACATGTCAATTTGGTCTAATTGTCCTATTGACAAACATATGGTGTGCCAATCTCAGAATTTACCCAAAATTGACACAAAATACCACATAACTTTCTCCATAGGCCTCCTATGAACCTAATTCTACTTCCTATGGGTAGCCTTAGTACATGGGAGGGTTTCTAATAATTAAATTATATATTTAGAGTCTATATAGAGAGGAAAAACTTAATTGTACCTTTTGGAAGATGGATTCCCAATGCAAGTCTCAAATTGAGTGTCAAGAGCCTTCAACTTGTGCTCCTTCCTCCTCCTTGTAGATCCTTGCCCTCTCATTGTTCCAATAGCCTCCAATGGTGAGTAGAGAAGGAATTGAAAAGTAATTTGGGTAGGTATTGATGTAGGGATGAAAGAATTTATAAGAGAAAAATTATAGTTATAGAATTGAAATGAATGGATGAAGAGAGAGAGTCTCTCTCCTCCCCCCTATGGCCGGCCTTGCCCCCTTCTCCAAGTTACTATAAAAAGTCCAAAATACCCCTTGGGGCTTGTCATGAAAAAATTAATTAAGGAAGAAAGGTTCTAATCCAATTGGTTTAACTAATTAAGTCATCCTCCGAATGAATGCACTTGATTGTTGGGCTCAATCTAACTATAATTAATGTTGGTCCATGAGTCTAGTCTAATCTAGCTAGGTCCACTAATACAATTTTGAAATTAAATATAATAACTAACAATAAATAAATAATAACATAAATAAATATTCAACAAGCACAATAATTAATTAATTATAAAATAACAGAAATATCCTTTCCTAGAAAATATGGTAGTGACAAGTCTACCCCCTTAAAATAATTTTGTTCTCAAAATTCAGAGACAAAACTACCTCAAAAAAAATAAAACAGAATCAGGAAAAAACATACCTCAAGGTACAAACAGATATAGGTAACACTCTCGTATTTTATCCTCCCTCTCCCAGGTAGACTCACCCTGAGAGTGATGCCTCCATGCGACGCGTAACAAGGGAATGGTCTGGTTTCTCAGCACCTTCTTTCTCTGATCCAGAATCTCAACTGGCTGCTCTGGACAGCTAAAAGTAGGGCCTACCTCTATCTCTTAGTGATCCAACATATGACTAGGATCTGCCACGTACCATCTCAACTGTGATACGTGAAACACGTTGTGCACTTCCTCTAATATAGGTGGCAAGTCTAGTCTGTCAGCAGCTGCACCGACCCTCTCGAGAATACTGAAAGGTCCGATGAATCACAGACTAAGCTTCCCACCTTCACCGAAATGAATCGTACCTTATGCCAGAGAAATCATCAGAAACACCAAACCACCAACCTAGAACAAAATACAACCTTAAGAGCTTAATCTATAACAAACAACCAATATCAAGCACAAAACAAAAATCTAAAACTATACCTCAAACTCCAAAGGTCTCCGATGGCTATTGGCCCAATGCCGTTGTCTGTCCTGCGCCACTCAAAATCTGTCTCTGATCAACTTAACCTTCTCTACTGCATCCACAGCTATCTCTGACCCTAGCAAAGCTCTCTCTCCAACATCGTCCCATGACAAGGGAGTACGACATCTTCGATCATACGGAGCCTCAAATGGTGCAATCTCTATACTAGCCGGGTAGATGTTGTTGTAAGCAAACTCTACTAATATATGGTCTTCCCAAGATCTTCTAAAATCAAGTACATAGGTGCACAGTATATCCTCAAGAGTCTGAAAGGTCCTCTCTGACCTCCTATCTGTCTAGGGATGATATATAGTACTGAACTTGAGTTGGGTGCCCAAACTCGCCTGCAAACTCCTCCAGAAATAAGAAATAAAATGACAATCTCGATCAGAGACTATGCTAATGGGAACCCCATGTATCCTGATGATCTGCCTCACATATATGCCAGATCCTCCATAGACAAACCCACCTTGAAAGGCAAAAGTGGGCCGACTTGGTTAACCAGTCAACGATGACCCAAATTGCATCTTTTTCTCCTAGAAATCGTGGAAGTTAGGATACAAAATCCATAGTAATGTGCTCTCACTTCCACTTTGGAATGGGTAATAGCTTAAGTAATCCACCTGGCCTCTGCCTCTCGGCTTTCACCTGCTGGCACACTAAGCATCTGGATACAAACAGTGCCACCTCCCACTTCATGCCATACCACCACACACTCTCTCACATATCCTGATACATCTGGTTGGTACCTGGATGCATGAAATACTGAGAGGGATGCGCTTCCTACAACACCTCCTCATGCAGCTGTCACTACCACATTTCCAGATTACGACATTATTGTAATTTCTCTGTTTAAATTATTGTGTAATAATATGTGTGATGAGTTTTATTAAATAATTATAGGATATTCTTAATGCATAGGTTTTAGGTTAAACCCTAAAAACCTATTAGGTTTAACCTTTGTGACCAAACCCTAATTGGTATTCTAGTTTTTAGTGAAACCCTAGTTAGCATTTTAGTTTTAGATTATAAACCCTAGAAATGACTAAACCTTAATTAATTTAAGTTCTTCATGACTAAACATGAAGGGCTAATTAAACCTTGGCATTTGAAACCCTAACCCTAGTCCTATATAATGAGGGAAAGGCTCCCTCAAGCTTCTTCATTCATGAAGAAAGCCCTAAACCTAGCCTCCATTAGAAAAACCTTCCTTCCCCATAAATTTCAAAAATTTCAAACCCTAGAAATCCATTTCCTTCTCCATCAAAAGAAATCTAGGAGCTTGGACCAAAAAGGCTTAAAGAAAGAGGACCTACATTGGAAACCCATCTCCCAATAGGTGAGAATCCGATTTAACCCCATTTTAATTCTGTTTTTCATTATTGTTTGGCCATTAGGAGCCCACCATTTGGTTTAGATTTCGTATTTGGGGTTTCTCCATGAAGACCTAGGAGAATCTAGGGTTTGGTGTTCCTACGAGGGCTTTTCCCCCAATTTCGTGAACCCTAATCCTAGGGGTATGAATTTAGACATGATTACATCTCCAACATGTAGGTTTGATCTCGATTTTTAGGTCTTTGGTTTGAGGATTCATGGGTTCTTAGTGTGGAATGATTACTAGGGGGATACCTATCTAATCTATTTAATATCACCTATTTTGATGTATGATACATATATATATATATATATATATATATATATATATATATATATATATATATATATATATATATATATATATATATATATATATATATATATATATATATATTTATGCATACGTATATAGATGTGTTATTTGATTTGGAGAGTATTGTACAGTCGAATGCACCATGGGGAGGTTACTGTATAGTCGGGTTTTCCCTAGGACTGTGCATGACCTCGAGTTCACTGTGTGAACTAGGCATCCAGTGTTGAGCAGTTTATTTCAGCTCACTATGTTCTGTGTATTAGTGTCTACGAGAGTTTAGTTTCTTTGAGGGAGCAGTTGGTATCACAGTGTGTATGTTAAGTGCAGTGAGCATCAGTGAAGCCTACGTTTGGGTTGTGTGCAGTCAGGTCCTGTGAGTTTAGTTCACATGTATCAGGTATCAAGTATTGGAGTTGTGGATTTGATTTGTAGGTGCAGTGGTGACTGCATATAAAGATCACTGTAGGGGTGAACTGTGTGTGTCAAGTTTTCTTGTGTGTGTGTGTGTGTGTAGGTCTTAGAGTTTTAGTAGGTTGGAGGTTCACTATGCACAGTCGGGATTTGAAGTTCCTCTGATGTGTGTATGTGTATTTTGGGGGAATGAGTAGTAGGTTTTGCTAGAGTGTTAGTGATTAGGGGTTATGAGAGGTCAAGTTCTGTGCATTAGTTTTGAGTGAGCTTAGGGTTTAGTAGTGTATCAGAATTTAGTTCTTAGTGTATCAGTCGTGTGCTAGTAAGTGTGTGCTTTTGAGACATATTGGTATTAGAGGAAGGGGTGTCAGTTCACCTGTGTGTGTATATGTATACATAAGCGTGGACCTTATGTATGGCAGTTTTGTGGCTATGTATAGATATGTATTTATGAGTGGTTGAATAGATTGAACTGGTGTCAGTGAGTATCACTGATACAGGGGACACTGGTGTCAGTGAGTATCACTGATACAGAGATTGACACTGGTGTCAGTGAATAAGGCTGTGTACCAGAGTTGATTCAGTGAGTTAGTAAAGTGTAGAGAAGAGGGAGATATGTGCAGTAAGTACCTGTACACTGTCAGTTCAAAATTGAACTGTGGTTAGCTATTTTGTGTTTCAGGGCTTAGCCATACTTGTGTAAGCCATAGGTTTGTCTCAGAGTTTAGGCTATGTATCCTATCAGTAGCTACATGCTTGTCCCAGAGATTGACACTGTGTGTATCAGTAAATAGGGATATTTGGCTATGCAGAGTATCAGTGAACAAATTCAGACCTACCTGTTATGAGTCTAAGAGTTGGCCATTGTCTGTGTAAGTTTGAACAACTTCAAACTGTTTGGTTGACCCTGACAGTAGCTATATACTTGTCTTAGAGCTTAGCAAATGCTTGTGTAATTGAACAGGTTGGGGTACCTGTTATGGTTGTCCCAAAGTTTAAGTCATATGCTTATCTCAAGGGTTGAGCCATGCATGTATCAGTGATTAAGGCCCAGATTTACCTGGGTGATCCTGCCAGTATCCTATGCTTGTCTCAAGATTTAGTTGTAGGTGGAGTCTGAACCATTCAGACTGTGAACTGTGAATGGTCCCTAATCAGTTATCTTGGTCACTATGGCCACCTTGATATTTTTTTATGTCTGATACTAGGTGAGTGGTTTTCAGAAAAACAGTAGGATACACTGATACTCAGTAAATCAGTCCAGGGTATGGGGTAGGCATGAGGCAGTTAGGAATCAGGGAAAGGCAAGGTCTCAGGCATTGGATTGATGGTCTAGCTATTGCTAATTAGCTAGGTGTATAATGTTAGTAGTGTGAAAATCTCTACAAGTAATTATGTATATATTAGCAGTAGTTAATATAGTTGGCAATGAATAGTATAGTTAAGTATGGCATAGACAACTTACCAAAGACCTAGAAATGACCCTGTACCTATCATAGAATTAGGTATGCATGTAAGCCTTTTCAAAATACTTTTTGATATGGATATTTGATATTTTAGGTGATTGTGATTTCATCTTGGATATCGATCCTCGCACCTTCCTCGGGACCACAGACGAGTACATTCTCTGACAGTTTTCATTTTGTTGATTAATTCTATAATTCCAGTTGTATACTATACTTGACTCTGATACTGTGGATACACGGGTTAGCACCCTAGATACCTGTTATGAGGAGTCATGATTAGAATTCATCGTGCTAGCTGGGGATGGGGAAATATTAGTAGATCATGTGATCATTCCCAACTCTACATGCATCATAGCTTACCCCACATCTCACGTCGGGTGCGGCCTGACCATTATATGCCTCATAGCTGTTATATATGATTAGCCTGACCATTACTTGCATCATAGCTAACCAAATGGTTAGCCTGACCTACATGAATCATAGCTAATCATATGTAACAAGCCTGATCTCGTCCCAAACCGATCACATAATAAACTGATATTTCAAACACTTAGCTAGATGTTTATTCTTTATTTCAGATTCACTTGTTCTAGCATTCACTTATATATTTATTCATTTCTAGATGTTCCATTGCTCATTTTATATTCTCTAGTACCCTATATTTCCAGTATTTATTTCATCTTGTATTCCTTACATTATTTTATAGTTTTGTCAACATAAATGAAACTGTTGTTTAGTGTTTTTGCTTTGCTCGAATCCTGATTGGTAACATTTTTAGAGGACTTAGAGGATTTCTGCCCTACCCACTATGGCCCGGGAGCAGAGGGTAATTTTATACCAGAAATTCCAGAGGAGTTACCCATCTTAGAGGAGATTCTACCTACAGGCACTTAGATTGTCCTATTTTATGTATTATTATTCTAGACTGAGATATGGGTTGTATTATTTTTGTGACTTTTGAGGACATCTAGACTCTAGACTTGTGATGTATTTATATTTGTGCCTGACTTATGTCAGAACTCTTTATCCTTATTTCTCATCGTGCCATTTACTTTCATATAGCCTTGTGATTGAGTATATTATAAACTGTGGATCCATGTATTATCATTGTCCTCCTTATAGAGTTGAGACCATTGACAGGATGAGTTATGTTTGAGACCTAGATATCGTTATACCGCCGATGCTGCGGCGTAGGCTGGACGTACCCACGGCTCATGCCCAATTTCCGAGTGCGGGTCATGACATAGCTCCCCACTAGGCACACATAATCTAGTACCATACCGCAAAGAACCATTCTCAGTAATGGTGAAATTATCCTCCAATTCTACTCTCACCTGAGCTCTGATGCTCCTCAGAGATACATCCTCATACTGGGCTGCCTTGATCCTATCCATCAACTCTGAGTATATCTGCAACCCCCATATCTGCATAGAAAAACTAGGGACTATCACCTCAATGTCCAAGCTTTCCAGATCCTCCAATAAATATCGATCCTGCATCAAAAATATAGCTACCGGATACCTGCTTAAGGCATCGACAACTACATTAGCTTTTCCAGGATAATACTGTAAGGATATGTCAAAATCCTTTATTAGTTCCAGCCACCGACGATGCCTCATGTTTAACTCCTTCTGAGTGAAAATGTACTTCAAGCTCTTGTGGTCTGTGAAGATCTCTACACGCTCTCCGTACAAATAGTATTTTCACAACTTTAAGGCAAAGATGACTGTTGCCAACTCCAAATCGTGGGTAGGATAGTTCTTCTCATAAGGACGCAACTGCCTGGATGCATAGGAAATCACTTTCCTATTCTGCTAAAGAATACAACCCAGCCCTTTTTTCGATGCATCACTATAAATAGTGAAACCTCCAGACCCTGATGGCAACGTCAAAATAGGAGCAAACGTCAACCTCATCTTTAATTTCTCAAAAGTAGCCTAGCACTCCTCTGTCCAAACAAACTCTGCATCTTTCCTGGTGAGTCTAGTCATCGGCTCAGCAATCCTCAAAAAACTTACACAAACTTTCTGTAGTAGCCAGCTAGACCCAAGAAACTTCTGATCTCTGCTACTAAACTCGGGGTCTTCTAAGATTCTACTGCTGCGATCTTCTTTGGATCCACTGAAATTCTATCACCAGTCACAACATATCCTAAGAACTCCACCTTGTCCAGGAAGAACTCACACTTGGACATCTTTCTATACAGCTTCTCCTTCCTCAGCACATCCAACATAATCCACAGATGCTCCTCGTGCTTTTCTGGTGTCTTCGAGTATATAAGTATGTCATTGATGAACACCACCACGAACTTGTCAAGGTACTAGTAGAACACCTTGTTCATCAAATTCATAAATACCGTTGTGGCATTATTTAACCCAAATGACATCAATATGAACTCAAACTGGCCATACTGAGTCCTAAAAGCAGTCTTCGGAATGTCCTCCAGCTTCACTTTCACCTGGTAGTAGCCTGATCTCAAGTCTATCTTGGAAAATACCTTGGCGCTACTCAACTGATCAAATAAATCATCAATTTGTGGCAATGAGTATTTATTCTTGATAGTGAGATTATTTAATACCCTATAATCGATGCACATGTGCACCAATCCATCCTTTTTTTTGGTACAAACAATACCGGGGATCCCCACGGTAAAAAACTGGATCTGTTAAACCCCTTATCATGTAATTCATCCACTTGCTTCTTCAGCTCGACCAGCTCGTTGTTGTTTACTCTATAGACATACTGCGAAATTGGCTCTGCACCTGTGTAACAACCATTTTTTAAAAAAAATTAAAATAAATTTTCTGGATTTTTTATAATTTTTAATTAATTATTATAAATGTCCTTCAGGGATTAATATTTTTATGTATTAAACTATTTATTAAAATATTACAAAATTATATTTTTGTGTGTATTATTAATTATTGGATGTTGTGTAATTTTTCTGAAATTTATTGGGCTTAAAAACTATTTTTTAAAATAGCTAAAATCCTTTTTTAATTAAACCAGCATTAAACCAAACCGAACCGGACAGAACCGAGCAAACCAAACCCAGCTAACCCAAACCGGACCCAATCGCCCAGCGGATCAGATCCGGACCTGCTAGCCCGCTACCCGCCCTACTCACAGCACATAACCCCCACAACCCGCACGAAATGCGGCCTCCCCCTCCCTCTTCTTCTGCACAAAACGACCCCCTCCCTCACTCTTTCACAGCAACCAACCACTCCCCCTCACTCCCCTATCCCTGGCATCCAACTCTGACCGCCGCCCGCCACTTGTCGCTAGCCGCCGCACGTCGCCGAAAAACGGTCGCCAACATCGCCGCGTAATTGTCCAGTTTCGAACAACATCAAGGTACCCTACTTCTAGCTCTCGTATCTCCTTGTGTATTGATCCGAATTTAGTTCTGTCGAATCCTATGCGAAGACCACTTGATCCTCTCAAAATTTTGTGTAACTAGTTTGGAGTATCGTATCCTGTGCCAGTCATAAAATGCGACACAAAATAGGAAAAAACCACAGAATTATGTACTTCAAAAACTGTCCCGGAGCCCCATGTTCACGGCCATTTTTCTCCCAACCTGTTTAATAATTTTAGATTCTATTTGAACATTTAATTAGAAAACATAAACGAAATTAAAACCCTGTAATTAGTTTATTTTAATTTGTTGTGTGTTGTATTTTATTCGTGGATGAAATTGACCAAAAACTTGGTCTTTAAAACCCAAAATTTCTCAAAACGGGATACGTCCTGCTAAATGAGGCAACTTGGTCATGTGCGAACTTCACCGAAAGGTGCGCATCATCAATACGGACGTGTGAGATTTGGCGGAAGTTAATTTGGATGTGCGTGCACATTGGAATCAACATGTATCCATCAAAAATATCCCGTATCGAACATGTTCTGAAACTCATTGTAACTTCGTATATGCTCATCATTTCGCAACAAAACTTGCCCTATCGGACTCATAGCAATACGCTAGTCATGTGACCCAAGTTTGGTTTGATTCTGAGAACGTTGACAAAATCTCGTATCGTGGGCCCTACGGCTCCACTTGATAGGCAATTTTGTGATCGGCTCATCAGAATCCAGTTCTGGACATTTCGTTTGGTACGTATCGCCTTTTTGGACTTATAGACACTAAGTTTGACGAATTTGGAGAACTTTATCTCTGACATATTTTTCGGTGCGAAGTGGGCCACATATGGACCCTGCTTTGACCAGAAACTGTCAATTTTGCCTCTGTGTCCAAATTAGAATTATGGGTAGTGAATTCTAGCTATTTCATATCTTCTGAGAATGATGGTAATATTTATTTCACAACCGGAGGAGTACCAGCAGATCCCACTATAACTGGAGCAACTGTTGAAGTTCAAACCCTAGGCAAGTGTACCTTGCCAATCTTGCAGTAATTGCTACATAATATTCTCTTGATTTATTTATATGATATATCTACTCAATCTAGGACCGTGTGACATTACTTAACGTCCGAATAATATTCGGGTGTCAACGTCGTACGCGGAGTTGTGTAACGTCACCTAAACATGGATATCGAGATACTATACATTTTCGTGCTTGCATTATCAACTACGTCATACCATAGGACACTTGACACTGTTCATGAGATAGAATCTTCCTGAGATATTTATGGTGATTCTGTATAGGCTACAGGATTCATGACATAGATATTACATATGCATAGCTATCATTATGACTTGCTGCATCAGTTAGAGGTCTTGATCTTGCGCGGCATGGATATGAGATATCGTAGACATAAGACGTGTGATTACATTGGGTGGGAAAAGACACACAGGCTACAGGTTGATTATATTATTATGGTATCGTAGCCACGCCGAGCTAGGCTCCTACATGATATCACTGCTATCGGCTCCCCGACACAGAGCTTGTAGTAGTCTCAGCCTGAGTTCTAATGATGCTCTCATTTTGCATATCACTTAGCTGGATACATAGTTTACCCTATTGATTCATTTATTATTGCACTGTATCTATTTTGGCTTGAGTTATTCTTGTACCTTGCTATGTCCCCTGAGGACCTGGAATCCGGAATATGTCCCCAGGTTTAACAGAGGAGATCTACCCCGAGGTGTACGGGACAGGAGTAGACATTGGAGCAGTACCATCACCAGAGGACTAGGTGATCGCCGAGGATTTCTCCTGAGTATCTTCTTTATCTATTCTCAGTTATTTCTGTTATTTCCTGTTTATTGAATTGATGTATCAAACCCATTATCAGGTTGTTCCCCGAGATAATTTATTGAGACTTGTTGTTAGATTATATTTTATTTCGATTATTCTAATATTGATCTGTGATTACCTTTTGTGGATGAGATTAGAATTAGACTGTAACTTGTAACGTAGACCTTTACTGTTGTTTTACAGCTTAAGTGCACTCTAATGGGTCCATTAAATTTGGTTTGCCTATTGGTGTGTGATGCTGGCCATTGCCACGTGTCTAGTCCCTCGGTATTTTGGGACTGGGACGTGATAACCTAGCACCAAGTCTATAGAGAACTCAACATCTCGATCTGGCGGCAATCTTGGCAATTCCTCAGGAAATACATCCAAGAACTCTGCTATCAAAGGATCCGACAACTCCTTGTCTTTCACCATAGCTCCACAGATAATGTCTTCTCTCTACTGTACAGCTCCTCTAGAAAACTCAAACTCTGGCTCTCCTGGCGGGCTTAACAAAACTCTACCTCCTCTACAATCTATAATAGTATGGTGCCTACTCAACCAATCCATCCCGAGTACAATATCGTAGCTTAAAAGTGGCATTACAAGTAGACACGCACTCAACTCTCGGCCTCCCAGAGTAACTCTCCAATCCTTACAAATATCAAAAACCAGGAAAATGCCTCCCCCGGTCATGATCTTGCAAGTCCTAAGAAAAGACTCAGCTACCAAATGGTGCTTCAGAGCAAAAAAAACAGATACAAAACTATGGGAAGCACCACTATCAAACAAAGCGAAAGCTGGAATATAATCAAGAAGAACAGAACCTGCGATGACATCTCCGGTAGGCTCAGCCTCCTCGATCGTCAAAGCGAACGCTCGTCCCTGATGTGCACCTCCCTGATGCTGGTGCTGGGCATAACGATGCTGCTAGTTCGGAAGTGGCGGTCCCCTCGGCTGTACTGCAAGTGGCCTCGCCTGTGTTCTCAGAGCTGGAGCTGCTCCCTGAACTGCACGATGAGGGTTGGAAGAAAAATCCCTCAGCTGATGCCCCTCGGCACCACAATACAGACAAACTCCCAACCTCTTCCTGTAAACTTCCCAGATGTGGTCGGGCTTCTTACGGTAGTGGTAGGAAGCTTGTTGTGACTGTCTCTGCTGCTGCTATGGTGCTTAGTGAACCAGTGCCCTAGATGAAGTCTGGTGTTGTTGTGGCTGCTGAAAAGGCCTGGACTAGAAAAAAGGACGCTTAGCAGTCACAGTGTTGATACTAGCTCCCAAAAAAGAATCACGGTCTCTCTTGGGTTTCAAGCCCAACTCTCGCTCAACCTTGAGTGACTCCGCAAGTATCTCTGAATACCTCCCATAGAAAGACAGAATGAGGATCTTCACTTCCTAGTTCAGACCCTCGCAGAAACGGATAGCCCGAACCTCTGGCTCCCTTACCAAATACTCCGTAAATTAGCTCAGCCTACCGAACTCTGCGGCGTACTCCTCCACAGACATGCTCCCCTGATTAAGGCCCTCAAACTGCCTCCCCAAGTCCAATCTGTCCTTCCAAGCAAAGAACTTCTACTTGAAGAGGTCCTTGAATACCTCCCAAGACTGCCCCGCATCAGCAAGATGTGGCTCACTTCTGAACCAAGTACGGGCGATATCGAACAGTTGGAGTCCTACTACCTCAACCTTCAGATCCTCAGCAAGACGGGACACCCTCATAAGACACTCAATATCCTTGAGCAAATTATCAGCGTAGACGATGCCCACGATTCCCTTGAAGACCCGAGGTTCTAGCTTCTTGAAGTCCTAGATATTACCCGGCCGAAACTAGGCAACCTGCGGAGCAACCTGATGCTGGACCAGAGCTCTTCTTTCTATTATAACAAGGGAAGCTGATGAGCACTCTCAATACCCTGCCATAACACGTTGGTCTGCCTCTGGTGAGTCTATGACTGGGCCCTCTGAGCCTCCATTATCTCGTGGAACAATGCAAACACATGAGTCAAATCTATCAGAACGAAAGGTGGAGGTGGAAGCCCCTCTGACACTGCTAGAACCATCCTCTGAGCTGGAGGTGGACCCCCGAACGTAGCTGATATGCCGATCATGTAAACCCCCTTACCCAAAATAGATATTTTGTGTATATTTTATATTATTATAGATATTGAATTTCTTTAGAGTATTCTGTTATTTAATTAGCAAATGAATTTCTCGATATATTTACTTATATAAATATTTATTTAGAATCATTTTTAGGCTATTTTAGATTTTTGGAGATTTCTCTAGAATTTTTTTGGGTAATTAAAACATAGGAAACGTAAAGTTTTAGGACTTTCATGATTTACTATGAGACCATACTTGCATATTGTTCCTACCAAATATTTATTTTAGTTTAAAATATTTAATTATATTTTTCTATAATTTATTTAGAATTTTAAGAAATTTATTTAGATTTTTAAAATTATTTAGGATTTATTTGGATATATATAGTCTTAATATTAGATAGATGCTAATTTAGTGTTAATAGATATTAATAAGATTTTATAAAGTATTTGTATTATCTTTAATTATATTTAAGATTATAAATTATTGAGATAGATTCAAACTCTACTTTAAATTAATTCAAATCCTGAACCTACTAGGAAAGCAACCTCATGCATATCATATCCTTATTTAAATTCATCATAATCCTATTCAAATTAACCAATCCTAGTTGTATTTAATTAAGTAGTGTCCACCATTATAAATACCTCATCCTTCATATTTTTCTTCCCCAAATTTCTCTCTTTTTTGTCAAAAAATAGTCAAAATTCGTCATAAATTTAGCCTCATTTTCTACTAGTTATGACGAATTAAAAGGACGATATCTCCTAGCTCCGGACTCCAAATGAGACCTAGTTTTTTTTGTTAGAACGATATTAAGGTTAGCTTTCTGATTATATAAATTTTTTTACGAAATTATTAGTATTAAATTCTGGAAAATTCATAGAGCACAGCATGTCCGAAAATAGACGTATTTTGATGTATTCGTGATTCCGGGAGAACCAGGAATCAGAATCATGAACCGTTTAAAGTTTCGGAAATCTAATATCGAGATAATCGACATATATTTTTCCCAGAATTTATTTCAAAGTATTTACATACTGTTAATTCTGTAGAACTTCTAGATTAGAATTTAACCATCGGTGCACAATACAAAATTTGTATGTGCCATAATTCCCAAACGAATTTGAATTCGGATGAGTCGTAAATTCTAGCATGTATTTGACGCTGAAATCTATAGGAAATCATGCATAAAAATTGAGTTTGTATCGATTGACTTTTTGGTCAACAGATCATCTCGATTTGCGTGCCATGAGTCTCGAGTTGATAAAATTCAGTTTTTTTGGACAAAATTTAGGAATTAACATAAAAATAAGAATAATAAGATTAAAATAGAATTTTAGAGTAATTATTCCAGAATTAAATAAATTAAAATAAATTATCTTTTGACGTGATAAATTTGTAATACATAGGCTATTTGGACTGTGACTTGGACTCTGATTCATACCAGCAGCAGGACCCCAGGCAAGATACCTTGCCAAATTATTTACAGTACTTTGCATGCTATTTATATTTCTTTTTATTTATTTTATTTCTGTATAGTTCTTGCATGTGTAGTTTTTCTCCAGTCATTACTATGTATTAGATATGTTGACACACATATGGCACTTAGTATCATGGGAGGACAATCATTAGGCGTATGGGATTTTAACCACTCTGGTAAACCGTAGTATATAGTTCGCACTACGGGCGTGTGTCGCGCTGGTCGCTACCCCCGCGGTATGTCGATTTCTGGAGTTTCGCTGGTCGCTACCCCCGCGGTATGTCAATTTCTGATGTCCATTGACGTGTGTGTGAGTTGTGAGGTAGATCGAGTAGCCTACCCTTGCCCATACGTTGAAAAGTTATCCTCATTTGCATTCATATAGATGGTCTTGTACAATGTACTTATTTATTTTTAAATTATATGCATGTTTACTGTATTCAAATTGGCTCGTATTTTCTGTATCTTGTTACGTCCCTCTGAGGACCTGGTCCGCTGCCAGGTGTATCTGTTCTTGAGTATTTGCAGGAGCGCAGATTTGGATGGTTGTATATGCTTCATGGATGTCTTCTCTTCGAGCCGTGATCGATAGCTGGTATACTTATATTAGGTTTGATTGTGTTGTACTTATTTTGTATTTGCTCTCCATTCGAGTTGGTAGTGGATTTGTCTCCATCCAACTATCATCCTTAGATACTCCTTATTGAGATCTAGTTTCATAGATACTGGTCATTTATTTCTATATGATTTTGGTGGATGAGATTTAGATTATAACCTATGACTTGTGACATATGTTTTATACCACTTGTGGATTTGATATTCATATTATAGCATACGTGTGGATTTGGTTTCCATACATTGGAGTTGCCATATCCATGCGGCTGGCATGCTTACGTGTCCTAGTCCTACGTATTTTTGGGACTGCGGCGTGATAGATCACCAGAGAAGTGACTAGTGTAGGCACTCAGGAAGTAGTAGATCTCTCAGAAACTGCTCCTCTCTGCTGTGATCGAGTCTTAGGTAGCATCATGAGGCAAAGCGAAAGGAATGAATCAATATGGCACATGATATAATGCATTAAAAGAATGACAGTTAAAGATCAAATATCAATTTCAAGGAAGAATAGTTGAAATGAATCAATAGAGTTTTTTCTAGATGTGATTGAGTATTCTCAGCCTATAGCCTATAGACTATATCATATATCCTGAAATAGGCTCATAATAGTACTCAAATCAGGGCACCACTACGAATTGTACTACTTGCGACTTCGACGATCAGCATTGGCCACAACTAAAAATATGTCACGACCCGCACCCGGTGTAGGGACGCGAGTAGTGAACAACGCCCAGCCTACGCCACAGCATCGGCGGGTAAACTATATATCTTGCAATAATGATCATCAAGATATAATAATATCACTAATAAAATATGAATACTCAATCATAGATCTATAAGATGGAACAATCGCACGAATATGATATAAAGAACTAAAGAATCAAATACAACTCACAAGAAAAAATAATATCCAATGAGTCATCTAATAATAAGTAATACTAATATTAAAATGCTGGAGACAAATCCAGTACATAACATATCTACTGAGCTCCAGGTACTAGGCCGTCTGTCTCAACGGGATGAGACCCTCCTGAGCCAAAGTCTCTGGCTCTAAGCCAACTACGCCCTAAGGACCGTAGTGAGTGGGATACCACTCCTCAGTATAATCTGGAAAAATATATCCAATCAAGAAAGGAGCAAAGTATACCTTTAACGGAAGTTCCAATAAATGATATAAACTATATTATAGTAAATAAAGTGAATATACAAGATGCAAGATACAAGTACAAGCGATATACGTAATAGGAATACTGGAATTAAATACAAAAAATGAGCATCATGGAAATGAGCAAGAAATACTACTACTATGTGAGTGAGTACCAGCTTTAAAATGTGATCGGCTTGGGAACTTGCACAAGGATTAGGGCCTGGTTAATCATACGTACGGTGTATAATCAACACTCACAAGGAACAAGATATGCACAAGGAGGGTATGATCACATATCTACACTAACACTCCCCGCCTAGACTGGTATAGTGGATCCAACCATGGTATGTTATGACACGGAATTCACTGGGTAGGTAGCTAGTCTCCCCAAGAATTAATGTTTATACATGTACAAGAAAATCAAGGAACAAGGCTTGCACAAGATACACCGTAAATACCAAGGAATAACATCTCATGACGAGATCAGGATATACAATCCGTGTAACCATCGTGTCAAAAAATTAAGAATATCTACACTAAATATAAAAAACATAGGCGATATCATTAATGAGAAACTATCAGAGAATGTACTTGCCTGAAATTCGGTAAACGGTATCAAAGATATCCGAAACGGTACCTCAGAGACCTAAATATGGAATATTATATCAATACAAGATTTTGGAACAAAAATAAATTAAACTAGTCAAATTTTAGGTCATAAAGCCATTTCTAAGTCAAAGTAGGTCAAACTAGTCAAACTTGGTCAAACTAGCTATTTCTAGGTTGTATGAGTTCATCTCTGGGATATTGGGTTCATATACTATGTAACTAGGCTATACTAGCTATATTAGGATACTAGGATACCAACAATATACCATATCGTAAGATACGTAATATATATCTATATAAAATATTCTATAGGTTATACAACTATACTACATACTAGTATCCCTAGCTAAACTAATACTAAGTGGATACCTTGGCTTTAACCAACACGATATCACGTTAGTTATCCTCATCTAGATACACAATACCTAATACCTTGAGGATAAGCCAGAAACTTGACATTACTTTGGTATCACAAGGTAATACTAGAACCAATACTAACTAAACTAATATTTATGCTAACTAGTGTATATATATCCTTATATATATATACTTACTCATATATAAATAACTAACATATTACTTACAAAACTCTAACATCTGGCATTTACCCTCATCCTTGCTATACTCAGACCTGGGAACAACTTCCCCACTAGATGTTGTTGCTGCTTCATATTGTTGTTGTTGCTGCTTCATATTGTTGCTGCTGCTGCTTCACACAGTTGCTGCTGCTGCTTCATATTGCTGCTGCTGCTGCTTCATACTACTGTTGATGCTGCCTCACACTGCTGCTACTTCATGCTTCAGTAGCCCGACACCCCCTAGCACACATACACACACAAGTACACTACACTCACATATATATATATATATATATATATATATATATATATATATATATATATATATATATATATATATATATATATATATATATATATAGTGCACATGAATTTCCCTACTCTCCCTATGACCACCAACACTCTCAAATAAAATAAAAACATATATATATATATATAATATAACAACTACAAATACAATACTCTAATAGTTATAACCAAGGTAAATTGAATTATAACTATGATACGCTTGTAGCACACATACACACACAGGTGCACCGCACCTGTATCACACTCAATCTATGATACGCTTGCGATACGGCTCCACCACACCACCAAACGCATCCCGAAGAACACGAGCAAGTCTAGAATCATAATTAGAAGCAAAACGAAGTGTTCTCTACTCATCTACATGTCCGTGTCAAAATATTACATGCTCAAATCTTCGTATCGGAAGAAAATTCCTAAATCATCCCGTATATCCAAATTATCGTAAAACGGCCTACACGTATCCAATTGTGGATATGAAACTAGTCTCATACAATCAAATACATATCAATTTGGTCTAATTGACCTATTGACAAACATATGATGTGCCAATCTCGAAATTCCTCCAAAATTGACACAAAATACCACATAACTTTCTCCATATGCCTCCTATGAACCTAATTCTACTTCCTGTGGGTAGCCTTAGCATATGGGAGGGTTCCTAATAATTAAATTATAGATTTAGAGTATAAATAAAGAGAAAAAAAATTAAATTATACCTATTGGGAGATGGATTCCCAATGCAAGTCTCAAATTGAGTGTCAAGAGCCTTCAACTTGTGCTCCTTCCTCCTCCTTGTAGATCCTTGCCTCCTCCTTGTTCCAAAAGCCTCTAATGGTGAGTAGAGAAGGAATTGGAAAAGAATTTGGGTGGGAATTGGTGTAGGGATGAAAGAATTTGGAAGAGAGAAATTCTAGATTTAGAATTAAAATGAATGGATGAAGAAAGAGAGTCTCTCTCCTCCCCCCTATGGCCGGCCTTGCCCCCTTCTCCAAGTTACTATAAAAAGTCCATAATACCACTTGGGGCTTGTCATGAAGGAATTAATTAAGGAAGGAAAGTTCTAATTCAATTGGTTTAACTAACTAAGTCACCCTCCTAATGAATGGGCTTGATTGTTGGGCTCAATCTAACTAGAATTAATGTTGGTCCATGAGTCTAGTCTAATCTAGCTAGGTCCACTAACACAAGTCCAAAATCAAATATAACATCTAACAATAAATAAATAATACAATATATAAATATTCAAAAAGTACATTAATTAATTAATTATGAAATAACAGAAATACCCTTTTCTAGAAAATATGGTAGTGACATCACATTGCACATATGTAATACTCATTGCACAGTTATAGATAAATAAGTTCTTGCTACAACAAAATATAAAATAGGTACAAGCATGGCGGATAAGCACGCAACAATATGATAGTTCGTTGAATTTAGGCGTATGACAAGCATCTAGTATTTCAAGTCTACTTCTTTTCTCTTGACTCATTTTATTATTATCGTATTGTTAATCGGAATGCACAGGCGAGTCAGATTATTAAGAGTGAAGACTTGAAAGAATGATTAACTAATCGAAAGTAAGGTCACTCACTAGTTGGTGAATCATGGGAGAGAAAGAGGAGATCTTTAGGACTCCGCTCACGCATCTTCTACTCGATCACCTGTACGCATCAACAGACGATCAATATCTTCTTGCCTCGGTCTCCTAGGATTCGATACAAAATACATTGTTCAAAGAAAGAAGAAGATAAAATCTACTAAAACCGTTCAAAAAAATGCAAGTCATAAAACCAACGCGAAAGCAACCAACCAGCATAAAAAACGAGCAAAGAAAACCAATCAACGGAAAGGTCTCTCGCGACTCTGCCATTGATTCATTACTCGAGACACGGTCCGTTGAATATGAGACTTGATTCCGAAGAAACCAATCCATAACGAGAAAAATATCTTGATTCAATCTGTCCCGATCAAACGATACCGAAGTTTTCCTTAGCCGCGCTCCCCGAAAAGGGGGAATGGGGCACTACACCATGTGAGATATTTTCCTAGTAGGATTAAGTTTAAAATCTTCAAGAAAGCATTTATGTTTTTTTATTCTCTTAGAAAAATTCTTTCAGGAGCTAAGAGGGGCTTAGCGACTCGAACTCGGACTCGGACGAAGGGCACAAAGTGGCGCTTTGATGGCGCACTTTGCACTTAGGCCTCTTTTGGTTTGCAGAATCATGGCGTTGTGAAAGAAAAGTGATTCATTTCCTATGTTTGGGTGCCAAAAGAATGGAGGAGGAAAGAAAAGTGATTTACAATGGAAAGAAAAATAGGGTGGAAGTGGTTTCCTCCACCCACCCAAGGATTTACTTTCTCACATTTAACTATTCACTTTCCCTCCGAATTTTCTTGTCATTTTCAAACACCGGAAAGAAAAATCAATAGGAATTGCAATTTCCCAAAGAAAAGGAAAAAGCAAGGAAATGATTTCCTTTCCTTCCCTTTCCGCGAACCAAACTGGGCCTTAGCACGTCAACATCGTCGTATAGCGCAAGTGAGCATATGTTGTACTATTGCGCTCATTTTATGAGTAAGTTGCATACGTGGGTGCAAGCGCGGGCGTTGAGCAGGCTATATGCGGGTTGTGTGAGGCTATGGGAAGGCAATGTGCGTCTACGCGTATGCGCACCTGAGTTGCTGCACTTTTGCACTTATGCGTTCATGAACAGCTATTGTTATGATGTTGCGCGCATATGTGATATTGCGCGAATATGCGCAGACAGTGCTATTTGGCGCATATCTCCGCTGATTGCGGGATTTGGACAAATATGGAAAGAATAAGTCAATTATTCAGATCTAATTTTTATGGGATTTGAATTTAATTGATTGCTATCTTTCCGGAATTGGTTGGCGTACAGGATTAGGGTTAGGGTTTTCTACCTATTCTATAAATACTCTTTGTGTCTCCTTTGAGAACTTACTTCGAATTTGAGAGACAGAAAAGAGTGTCATGTTGTTGCTGCCATTGGAGTCCAGGAGTTCGTTCGAGTCAGAACAGAGCTGACGGCGAGTGTTCCAGAAGTTCTTTGTAAACTTGCTATTCCTGGGTGCTGATCGTGTAAGGACAAATCTTGCTTTGAGCAACGGTGGTCGTTATCACTCCCAGCAAGGATTGTTTCTGTCTTCGTCTTTCTTCTTCATATTCGTTGTTTTATGTTCTATCTCAATTGCAACTGCTTTGCAAGGAAGAACGAATTTGATATTCTGAAAGTTGTAATCAATATATATATATATATATATGACGTCTAGCTAGTGGTAAGACCGATGCATATTATTCAGGAGGTTGCGGGTTCGAGCCTCCTTGGCATCATTTAATTCCCCTTTGGGGGAATTAAGTAGTGAGTTGATGTTGGGTGCAGAGCAAGTGCGGTTCAGGTGCAGTGCAGGTGCGGGCCTACGGACCGAGATGTATGGGACCTTCGGGCCGGGATGTCTTGGGCCTTCGGGCCAGATTCTGTAACACAATTACCTTTCCAAAAAAAACAATAATAATAATAATAATAATATATATATATATATATATATATATATATATATATATATATATATATATATATATATATATATATATATATAAAGTATTTGGTTGGAATCGAGTTATTCAGAGAGGAAATTCGTTTGCCTGAATCTCTGAGTCTCGACTACAACTTCAGTTTCAAACATCGAATAGACTGAAAAGTTTGCGTGAATCTCTGTTTCTGTCCATTGTTCCACCGTCTTTGATCTACCTTGAGACTAAAAAAGAAAGCTCTCTCCTCTAGAGTAAGGATATCATATGTTGTTTTTAGATCTATTATTTATGCTTGTGTTACTTTATCCAAAGTTACATTTCAATGAGGTGCTAGGTTTATGTTTTCTTTTCTATGTTCTACAAGGCCCAACTATGTTATCATGTTTACTGGATGTGGTCGACTAATCAGTTTATGGTCATTTATTTTTGATGGTTTTATTCGTACTTGCATTTAAAGGAAAATATGGGAAAATCAATAATTATGTTACTTTCACTGCCATGTTGGACATGATTCCATTTTTGACCGGGACTGAAGACAGCCCTTCTCTTTACGCGTTGTTTAGAGTTGTTGTACAATTGGATAACCGGCCTGAATGCAACATTTTATGGGTGTTATATTTCATATTTTAGAGTGTTCCAAAGGACGAGGTTCAGAATCGTCGAGTCTGAGGTATTGTAATTTCACTCTTGATGTTATCTTATTTTTCTTTAGGAGATGGCTGATATGCCGAATACTATATAGTCAAAAAATATGTATCTTCGAAAATCAAAGTATAAATAATTAAATTTTCTAAAAAATTATATTTTTATATTAGGTGACTATATAGATATTTCCATGAAAAAAAAGAATAAAATGATAAAAAACCAAAAAATAAAATAAAATAAAGAAAATCAAAAAAGAAAATTCCGAGAAATATATGAAAAATGTAAAACAAAAAACAAAAAAACAGGAAAAACGAAAAAAGGAAAAAAAAAAAAAACAAAAAAAACAAAAAAAAAAATAAAAAAAAAAAAGGAAAAATAATAAAATATAATAAAATATAATAAAATAAAAATAATAAATAAATAATAAAAAATAATAAAAAATAAAAATAAAAAATAAAAAATAAAAAATAAAAAATAAAAAATAAAAAATAAAAAATAAAAAATAAAAAATAAAAAATAAAAAATAAAAAATAAAAAATAAAAAATAAAAAATGAAAATGAAAATGAAAATGAAAATGAAAATGAAAAATAAAAAACAAAAAAGGATAAAAAATGAAAGAACGAAAAAATGAAAAGAAAAAGAGAAAAGAAAAGCAAAAAAAAAACGCAAAAAACAAAAAAAACCAAAAAATAAACACGAATAAAGGAATAAAGCAAAAAAAAAGAAAAAAAAAATCAAAAATGATCAAAAACGAAAAAACGGATCAAAAATGATTAAAAAATGATCAAAACAAAAAGAAAGATAAAAAATAAAAATAAAACGATCAAAAATGATTAAAATACGACAAAAGATCAACAATGATACAAATCGAAAAAAGGATCAAAAATGATCAAAAAAGATCAAAAACGAAAAAACAGTCAAAAACAAAAAATGATAAAAAAAGCAAAAAAGAAGAAGATCAAATATGAAAATAAAATGACGAAAAACGGATAAAAACGATAAAAAAACAAAAAAACAAAAAACAAAAAGAGGATCAAAAACGAAAAAATAATAAAAAACGAGAAAAATGATTAAAAAACGGTTTTTTTCATATAAAGTAATATATTTATATAAAATTATAAAAAAAGGAAAAACTTTGATGAATTTGCAGAGAGGAGGAGGACTCGCCAACTGAGTTGGCGGGACGCAGTCCTCGAGAGGAACTCGCCAACTGAGTTGGCGGGGCGCAGTCCTCGAGAGGCAGCTCGCCAACTCAGTTGGCGGGCCGCTATCCTTCCCACCCTCGCCACTTCGGATACCCTGACTCCTCGGAGACCACCCATCCGACTCCTCCCCTTCTCGGAGACCCCCTCCCTCCCCTCAACTTCCCCCCCCTCCCCTCCCTATAACTACCCTCAAGTCCTCCTCCTCCTCCTCCACACACCAATTCTTCTCCTCCTCCTCCTCCTACTCACAGCACTTCTCCTCCGCCTCCTCCTCATAGCAATCCCTCTGCATCTTATAATCAACATTTTTGGAGATGGCTAATCACAATGACGGTCGTATTCCTGGTGGACCGACTACCCAACTTATTATTAAGCAACGTGAAGACCACATTTCTAGTCGGATATTTACTGACGAGGTAATTTTTGAAATTACAAGTTTTCAAGTTTAGTAATTTACACACAAAATATAATGCATATATTTTTTATAGTTATACGACCATGATCTTGGTTTACGAACCCGGATCCATGTACATTGGCAGACCGAAAAGAATTATCGTACGTGGAAGCTAAATTCGGTCCAAAAGGCTTTGGTGGAATCCTTTGGATTCCACTATATAGATCGTGTTAGATATTTAATCCACGAGCTAAATTCGGTCCTTTGGATTCCACTATCATCATCATGGTTAGATTCATCTGATGAATGACCTTCTTGGATAAATGAAACAATTTGTTGAGAAGAACTAGCACCCGAACTAACATGCTGATATTCAGAAAAATATTCATTATTTCTACTATCTAATGTTGCTGCTACTTTAATAACATATATTTTTATATACCGTGATTGTGAATTAATCTCAAGAATATAATTCCATACATCTTCACTATCTATCAAAAAATAATTAGAAACAAAAAATAGACTTCAGAATAAAATCATAATGAATATAACAACGTTCAATAATATGATTACGTATATTTTCAAAACTAATATTCAGATAAGTTGAAAAAATTATACTTTCTCCTCCTTCGTAATTTAACCCATTTACTTTACCGCCGTGCGAGCATACAATTCTTACGCTACGATCCATGACGGTTGAGAACTTTTGCTACAGGAAACTCAGATAAACTTTAGCTGCAGGCAAAACTTTGACTGAAGTTTTGCTAGTGGCAGAGAGACAGAGAGAGTGTTGGAGACTTTGCTAGAGGGAAGAGAGGAAATATAGTGAGTGCTGGATGATTTGGTTGAGATAGAAAATATATAGAGTGAGAGTGTTGAATGTAATAGCCGTTGTGCAACGGCTATAATGCTTTCCAAGTGTGTGAACGGATCCTTACTCGCCAACTGAGTTGGCGGACATAGTGCAACGGTCACTGCCTCAACCCCCCTAAACCATCACTCGCCAACTGAGTTGGCAAGCAGAGCCTCCAACTCAGCATCCCTCGCCAATTGAGTTGGCGAGCTGCCTCTCGAGGACTGCGCCCCGCCAACTCAGTTGGCGAGTTCCTCTCGAGGACTGCGCCCCGCCAACTCAGTTGGCGAGTCCTCCTCCTCCCTGCAAATTCATCAAAGTTTTCCTTTTTTTATAATTTTATATAAATATATTACTTTATATGAAAAAAATCGATTAAAAATCGATAAAAATGAATTTTTTTGATAAAAAACGAACAACACATAAAAGGATTAAAAAATGACCACAAACGAAATATAAATAACCTAAAACGATAAAATACAATCAAAAACGAAAAAAATCAAAAACAAAAAAATGAAAAAAATTGTTTTTTTTGTCCGAGGAAAAAATACACCCACCGATTCTTAAGGAATAGAATTTTCATGTTTTTTTGTAAATTATTTATTCGGGTAATTATAATTTTCGGAATAATTTTTTCATAGCTTAAACAAACATAATAATATAATCTCACCCTAAATTTTTTCGAGAATAAATTTTTTTTATCGTATACCAAATGCCCCCTTAAGGTTAATTTTTGCATGATTGTGGTACTAGAAAGAGAATTCGTGTTTTGAGTATTTTGCTTTGTACTTATCTTATTTCTGATTTAAATTGGGCTAAATTTCAACTTGATACCCTCAACTATTTGGCAACTTGATATTCTAAACTTTCGAAATAGTCAACTTGATAACCTTAAAAATAAACTTTCGAAAATATTTCCCTCTCTCTTCTCCAGCCCCTCCAACCCTCACACCTCCCCCCCCCCGCCGTCCCCCCTTCTCCGCCGTCCACCCCCTCCCACCTCGCACGCGAGAGCTCCGTCCTCCTGCTCCCGTGCGCCCACTGCTACTGCGCCCACCACTGCCACTCCCCACTAGAGAGAGAGAGAGGGGGGGGGGGGGGGGGGTCGCCGGAGAGAGGAGGGAGAGAGAGAGAATGGGCGGGGTGATTAAGATTCTAGGCGGTGCAGACATTCATTTTGTTTGAAGACTTGCTTTTCAAAGTTCATAATTCACTATGAGATCAAACTATTATGTAAGGGTCTGTTTGGCTATTGTTGGACATTGGTTATGAGATATTTTTAAAATATGGATTGTGAACAGTTATGGATGGTCTAATTTTAGACGATATTTTTAAAATATGGATTGTGAACAGTTATGGATGGTCTAATTTTAGACGATTTTTGTTTTAGAGATGTCTGACGTAACGCTCGAAACTTTAGTGCATGTAGTATTGTATGTCTTTTAGACAAGCTAATTTTGGACAATTTTAAGTAGCAATTATTAAACTAATGTAATTCATATTTGGTAATTCATTAACGAACGGTTCTGTAAGTCTTTTAAAACAATAAAATTACTTATATGCACTATATAAACAAAAGTCCTCTTTAAAAATATATATCATTGTCTTCCCAAACAAAAGCTTATACACTCATATAACTTATAGGTATAAAATGGTTTGGCAAGTAGTAAATCATATATGTTGAGAGCAAAGCATTCATTGCCACATCAAATGGACCGCAAAATTAAAAAACTCACATTTTGGAGGAAGTAACAGTAAAATAGGACATTAAGAGAAACAAATATGAGAAAGAAAAAATATGGTAATATTATTAGTAGTTGTTGTTATATTTTTTGATAAGGATATAAATGGAAGGAAAAAAAAAATAAAAACTCTCAAAACATTTCGTTTATGGGTGTTTACAAAGACACAAAAAATTATACCACACTATTTTTGTGAGGTATCCCCAAATAAAAACTCTCCCGTTCCTCCGTCTCGTACCCCCTTTAGTTGCTCGACTACCTCGGCACGCTCGGCGTCCGCCGCTCCTCCCTCCCCTCCTTCCTCCGTCGCTACCACCAGGTCCTCCACTCCGCCGCCGGAAGAAATAATAACACAATGACAAAGAAAAGAAACCAAAAAAGAAAAAGAAAAAAATAAAAGAACTGTCAACATTTGACATATATGTTAATTTTTAGGACTGTCAAAATTTTGACAGTCCTACCAATTGGAACAACTGTCAAAATTTTGACAGTCCTAAAAATTCAACATATATTTGTAGAACTGTCAAACTTTTGACAGTCCTACCAATTGGAAGGACTGTCAAAATTTTGACAGTCCTAAAAATATATGTTGAATTTCTAGGACTGTCAAAATTTTGACAATCCTTCCAATTGGTAGGACTGTCAAAATTTTGACAGTCCTAAAATTTATTTTCTGTTAATTTATTTTGTTAATTGGTGCGAGGGCCCATTTATTTTGTTAATTTTATGTTTTATTTAAGAAAATATATTTTAATGAAATAAAATTAAAATAAAATAACAGTAAATTTACTGTATCAAAATTTCAAAATTAAAAATAAATAAATAAATTAACTCAGTTGTCGATATGTATCAAAATTTCAAAATATCCTAAATTTATATCCTTAAAATTTGTTAAAGTATTCTGTTATTTAAAATAGTAAATTTATTATTGGTACATTAAATATTTTGTAAAAAAAAATTACCAAAAGTAAAATTTGGAGGTCGAAACATCATTTTTTTGCGATTCTAAAAATTTGTGAAGTCCGTTAAACGGACCGTTTATCCCGAAGTACTTTTCCATACGGTCATTTTGGCTCAAACTGGACCTTATTTCAATCTACCAGTCAAAAGTTATGATACTTTAAAATTTTATATTTTATATTTTTTCCTGTAATATGTACGTCTTACTTCGGATGAAAATTCTCTCTACACGAATTGTGTTACTCTCGTCGAAAACATACAAATCGACCTATTGTGTGACGAAAAACGATTTGAAAAAAAATAGTTATGGCCGTTCGAATTCTGATCGACGGCAGATGTAATATTCGTACGGTAGATTTTTTTTTTGGGGTTTAATGATAACATATTTTATTTTTGATGTTAAACTAAATAAAAAAAATCAAAATCCAAAACTAACTAAAAAGAAAAAAGCTAAAAAAAAAATCCTGACAATTAATTAAAATGAGGACTATCAAAATTTTGACAGTCCTCATTGTTTGTGGGACTGTCAAAATCCTGACAGTCCTAGTTTTATATAAAATTTTCAGTGGGTTAAAATTAGGACTGTCAAAATTTTGACAGTCCACATAGCTTGTGGGACTGTCAAAATTTTGACAGTTCTCATTGTTTGTGGGACTGTCAAAATCCTGACAGTCCTAGTTTTATATAAAATTTTCAGTGGGTTAAAATTAGGACTGTCAAAATTCCACATAGCTTGTGGGACTGTCAAAATTATGACAGTCCTAACAATTTGTAGGACTGTCAAAATTTTGACTGATTATAACAGTCCCGAGTGAATTGCTGATGGCAAACTTGTAATTTTTGATATATATGTTGATATAAAAATTTGGGTAGCCCCAAGTAACTTTTAGGATGACAAACTTATAAATTTTGGTAAATTTTCAGTGGACTAGTCGCAAGTAAACTTTGTAGTGCCCTTATAAATTCCCATATTTTAGCGTTATAAAAGTTGAAATTCCGTTGATCTCGGTCCCGTTCTCCTTTTTCTGATTCCCCACATTTTTTTTCATTCCCATCAAAGTCCCTCCCCTCCCTAAAATTTTCATCCCTCAAAAACCCTACTAGACCCCCGAGCTCTCCCCCTCCTCTCTTTCTTTCCTCCTCTCTTCCTTGCCTCATGTGCCTTCTCTCCTCCTCTCCCCTCAGATCCCTCCTACCACTGCCAGACCTCAATACCGTAACCCTAATTTTCCTTCCTTCTCTATCAATGGAAGAAGAACTGGAGATGGACGGACGAAGGACACGAAGGAGATGGACGGACGAAGGACACGAAGGAGATGGAGACGGCATCGAGAGCCTCCACCACTTCCTCAAGTCCTCCACCAAGACCCTCAGCTCCTCCGATGTCACCTCCCTCGTTGACGCCTCCATTGGGATCTTCTTAATTTGGAACGGCAACTTTTGGGTCTCCCATGCCCTCTACCATGGAGAATTGGTTAGAGTTTCTAATTGTAGAGGAGAAGCCGACGGTGGAGCTCGCGAAAAGGCGTCAATGGCCTCGACGAGGTCATCTTGGGAGAAAGTCAGGGGTTGTTCTGTCGAGGTTCGCCTGATTCTCTTTGCAATTTATTGTTTGCGATTATAGCAATAGAGCTGGATATGATCGATTTACATCTGTTAAGTTTAATTGCCCAAAGAACACCAAGTGCAATTTTCAGATTAATGTCTGATGCTAATCTGACAGCATAAACTGGAAGTTTCTATAGGTATTGTAGTATCAAATAGGGGAACTGACACCTTGCTTTGAAGTTTCTATTAAAGCAAGCACCAAAAAATTCAGAACACTGGAAGACTGGCCTAGTATGATAAGACTGTTTCCATATTATTAGTACCTTGGTTTTTTTAATCTCTTGTTATCTCGGAGGCACGGACACTTGGAAAATCTTTGACAATTTCCATATTGCGTCTTTGACTAGCGAGCTTTGTAGATACTTGAAAAAGTATATAGTTGACATGTCATAAAATAATGCCAAGCATTCTTTTTATCTTAATTTAATCTTTCACTTGCAGATATAACAGTATCAACACATATAAGCAATCAAAGCTTTCTAACATATTGCATGCTAATGAACTCTGTAGATGCTTGAAGGTATTCTCAGCTCTACAATTTACATTTAATTAGGGTTTATAGTTGAAGCTGTATCAGATAAACTATAATATCTATTAGATCAGCTCTTGACATCCAAGTTCTAGCATTTTTCTGTGCTGCACTCGATGAAACCTAAATCAGGATGTTCAAACATCCTTACAAGATGTGTCTGAAAATCGGTTCCATTTTTCTGTTGCAAAAAACTTCCATTTCTTTATTCTTTTATTTTTCTTCTAAAAATCGGTTCTAGGCGGATGCCAAGTGCCCGCCTAGGCGTCCGATTAGTGCCCGCTCCCAAATATGCTGGTTTTTGGTTTTATGGACAGTTTCAATAGTTTTTTTCTTTGAAATATATTTATCGTAAAGGTATTGTCAGCTTGTGAGATACTAAAAGTTCAACTGGATTCTGGTGTGAGCATGTCCTTTAATTGAAAATTTGCTTTGACATGTTATTATTACTTATGTAAATTCAATTGTTTTAAAACAAAACCGATCCTATACTACCAAGCGGTCAGTGTAGTTAAGCTAGCTACTTTAAAGAGGATCAACCGATTGGTAGTCAAATGACCTTGACATGCAATTTGCATCAAAAGTTTTTTGAACTCTTTATCTTAAAATGCAAATAAAGGCAACAATACAAGATGTGTTACGTGTTCAATCTTACTCGGTAGAATGATCTTCTAATTCATTATTTGCGGATGAAGTATTCTACACAAGGACTGCTTTAGTTGTTTCTCCTGTACTCAGTGTCACTACCACAAATTTGTTTGTTCATACTTTTAATTCTTTTCTGTCTCTAGAATTTTTTTTTTTTTTTGGGGGGGGGGGGGGGGGGGGGGGGGGGAGACTGGTGATTCTACATCATGCTGGACACCGAACCGAAATTAGGTACTGGTTCCTGCCATAATGTTAAATTATCAAAATTGTGTCCAAACATGATGGTACTTGCAGTACCTCTAAATGAATCTCGAAAAGTCTTGTAAGCTTTGAATCACTAATTGGAACATGTGAATTATTTCCAGCTAATGCACTAATGCTCTTTCCTAATGCACTCAATGATAGGTTAATAGACTTTGCCTCTTCTAGTGTATGCCCTTTATCTAGATATAGAAATAAGCATTTTTATCTCTTCAGATTTTAAATAATTATCATGCTAGTCATTTGTTCTTTATGGGTGTAATTTTGCAGCAGGTAATGCTTAGAATTCTTGAGAAAGATGGCATCTTGGGGCTCTATGCTGGATACTCTGCTACATTGTTAAGAAAATTATTATGACAACTTGAAAGAAGAAAATTATGAGAAGGGTGATCAAAAGAAAGGTATCTGGGACTAAAGTAAAGGCTGTTGATGCTATTAAGGAATAAACCACTAATAAAAGTGATAATGCTGCAGTTTAAGTGCAGAAAGCAAAGGACGGGGAAGAAATAAAGGAAGAAATTGGAACAAAGAATACTGGCATAGTTGGGATTAGTAAGGAGAAAACAGCAGATGAGCCTAAAAGAGTAGCTGCTGAGAAGGAAAGCATAGATGAAAAAAAACTGAAGGCTAAGGAAGGTAGCAAAGATGGTGCATCTAATGATTAGAATTTGAAGTCCGAAAAGAGTGGGTCAAAAAGTAGTGCAGAGGCCAAACCTGAATCTAAACCAAAGTTGCTCAAGGAAGTGAAGGAAAAAGTCAAAGTCGAAGAGCCCCCAGAACATCCAGAATTATTTCTGCAAACGAAACGATGTAAAGAGTCAAGAGTTTGTTGCTTTATACCTTGACAGCTCTCTTTGCCAAAAGTAAACTTGCATAATTATTTTTGATATTTAACTTGCAGATTCGTACAATGGCCCTCTCATTGGATGGTCTTTTTGATTATAATGATAAAGATAATGAAGAATCAACATTTGAGGTTCATACTTCCTTTTCCTATGCATCTACTATATCATTTTTTATACTGACATGGATTGGTCGGAATCACATTTCGAGCCTTATTTATGATTCTCTTTTCCTTTATTTTATTTTATTTTAATTTAATTTAATTTCTTTCTTTTGCAGTTTTGTTTATATAACATGTGAGTGGGGAAGTATCATTTCTCTTTTGACATTTCTTGTTTACCTGATGATAGTTAATTTCTTCCCTGTTTGGTCCAATCTACATTACATGTTGTAGAGGTTATAAAATTTGATGCTTCATTTTTTGCAGATATATCATATATAAGATCTATTGACATGGTGATGCATCCTTATGTTTTAATCTATCTTATATGAGATGTTATATATATCTTATGTAAGATGCTTTGACAATTTTCTCAAAGCACTTCTCATCTGATTCATGAACTACTCTTTATGTATAACATTTTCGTGCAGCTTTCAATATTTGTCGAGTCACTCAATGAAATGCTTCAATACCAGATGGGTTGGCGACTTTTGTCATTTTTGGAAGTAAAAGCTAAAGGATCATTTAGTCTATTTTTTTAATCAATTACTTGTTGTCATATATCAAATTATTTAGTCTTTTGTTTTCTGAAGTTCAAGAATGGCTCTTATAACCCACAACAAGATCTGGAAGAAATAATCAACGATGAAATGGAAGATGTTTCTCCTTCAAATAATGGGAGTTAAGGAGGCAAGTATACTAATAACTTTACTGATTCATATTTATATCTATTTCCTTGTTGGAATTTTCATCTTAACATTTATTTATTTGTTTCTTTATATATACATACTAGCAAAAGTTACCTGTGAACCGCACAGTTCCCGAATATATCTATTTACAGTTCCCGAATATATCTATTTAATGTAATCTGGATTCAAATAACAATCAAGACACAACATGCCTACTGGTATGGCTTTGCTCAAAATTAAGAACCATATATATTTGTTTTATATTTCCTTGCTTATAATTTCAACATACAAATGAGGAGCATGGAGTTGATATGGACGAGGCGAGACATACACATCACTTGTGTCAAAAAGTAGTTGACAATGATCCTGATACTCATATAAGGAGACTACTTGGAAAGACTGTATGATGAATTCAATATAGTAATGATTGGTCAGCCTATAGTTGCTATGTAATTTTGCACAAAAGAGAATTTTACATTCCATTGTTTGTGTTACAGAGAGAGATGACAACTGAGTAAGTCCAGGAGAAGATGGATGTGCACATAAGGCTTATAAGAAAATGCAACCAGGTGCCAGAGTGGTGGTTCATTTGCATCCTTATTGCCAACATTGCCGTGACAATCTTCACTTGCGGGTACTACATCGACCAGATTTAGCTGCCATAGTGGGGTGTGTTGCTAGCCTGTGGCATAACAATTTTCTTTACTCCCTAGTGGGATCAACCACAAACTAGGTATTTGATCACTACTTCATCATAATAATGTATTAAATAGTTCATAATTCTTGATGGATAAAATAATAATGCAACTCCTGGATTGAACATCTTCACCGAGTACATCATTGCTTTTTAACTTTTATAGCTGAAATCAAGAATTAGTCATACACCAGATCAATAGATTGATGACTGTGTGTTAGCAAGAAATTAAGGAAACTTAAATTAGCAAGCAAGTTTATTTTTATATAATATCTTTATTATTGAACACAATTATTTTTCCAACCGAGCAGCGATACAAATACACACACCATTTTTCTATGTCCGTGTAAAATAGGCCATCACTGAAACTTTACTAATCAGCTTCCAATTTTTTCTCATGATATGCAAGAGCCATACTTCTTGTTTCAAGATATGCAAGCGCCATACTTGTACCTTTTTTGCAGTTTCAAGATATGCAAGCGCCATACTTGTGCCTCCACCAATTCTCAGCCGTGGCATTGGGTAGCAGGTATTGTATTTGATTGCTTCTAAAATACAATATTCATCATTTCAGTTGTATCCAGTTCAGATCTGAAAATTCTCGAAGGAGAAAGCATGTAGCAGTCCAACAAAGTATTCTAATTCACTGCATGTAGTACACAGAGCGAACTGACTTTATGGATGTGATTAATTAGCTACATTTTGCTTTTGGTATATTTGAATTTTAAGTTGTTTATAGTGGATCCAAGATTTTTTATAGCACATGTCACGTCCCGATTTCGTGGAATTGATAGTCGTCCCTGGACGTGATACCTAAGTTGCGCCATGCACAAGGCCATGGTATTTGATACAACGAGCACACATTTAGAATACGCAGAATAATTGAACACCATATTGAAATGAGGAAAAGTTTCCTTTATTTATAATGAACATCATTTATAAACTCTTGAACATGTACAAAATGTTGCCTCACGGACTTATAAAAGTGGACGAAAAATGAGATAGCTGTCCTATACATTACATCTTTTACTAAAATTCAAAAGATAAGACCTTAAGGCGAGACTATCGTCTTGCCACGGAGCTGCATAAGGTATGTACACGATCTCCGGAACTTGAACACGCTTCAAAAGGGCACGAACATGACGCGTCGGTTGATGGACTGATTGAGAAGTCGCCTTAGTTCCTCGCAGGATTACCTTGGCGCGAAGAACCTGTTGCAACGAGGGTCAATACATCAAAATGCACTGGTGAGGGCGAACTAACCCAACTTACCAAATCGACACGTTATTCATGTGAAGCATGCAAGTTATTATATGGTCTTTCTATCTTGCCTTAGTTCAAGTTACAAGCATATGATATATATGAAACGACTGAAATAAATGCATCATTGTGTCATGACTTTTACCTGTCGTTGACGCATCCACCTGCACAAGACTTACCATGTCCTGCCAAGAAGACATCGTTAGCTTGAACAGTCAAATGTAAACATATGGGTGACTGGTGCCACAAGCCATATTGGACGAGTTATAGTCTCATGGACGAAAATGGGTACAATGCAGGTAGCGAGCCCCGCTGCACGCCATTTACGTCCGATTCAAACGACTATCCTACTGTTCCGTTTGGATCGGATCGGTCCCAGGTAAATTGCATAGTAAAAAAGTATTTTACACATAGCACAGTAATAGAAGAATATGTTCTAGCTAGAATTGAAACACGATAAAAGCACATTCTAAGCGAACTAGCATGCAGCAATGTGATCGTTCACAATTTGGTTTGACAAGCATCAAGTATTCCAAGTCTATTCTATTTATTTATCTTGATATATTTTAGTTATTATGGTATCGTTGATCGAAATAATATCAAGAGAGAAAGATTATTAGGTGTGAAGACTTGGAAGAATGATCAACTAATCGAAATTATAGCCACTCACAAGTTGGCGGAGAGAGGAAAATGAAGGAGGTTCTTCAAGACTCCTCTCGTGCGACGTCTATACGATCACCTGCATTGTCACGAACAGACGATCAATATCATTTCTTCTCTTTTTACCATAATCGAAACGAAAGCGAAGTTCAACGAACGAAAACAAGAAAATATATCAAAACCGTTCAAGAAAACTCAAGTTCAAGAACCAACTCGAAAGCAACAATGCGACATCGAAAATGTAAGAAAATCCACAGCGGAGAGGTCCCTCTTGACGCTGCCGCTAAGTCCGTCCTTGGGACAGTCCACTGAATATGGGAGTCGATTCCGAAAAAGCCAATCCATAACGAAAAAATGATCTTGATTCAATCTCCCGATCGAACGATACCGAAAGTATTTCTTAGTTGCGCTCCCCGAAAAGGGGGAACGTGACACTACATCCTAACCCACTAATAGGAAGTTTCGTCCTCGAAGCTTAGGAATAGAGCCTACTACTAAGAAAACAAGGAAGAAATTTTTTTCTTCATCTCAGACTCAAGTTCCCATGTCGACTCCTCGACCGAATGATTCTTCCATAGCACACGCACGAGAGAAAACGAACTTCGAAGCTGATTCTTCTTACGATCCAAGATCTGTACAGATTGTTCGACATATGACAAGTTTGCCTTCAAGTCTAGTTGACCAAAATCTACCACATGGCTCGGATCGTACACGTACTTCCTAAGCTGTGACACATGGAAGATATCATACACCTCTGATAATGACGGTGGCAGGACAATCTGATAGGCGACTGGGGCGACTCTCTTGAGTATCTCGAAACGGGTCGACAAATCTCAGACTTAGCTTCCCCTTCGCTCAGAATCTCGTGACTTCTCGCATGGGCGAGACTTTGAGAAACATGTGGTCTCCTTCTAAGAACTCAAGAGGTCAGCGGTGAGTGTCGGCATAGCTCTTCTGCCTACTCTCAGCCACCTTTATCCTGTCACGGATCAAGCGAATCTTCTAAACGGTTTCTTCAACCAGTTCCTGGCCGAGAACCTGTGGGTGTCGGCATAGTTCTTCTGCCTAACCTTTATCCTGTCACGAATCAAGTGAATCTTCTGAAACTCACGGGCTTACAAAAGTGGACGCAAAATGATATAGCTTTCCTGTACATTAGATCCTTTTACTAAAACTCAAAAGATAAGATCTTGAGGCGAGACTATCGTCTTGCCATGGAGCTGCATAAGGTATGTGCACGAGCTTCGGAACTTGACCACGCTTCAGAAGGGCACGGACAGGGCTCTCCAGTTGATGGACTGGTTGGGAAGTCGCCTTAGTTCCTCGCAGGATCGCCTTGGCACGGAGAACCTATTGCAACGAAGGTTAGTACATCGAAATGCACTAGTGAGGGCGAGCTAACCCAACTTACCAAATCGATAAGTTATTCATGGGAAGCATGCAAGTTATTATGTGGTCTTTCTATCTTGTCTTAGTTCAAGTTACAAGTTCACTATATATGAAACGACTGAAATAAAAGCGTCACCTTGCGATAACTTTTACCTGCCGTCGACGCATCTACCTGTACAAGATTTACCATGTCCTTCCCTACCAAGAAGACATCGTTAGCTTGAACAGTCAAATGCAAACATATGGGTCACTGGCGCTACAAGCCATATTGGACGAGTTAGTCTTATGGACGAAAATGGGATACAACGCAGCTAGCGAGCCTCGTTGCTCGCCATTTGCGCCCGATTCAAACGATTATCCTACTGTTCCGTCCGGATTGGATCGGTCCCAGTGCCCCGACGATCGTCCGCAGGAACCCGAAAACCTTGAACACAAGTTGTCGGTGACAAAGCGACGTCTAAAAACTAAGTTATCAAACGAAGCAATTCAATACAACATAAATCATAAAACAAGCATATGGCATAATCCGAATAGCATAGTCTTCTTGTTCAAGTGAATTGCATAGTAAATAGTGTTGTACACATAGTACAGTAATAGAAGGATATGTTCTAGCTAGAATTGAAACACGATAAAAGCACATTCTAAGCAAACTAGCATGCATCAGTGTAATCGTTCATAATTTGGTTTGACAAGCATCAAGTATTCCAAGTCTATCCTATTTATTTTATCTTGATATCTTTTAGTTATTATGATATCGTTGATCAGAACAATATCAAGAGGGAAAGATTATTATGTGTGAAGACATGGAAGAATGATCAACTAATCGAAAGTATAGTCACTCACAAGTTGGTGGAGAGAGGAAAAGGAAGGAGATTCTTCAAGACTCCGTTTGCGCGACGCCTATACGATCGACTACATTGCCACGAACAGACGATCAATACCTCCTTTTCTCTTTTTTCCATTATTGAAACAAAAGTGAAGTTCAACGAAAGAAAACAATAAAATCTATCGAAAGCGTTCAAGAAAACGCAAGTTCGAAAACTAACTCGAAAGTAATAAGGTGACAGTAAAAAGTCAAAAATATAGTGCCATGCTCTGCATGGAGCACTATGATGTCTAGGTTGGCTCGAAGAAAGCCAGTTGGACTTGGGTTATACGGAAGGATTAATTCAGAAGGCTATGAGATCGTGTTCGGAAGTTCCTTGAGATATATGTGAGTGGTGTTGGTTCTTTTAATATGCATGCTTAATAAAAATGATTACTTGATGCGGTGTAGTTGCTATAACAATGATGTCATGAAAGAAACCACAAAAGATAACAAAGATAATAAACACATGTCTATTAACCTGCTGTTGTTTTAGAATGCGTATTATATATATATTGTGATAACAAATGTCGAAACTTTGTGTTGGCAATTATGTTAAGTCCCAAGGATTGGGCGGTGAGTATGCCGGCTACGGCTTGAAGAGATTTCGGTAACACAAAATAGTAATGCCTCGGTCCCGTTGCTGAGAGCGGTGAAACTGTTGCTGAACGCGGTATGGCCTAGCGACGGGATTTGTCGAGTCGGATAACAATAGACAAATGAGAACTGTGGTATTTCAATTCGGCTTATATTATCATGCATTTTTTTTTTTTATAGCTAAGTTGCATATGTATGCATGATCATGGACAACATGTGCACAAGGTAGATTCCTCGAACGGCAATCCGGGGACCACTGACCCGTTTGACTTGGGAGGAATAAGAGCATGTGCTAGTTGTACGGTGATTCAGAAACCTCCAAGTGAGCTCGCTACCCAATGGGGAGGGGAGCCGTCTAACCACTCTAGTCCAAGTTGACGCAAAGTCAGTGACCTTCATGTAGACATGGTGTATGCTAACAATTTCTTAAGCAGGCAAAGTAAGTTATTACTCATTTAAAGTGATGGCTAAACGACCGTGGATAAGAATCACTGAAGGGTGATAACAATACATATTTTACATAATTGTGGAATATGAGTAATATGCATGCTTTAGATTGCTCTTAGTTATGAATAGCTATATGCTGCCTTATTGTCCCTTACAAATTACTGCATGCCTGCTTTACATTATTGTAGCTATGAATTGTAATTGACCCTAAGGCAACAGATCAAGATCACACTTAATAATGTTCCTATCACATGATTACTTAGTGTTGATTTTAGGGGAATGGGGTCAGCCCTCTCGCCAGTACATGTGAAGTACTGATCCACGTTTGTAGGCACAATTTCAGGTTCACAGTTGCATGGACACATCTTAACAAATTTTGAGGCATCGCAGGACTATTGGGTGTGCTGAAGCTGTTCTTTTGGAGATGATGATTTTTGTTATACATGGCATAATGTATGGAACAAGGCATTCGTTGTACCCGTGATGTTGTAAGCCGATACTATCAAAATTCGACCAATTAGCGACGTTATTAGCGACGTCACAAAATAACGTCGCTAATTTTTATAAATTTAGCGACTCCATAAAAAGATGTCGCAATATGTTGCAAACAACGACGTTTAACGACATTTACCGACTACTTTCAGTATTGAGGGAATAAACGACGCTATGAGTCGCGGAACATCGCTATTTTTTTGTAAACATCGACGTTTAGTGACGTTTAATACACGTCGCTAATTTATTTAAAAAATAGCGACGTTTGGCGACTTATAATACATCGCTACTATATTTAAAAAACAGCGACGTTTAGCAACGTTTCATAAGTCGCTAATTTTTATTTACTGCGACGTTTAGCGACGTATCATACGTCACTAATTTATTTCAAAAACAGCGACGTTTAGCGACGTATGACACGTCGCTAATTTTTCTTTACTGCGACGTTTAGCGACATCAATTGAGACGATGCTAAAATATTTTTATATAGGGTGTAGATTTTATTTTTCCCAATTGATTCCCAAATTTTCGTAAATTCCCCCCCCAACGAACTCTCCCTTCCCTCTGGCGACTCGACCACGCGGACCCCTTTGTTCCTCTCCGGCGACCCCGTCCTCTCCGGCGACTCTCTCCCGGCCCCTCTGATGAACTCTCCCTTCCCTCCGACGACTCGACCGCGCGGTCCCGTGCTCCTCTCCGGCTACCCCTTCCTCTTCTCCGACAACCATGTCCTCTCCGGCGATCCCATGCTCCTCCCCTCCTCTCCCCGTGCTCCTCCCCTTCGACCATCATCAACATCATAATCACACAGCTACGTGCCACTGTGTGGATCCTCCCCTCTGGTGATCCCGTGCTCTTTCCCTCATCTTCCCGTGCTCCGGCTCCTCACCGCCTTCGACGCCCTCCGCGTCGGCTTTTCAGTCAGTCAACACCCTCCTCGGTCAGGTAAACCCTAACCCTAAATATCCTAACACGACCCTAACTAACATTGACATGGACACACACCCTAATTATCTTGATACTGACACGGACAATCTGACACTAACATGGAGTGTGTTTGAAAATGGAGTTTATGTGTGGTGGCAAAAAAAATGATAGCCTATTGGAAATGAACATTATATGATATGCCTAAATTTGATTGCATAATTAGAAAATTTAGTTAATATGGAAATTTGGTTGCATAATTAGGAATTTGGATGGTACAATTAGATGGTGGGCTAGTGTCAGTTTGTTCTATCATCATATGTTGTTATCAGGTATGACAGGACGACGCAGAGCATTCGACAGGTCCCGAGGTAGACAAAGTGCTCCTCCGGTACTGCCTACTGGTTCTGGATCCTCGTCGTCAAGTACTCCAGTATATCGACCAACCACATCTCCGACTGCGACGACGTTACGTGGCAACACTCCTGGGACGAGTAGTTCCATGCCTGAGACTACTCCCTCGTCTAGCGTTCCTCTTGCTGACGGAGCCATGGAGCCATATGAGCAGATGGCGGAGGTTGAGCCGACGCCGTCTCCGTATCAGTGAGATCCGTATCAGCTAGATCCTTCATGCACACTTTCGGACAAGACGAGGACGGAGATTTGGGCCGACGGTACAAAGTAAGTCAATTAGTTGGTTTATCATCATATATATCGTGTATTTCTTTATTCATCATATATTCACTTTTTTATGGATATAATTATCACTGTATAGATATCGTCCCTCTTCGGTACAGAAACGCTTGTGTCACTTTCTGAAGTATAACTATGGTGGCCCTTGGATCAACTACTCTGATGCTCTGGAGAAGAAAAAGACGTTCTAGTTTGCGTACTTTAAGGTAAAAGTATATTTGGTTTTAATATCAATCATCTAATTTATGCATATTATATAACTTACTAAATTACTTCTTGTAGCAAACATATTTCTATCCACCGCACTGGGCCGAGTTGATCGAGCAGATATTTTTTGTCGTCGTCGCCAAGATGATCCGTGATGCTATGGATGACCAGAAGGCTCGTGATCGTGAAGGAAAATCTATCCAAGGTTGGATCACGCTTGAGCAATGGACTGCGGTGAGGGCTAGATTTGACGATTTAAGGTACAAGGAAAGGTCTGAGAAGGCCAAGTCGGCTAGGAAGAAGGCAGCAAAGTGGTGTGGTGGCTTGATTCCGATGAAACATTTTCGTCGTTTGGTATGTTCTTTATGTCAGATATATTATTTTAATACAAGTACGATAAAATAGTAGTAGGATAAAATGCTTAATTTTAGTACTAAATAATATATTTTTAACAAGTATAGAGGGTTGGGGATGCCAACATGGTGACCATCTTCTTGACCAACCATCGGAAGGACGGGAAGCTCATTGATGAGAGGGCCTCGCAGAGCTATATAAGTATTACTTTACTTTGTGTTAATTTTAATATAACTTAAAAATATGCAAATAAATATCAATGTAGTTAGTAATAAGTACCTTAACATTAGCAATTATCGAGTATCCATACTTTTCTAGGCCGAGTATCTTAGGCTTCGTGAGCGGGCGACTGCTAGTGCTCCTATAACGGGAGGATACTTTCTCATTGCCCTCTAGGTCCGTCGGTGGATGAGCTGTGGGTGACCGTCACTGGTGGTCTCCAGAGGGGTACGTACTACGGTACGGGATCCTATGGCGCCCTTGTTGCGATGCAGTCCTCTAGGGCCTCCTCTGTAAGTGCGTATTTTCCACAGCCCTCGCAGGCGTCTGTCCGAGTCCAGGAGACCGTTGACCGTCAGATTGCGTCTCTCTGTGATGAGTTGCTATGAAGGAGCAGCCACCGTCTCAGCCACAGACGGACGATGTGATGCTCAACGCACGATTTGATACGCTTGAGCACAACATCATGGGGCTCAGGGATATGACCGAGAGGATGAAGTGTGTTGTTACTGATCTTAGAGTGTCGACCGAGCGCAGTGTGACGGAGCTGCATGCACCACAGCTGTCCATGGGCGAGAGGTTGACGATGATGCAGGATTCAATGGCTGATAGCAGTATGTGGCTGTTATCTACCATGGATTCATATAACTATTGACTTACAATGTTGGAGCAGATACGTCTTCCTGGTGCGCCTTCATCGACACCGACCACCGACGTTATTACCTTCTTCATCGACATCGGTGTCGATTTTACGGGAGCAGTATGAGTTGTTCTTATCCCTGGTGCGCGTCGATGCTCATCCTCCTCCAGATCCGCAGTAGTCCTAGTTAGGACAGTTTACTGGTTGTTTGTGTTTTGACCCATGATATTGGGTCATTTATGAATATTATACATTTATTGAGGCTTTCAGACTTTATTTCTTGCACTCATTTGTGTGGATATTTATTGCATTCTTTAAGACGGAATTTTTTTGAGACTCGGTTTGTAATTCCACTGTGTCATTTTTTTTTTCAAACTTTACTTTATTATTCATATTAAATGTATGTGAATTTACTGGTATTGAGTGTTCCACCGAAGGGGTCGGCGAACACAGGAAATTCAACGGAGGGTTGCTCCGGGTCTATTTATATAAATTGTAAATTCCTAAACTGCATATTGGTTTGGAAACCATTTTATATTCAGTTTTTTTATTTTTTTCACTGAAAATTTAGCGACGTTTAGCGATGTAATTAAACATCGCAGATACTGACACGGACAAACTGACTCCGGATCTCCACCGCCTTCGACGCCTCCCCCGTCGGCTCTCCAGTCAGTCAACCCCCTCCTCGGTCAGGTAAACCCTAACCCTAAATATCCTGATACGACCCTCACTAGCATTGACAAGGACACACCCTAATTATCTTGATACTAACACGAAAAAACTGACACTAACATGGAGTGTGTTTGAAAATGGAGTTTGTGTGTGATGACAAAATATGATAGTCTATTTGAAATGAACATTATATGATACGCCCTAATTTGATTGTATAATTAGAAAATTTAGTTAATATGGAATTTTGGTTCTATAATTAGGAATTTGTGTAGTACAATTTGATGGTGGGCTAGTGTCAATTAGTAGTGTATATGAGTGCATGCTGTGTCCAAGTGAGATGTGTGTATCTGTATATATTTGAGTGAGGGATGAGTTAGCTAGTGAGGGTTAATATATATATATATATATATATATATATATATATATATATATATATATATAGGTATAAATATGTGTTGAGTGTCAAGAGTGAGGGGCCTAGAGTGTATGTTGGTACCAAGTGTCAAGTAGAGTTAGTGTCATGGGTATTTGAGAGTGTATCCTAATGTCAAGATACAATAGAGTATCAATGTGATGTTGTGTACCATGATATGTGATATCTACATGATACTCAAATACCTAGATAGTTGTGAGGATCATTCACCGTTAGAGGTGGTTACAAGACTGTTGAACATCAAGTCTGATTATAACATGTCGTAAGAATGATAGATGAGTTGAATCAGCTGTGGGAAGTAGGCGTCAACACGTGAGAATGTGGAGTTGGCATATAATTATGGAACATATCATGCTAAGATCGTGTTATCCAGGTGAGACGGTACTGGATCCTATGGCGCCTATGTTGCATCGCAGTCCTCTAGGACCCCCTCTGCCAGTGTGCATATCCCACAGCCCTCCCAGGAGTCGGTGCGAGACTAACATGGGAGAGTTGACCATCAGATTGCGTCTCTGTGTGACGAGTTGATGCAAAGGATTATGGAGCAGCCCCCACCGCAGACGGACGATGCGACGATCATAGCACGTTTTGATTCGCTTGAGTGTAGCATGATGGAGCTGAGGGATCTGGCCACGTCGACAGAGTGCAACGTGACGACGCTGTAGGGGTCGCATGTAGCCATGGGTGATGTACTGACGAGACTGCAGACTATACAGGTCCGCTGACATCGATATCTACATCGACTGTACTGACTCCATCTGGTGCCGTGATGCTTTCACATGAGCAGTTTGACGCGCTATTATCCCAAATTCGCGACGGTGTAACTTCTCCTGATCAGCAGCAGTTGTTCTTTGGATATTTGTGTATTGGCCCATTCATGGGTCTTTTATTATTATTTTCATACAACTTTATTGTGTGGCTAGATACTTTTATTGTGTTACTCGATGGGGATATTTATTTTATACTTTTATCCATTTATTTCAGAATTTTATCCATTTTATTTCATATACTTTTGTGTGCAATTTGGTGTTGAGTGTGAATGTACCGGTGTTGAGTGTTCCACCAAAGGGGTCGGCGAACCCAAAAAATTCAACAGAGGGTTGCTCCGGGTCTATTTCATAATGAACTGTGATATTGCAAGGATATATGACAAACTGCAAGCATATAATTTGACGTCGCTAAATACGTCGCAACTTTTATTTCATATTAATTTTTTTTTGTAATTTAGCGACGTTTAACGACGTCCACTTGACGTCGCTAAATACGTCGCTAACTGATCAGAATGTTGCTATTTTTGTCTCTAAACGTTGCTAAATGGCTGACATGACAGTATTTACCAGGTCAGAAAATTTTTGCTAAATGTGTTGCAAACAGACGCTAAATAGAAAAAAATTAGCGACGTTTAGCGACAAACGACACGCCAAAACGTCATTATAGCGACGTTTTGCGAAGTTTTTTCTGTCAGCAACTAGCTAAAATGCAACTTCACTGAAATGTCGCTAATTACGTCGCTAAACTTTTTTAGTGTCTTGTTTATGTCATTTAGCGACATTTTCAAACATCGCTAATTTGACTTATTCTAGTAGTGCGAGTTGGCAAAGTTCATTGTAAACCTTGATGACATGTAATTCAAGTTGGATATTGAGAGCTTTTTGTAATCCATTCAATATTAATAAAAGAGATACTTCCTTCGTATATTGTCGTGACTTCAATTTGCCTGCTTATTTCTGCTGTAATGTTGTTGTTTTTGAGATGTCATAGATTGTTGATCTTCATGCCTTGTACAAGCGCAATCCCCGGCTTGTAAGGCATCACGCCTTGATGGGGACGATTTCCTGCGGGAGCATTGGCGTGGAGATCTCACGTTCAGCGAGGGTAAGTCGATCATGCGGGAGATCGGTGCATGACAAATTGGTATCAGAGCACAGCTTTACGTCCCTGGATTCGATTCATTTCAATCAAAGTTTCTTCTGCGATTACTCAACGTTGCTTCCTCGAATTATTCAAGGATTGCTTCTGCAAGTATTCAAAGTCGCTTCAGCTATTATTCAAAATTTGCTTTCGTGATTGTTCTTAGTGCTTCCACATGTATTCTGAGTTGCTTCGGTTGAAAGTTCTTCGACCCTTGCTTACACTCACTGGATGTTCCATACAATAAGTCTAAATATGTTACGATGTCATAAGAGAACTTATTGATAGTAATGATGCCAGGAAACGCCAACGATGAAATGATGCATTAATAAACTAGTAATCTGTGATTGATGCTTGTAAGTGGGATTCAGAGAAATGATTGATGGGTGGCAATATGTAGTGGGTAACGGTTTGGTACGCCAAGGAGAAGTCGACAGTAATATCGGTGATAGGAACAACAACAATTGAGTTGATCAACACGTGGGTTTAGTTATATTTCAGAATGGGACAATTGGTATGGTATTTGTGGTCGACAGAGCCACCAAGGGAAGGATAGCTTGGTACAAATGTTGAATCGGTGTAAGAACATAATTTTGTGAGAATGGCTTGGTTCTTGAGTAGTATATCATTTATTGCCCCGATTTTGTTGTTGAGCGCGATGGTCCTGTTGTAGAGCGCATAGTGGGCTAGCATATAGAATTTTCGAGTTAGAACTAAACAATAGGAAAATTATGCTATGCGGTTATGTGACTCGAATGTCCCTTGATAAGTTGGATTCAGATGATTTATAATAGACGGTGGACGAAAATCTCTATGTTGGATAATGGAAAGCATACGAGAATGCCTCGGTTGGGAACAACGATATTAGTTATATAAATGTTAGACAATGATGAAAATCAGTCAGTTGGATGTCATGTTGAAATAGTATTTTGGTTGGAACACGGGTATTGAACGATGAAGAGAATTTGAATAGTTGCGAATAACGATTGGAGCAATTTCAATTGAAATCGATAACCGGTTGCGTGCTCGGATGGTTACTTAGTTGTTATAAGAGGCTCACAGAAAAATGAGACATTGGAAAATATAAAACATTGATTCCTTGGTTGGGAATAGCGACGGAATGTTTGACATGTTGAGAGGGTGGCTTGAACCGTTTGGGTAAAAAATTCAGTTTTGGTAGCGATAGTAAGGTACACTGTTGGAGACTTATGGAGAAAACGATATGGACCGTATAGTAACTGGAAAATTTGTAACTGGTCGGATAGAAACTTTATGTTGCATAAAATATGTTGGAGGCATATGAGAATTTTATAGGTCATTTACAGATGACAAGAATTTTTGGAGAATGGTGCCCTTGGCTCAGTGTGTAATTTCAATACATACCTAGTTCAAGGATGTTACCAAAAATACGAAAAATGTTCTTGACGGTGATGGATAGTTGGATATACGTGCATGACCTCGAAGGATCGAGATGCGTCACGAAATAAGGAATGTTGACCCTGGATATGTTGGTTGCATGAATACTGGTTGACCAGTCGATAAACCCGTTAGATTAAACCAGAGTATTTGGTGCAAATTTATAAGGATGTTCTTGCGAGATTGCGAGTTGTGAGATACCAATAAAGTTTGAGATATAGCAAGTTAGGATGGAAACTCGGGATAGCTATTGTCGGTAGAAAGATTGGGTGCACAGATAGCAATCGGTTAACGAACCAATCGTATCGAATCTTAAAGTAAAAGTATGATCTCGTCATAATGATTAGATGGTACCAGTGTGGAAGCTGAATGATCGTTAGATGGGTGTATAACCGGTAAATAGAATATGTGAATATTCACAGAATGTGGGTTAGCGATAATTACATCCTCTATGAGAACTTGGTAAGGTGGTGCGATAGAAAAGTTGATGGTTAATGCGAATAAAGTGACTCATGTCACGTCCCGGTCCCGCAAGGGGGGGGGGACGTTCTTCCTCGCTTGGGTCCTTCGTCCTCGATTGAGCGTGATATTGTGCAAGCCTAAGCTGCGCTTGCACAAGGCCAAAACTTGAACAAGGGCAAGTAAGCTATTCAAGACGGAAGCAGTGGCACAATATTACATAAAAGTAAAGAGCACAATGGATATGAAAACAAGCTCTTTATTGATAATCAAGATGTGTTACAAGCGGCGCTTGGCCGAGATTACAATTCGCTCAAGCTCTCTTTCTCTCGATTACAATGACATCGTTTCATATATTATGTCCCTCTATACAAAAGCAGCTCAAAGCAATCTCGATGCGGCTTAAGGCATCGACTCTAGATTTCCGGGTCCTGGGGATGAGGCACGGCTATCGCTTCCTCGGACGATCCAGCACCTGCGAACAAGCAAACTGTTGGTGGGTCAGCACTTTGGAGAAAGTATTGGTGAGTCTAAAATCAACGAACAGAAGCAACACTCCCTGAAACCAACACTAAGTAAGCATGTGGCAAAACATTACATTACTAGTGATCTTGCTTACCTATGTTCATTTCATGCAGCACAGGGGTAGAGTCATTTTACTTCTTTCGAAAATATGCTTTTGAAACAGTTTGCATATTCAAACGTTTAAGCATACAATTGGGACAATGTTCTATCGTGCAGTGCGTAGCATATATCGTGAGCCATATGCGATCTCTTAGGAACAAAAGTTCTCTAGTGGACTGTTCATCTCATATTAAGACAAGTGCATCAAGTGGACTATTCAATTCAAAGCAAAAGGGGCAGCAACATATTCAAGTAAAACAAATTTATCTCATTTAGCATTTATGACTAGGAAACATATGGAAATACAAGTGATCACTTATTCAGTGATCCTTACCCATGGCCGAACGGTTATCCCTGCAGCAGACATATAAGTTAGCAACATATACATTTATATATATATGGTTCTCTTTCTCTGTCCGTCTCTGCATCAAACAGTTAGTCTCTGCATCAAACAGTTAGGTATGCAAGAAGGCTAGTCTAGTATGCGCCCTAACTATATGACGGTTCACGGAAAACCCATGAATAACAGCTGCTGGGACTACAAGTCCAGGCTAACTATTAGACAGGACACCCCCTAATCGCGAGGACTACAAGCTTCAGGGTGCTTCGATTATCTCCCCCAGGAACGAGCGGTCCCAGTGTCCCAGGAAACGCTCGAGAGATAAACCTTGTGCACAAGTTGTCCAAAACCGATGCTATGAATACGATACTATCAGGAAAAAACTATAATGCACAAGTCTGTGACAAGCAAACATGATATCAAGCGATAGAGCCAGAGCTCTCAATTCTTTTTTTTTAATCCATTTAATAGGTTCGATCATTTCGATAGGTTCAATCTTCTTTCTTTCTTTCAATCGATAGGTTCAATAACATACTATACAAGTTATTCAAACAGTTCTATCTATCAAGCATCAATGACAAGCAAAACGTGGCACGATTCGTCTATCTTCTTTTAGCTAAGCATACAGTTCTACTATTTCTTTAAGCATATACGATGGAAACATATGAACATCTATTACTCTTGTTTATTTACATGACAACGGTTCGTTCGATAGCGGTGTCCGTGTAACTAAGCATGCAACATTTCAATCTTTTCTTAGCATGGCAATGGTTCTATCTTTATCTCATTTTAGACAAGCATTCAAGTTCGTTAGTTAGACAAGCATGTTCGTTTCAATGACAAGCTATACGAGTTCTCTTATTAAGCATGCAGGGTCAGATTCTATCATTTTTCTTATGAAACTATCTTCTCAGAATAAGCAGTAGAAAACTCAGATTCATTATTAAGGTGTGCAAGAATTAGAGAATGAAGTTTCTGCCCACTCACCGAGATCATTCGTCATGTGTTTCGATCGGAAACTCTCCGAGAAGACTTCCACTCGAGTCATCAAACCGATATCTCTTGTACATAGTGCCAACGCGGAGCGGGGCACTACATACTTACCCACCAACAAAGAGTTTCGTCCTTGAAACTTCAAGGAGAAACTTTCGATATCCAGAGCAGCGATAGTCCTCATCCCTCACCATCCTCAATCGAAAAATCTAGCAAATTACAAGCACAAAAGCACAACTCTCAAGCAATAAATTAAATCCATAATTTTTTTTTTTGCTAGCATCTTTGAGAATATCTATGGACTTATTGTATGGAACGTTCATTGCATCATAATATCTGGGACATCTCTGAGTCGAAGGCAACGGAATGGGCAAAGAATCGAGTAGCTCTGATACCATTATGTCACGTCCTGGTCCCGCAAGGGGGGCCGTTCGTCCTCGCTTGGGTCCTTGCGGGACCGATCGTCCTCGCGTGGGTGTGATGCCGTGCAAGTCTAAGCTGCGCTTGCACAAGGCCAAAGCTTGAACAAGACAAGTAAGCTATTCAAGACGGGAGCAGCGATACAATATTACAGAAAAGTAAAGAACACAATGACATATGAAAACGAGCTCTTTATTGATAATCAAGATATGTTACAAGCGGCGCTTGGCCGAGATTACAATTCGCTCAAGCTCTCTTTCTCTCGATTACGCTGACATCGTTCCATACATTATGGCCCTCTATACAAAAGCAACTCAAAGCAATCTCGATACTGCTCAAGGCAGCGACTCTAGATTTTTGGGTCATGGGGATGAGGCACGACTATCGCTTCCTTGGACGATCAAGCACCCGCGAACAAGTAAACTGTTGGTGGGCCAGCACTTTGGAGAAAGTGCTGGTGAGTCTAAAATCAACTAACAGAAGCAACACTCCATGAAACCAACACTAAGTAAGCATGTGGCAAAATATTACATTACTAGTGATCTTGCTACTTTTATCTATGTTTATTTCATGCAGCACATGGGGACAGTCAGTTTACTTCTTTCGAAAACATGCTTTTGAAATAGTTTGCATATTCAAATATTTAAGCATACAATTGGGACTTCTATCGTGCAGTGCGTAGCATGTATCTGAGCTATATGCGATCTCTTAGGAACAAAAGTTCTCTAGCGGACTGTTCATCTCATATCAAGACAAGTGCATCAAGTGGACTATTCAATTCAAAGCAATAGGGGCAACAACATATTCAAGTAAAACAAATATATCTCATTTAGCATTTATTACTAGGAAACATATGGAAATACAAGTGATCACTTATTCAGTGATCCTTACCCATGGTCGAACGGTTATCCCTGCAGCAGACACACAAGTTAGCAATATATGCATATATATATGGTTTTCTTTTTCTGTCCGTCTCTGTATTAAACAGTTTGGTATGCAAGAAAGCTTGCCTAGCATGGGCCCTAACTACATGGTCGTCCACGGGAAACCTATGAATAACAACTGCTGGGACTACAAGCCCAGGCTAACTATTAGACATGACATCCCCCTAATCGCGAGGACTATAAGCCTCAGGGTGTTTCGATTTTCTCCCCCAGGAACGAGCGGTCCCAGTGCCTTAGGAAATGCTCGAGAGATAAACCTTGTGCACAAGTTGTCCAAAGACCGATGCGATGAATGTGATACTATCAGAAAAAGACTATCATGCACAATTCTGTACAAGCAAATATGATATCAAGCGATAGAGCCAGAGCTCTCAATTCTCTTCTTTTCAATCCATTCGATAGGTTCGATCATTTCGATAGGTTCAATCTTCTTTCTTTTTTTCTTTCAATCGATAGGTTCAATAGCATACGATACAAGTTATTCAAACAGTTATATCTATCAAGCATCAATGACAAGCAAAACGTGGCACGATTCTTCTATCTTCTTTTAGCTAAGCATACGGTTCTACTCTTTCTTTTAGCATATACGATGGAAACATATGAACATCTATTACTCTTGTTTATTAGCATGGCAGTGGTTCGTTCGATAGCGGTGTTCGTGTAATTAAGCTTGCAACATTTCTATCTTTTCTTAGCATCTTTTCGTAGCATGGCAATGGTTCTGTCTCTCTCTCTTTTTAGACAAGCATTCAAGTTCTCTAGTTAGGCAAGCAGGTTCGTTTCAATGACAAGCTATACGAGTTCTCTTATTAAGCATGTACGGTCAGATTCTATTATTCTTCTTATGAAACTATCTTCTTATAATAAGAAGTAGAAAACTCAGATTCATTATTAAGGCGTGCAAGAATCAGAGAATGAAGTTTCTGCCCACTCACCGAGATCGTCTTGTGTTTCGATCGGGAACTCTCCGAGAAGACTTTCACTCGAGTCAGCAAACCGATATCTCTTGTATATAGTGCCAACGCGGAGCGGGGCACTACAACCTAGATGGTGTTGGACAAAGAAGATATAGAAATTGCTAATATGTCGAAAGAATCGAGAACAAAGATTTTATATGATAGACAATTGAATTAACAAGCCGAAATTGTGTGTATTCGGAATAGTTGGCTGGTTAAAAGGAACAGGATGAAATAGCAGAAAACTTGAATTCGATAGAAGAATACTATTTGGAATGAGCATATCACTATGGGTTTCAAGAATGACAAACTAGAAATTTTGGGTATAATTTATCGAAAGTTATATGATGGATTCGGATTGGATATTGAAGTTAAGGGATTGTCTTTGTCTATTTTAGGATGAGTCTAGAATTAGTTGGTTGGATGATTGACCCGGAGAAAATAATTATCGGACAACAGACATGACCCTAGATTGTCGGATGTGGGACTGAGATGTTGCTTGTAGACTAAGGTAGAGTTCCTTAGCTGGTTGGATGTCGCCCCTTAAGGAAAGGATGTTGGATTAGATTGGTTACCTTCGATGAAATGACAAATTGAGAAAATTGCTCAGTTGGTTGGGATTCTCTTGAAAGGTGGGAATATCGAGTTGGAATAAATGAATAAAACTTACAACAACGAGATTGAATATTGTGTCGGTGGAATCATTACTAGTATGCTTTATCGAGTTGTAAATATGGACTAGAACATAGTCCGAACGGAACTCTGGATTCGTTGGATGCTAATGACACTGAGATAGAGAACTTTGCGAAGATTTGAATGAGAGTAAATTAAAAGGTATCTTGGCAAGGATGAAAAGTTATGTTTCAGAGTTTGTTGGAAAGCACAAATTTTGATGGTTCAGAAAAGATGTCCCTTAAGTTGGCAGAAATTAAGTTATTGCTGGGACGAATAGTGTAACGCGGTTAGTCCCTGTTACCTATAGTTGTAGCTAGAAGGATCATGGTTATGCGAAATAAATATCATTTGAGACAGACCGTAAGAGAAGTTCAAAGGAATTGGCATATGTGGGATCAAAAGGATATAAACGAATGTATGAAATGGTTAGACAGAAACTTGGTTATACAAGTTGTGCGATGGGAAGAATTGTGTTAGAAATATATTAACGGGATTGACCTGAGAACTTAAAAGAGTTATGAAAATTGTGGCTAAGGAACAGTTTGGTCGAGCGCAATAAATGATCCGTATATTGGAATAAAGTTGCAATGGTAGCTGTTTGATTCCTCTAACCATTGGCATTGGCCGAGTACACCATATTTTGGGGATGCCTGAAAGGTGTTGTACGATCTAGGCTATGGGGTGAGCTTAAATTAAATGGAGCTGCGGTGAGAAAGAAGGTGGTTTAAAATGGACATACATGAGTTTTGACAAAGAAAGAGAAGGTGGGATTAATCCTTCATATTAATCGACATGCCATGGTAAGATGCTAATTGTGCAAGCGTTATCATTAGATATAGACGCAGAGCCAATTCAAAAGTTGCTTGAGAGTTTGGTTGAGAAAGTGAGATGAGTTTTGGTTTTAAATTTCGAGGACGAATTTTTTTTTGAGTGGTATATATTGTAGTGCCTCGCTCCGCACAGTACACTATAATGGCTGGGTTGGCTCAAAGAAAGCCAGTTGTACTTGGGTTATGCAGAAGGATCAATTCAGAAGGCTATAAGATTGTGCTGGAAAGTCCCTTGAGATAAATGTATGTGAGTGATGTTGGTTCTTCAATCCTTAATCTGCACGCTTAATAAAAAGGATTATTTGATGCAGTATAGTTGCTATAACAATGATGCCATGAAAGAAACCACAAAAGATAACAAAGATAATAATCACATGTCTATTGACCTGCTGTTGTTTTAGAATGTAGATATATGTATATATTGTGATAACAAATGTCGGAACTTTGTGTTGGCAATTATGTTAAGTCCCAAGGATTGGACGGTGAGTATGCCGGGCTACGGCTTGAAGAGATTTATGTAACACGAGAGTAATGTCTCGGTCCCATTGCTGAGAGCGGTGAAACCGTTGCTGAGCGCGGTATGGACTAGCGGCTGGATTGGCCAAGTTGGATAACAATAGACAAATGAGAAATGTGGGATTTCAATTAAGCTTATATTATCATGCATTCTATGTTTGTTTATAGTTAAGTTTCATATGTATCCATGGTCATGGACAACCTATGCACAAGGTAGATTCCTCGAACGCCAATCCGGGGGCCACAGACCCGTTCGGACTGGGAGGAATAAGAGCTGTGCTAGTTGTACGGTGATTCAAAAACCTCCAAGTGGGCTCGCTACCCAACGGGGAGGGGAGCCGTTTAACCACTCTAGTCCATGTCGATACGAAGTCAGTGACCTTCATGTAGACACGGTGCATGCTAACAATGTCTTATGCAGACAGAGTAAGTTATTACTCATTTATAGGGATGGCTAAACGACCGTGGATAAGAATCACCGAAGGGTGATAATAATAGATATTTTACATAATTGTTGGATGAGTAATATGCATGCTTTAGATTGCTCTTAGTTATGAATAACTATATGCTGCCTTGTTGTCCCTTACAAATTACTGCATGCTTGCTTTACATTCTTGTTACTATAAACTGTAATTGACCCTAAGGCAACAAATTAAGATCACACTTAATAATGTTCCTATTGCATGATTATTTAGTATTGATTTTAGGGGAGTAGGGTCAGCCCTCTCGCCAGTACATGTGGAGTACTGACCCACGTATGTGGACACAATTTCAGGTTCACAGGTGCATGGACACAACTTAACAAGTCTTGAGGCATCGCAGGACTGTTGGGCGTGCAGAAGCTCTTCTCCTGGAGAATATGACTTAGGCTATACATGACATAATGTATGGAACAAGGCATTCGTTGTACCAGTGATGTTGTAAGCCGACTTGGCAAAGTTCATTGTAAGCCTATATGGCATGTACTTCAAGTTGGTTATTGAGAACTTTATAATCGATTCAATATCAATAAAATAGATACTTTCTTTATATATTATTGTGACTTCAATTTGTTTGCTTATTTTTGCTGTAATGTTGTTTCTAAGATATACCATAGATTGTTAATCTTCATGTCTTGTACAAGCGTAATCCCAGGCTTTTACGACATCACGTCTTGATGTGAACGGTTTTCTTCGGGAGCGTTAGCGTGATGATCTCACGTTCAGCGAGGGTAAGTCGATCCTGCGGGAGAACATGGCGTGATAAAAAAAAACTCGCAACGGAGAGGTCCCTCTTGAATCTACCGCTAAGTCCATCATTGGGACGCAGTCCACTGAATATGGGAGTTGATTCCGAAGAATCAGATCCATAATGAGAAAAAGATATTGATTCAATCTATCCCGATCGAATGATATCGAAAGTATTTCTTAGTCGCGCTCCCCGAAAAGGGAGAACGGGACACTACAACACCTGTCAAATTACTTGTGATCTTTTCATATTCCCCATGAATCATATATTTCTTTGATCAGAGGTGATGAAACATTTGCAACCTACTATTTATGATAACTTTTTGGAAATTTAGCTATAGATATTCTTAATATGGTCTTTATGCTCTACTCTTACAGCTTCTAATTTAGTTCACTTCTATGCAGCATTTCCTTGAATATTCAGATATTCATTAAGTTGCACGAATCAGACTATGCAGAGAAACCCACTCTAGATTGTGCAAAATATTGGTGAAGATCACACACACAACTTACAAATGCATGGCTTAACCTGGCTGCTACTAGTAGATGAGATTTAGTAATCGCTACTATGTATGTATTTTGACCTATTTTGGAAAAATATAATTAAGATGGTGGTATTATGTACTTTTGGAACGATATTAAATGATATTTTTAATTTGAAATGAATGTTTTAGATGTTTCTTAAATTGATGATGTACCTGGTTCAAATTCATTTGAAATTGAGCAGTATCGAGTATTGCTTTTTATAACGCTTTGAAAAGTGATATATATATGCATTATAATTATAACAGCTTGAAAAATAAGTGTAATATATAGAATTTTTTATTTATAACGCTTTGAAAATAAGTATCATATATATGAATCCTATTTATAACACTTTGGTAAGTAAGTGTTATATATGTCTGTTTTATTATGTTATATATGTACAGAGCATTTATGACACTTTTAGAAAATATTTATAACACCGGTTTTCATTACGCTTGAGGGCTTATGGAAAAGCCTTATAAAATATCATATATGACACTTTCTAGCTGTCATAAAAATGTAATTTTGTTGTAGTGCCAAGATCGATCTGCCCTAAGAGCCTATATATATAATAATAATATTAAGTTAGTCTCTATTCTAGAGTTTGCTACGCATGCACAAGAACACTATCTAGCTACACATAATATTGGTTATGAAACTAAGGTTGGTTACAAGTTAACGGAAAACTGGTTCAGTGAATAATTCTAGCTAGATTTGGTTTAGATAAGTGTCATAAAAGGTAGGCTATCATTCCATTCTCCTAACAACTCTTTAACCTCAAATATTTATACAACCTTTGTTATTCAGGGTTTCTAAGTTGCTCCTCAAGACGTAGGTGCTAAGTGTTCCTCCTATTAGGGTTTCCATGTACAAATGTGACATTATGTTATTCTCAATACCCCAAGATTCAAATGTCACATGAATCCTAGTAATCTCTAATGTTCATCCTCAAGTTACAATTTAAACAACTACCTATGAGGTCCTATTTGCACTATACTCATTTTATTCTAACAGAAGAAATCTTAAATCATATGGTTAAGGGTTGACTATGTCTATCCTGCAACTTCTTGGGTGGAACTTCATTACAACCTATGTGTCAACCTTCTCAACATATAACAACAACTATATGTACATTTCCTAACATCTTGAACTACCTATTATCAAGTCACAACATATAATACTAACCCTAAATCGGAATATTAATTAAGCATGGTTGGGAACAAGTTCAAAATAGGATTTTTGGCATGTTCAAGTGCTAAACTTCCTGGTGGAACTTGTGTCCGAAACACTTGAAGTTAGACATGATAAAACATATTTTGGGAGGGATTTCTAGCATGGAATTGAGGGTATAAATCATGGCAATAGTTTGGTATATATTCATATGAAGTTCGAACACAAAATGAAGGGTTAACATGTGCATTTGTGTAAAAAATGACAGATTTTCAGTTATGGAATTTAGAATATAAGGGGGTAAAATTATGATTTAAACATAGTTTTTATTGATTCTTACTTGGTTCCTACATATGACAATGAAGTGGGTATATGTAGGTATATGTTCATGGGGATTTGAAGCAAAAAAAGAAAGAATAACAAGTGAATATGTGTGCATAAACATCAACATTCAGTTCTGAATTCAATGATTGTGGGTGTGTTTAACATGTTTAAACATCGTTTTTCATGTTTTAATTATGGTTTCTACCTAAGTCAATGACATAGCTAGTTAGTCTTTAAGGTTTTGGGCATTAAATATGAAGAATTAAGTGTGCATACCTCTTTTGAGAACGTTGAACAACAGTGTTTCTCAACAAAATTCAGCAGCACACAAGGGGTGTTTGACAGCAAATAAGGAAGAAAAAATGATAAGAAAATATTGAAGAAAATGTAAGAAACTATAGGGAAGGGTTGTAGGTGTAAGGAAAGAAAAGATTTGAAGGATTTTTTTTACCTATTTTTGGATAATGTACAACAACGTTTTGCCATCTTCTTCCAGCAGAATTCAACACAACATTTGTGTAGAGTTCAGCATAATAGAGATGGAAGGGAGAGAAAAAATGGGGAAAAAATTGAAAGAAGAGAAGAATATGGCTGCAGGAAAGGAAAATGGGGAGTTATGTCCTTAATATTAGGAGAGTATGGAGAGTGGGGAGGTAGTTTTAATAACTACAAGGAGAAGGACCTCTTCCAAACCGTGAGCATCTTTCTTTTCCGTCTGCCACAACCACTAATTGTTTACCCTTAGAACATGACTTTACAATAATTAATTAGATAAAAATGATGTAGTAACTTCCTTTAGCTTCACAGTATCCTTCCCATATAGAAGCATAGTCACTATGTAAAGTACGAAGAGGGAAGCGGCATAAGAAGACATGACATTGTTCTCTTCCACCACTTTTGCACTAACGATGTGAAGTTGGTTAAAGTTCATTGAATACATTAAGGTGTTCTTGTAGATTTTCACATTCCCTCATCATCATGCCATATAACTGCTACTTCAAGTAGAGCCTGGTCGTGACTAACTTTGAAATGTACAGGCTCTCCAGCTTTTTCTAAAGTCAGACAGTAGTTTCTTCTTCTATGATATTGAAAACAACATTGTTGGCTAAACACAGACTGATGGAACTAGTAGCCTTCATCTCTATGCCCTCTCAGTTGTTATCCTTCATTGTCTTTGACTTCTTGAATCTCTTCAATAAGACTTTGTGAAGGTCTTGTTGCACTATTAAAAGATCTTTAATCCTTATATTCCACTGTCTGAAGTTCCTTTTGTCCTTGACTTCTCCACCTCAAATCTTTCGAGCATTTTCGTAGATGTCGTCGTCATTGCTAATTTTTTCGAATCTTTAACCGAAGCTATGATACTATTTCTTGAGAATAAAAACGAAAACTATTCCCCAAGATGAGCGGCCGTGATGAAGCGACCTGAGCTGTCAATTTCTCTCTTATTCAGTCTCTCTATTTGTTCCGTCTTTCTTTTAAACTAGTGGTAGCTACCCAACACCTTTTTTCTAGCACAATAATCTCTTACACAACGAACCCTAGGTCCCTTTATATAACATATTATGTGTCTATACACAGAGATCTAATTATAATTAGGCATGACATAAAAAAAACTTATTAACTAGCTAGGAATAGGACTTTTCTTCAATACTATTATTATTAGGGTCATGGGAGGAACCATGCAGTGAGCAGGGCCCCAAATTGTTTTTTTTTCCTTTTTTTTAATTTTTTTTTTTTCCATATGAGTCAATTCACACCTATCTCACCCTAGCCTACTCCAGCTCACCCCAGCTTTAACTTTCTGGTTCCGTCCTTGATTAGGATTACTAATATGAGCCAAATCTTTAACACCATGAATGTACATAAAGGAGGGATTTAGAGCTAGTCAAAGTCCCTTTAAGTTCTGGAAGTAGTAGTTGTAATATGTATGTTCCAGAGAGGACTTTATCCAAAGTTCTGGAGATTGGGGGTCTGGAGTCGCAAGATTTTCATCACCATACGTATGTATGTATGTATGTATGTTTGTTTTTTTTTTTTTTTTTCCGTACAATGAGGTGTGTTTAGAGGTTAAATTTAATTGTTGTATTTGAAAAGGTATACTGGCTATTAGATATTTTTTATCATTCTCATCATTAATATCGACTATTATACTTGTGCTTAAACTTGGTGTTTTCTTCCAGCTTGAGAGATTTTTTCCCCTTTATATGTAAAGCTCTGTGTTCATGCAGTGCTCTCTTTGTTGCTTGAATATTGGATATTATCATGAGCACATTTATTAATACACATTTTATATTTAGCAATACATATTTTAAGTGTAAGGTGTATTGATAAATGTATTGTCGAAAGTACCAAATAAAATGAACATTTATTAATGTATTAGGACACATGTTAACATAATCCTTTGAATATTTGAGCTCAAAAAAAATGTTTACAAGTAAATTGGTGGTTTTAAGGATGTTTGTTATTCCCTGAGAATCATGGTGACCATGACTTCATGGATACTTACCATGTCAATATTTGATGAGTGATAGGTATCAGTCTACCAGCATATATTGGTTAAATTGTAAAAACATCATGAATGTTATCAAAGGTCAAGGACGAAGAACTATTTTCTTGATTTGCGTCATTATAATTAATATCTGCCGTTTTCTTTGCATAAATGATACGCAAAGGACCAGGGGCGCAGCAAGAGCACTTCGGATTGTCTATTATGATGAGGGAAGACTGTGATCATCCAAATTCTGATGGTCAGTTGAATGGTGGGATCTGGTCAAAGGAAATATTTTTATTCAAAGTCATCGACTATGATTTCTAATGTCTGATTATATGAATTAATAAATTATGATTCCCTGAATCTGATGGAGATGAGACGGGACCTCCAAGTTGATTCAGTCTATACGGCTACTACTTTGTTTTATGTTTCAAAGTGAGCGATTCTGGTTTCCATCGGCACTTTTGACAAAAATGGCAATTGTATCTATTTCATTTTCTTCAGATAATCGGATAAATATTTAACCTAAAATACTCGGCTAAGACCTGGTCCTGTTTATCAAACAAAAAGACAAATATTAAGAGCACTCTAAAAGTTACTAGGGGAACACACCGTCCTGTTGTGCATATTTGTTGGAGTTTTTCTCTTTAGACTAGTAAAGATAGTCCCACATTGGCTATAACTCCAAGTAGATATTTCAATATAAAGCTTTGTTTGTTGTTGAGACATGCGCATGGGCTATGGTGGGGCACATGTGGGTGCCATGTGCCGGTGTCTTTCTAGGAGGATTAAGGTTAAACTCCTCAAAAAAGTATATGTTTTTTGTCAACACTCTTGGAAATTTTTTCTTAGGAACTACTCAGACTTGGACCCAAAGGATCAAAGTGTATGCGGAGGGTGTCAACTTCGAAGTTTAAAGTCTCAAAAGATAAAGGTAAGCGTCCTTTTAGCCTTAAAAAATATATATATGGGACCGTGTCAACTTCGATTTTACGAAGTTTAAAGCCTCAAAGGATAAATGTAAGCGTTCTTTTAGCCTCAACAACAACAATAACAATCGCAACAACAAAGGAAGGAGGTCCTTGCCGTGAACCTGTCCAAGCGACCTACTTCTCCACAAAAATATAAAGCTCCGGTATCTTCGAAGTCAAAAGAAGAGTACTCTTTTGACGAGAGTGAGATAATCAGCATCTTCGACTGTATAATGAAGAGCAATAAATTACAGCTACCTGACATCGAGAGACCAGATGAAGCTGTCAAGATAGAAGATCCTAAGTATTGTTTGTACCACCCATACGTGCATCATCCTACGAGGGCTTGTTGCATATTGAAGAAGAAGATCCATCAACTAATAGACTCTTAAGCTATCACACTTAACAATGATGAATAGACGGTCACCGCTAACTTGGTGTCTCTTTAGTTCGGGGACTTTCCACCGCAGGACATGCCACATTGTGTTATACCAATACCGAGAGCAACAATGGAGATTGTCAATCTCTCGCCAGCCCGAGATCAAGCTGAAGGACTAGCGCCCCTCACTACTCAATGGAGGAAAATCATGTTGATTCATCCTGATCTCTTGGAAGATGTAGAACGAGGAACAACATATTCAACACCTAAATATGAGAAAATAAGTCATAAGGGCCGGTCATGCAACATGATATCTTTGGTACATGACTCTGATGAAGATCAAGATCAAGATCAACACTGGAACGATATTCCTCTTGAATTTAGACTCTGAGGTCGGAACTTATCTCTGGAAGCTTCAACACTAGAGCCTTGTATGGCTCACCAACAATCTTGTTAGTTAGGTAGTGTCCCTCTTTATAGAATACACTGTATTCAACACAAGTCACAACAAAGATGGCAGTACACAAAATTTTCCCAGCAAGTCAATGAAGAGGCATATAAAAAGGAAGATTAAGTCATGTATTATTGTCCTTCTTTCTCCAGTACCTGAAGAAGTCATGGCCGGCACCAGGTCTGGAAAGGAATATCACATGATGTATGAACAAGCTCAGGAAGATGCTCCTCTTACTTCTTATACTTTGGTTGCCCCGGATCCTACCGAACCAGGACCTTCCAAGCCTATGGTAACGAAAAAGTCGAAGCAAAAAAAAGTGCATTTTGATAAATCTTTGAAGAAGAATTCATCTCATGGGCTTGATCGACCATACAATTTTGACATATTAGCACAACTTGCTAATACACCTTCTCGGCTCTCGATCTTCGTGTTACTTCGCCTTTCAACAGAAACTCGGGACGCTTTGAGTGAGGCACTCACACATGCTGACTTGTATTTGACCCAGCTCAAGACTTCAACCGAAGATCCCATGGAATGTCCTCACTGCCATAGTATGATGGAAAATATTCCTAACATTACTTTCACACAGGATAATATGTTGTTGAAAGATAATCAGCATGACATGCTATTATACTACATTGGTTACGTTGGTTCCGTCCCAGATTCATATTGACCTCGGTTCATCACTCACATTATCCCAAGGAGCTTGCTGCGAGCTTTAAAGATACCAATGCACAGTCTGTCAACCACTAACACTACCATTTTAGGCTTCAATGCTGGAAGGAGCCGTCCTCTCGGGAAGATTTGTCTGAAAATTCAGATAGGCGATCTTCGAATAGAGCTCATATATTATGTAATTGATTTAGAAGTATACTACAACGTTCTTCTTGGGCGACCGTGGATACATGAAAACAAGATTGTGCCTTCCATTTTGCATCAATGCTTCAAATATGTAGATAGCCAAGAGTAGGTCAAGACAGAGTTCGTAGACATTAACCCGTTCAAGGGTGTCAAATCATATTATTCTGACTCTGTGTTGTACACACCAGAGTATACGAGGTTAATGAGGTTGACAATGAAGAGAAAAATATTTCCAGTGAAGAACCTCTCAGAATCCTGGTCAAAGGGCGTACTACTTGCCCAGATTCTCTAGAACCCCTTGTTATCAATCTCCGCAAGCCCACGTGCGAGGAGAAAGCCAAAGAACCATTGGTGATATATCTCACTAAGAAGAAGGAGCCTCCACTGGTAATTGACCTCCGTAGCAACAAGCAACTGGTGCCAACAAATCAACCTTTGGTCATCATTCTCACCAAACTTTCTATTGAGGCTTAACCTTCTGCTGACTTTGTAGAAGAGGAGGAAATCTTGTATTTTATGAATAAAGATGACACTCCTTCGTACTATGTGGATGTTGATCCTCCTACTAGGGAATTCTTAGAAGTCATGTATGCTTACGAGCCTCTGTCCGTACCAGTGATGTCACCATTTCAAATAGGTACTTCATATACTTTATGTGATGGTGTCTGTTTTGTGGTCCCAGGGAGGCAAGATGAAGAGCGTCATATAATCTTCGGCAAAGCTAGAAATAAGAGAGTCACAAATGATTGTGATCCAAAAGATGATAATGGGAAAATACAGTTTCATCGCTACAGTCGGCTGGCTAAGAACATTATGCAAAAAATTGGTTACAAGTTGAAGTCTAAAAAAAGGCCTTAACTATGGAAAAGGTCGGCAAACTCCCTTACGCCACTTTTCTCCAAAAGACAAACCTGAAACCTATTATCAGAAAACACATCGTGGGTTGGGTTATGTCACCCCTCCAATGACTCCTAAATGTTCGGAATCAAGTGGAGAAACACATTCTCACTCTTCCGACTCATCATCCTGGGATTCTGATGAAAGCATAGGTGAAGTGCTCAAGCATGCTCTGTCTGTCAATATGGTATCGGTCGACTCAGATGAAGAGGATGAACAATTACTAGAACCCTTCGAGAATGATCCATGGGCATAACAGATGGATTCACAATAGGAGCTTCGATTCGAGCAACGTGAACCACCCACAAAAGATGAGATTATTTAGATCGATGTAGGAGAAGAGTTTCCCCAAAATCGATCTTTATCAGTAAAAGTCTTGCCGACAAAGATAAGCATGAATATATTGATATTTATGCTTAGATCTATGAGGATATGCCTGGCCTAGATCCTCTGATAGCTACACACAAACCCAATATCTTTCCTAATGTGAAGCCAGTGAAGCAGCAACAATGACGATTCCGTCCAGATGTGATAGATGCGATCGAACCTGAACTTAAGAAGCTGATAGTGTATGATTTTGTACGAGAGAGCAACATCCTGATTGGGTGGCTAGTGTGGTTCTAGTCATAAAAAAGAATGGGAAGATCCGAGTCTGCATTGATTACCGAGATCTAAATTCAACTTGCCCTAAGGATGAATTCCCTCTGCTCATTATAGACGTCATGATTGACAATACTTGTGGTTTTGAGTGAATGTCTTTCATGGATGGATTCTTTGGATACAATCAAATCAAGATGTTCCCAGATAATGAAAAATATACGACATTCTGAACACCGTTGGGAATGCCTTTCGGTTTAAAGAACGCAAGAGAGACATACCAACGGGCCATGAGTACAATCTTCCATGAGTATCTAAGAAAGACAGTGGAGTGTTACGTAGACGACATTGCAGTCAAAAGTCATTGCAGGGCTAATCACTTACAGGACCTCATGATGGTGTTCAATATTATGCGCCAACATCAACTCAAGATGAATTCGACTAAGTCTTTCCTGGGAGTCTCCATTGAAATTTTTTTTGGGTTCGTAATAACCTCTAAGGGTATCAACCTCGATCCAGATAAGGTCAAAGCTATCTTTAAGATGCATCCTCCTCGTAACCTCAAAGAGCTTCAGGGATTGTAAGGTCGACTATCATACATCAGAAGGTTCATATCAAACCTTTCTTGTCGATGTCGACTATTTACTCATCTAATGAAGAAGGGAGTCACGTTCGTATGTAACGACGAATGCCAGCGAGCGTTTGACAATATCAACCATACTTAACAAATCCACCAGTATTGGTAGCCCTAGTGGTGGAAAGACCTTTCTTCTTGTATGTTGGACCAATGGATCACTTTTTAGGCACCCTGCTAGCACAAAATGGTGACGAGGGTCATGAACAAGCTATCTACTACCTCAGTCGTATGATAGTGGGGGCTGAACATAGATACAACCCAGTGGAGAAAGAATGCCTCGCCATGGTGTTCGCTATTCAAAAGACACGTCACTATGTGACTGGTCAGATAATCCATGTTATATTCGGAGTGAATCCCCTCCGGATACTTATGACTAAACCTAGTACGCTCAATTCTCGCTTGGCTACTTGGGCTATGTTGTTCCCATATGACAATGTGTATGTCCCACAAAAGGTAGTAAAGGGCCAAACACTAGCCGACTTCTTGGCAGCTCATCTAGTACCAGAGACTTCCAAGTTATTTGACGATATTCCCTATAAAGTATTAGAGTCTGACATAGTAATGACAGATGACACTTGGCAACTATTCTTTGACAGTGCATCAAGAACAGGACCTAAATGTAATATTATCGCCGGAGTTGGGATAGTTCTTGTCTCTCCTGACAAACTACTCATACATCGCGTATATTCCCTCAAAGAACCGTGTTCTAATAATTTGGCAGAGTACAACACCTTGCTTATTGGTCTTCAGTTGGCTAAGCAATTGGACGTGCAATATCTCAAAACTTACGGAGACTCTAAGTTGATATTCAATTAAGTTAGAAGTGAGTATGAGGTGTGTCATGAAGACATTATCCCTTATTATGCAGCCACAATTGAGTTGGTTTAACTTTTACCGGTTTCTACATCGACTATGTGCCCCGACTACAGAATACGGAGGTAGATGCACTTGCCGGACTAACAGCTTCTTCAGCTATTCCACTAAGAAGACAATACTCGATCACGGTAGGATGTCGAGAGTTTTGTTGTGCCAAGAATAATTTACACATCGAAAGCAGTTTCGAGGTGAAGTTCATCCATAATTCTGAAGACTGAAGATTTTCTTTCATAGACTATGAAGCTTATGGAATTCTTCCAGACGATTAGAAAGAGGCTACCTCCATCAGAAGGTGTTCACTTCAATTTTACTATGATGCAGCATCCAAGACTGTTTGCCATAAACAAAAAGTTATACGAACCTTTGTATTATAAACTTGAAAGAAAAGAAAAGAAAAGTACAATAAATCCTATACAAGAATCTAAAGTACAGTAATTATGGGAAAGTATAGCTATGGAGATCTGAACTGCAGTCAATCACTTTATTCCATGGACCACTCGACACAAAGAAGAAATGCTAGAACCCTTGAACCCTTGGAGAACTTGAGAAACAAAGCCTCGGCAACACTGGCACGTAGAGCTTCTATCTTTTCTCTCTGTTCGAGTGTGTGTATGAGGAAATGAGCCTGTAATTATAACATTCAGGAGCGATTATAGAGGTGTGCGCGCACTTTGGGCAATTTGCACTGTATTTGCCATCGTGCGCGAACTTTTGAGGGTTTTACAACCGACGTTCTGTTACGTCCCAATCCCAGAGGACCGAAAGTCACCACTGGGCGTAATGTCGTGCAAGCCTAAGTTTTGCTTGAAAAAGGCCAAAGCTTGTACAATAACAAAATAAGCTATTCAGAGTTTAAAGTAGCGGCACAATATTGTAGAAATTTGAAAGAACACAGTGGTATAAGGAACAATTCTCTTTATTAATATCATGAAATAATTACAAGATACATTGCCAATTGGCTAACATCTCTCTCTCTTGAGCTATATAGAATACAATAACATTGTTCCATACATTATATCCCTTTATACCAAAAGCATCTCAATATATCTCAATGCATCTCCTGATTTCTGGTTCATGAGGATGATGATCAGCTATCGCATCGGACAGTCCAGTACCTGCGAACAAGACATATGGAGGGTCAGCATTTTGGAAAAAATATTGGTGAGTATAAAAGCAACGAACAGAAGCAACACCCTCTGAAACCAATACTAAGTAATCATGTTATAAAATTTTGCATTATTAGTGATCTTGCTACTTTTACCTATGTTCATTTCAAGCTTGTACAAAATCATAGTCAGCTTACAATTCTTTGAAAACATCTTTGAAAATAGCTTTCATATTTATTCCAAGCATATAATAGGGACAAGTCATGCACAATATTTATTTCATTAATCTTTTGATGTGCGCAGCGTGTCGTGAGTCATATTCATTAACTTAAAGACAAGAAGCATCATTCATTTATTCAGTTCCACTATGAGCATGATACTATCATTTCTTATGAGGCAACTTCTTTCTGGACTAGTACACATGGATGTTAGGAGCTGCGACTCGGCAACAACATCTCACCCCAACATACATGAACACTAGCAACAATTTATGCAAATAACAAGACAATATTTCATATCAACAGAGGCAGCATGTATATGGATATAATATAACGATATCACTTATTCAATGATTCTTACCCTTCGTCAGACAATTATCCCTGCAATAGACAATGTTAAAATAACTTTGCATAAACATATGTATGATTCCATGTTCGTCTCTGCATCAAGTGTTAGGTATGCAAGAAGGCTCACCTAGCATTCTTCCTAACTACATGATGGCCCATGAGTCTACTTCCTCATGATTAGTAGTTGGGACGTACAAGCCCATCTCACTAATGACACATAATGGCTATTAGCAGTTGTGACTCATGGTTGCTCTGCTCTAAAATACGCTTAGATTAGCAGCCATGACCAAGGTTTAGCTCTTCACTAATAACCACACACCACTAGATCTCATAGACCGTACCTCAGGGTGTTTGATTATCTCTCCCAGGCCGAACGATTCCTAGTGCCCCAGGAACCGCTCGAGAGACCAGATACCTTGTGCACAAATTGTCGGACCAATGCATGAATGCACTTCTATTAGATAAAAATTCTATAATTCACGTATTCAAGAACAAGCAGATATTTTAATTTTTTCACATCTTTTTTATCAAGCGATAGAGCCAATAGCTCTTCAATTCTTTTCTTTTCAATTAATCGATATGTTTAATTGCTCTTTCTTTTCTAATAGTCACCCCACAAGATTACAAGGACCGTACCTCAGGGTGCACCATTAGTCTATTATCTTCTCTTTTCAGTACAATACAAGCATTCCATATAGTTCCATCTTTATAGTAGCGATACCGAAAGCATGTAAGCAATCTGTATTTGAACAAGCATGGCAACAATTCTTCTATCTCTTGATACTAAGCATGCAGTTCTATTCTTGTTTAGCCTACGATAAGGGACATGTTCAAACATACTTTTACTCTTCTTTATTAGCAATACGGTAGAGACAAGCAGACATTCTTTTACTCATGTTCATTAGCATGGCAATGGTTTGTTCAATAGCAATGCCCGTGTAAGTGAGCATGCAACATTCTTTTATTGACTTAGCATTAAGGGTTCTTTCTTTGACAAGCATACACGTTATCTTATTAAGCATACATTGTCAAGTTCTAGTAGTCTCCTTAGGAACATTAATCTTCTTAGCAACAAACGATTATAAAACCAGATTCTTTATTAGACGTGAAAGAATCAGAGAATGCAGTATTGCCCACTCACCAAGATTAATCGTCTTCTGTTTCAACAAGGAGCTCTTCGTGAAGGCTTCTTCTCGAGCCAGCTAACTGAGCATGCAATATTCTTCTATCTCTAATGAAGTTTGAAGACAAGGGCCATACTGCGTACTTTGATGAGGTCTTGAGAGAGTGACAATACTGGTACACATTGTTAGAGTTTGGCACAATGGTGCCATCTGTAAGAGTTTAGCATAATGGCGCACTCTGTAAAAGTTTTAGCATAATGGTGCACTCTGTAAGAGTTTAGCACAATGGTGCACTCTGTAAGCGTTTTAGCATAATGTCACACTCTATAAGAGTTTAGCACAATGACGCACTCTGTAAGAGGGGTGCATAATGTCGCACTTTGTAAGATTTTAGCCGGATAGACCACTAGACGACAACCTGGGTCTACGTTATGGAAATCTCTTATCATTATGACCCTGATCTCTTCGACTGTTGTGCCAGTCTGTCAAATTTATTGCATTAAGTGTGGGGAAGAAACGTGAGAGTTGTGCCCCTGTTTTTGCAAAGCTGACTCAAAGCGCACCTCTGTTCCGTTTAAGAAGAAAGTACGCCATACCCTGAAACATTGCTAAAGTGCGCTACTCTCCTTCCTGGTTTATTTTATGAAAGGGTGCGCCATTATTCCTTTGAATCTATCATTATTTGGAGGCGTACTTTTTATACTTCTATAAGACCCCCTTCAAAGTTTTTAAATTTTTACCAGTAAATTCAAAATACTTTGAACCTAGAAGCAGAGATACTTGTTCTGACTTTGTGCGGGCATTTGGGATTATGACTTTAAGGTCCTTTCATGCCACGTGTCACGCCCCGGCCCCGAGGGGCTGCCCGTATAGCCGAACCACCGCCTCGCCCCCGTAGCCTGATTGAACCGAACGCGAATCACCGTGCCTCGGCGCACCGGACGCGAATCACCGCGCCTGTCCCGCAGGTGCGAGGAAGGGATGCCCGTTGGGTTGTATCGGGACGTGATGCCGTGCGAGCCTGGGATTGCGCCTGCAGAAGGTTTTATCGTTTAAGTTTTTTGTTGGCTATCATCGCATCAATCAAGTAAGCAGCGGAAAAGGACATTGTTGCAATGCAATGCATTTAGCCAACTGAGTATTTCATGACATATCGAGGGACTTGGGTTCTCTTATGCAAAGGCATTCGTTCCATACATTATGCCCCCTTATACGATAGCATCTCGGGGCACAATCGAAACCAGGATTCCAGGTCTTAGGGATTGTGGCACGCCTATCGCTCCCTCGGATAATCCAGTACCTACAAGCAAGTAAACTGTTGGTAGGTCAGCACTTTTATAAGTACTGGTGAGATAAAATAACTGAACAGAAGCAGCATTCACTAAAACCAATACTAAGTAATCATGTTATAAAATATTACATTACTAGTGGTCTTTCTAGTTTTAACTATGTTCGTTTCATGCAGTTCGATAGCAGAGTCATATTACATTGTTTGGAAACATCTTTAGAAAACAGAGTTTCATATGCGATATAAGCAAGACAAGCCGATGTTCTATTTCAGGGTGTGCACAGCATGTCTCGTGAGACTCCAGGGACAAATGCATAGCTAGACACACATGCACATCTTAGGGGCAGTCCATCTATCCAAGCCAACACAATGAACTTAGCTATATGCAAGGCTGTCCCCGAGTATCTTAGGATCGACAACTGGTTGTACAACATACCAATGACTCTATATCTGATGCTAATGGCAGTTGTGACCCATGGTGGCTTGTGACGCATGCAGTTCAGCTCTCCACCAAAAGCCATTGTCCGACCGATGCGAATGCATGAAACACTATTAATTAAACTCTAATATGCAGACGAGACGAACCATCAGAACAATTATCATTGTTGCGGGGTAATCCGACTTATCACTTGAACACATTCAGGCATAATATGGTTCTCTCGAAGCATAGACGATAGTGAACATGTTCATGCACTCTTAGACAAGCGTTTCAGGATTCTCGTTAAGCAGACTTGTTTGTTTCAAAGACAAGCTAGGTGAGTTCGTTCATTAACATGCAAGGCTGGTTCTATCATTCTCTTATGAAAACATTACAAGCAAAAACTCAGGTTATTATTAAGGCGTGTAAGAATCAGAGAACGAAGTTCTGCCCACTCACCTTGATACATAATGTCGATGCGGAGAGGGGCATTACATACTTACCAACCAATAAAAAGTTTCGTCCTTGAAACTTCAAGAATAAACTTCTCGATATTCCGAGCAGCGATAGTGCCATCCCTCGCCGTACTTAATCGAAACAATCAAGCAATTCAAGTTCAGAAAACATTTGCACTTTGAGAATATCTATGGACTTATTGTATGGAACGCTCTATTGTAATATCATATTGAGCAATATCTCAGAGTCATAGCAATAGATTTGGGCCAAGAGATCGATTCCGCTCTGATACCATTCTGTCACGCCCCGGCCCCGAGGAGCCGCTCGTATAGCTGGACCACCGCCTCACCCCCGTAGCCGGATTGAACCAGACGCGAATCACCGTGCCTCGGCGCACATGACGCGAATCACCGCGCTTGTTCCGTGGGTGCGAGGAAGGGATGGCCCGTTGGGTTGTATCGGGACGTGATGCCGTGCGAGCCTGGAGTTGGGCCCGCACAAGGCTTTATCGTTTAAGTTGTTTGTTGGCTATCATCGTATCAATCGAGTAAGCAGCGAAAAAGGACATTGTTGCAATGCATTTAGCCAACTGAGTATTTTGGGACATATCGAGAGACTTGGGTTCTTTTATGCAAAGGCACCCGTTCTATGCATTATGCCCCCTTATACGATAGCATCTTGAGGCACAATCGAAACCAGGATTCCGGATCTTAGGGCCTGTGGCACGCCTATCGCTCCCTCGGACGATCCAGTACCTGCAAGCAAGTAAACTGTTGGTGGGTCAGCACTTCTATAAGTACTGTGAGATAAAATAACTGAACAGAAGCAAGCATTCACTAAAACCAACACTAAGTAATCATGTTATAAAACATTAAGTGATCTTTCTAGTTTTAGCTATGTTTGTTTCATGCAGTTCGATAGCAGAGTCATATTACATTGTTTGGAAACATCTTTAGAAAACAGAGTTTCATATGCGATATAAGCAAGACAAGCCGATATTCTGTTTCAGGGTGTGCGCAGCGTGTTTCGTGAGACTCCAGGGACAAATGCATAGCTAGACACACATGCACATCTTAAGGGGCAGTCCATCTATCCAAGCCAATACAATAAACTTAGCTATATGCAGGACGGTCCCCGAGTATCTCAGGATCGACAGCTGGTTGTACAGCATACCAATGACTCTATATCTGATGCTAATATGGTTCTTATGAAGCATAGACGATAGTGAACATATTCATGCACTCTAAAACAAGCGTTTCAGGATTCTCGTTAAGCAGACTTGTTTGTTTCAAAGACAAGCTAGGTGAGTTCGTTCATTAACATGCAAGACAGGTTCTATCATTCTCTTATGAAAATATTGCAAGCAAAAACTCAGGTTATTATTAAGGCGTGCAAGAATCAGAGAACGAAGTTCTTCCCACTCACCTTGATACATAATGCCGACGCGGAGCAGGGCATTACACCACGTGGCTCCTGGGCATTACACCACGTAGCCCCTTAATTTGTCATGGAGGGTGACGGTTAGTGTAACCGAGGTTCATTCATGCAGGGTTACTACGTTCACCCATTGACTCTAGAGAAGCCGAACTGTCACTTCACCTGCCTAAAAAATTATCCATGAAGGTGGTGTGCTGTCTTGAGAAGATGAAGCGCCACTTCTTTATCTATATATACGAAGGACTTGCACCTTCAAGGCATTTCACAACCACTGAATCATGGCATCTAAAAAAAATCCCTAGCTGGGAACCCTTGCCACAAACTGCGAGTACTTCGAAGCATCTTCCTGTCTCTACTACTCTCAAAGTTGCCATGCCCCGCACTGCTCCTTGTGAGAGCAGTGTTGTGGTTGAGTCATCGGCTTCCGCCACAGCACCTCCTCCTTCCTCGGGAAAAAGGAACGTGAGGAAGATAACTTGATACTTACAAACAACGTCCTATCTTCCTTCGCCTTGATACTGGTGTCAATTGCCCAGCCTGTAGAACCAATCCCAGACTATGACTCACTGCCACTAACTTCGTAGGAGAAGAAAATGTTGGGGTCAACGGAGGCTGTACGCCGCTTACTTCATCGTTCAGGCGTGGGTACCATGCAGGAGATTATAGTCATTGTCGGTGAGCTTAAGCAACTCTCTGACTCTGACTCCGACTAGTTGTACTCCCCTTTCGCTTGCTTGCTTGCTCTTTTTTGTGGGACCTTAGTGGTCGGGTTATGTAATCATCCTCCTCTTTCAATATATTCCCGCTTGCTCTTTATTAGATACTGTCATGGAGATTGAACGAGGTCATTGAATAAAAACATAGACACAATGCACGTACACATATGTTTTACGAAATTTGTTTTGTCAACCAATTAGCACGCGCATTATGCAGCCGTTCTTAAAGGATTATCGGAAAGATACGTGGCAGCCCGATAGCCTTCTGACGTGGCTAATTCTTCAATGCATACTTAGTTGGCCTATCTAAACTTTTGACCCGATCCTTGCTTTGACGCGGTCTTCAAGGCCATGCATGCGATATTATTTTAGGGATTCGTTTGGAAATTGGAACATTCCTCTTCTCTTATATAAGGAGAAAAAGACTCTTTACCAGTGTAAGACTCTCATCATAATTCCTCAAAGATTCTTTCCATCCCATCGTGAGGATGGACACAGTTGTCTTTAGAATTCGGCCTAGAAAGAAGAGGATGATGTCCTCAATAGGAATTGAAAGAATCTAAGCAATCGTAAGAGACGGTGCTCTTTGGAAAAGTGTGAGATAAGAATATTCCTCTACTACCACTCTTTTCCCGCTCACGTCTCCTTGTTATATTGTAATCAGTAGGGAATATAGGGAATTTCATAAGCATAAGCATAATATGCATGCGTATTCCCCTCGTTTGGAGTGGAATTAACTCCCTGGCGTACTTTATGAAATATGATGGATTGAAAGACTAGCGCACTTTCCTTCTGAAAGTTGTCATCTAGCACACTTTTCTTTTAGTTAAACAAACTTGATGAATGTGCGCACTTTTCTTATCCTAAATATTTCACTTTTAGGAGAATACTGATATTGTACTCCTCTGTGCTGGGATAACTGTAGAAGCATAAAAAGTGCACCTCAGATAGATGGCATAATCTTCTACAAATAAATCCAACAGTAGAAGAATGGTGCACTTTCTACTTGTTCCAGAAGAAAGAAGCGCATTTCCCTACTTTGGTGTACTGTCTACTAATGCCAGAGGATGGCACACTATTCAGAGAGTAGAAAAGTAGCGCACTTTCTTAATGTTACAAAGGATGGCGCACAAACGATCTACTCTCTCAATATTTAATACAACAGACTGACAGCTGACAAAGGCAGAAACCGAAGAGTCAGAGGTCATCATTACAGCAGAGATATGGAACGCAGACCCAGGTTGTTGTTTAGCGACCCAGCCGTAGTGCCATTCTCTTCAAAAGTGCGCAACAGTGCCATTCTTCTCAGAAGTGCGCCACAGTTCCATTCTTCTCAGAAGTGCGCCGCAGTGCCATTCTCTTCAAAAGTCTGCCACGGTGTCATTCTCTTCAAAAGTGCGTCACAGTGCCATTCTCCTCAAAAGTGTGTCGCAGTGCCACTCCTTCAAAAGTGCGTTGTAGTGCCACTCTTTCAAATGTGCACTGTAGTGCCACTCCTTCAAAAATGTGCCAGTCTCCGGGAAACTTCTAAAGTGCGCATACTATCCTAACCAACAATGAGCAATTATGAATGCGTGTCATACATGCCTTACTTCTCGTGAAAGGTGTACAAATAAATGTCCCCCATGACCTATTGTTTTTTCGTATAGGAAGCTACGTGTCAAGCATGCAACAAGTTGTGCACCCACTCATGCAGAAAGTGGGATGCTAATCCTCCAAAAGTGCACACACAATGATAAAACAGTGTTGACTGTCCAAAGTGCGCGCATATTCTCATAACTGCTCCTAAACTCTATAAATATAAGTTCTTCGCAACCATGAAAAGACACGGACAGATAGAGAGAAAAGAGGATAGAATTCACAAGTCTTTCAAATTTCAGAGCAGAGTGAGAGAAATAGAAGCTTCTCGTGCCATTTTGACAGAGCTTTCTTTTTGTTCAACTCTCCAAGTTGTTCGAAATAATCTTCAAGTCTTTGAAATTCAAGAGCAGAGCGAGAGAAACAGAAGCTTCTCGTGCCATTGTGTCACACCCCAGTCCCAAAATACGTAGGACTAGGAATACGTAAGCATGCCAGCCGTATGTATATGGCAACTCCAATATATGGATACCATGATACACACGTACGCTGTAATATAGATATAAACTCACATGTGGTATAAATATAGTGTCACTAGTCACATATATACTAATATCATCCACACAACAGTCACAAAAAAGAATATAACTAAACTAGAATAAAGAGTATAAATAATCCATAACTAATAGTAGGGTGGAGACAAATCCACTACCAATGACTATATCAATACTAAAATGAGGGAGAAGGGTAAATCTACAATATAAATAAGATGATGATAGAAGTATATCAGCGAAGCGATCCATCGCTAAAGATAATCACTGATGCTCAGAAGGTATGACCTCCTCGGCAAAGATAAGTAGTAAGTCCTGATCCGTGCTCCTGCGAATAGTTATGAACATCTACACCTGGAAAGGGACCAGGTCCTCAGAGGGACGTAACAAGATACATAGAAGCATGCCAATTTGAATACAGTAAACATGCATAATGTTTGAAAATAAATAAGTACACTGTACAAGACAATCTATATGAATGCAAATGAGGACAACTTTTTGACGTATAGGCAAGGGTAGGCTACTCGATCTAAGCCTCACAACTCACACACACGTCTAGAACAACATCAGCCGACATACCTCGGGGATAGCGACCCTCGTCACTCCATCAATCGACATACCTCGGGGGTAGCGACCATCGGACACGACCACCATAGTGCGTGCTAGTTACTATGGTTTACCAGAGTGGTTAAAGCCCATACGCCTACTGATTGTCCTCTCATGATACTAAGTGTCAAGTGTGTGTCAACATACATATAATAGATAGTAATGACTGAAAAAAAAACACATGCAACGCATATACAGAAATGCAATGAATATACAAAAATATAAATAGCATGCAAAAGTACTGTAAGCAATTTGGCAAGGTATCTTTCCTGGTCTGAAAAAGAATGAAGTCCCAACTCAAGGCGTCGTTCGATCTACCCGTCACATAAATTAAACAAGTTAGGTTACAAAAGTGGATAAATAGGTTCCTCCATTTAATCTATTTTAATTCTGAATAAAATAACCTAAAATAGTATTTTTAATCTTATTATAATCTGATTTTATTACAAAACCCTAATTTTGGTCCAACGAAAGTCAACTTTACGGATTTGTGATCCATGGCACACAAATCGAGGCAATCCGTTGAGCAAAAAGTCAACTGACTCAAATCCTTGATTTGTGTATAGAATTATATAGATTTCAGTGCTACATGAATACTGGAATCGACGGTTTCATAAAATCACAAGTCGGTAAAGAGTTATGTCCACAAGGGCGCACAGATGACAATTTTCGGTGGTTTCCTACTTACGTCTACGTTGCACGAATTTTATAGTAGATTAAACTTTTATATTAAATTCAGAAAATATTATTTTATTTAAGGTCATCATATCAACTTTCTGAAACTTCAAACGGTTCGTAATTCCGAATTCGGGATCTCCCAAAATCTCGAAAATACGGAAACGCGTCTGATTTTGGACAGCTGGCACTTTCAGAATATTCTAGAAAAATAGGTTCTAAAATTATTAAAATAATTTATATATTTAAAAAACTAACCTTGATATGGTTATAATAAAAAAAACTGGAGCGCGTTTGGAGTCCGGAGCTAGGAGACATCGTCTATTTAAGTCGTCATAACTACTAGAAAATGAGGCTGAATTTATGACGAATTTTGACCCTTTTTAGACGAAAAAGAGGTGAATTTGGGGAAGAAAAATATGAAGGATGAGGTATTTATAATGGTGGACACTATTTAATTAAATACGACTATGATTGGTTAATTTGGATAGGATTGTGAAATAAGGATATGATATGCATGAAGTTGCTTTCCTAGTAGGTTCAGGATTTGAATTAATTTAAAATAGAGTTTGAATTTATCTCAATAATTTATAATTTTAAATATAATTAAAGATAATACAATTAATTTATAAAATCTTATTAATATCTATTAACACTAAATTAGCATCTATCTAATATTAAGACTATATATATCCAAATAAATCCTAAATAATTTTAAAAATGTAAATAAATTTCTTAAAATTCTAAATAAATTACATAAAAATATAATTAAATATTTTAAACTAAAATAAATATTTTGTAGGAACAACATGCAAGTATGGTCATATAATAAGTCATAGAAGTCCTAGAAATTTACGTTCCCTATGTTTTAATTACCTAAAAATTCTAGAAAAATCTCCAAATATCTAAAATAGCCTAAAAATAATTCTAATTAAATATTTATATAATTAAATATATCAAAAAATTTATTTTCTAATTAACTAAGAGAATACTCTAAAGATATTTAATATTTAATTAATCTATAATAAATATAATAATATAAAATACACACAAAATACCTATTTTGGGTGAGGGGGTTTACAATCTACTCAACTTACAAAAATTTCGTCCTCGAAATTGACACTAACCCATATTCATAATAATCGCTATAGCTATTACACTACATAGCTATCTAGCAGTGCTTCCTAAATGTCATGGTATGTCATTCTAACACTTCTCATTAATTGTCCATATACTATCCTATTATCCTCTAACTCATCTATACTACCCAACTTAGAAAAGTTCTACTAGTAGTCACAGTCTCTTAAGGCTATTGTCGAGGTTGTAAGACGAATATATTTATTAGGTCGAGAATCTTGGGATACTTGTCTTGAATCTCACAACCATGATTTTTCTTTGTAACCGTCAAGTATCGTAGTCTAATATTGCTATGCCACCTGACCAATATGTCTGCAAATACTTCGACTACTTTACTACAACGGTCTAGCTGCAGCTGTCGCTACTTTGCCAGCAATTTGTCATAGTTGTCAGTTCGTAACAAGTGCCTTCAATTCTTTCCTAGGCATAGTCTAAGTTTTTGGGCAACAGTTAAAGTCTTGACTAACTTATAAAACTATTAAAAGTATAAACTAGTTAAAATAGTCTAACAAATTCCTATTAGCCTAAGGGATGCTATACATGATTTTTAAAATAATAAAAGGATACAGATATTGTTATAGGTCATATACATAAGGGTTATTATTAAGAACTCATCCTTTAGTTATTAATCATCTACTAAACCATTTATGTTTTAATAACAAAACTAAGGATGGGGTCAAAGTAGACCAACAATTCATGTTAGCACGAAAAAGACGTAACTACGATAGGGAGAATTAAGCACGAGATAATGAATGGATAGAGAAGAGGATGAGCCACCCAAGGGGGCGATATGGTGATAGAAAAAGAATACTACTACTGCTACTCGCGTCATCTATTATCATCGCGTGTATGCTATCTGGGTAAAATATCAGTATATCCTCATAACTGCTAAACCAACACCTATATAATTCTACGTCTACTATGCACCTAAGATCTCGTGTCATAAAGGGGGTCATGAGTATGCAATGACACATATAACTAAGGTCGTACCTGTATCTACGGCTTCCTGTGGCCGCGCTCTCTTGTTTGTCATCATGAGTGCTTGGCCTATGGGGTATATCTAGTACTATTCGTGTATCAAACTTATACTAAGCACTGACGTTCGTCTTTCCGAAATAGGAGAAGACGGAAAACAACAATAAAGAGTTCAAGGAGGAGGTGATATAATACAAGTACGGGAATCGAAGGGATTAAAGAATTTTGAAAGGGAGTTGCCAAGGCAGTTGTGGATTGAAATCTTATTTTGGTAAATTTCTATATGCATGTTCATATCAAAACAGTTATGTACCTGACATGATATGCTCTGACCAGTCTAGAGGGCAAGTATATTCGTCTAAAAAGTTGAGTCAACTATATCTCAATCCACATAAAGTAGTGATACAAAGAGCGAACCAAGTGCACTAAGGTTGATCAGACCATAATACATCGATTCTAATTTAGACAATGTATTAGTGTGGGCCCCCAATAATACATATGTCATGAAAAAGCTTAATAAAAGAATAAACTTGCAAAACTAGGCTATAATAGCAGCATAAGTCGAGGTAGTAAAAATATAAGTACGTTTGATTATGATGGAGGAAGGTACTGAATAATCTAAGTTCACCAAGAAGATCGGTGTTGTGCCTCTATAATTGCATACTAATTTCTTGTCTAAGTCTAAAGTCAACCAAATGGGTGTATGGCCTCTAAATTCTACACTCCAGAATAATACTAAAGTTCTATAGTCTGGATAAACACTATCTTTTTATGCAAGTCAATAGTTGGTGTCATTCAACTATACTTCATTAATGAGTCAACAGGACTATGTGTTACTAGGTTATGAGGCATACTACCAAACTTACAAAAATTTAACTAATGGTGTTATTGAATACTAGAGTGTATATACCTAGTACAAGTTATCTTCCTAACCCCTATCAAGCACGAAAGAAGATTGACGTTGAGAAGGGATCAAGCAAGATGCATTGCAAGAAATCAAATGAGAATGCGAACGAAATCAAGGGAGGTAATAATTAAGTGGATGAGATCCTATATTCTAATCCTATGCGCAGGCTTGCTCGGTACAGTAACGTAACCGAGACAATATGCTCTCGACCTGCATGGGCCACCACAAAAACATGTCATGCCCCAGTCCCAAAATACGTAGGACTAGGAACACGTAAGCATGCCAGCCGTATGTATATGACAACTCCAATATATGGATACCATGATACAAGCGTATGTTGTAATATAGATATAAACTCACATGTGGTATAAATATAGTGTCACAAGTCACAGATATACTAATCTCATCCACACAACAGTCACAGAAAGGAATATAACTAAACTAGAATAAAGAGTCTGAATAATCCATAACTAATAGTCGGGTGGAGATAAATCCACTACTAATGACTATATCAATACTAAAATGAGGGAGAAGGGTAAATCTACAATATAAATAAGATGATGATAGAAGTATATCAGCGAAGCGATCCATCGCTAGAGATAATCACTGATGCTCAGAAGGTATGACCTCCTCGGAAAAGATAAGTAGTAAGTCCTGATCCGTGCTCCTGCGAATAGTCATAAACATCTACACCTGGAAAGGGACCAGGTCCTCAGAGGGACGTAACAAGATACATAGAAGCATGCCAATTTGAATACAGTAAACATGCATAATATTTGAAAATAAATAAGTACGCTGTACAAGACAATCTATATGAATGCAAATGAGGACAACTTTTCGACGTATGGGCAAGGGTAGGCTACTCGATCTAAGCCTCACAACTCATACACATGTCTAGAACATCATCAGCCGACATACCTCGGGGGTAGCGACCCTCGTGACTCCATCAATCGACATACCTCGGGGGTTGCAACCATCGAATACGACCACCATAGTGCGTGCTAGTTACTACGGTTTACCAGAGTGGTTAAAGCCCATACGCCTATTGATTGTCCTCTCATGATACTAAGTGTCAAGTGTGTGTCAACATACATATAATAGATAGTAATGACTAAAAAAAACACACATGCAATGCATATACAGAAATACAATGAATATACAAAAATATAAATAGCATGCAAAAGTACTGTAAGCAATTTGGCAAGGTATCTTGCCTGGTCTGAAAAAGAATGAAGTTCCAATTCAAGGCGTCGTCCGATCTACCCGCCACATAAATTAAACAAGTTAGGTTACAAAAGTGGATAAATAGGTTCCTCCATTTAATCTATTTTAATTCTGAATAAAATAACATAAAATAGTATTTTTAATCCTATTATAATCTGATTTTATTACTAAACCCTAATTTTGGTCCAACGAAAGTCAACTTTACGGATTTGTGATCCATGACACACAAATCGAGACAATCCGTTGACCAAAAAGTCAACCGACTCAAATCCTTGATTTGTGTGTAGAATTATATAGATTTCAGTGCTAGATGAACACCGAAATCGACGGTTTCATAAAACCACAAGTCGGTAAAGAGTTATGTCCACAAGGGCGCACATATGATAATTTTTGGTAGTTTCCTACTTACGTCTACGTTGTACGAATTTTACAGTAGACTAAACTTTCATATTAAATTCTGAAAATATTATTTTATTTAAGTTCATCATGTCAACTTTCTGAAACTTCAAACGGTTCATAATTCCGAATTCGGGATATCCCGAAATCTCGAAAATACAGAAACGCGTCTGATTTCGGACAGCTGGCACTTTCAGATTATTCTGGAAAAATAGGTTCTAAAATTATTAAAATAATTTATATATTCAGAAAACTAACCTTGATATGGTTCTAATACAAAAAATTGGAGCGCGTTTGGAGTCCGGAGCTAGGAGATATCGTCTATTTAAGTCGTCATAACTACTAGAAAATGAGGCTGAATTTATGACGAATTTTGACTCTTTTTAGACGAAAAAGAGGTGAATTTGGGGAAGAAAAATATGAAGGATGAGGTATTTATAATGGTGGACACGACTTAATTAAATACGACTAGGATTGGTTAATTTGGATAGGATTATGATGAATTTAAATAAGGATATGATATGCATGAAGTTGCTTTACTAGTAGGTTCAGCATTTGAATTAATTTAAAATAGAGTTTGAATTTATCTCAATAATTTATAATTTTAAATATAATTAAAGATAATAAAAATAATTTATAAAATCTTATTAATATCTATTAACACTAAATTAGCATCTATCTAATATTAAGACTATATATATCCAAATAAATCCTAAATAATTTTAAAAATCTAAATAAATTTCTTAAAATTCTAAATAAATTTCTTAAAATTCTAAATAAATTACAGAAAAATATAATTAAATATTTTAAACTAAAATAAATATTTGGTAGGAACAACATGCAAGTATGGTCATATAGTAAGTCATAGAAGTCCTAGAAATTTATGTTCCCTATGTTTAATTACCTAAAAATTCTAGAAAAATCTCCAAATATCTAAAATAGCCTAAAAATGATTCTAATTAAATATTTATATAATTAAATATATTAAGAAATTTATTTTCTAATTAACTAAGAGAAGACTCTAAAGAGATTTAATATTTAAAATAATCTATAATAAATATAATAATATAAAATACATACGAAATACCTATTTTGGATGAGGGGTTTATACATTGTGCCAGAGCTTTCATGTTGTTCAACTCTCAAAGTTGTTCGTAGCATTCCCTACGCTTCTCTGTCGTTGTGTGCATTTCTTTACCGTCGAGTGGTCCAAGGAGTAATGTGATCATTTACAGATCATATCTCTATAGCTATACTTTTCCAGAATCAAATTGTACTTAGATTCCTCTTTAGGATCTTCTTTTGTATTTTTTAATAGTTTGTAACACGAAAGTTTCGTATAAAAACTTTTCTCGCAAACAAAGATGCCGACTCTGCTGAGGACTTCTTCCTCCTCTAACGAGAAGGCGATAGCTCAACTTTACACTGCTTCTATCGGCTTAACGCAGAAGACCTTGGTTGTGAAGTTTGACCAACATGCATATGAAGAAATGTTCCAATTTGGAGGTAGTGTTCACCTCTCATCCGCACTCAAGTCGACGAAAACTCATAAAGTGTGGGTGCCCAAACCTCATCATGCATATTCCGAAGTTGCTGCCAACAAGGAAAAGAGCATTCTGGTTGACGAGAGTCCGCCTGTCAATTCTGTTCAGATCAATGACATGGTGGATAATTCCCTTGCGTTAAACAAGGGATACAATTGGCAAAATTTGCGCAATCTCACGTAGAGGGTGATCCACACCCAAGCTTCTGAATCCTTTGCATTGAACAAGGGATACAATTCGCACAACTCATATAATTTTGAGCAAAGGGTGATCCACATCCAAGCTTCTTAACCTGCACATATTCGTCGTAATATGCGAGGCAAGCAAGGCATGGACACCGTTGTCCAAACCAACCAGCGCACAAATGAAGTGTTGGTCACGCAGAGTCATTCTCTTATGCACACAATGGAGGGAAAATTATGCGCCACTCGTGCGCTAGGACAAGACCTTTGTTAAATGCACAAACTACGTCAACTTTGTCTGCACCACAGAAAGTGCGCCAAGCAGGACCAATCTCTTCTCAACATGCAGATTGTACGAGTATACACAGGAGGACTGCTAAGGACAACTTTCTCTCCTCCATGAAGAGCAAAAACTCGAGATATGAAGAATCAATTGCCAACCAAGCCAGCACATCACTTTATACACAAGAGACCAAAAATGTGCACAAAAGATTCAATATATCTCTTATAAAGGGGCAGTCTTCCCTCTTTGTCCTCTTCTCTTCCCTCTTTTGATTTACGTGAGATTATTGTACAAAAACGTAAGGAGAGGGGCCCCTCTGACATTACAATGATGTTTCCTAATAAACATTGTTACAATGGTCATAAAGTAGTAATTGAATATTGTTGTATATCAGCAAAATGGTCTGTGTTCGACCAATTGACTTACACTATGTCTCCTAAGCATAAGCATACAAAGCAAGTTGACAACCAGGAGCACGATGATGAACCGCTCTTTGCTTCAGCACATACGACTTTGCATCTTTCCCATGGTAGGAGACAATAAAGAATAAGTTCTTCAAGAACACCCAGCTAGAGGAGATTTCACCAACTCATCGAATCATTTGAAGGAGTATACCAAAATACTCGTTCTCGAAGACGGAATCTCATTCGTCAAGAGAATCCCCATTCCTCAGAATTCAAGGCTGGGGGTAGCAATTACCTCGATTTTGAAACTAACAGTGTAGACTCCAACTATACGATTCTTTCTACCAATCCCTCTGTCATACACAAGGATGTTAGCGTTTAAACCATCGATGATGAACAAGATGTTTATCCATCAGAAGCCACTGAACAATGCCTAAACTCACTAGAGGTCGCTCTCAAGGACATGCATACTATGATGCAAATATGCATCAAATGATGACGGTCCAATATTTTGCTACACCAACACCCATTTAAGTGACTTCATTCATACCTGCGCAGCCTACTCCTGGAACAACACCTCTGCAGGATAATACAAATCCAAAAGCGGTCATAAACCAACAGTCAGTAGCACCAACTCTTAATCCTCTCAATATTGGGGGTGGATCTCCGCTGGTGATAATCCCTGTTCAACCAGGATCCTATCAGTCAGCCACACCACTCCTACGATAAGATCCTCTCGAATCTCTTCGAGAGTTGCGTGCACATGTCGATGTTTTAAAGAACAAAGATCAACTCCGCAAGCTGGAGGTAAAACAGCTTTATCCTCCGTAATAGGATAATGTTCCTTTCCTTCCTAAATACAAACCCCAATCGATAGTCTTGTTTGAAGGCATGACATCACCGAGCAAATATATCAATTACTTCAATATGATGACGGCTCATCTGCAGAAAGATGATGCTTTTCTTACCAAATTATTCATGGGATGCTTGGTAGACATAGCCTACGATTGGTATTGCGGGTTACCTAGTAATTGTATATTCTCGTTTGATGACATAAAGTATCTTTTTCTCACATGATTCTACAAGGAAGGAATGAATATGCCGATATCTTTACTCATCGATATCAAACAGAAGGAGAAGGAATCCGCTTGTGAATTTATTGAGCGTTTCAGGCAGACAACTCTGAAGTTACCTCCTGGTATTTTGGACTCTGCATTCATTGATACCTACAAAAAGAACCTACTGCCAATTGTAGGGCTCTGGACAGGTCCAACACAATTTCAAGACTTGAAGACGTTTATCATCGGGGCCGAAGCTGCTGAAGGCAACACAAAAATAGCATGCAATTTGGGGTTATAAATGACCAATGTGGAAGGAAAATGTCCCTCCAATAGTGCGAATAATCGCAATAGTAAAGAAAAGGAGGCCATGGCGATAAATCTGTCAAAGCGACCCACCTCTCCTCTAACATAAAATCCTACAGAGTCTTCCAGGACTAAGGAAGAATATTCGTTTGACTAGAGCGATATGTCCAGCATTTTTGAATGCTTGATAAAAATCAACAAGCTGTAGTTGCTTGAAGTCAGTTGACTAAATGAGGCTGGTAAATTAGACGACCCAAAGTACTGCTTTTACCACCGATACATAAATCTCCCTACCAAGCTACCAAGGTTTGTTATGTCTTGAAAAGAAAGATAAAGTAGTTGATAGATGCTAAAGCTATCATCCTTCACAACGAAGAGAAGATAGTCACTGCCAATAATGTGACTCTACAATTCGGCGGCTTTCCATCACAAGAAGTCCCGAACGACCTCATCCTAATACTCGAGCTACGATGAAAGTGGTAAATCTTCTGCCTCCTAGAAGTCAAACAGAGGAATTTGTGCTCTTACTATAGATCACGACGAGATTATGTGGATTCATCCCGATCTATTGTCAGATTGGAACCAGGAGAAACATCTTCCAATTCAAAATCTAAGAAGAGTAAGAAGTATAAACCATGCAATATGATTTTTTCGGACCCTCATTAAGACAAAATCAGAACCAACATCAAGAAGATGTATCTCTCGATGTCAGATTTCAAAATATGAATATTGTCCCACCAAGCTCTACTCACAAGCTTCGTTTGACGCACCGACAATGTTCCTTGATTGGCAGCATTTTGCTATATATGGCACAACAAATCTTCAGTGCTTATGAAGGTGTTCGTCACGCTCCAGTCCCAAAATACGTAGGACCAGGAATACGTAAGCATGCCAGCCGTATGTATATGGAAACTCCAATATATGGATACCATAATACATACGTACGTTGTAATATGAATATTAACTCACATGTGGTATATATATTGTCATAAGTCACATGGCATAACTAGGTCTCATCCACATAATCAAATAACCAATCAACTATATAACTGAATCAAGTATAAAATGCTTGATAAGAATAAGTAGTTGGGTGGAGACAAATCTACTACCAACTAGAATATAAGAGAAACCACATTAGTACATCTAATGATCAATGAGGCTCGAAGAGAAGACCTCCTCGAAAGAGAGATAAGTAGCAAGCCCTGATCCATGCTCCTACGAATAGTCAAGATCGTCTACAAATGGAAAGGGACCAGGTCCTCAAGGGGACGTAACAAGATACATAGAAGCATGCCAATTGAATACAGTAAAACATGCATAATAGACAAAAAATATATAAGTACGCTGTACTAGACAATCTATATGAAATGCATAATGAGGACAACCATTTCGACGTATGGGTAGGTGTAGGATACTCTATCTATTCTCATAACTCACACACATGTCCATGAACATCAGAAGCCTTCATACCTCGAGGGTAGCGACCATCGCGACACCAGAAATCGACATACCTCGAGGGTAGCGACTAGTGCGACATAACTACCGTAGTGCGTGCTAGTTACTACGGTTTACCAGAGTGGGTAGCCCATACGCCTACTGATTGTCCTCCCCTCCCATGATACTATGTGTCAAGTGTATGTCAACATATATAGTATATAATTATGACTGAAAAAAATACATATATAATGAATATGTAAAAATATGATAAGCATGCAAAGTACTATAAGCAATTTGACAAGGTATCTTGTCTGGCATGAAAGCTGCGAAGTGTAAGCGTCCAGACGTCAAGCACAAGGGATCAGAACTATGACATCAGAATGAATGTCTCTGAATATTGAAATAAACATCACCAACGTTCCCAGGATAAGCGAGATAGCTAGAAAACAATACCTTTTCGTCCAATTTGGACCCAGGGGCAAAACGGTAATTTTGGGTCAAAGCGGGGTCCACATGTGGCCCACTTTGCACCGAAATATGTGCCAGAAGTAAAGGTCTCTAAATGGGATAAATTATAGGTCAAAAAAATTTTAAACGTCGATACGAACTCAACGGTATATCTAATTTTGGATTCCGATGAGCCGATCACAAATTCGCCTTTCAAGTCAAACCGTAGGGCCCACGAATAGGCGACTCGGTCAACTATCTCAGAATTGCGTGAAACTTGGCTCACAGGACCAGCGTGATACCACGAATCCAATGGCGTAAGTTTTGTCGTATTATGATGAGCGTACACAAAATGGGATAGTATTTTGCAAAAGTCATGATACGTGGACTTTTTACGGATACGAGTTGATTCCGATACGCACACACGTCTGAATCAACTTCCACGAAAGCCCACACGTTAGGATATACCATACGCGTCTTTCGGTACAATTGGTACGTGAGAAGACGGTCCCGTTTGGCGGGGCACACTCCGTATCATAAAATCTTAGTTTTAAAATATCAAGTTTTTGGTCGTTTTGGAGGTCGAATAATTTAACAATTAAAGTAAACTAATAAAAAGTAAAAGAACAGAAATATTTTCGGTTATATAGAGAAGAAAAACCCTTCAATTAGATTTTGAAAATATTAAACAGGTTGGTGGCAAATTAGGTATGAACATGGGGGTTTGGTGTTGAAATTCTGGACAGTTTTGGTCAGTTTTTCATCCATTTTTTGGTCGATTTTTCGACCAATCTGGGACACAAAAACTCATCCCGCTTGATGAAAATCCTAGAGGGTTAGGTTGTGAATGTACACGGACAAACCGCTCGCAAAAAGAATCAAAGATGGAGAAGATACGATACCTTTAAGGTGGGGCAAAACTGTGTTGTTGCACCCGTGCACGTACGCGGTCGGGGCGGACGGAGGGAGGCAGCGGCGGCGCGGGGCGGCGGCGGTCGGCGCGGGGGCGGCGGCGCCGGCGTTGGTCGGAGGTTCATGGGGGGGTCGGCTGCGGTCGAGGTCTAGGATTAGGGTTTAGTTGTTGGTATATATATATATATATATATATATATATATATATATATATATATATATATATATATATATATATATGGAGAGAGGGAGAGAGATAGAGGGCCGCGCGGGTTTTGGGTTGTGGGAATTAGGTTGTTAGGGGGGTTGTTTTGGCTGTGGTGTACTAGAGAATAGGATTAGTTAGGTTTTGCTTTAGTTAGTTAGTTGTAGGATTAATTAGTTTTAGGGTTTAAGTTAGGATTTATATATTAGCTTTTTTTTTTCTTTATCTTTTTCCTTTCTATTTATTATTATTATTACTATTATTATTATTATTATTATTATTATTATTATTATTATTATTATTATTATTATTATTATTAATATTATCATTATCATTATTATTATTTTTATTACTATTACTATTATTATTTCTATTATTATTATTATTATTATTGTTAGTACTTATAATTACTACTACTATTACTATTTCTATTATTATTATTATTATTATTATTATTATTATTACTACTACTAATAACTTTATATTTATTAACATATATATATTTACATATATAGATGAGGTTAAAAATCCAAAAAATATATTTGCACACAAAATAAATTCTAGAAAATTTGTCACCCTTTAAGAAGACTCTAAAATAATAAAAAAATATTTTGTGGAATAATTGTAAATGAGTATTTATATAATTAAATTAATAAAATTTATTTTCTAATTAACTATGAAAATACTCTAAAGAAATTCAATAATTTAATAAAAATATTTTAAATAAAATTTAAAATTTTAGGGGGCTTACATTCTACCCAAGTTACAATAATTTCGTCCTCGAAATTAACACTAACCCATATTCGTAATAAATTACTATAGCTATTAACACTTCATTGCTAGCTACCAGTGCTTCTTAAAAGGTTATGGTCAGCCTTTCTAACACTTTTCTCCCTTATTGTCCATACACTATTCTTTTATCCTCTAACTCATCTACACTACCTAACTTACAAGAATTCTACTAGTAGTTAAAGCCTTTTGAGGCTATTATCTAGGTTGTAAGACGAATATATTCATTGGGTCATTTTTTTTGGGATAATTGTCTGGAATCTCATAACCATGGTTTTTTCTATAACCGTCAAGTATTGTAGTCTAATACTGCCACGCCACATGGCCAGTATGTCTGCAAATAATTTGACTACTCTACTATAATGGTCGAGCTGTAGCTGTCGCTACCTCGCCAATAATTTGTCATAGTCATCAGTTTGTACAAGTGTCTTCCACACTTTTCTAAGCTTAGTCTAAGTTTTAGGGCAGCAATTAAGGTCTTGACTAACTTTATAATACTATTAGAGGTATGAAGTATTTCAACAATATAACTAATTCATGTTAGACTAGAGGATGCTACTTAAGGTTTAAAAATAATAAGAGAATACATATATTGTTATAGTGCATATAAATAAGGGTTATCATTAACTCATATTTTTAGTTATTAATCATTACTAATCCGATTATGTTTTAACTAACAAAAATAAAGGGTGAGTTTGAAGTAAATCAAACAATTCATGTTGGCACGAAAAGATGCAACTATGATAGGAAGAATTAAGCATGGGATAAGGAATGGATATAAAAGAGAAGATGAGCCACCCAAGGGGACGAGATGGTAATAGGAAAAAGAATACTACTACTGCTACTCGTGTCATCCATTAGCATCGTGGGTATGCTATATAGTTAAAATATCAGCATACCCTCAAAAGTTTTAACACCAAATATATCATTGTGATATGCCCTTAATCACAAAAGATAGTCACAAAGTAAGGTGATTGGCCTAGGGGGTATATCTAGTAGTCTCCGTGTATCAAACTTATACCAAGCACGAGCGTTCGTCTTTCCGAAATAGGGGAAGACGAAAAACAATAATAAAGAATTCAAGGAGGAGGTGATAGAATACAATTACGGAATTCAAGGCAATTTATATAATTCAAAAAGAGAGTTTTCTGGGCAGTTGTGGATTAAAATCTTATTTTGGTAGATTTCTATTTGCATGCTCATATCAGTACAGTTATGTAACCGATACGATATGCTCGAACATGTCTAGAGGGCAAGTATATTCGTCTAACAAGCTGAGTCAACTATATCTCAATCCACGTAAAGTAGTTATGCGAAGAGCGAAACAAGTGCATTAAAGTTGATCAGACCGTAATACACTGATTATGATTTAGACAATGTATTAGTAGGCGTCCTCAATAACACATATGTCATGAACAAGCTCGATAAAGAATAAGCTTGTAAAACTAGGATATAAAATAGCAGCATAAGCGGAGGTAGTCCAGAATATATAAGTACGTTGGATTATGATAAAGGAAGGTACAAAATAATTTAAGTTTATCATGAAGACCGGTATTGTGCCTCTACAGTTGCCATACTAACTTCTTGTCTAAGTATCTAGTCAACCAAATGGGGGTATGGGCCTCTAAGTTCTACAGTCTGGGTAAACACTATCTTCTTATGCAAGCCTATAGTTGGTGTCATTCAATTACACTTTATTAATGGTTCAAAAGGACTACGTGATACTAGGTTATGAGGCATACTACCAAACTTACAATAATTTAACTAATAGTGTTATTGAACAATAGAGTGTATATACCTAGTACAAGTCATATTTCTAACCCCTATCAAGCACGAAAGAAAAGAAAAGATTGACGTTGTGAAATGATCAAGCAAGATGCAATGCAAGCAATCAAATAAGAATATGAAATAAAATCAAGGGCGGTGATTAAATAGGTGGATGAGATCCTATATTCTAATCCTATGTGCAGGCTTGCTCGGTACAGTACGTAACCGAGATAATATGCTCTCGACCTGCATGGGCCACCACAAAAATATGTTACGCCCCAGTCCCAAAATACGTAGGACCAGGAATACGTAAGCATGCCAGCCGTATGTATATGACAACTCCAATATATAGATACCATAATATACACGTACGCTATAATATGAATATTAACTCACATGTGGTATATATATTGTCATAAGTCACATGGCATAACTATATCTCATCCACATAATCAAATAACTAATCAACTATATAACTGAATCAAGTATAAAATGCTTGATAAGAATAAGTAGTTTGGTGGAGATAAATCCGCTACCAACTAGAATAGAAGAGAAACCACATAAGTACATCTAATGATCAGTGAGGCTCGAAGAGAAGACCTCCTCGAAAGAGAGATAAGTAGCAAGTCCTGATCCGTGCTCCTACGAATAGTCAAGATCATCTACACCTGGAAAGGGACCAGGTCTTCAGAGGGACGTAACAAGATACATAGAAGCATGCTAATTGAATATAGTAAAAATGCATAATAGACAGAAAATATATATGTACGCTGTACTAAACAATCTATATGAAATGCATAATGAGGACAACCATTTTAACGTATGGGTAGGTATAGGATACTCCATCTATTCTCATAACTCACACACACGTCCATGAATATCAGAAGCCGTCATACCTCGAGGGTAGCGACCATCGAGACACCAAAAATTGACATACCTCGTGGGTAGCTACCAACGCGACACAACTACCGTAGTGCGTGCTAGTTACTGCGATTTACCAGAGTGGGTAGCCCATACGCCTACTGATTGTCCTCCCCTCCCATGATACTATGTGTTTAGTTTGTGTCAACATATAAATAGTTTATAATTATGACTGAAAGAAAATACATATATAATGAATATATAAAAATATGATAAGCATGCAAAGTACTATAAGCAATTTGGTAAGGTATCTAGCCTGGCAAGAAAGCTGCGAAGTGTAAGTGTCCAAACATCAAGCACAAGGGATTATAACTATGGCATAAGAATGAATATCTTTGGATGCTGAAATAAACATCACCAATGTTCCCAGGGTAAACGAGATAGCTAGAAAACACTACCCTTTCGTCCAATTTGGACACAGGGGCAAAACGGTAATTTTGGGTCAAAGCGGGGTCCACATGTGGCCCACTTTCTGCCGAAATGCGTGCCAGAGGTAAAGGTCTCTAAATGGGACAAATTATAGGTCAAAGTAATTTTAAACGTCGATACGAACTCAACTGTATGTCCAATTTTGGATTCCGGTGAGTTGATCACAAATTCGCCTTTCAAGTCAAACCGTGGGCCCGCGAATAAGCGGCTTGGTCAACTATCTCAGAATCGCGTGAAACTTGGATCACAGGACCAGCGTGATACCATGAATTCAATGGCGCAAATTTTGTCCCATTCTGGCGAGCGTACACAAAATATGGTGGTGTTTTACAAAAGTCACGATATAGGGACTTTTTACTGATACCGGTTGATTCCGAAGCGCACACACGTCCGAATCGACTTCCGCGAAAGCCCACACGTCAGAATATACCATACGCGCCTTTTGGTACAATTTGTACGTGATGAGGCGGTCCCGTTTGGCGGGGCGCACTCCGTATCACAAAATCTTAGTTTTAAAATATTAAGTTTTTGGTCGTTTTGGAGGTCGAATAATTTTACAATTAAAGCAAACTAATAAAAAGTAAAAGAGCAAAAGTATTTTCGATTATATAGAGAAGAAAATCCTTCAATTAGATTTTGAAAATATTAAATAGGTTGGTGGAAAATTAGGCATGAACATGGGGGTTTGGTGTTAAAATTTTGGACAATTTTGGTCAGTTTTTCGTCCATTTTTCGGTCGGTTTTTCGACAAATCCAGGACACGAAAACTTGTCCCGCTTGAATGAAAATTCTAGAGGGTTAGGTTGTGAACGTACACGGATAAACCGTCCGCAAAAAGAATCAAAGATGGAGAAGATACAATACCTTGAAGATGGGGCAAAATTGTGCTGTTGCACGCATGCGTGTACGCGGACGGGGCGGACGGACGGCAGAGGCGGCGACAGCGGCGGCGGTCGGCGCGGGGGCGGCGGCGGCGGCGTTGGTCGGAGGTGCCTTGGGGGGGGGTCAGCTGTGGTCGAGGTTTATGATTAGGGTTTAGTTGTTGGTATATATATTTTGGGAATTAGGTTGTTACGGGGGGTGTTTTGGCCGTGGTGTAGTAGAGAATATGATTAGTTAGGTTTTGCTTTTAGTTAGTTAGTTATAGGATTAATTAGTCTTAGGGTTTAAGTTAGGATTTATATGTTAGCTTTTTTTTTCTTTTTCTTTTTCCTTTCTATTTATTATTACTATTAATATTATTATTATTATTATTATTAATATTATCATCATTATTATTATTTCTATTATTATTACTATTATTATTTCTATTATTATTATTATTATTATTATTATTATTGTTAATACTTATTACTACTACTATTACTATTTCTATTATTATTATTATTATTATTATTATTATTATTATTATTATTACTATTATTATTATTATTATTATTATTATTATTATTATTATTACTAATAACTTTATATTTATTAACATATATATATTTACATATATAGATGAGGTTAAAAATCCAAAAATTATATTTGCACACAAAATAAATTCTAGAAAATTTGTCACCCTTTAACAAGACTCTAAAATAAAATTTTTTTTTAGAATAATTCGAAATGAGTATTTATATAATTAAATTAATTAATAAAATTTATTTTCTAATTAACTATGAAAATACTCTAAAGAAATTCAATAATTTGATAAAACTTACTTAAATAAAATTTAAAATTTTAGGGGGCTTACACTGTTCCTACACATATTTTTAGTCCTCCTTCTGCAACCATTAGAGAATCGACCTCGACTTAGGTGCTTGGGGAGGATCGCCCCCAATTTTATCAATACAGCCAACAAGCTGTACGTCTGATACAAAAAATGGGGTATAATTTTCGAAAAGCTAAAGGTTTAAACTTTGGCAAGGGAAGACATATTCCTCTATAACTCCGATGACAGTCCAATAAACCCCGAAGTTGATTGGGCTACGACGAGACCAGCCCACAAACTCACACCAAGAAAGGGCATGATAAAAAGAAACTCATGTCCTGTAACATGGTACATCTTTCTCCGATGTCCGAAGAAGAAGCCATGACTGGTACCAGGTCCGGCAAAGATTATCATAAAACTTATGAATCTGTCCTAGAAGATATTTCTGACACTCTTCCTACTTCGCCAACTCCTGTTGTTTCGGTCACAACCAAAACTGGTCCTTCGAAGCCTACAATATTCTCCAACGGAGCCTACAGGCTGGCTAATCCTAATAGAGATTTGATAATGATGCCTATCAACGACAAATTTCTCAAGAAGTATTATGTCTAAGCACGACATATTCTTCTCCAGCTCTAGCGGATTAAATCAAGATATATTTTGTTTAATCCCCAACAACTCATAGTCTACACGGCCTCTCGAACTATTACCTATATTTATTTTTGAATAAGACATAGGTAATGGGTCCTCAAAGTTCTCTAACGGGACAATACTCAGATCTAACGGAACATTCTCGTTGAGACCACCTAAACAATTCTTCCCAACCAAAATATTCTATTCTTAAAGCCTAGTTGTTTTAAGGATATCCTATTCCTGATTCCCAGTTGGGTTGGGAATAATCTCACATGTTTACTTACTAGTCAATAAGTGTAATGTGATTCACGTCTAAATTACCTCTAAATCGTATTTCATTTACTATCCCCAAAAGAGGAGATGATAGTTCACCCTTGAACTTATCTTTCTTTTCTTCTCCGTGGAGTAAACTAGCGAACTATCACGTCCATATCACCTCTGATAGTATTGCATCCTGTAAAAATTTATCATTTGTACTCAACACGAGTATGCCTTGAGTAATAAATCTACCAAATTCTTCCACAGAATTATCCTGCAATGTCCATAATACCTCTGAGCGGGTATATTCGGTGGAATCTCATTTGAAAATATATCACGTCCATATTACCTCTGATTTTATTTTTACTCTAACATATTATTCGTATCTAATAGTAGATATGCAATAAATAATGGGTCCACAACAAACAAGCATTGTTTAAAGCTAAAAGTTTCAATATATTTTCATGGAAAAATTTACAAAACAGGGAAGAACATAAGATCGAGCTCATTCAGAAGGAGTATAAAGATCAATAAGAAACTGGGTCAACCGAGCTACTTGTTGATCCTTTTTCAATGATGCTCTTCTTTGTGTTTCGAGCATGTTGGAGTTATCTATAGCAAAAGGAGCCATAGAAGCATATGCCTCTATCATCTTATTTCGAGCATGGTCTAGCTCGTTCTTGTTGTTCTCAAGCTCCAAAAGCTGTTCCCTTGCTAAGTCACAATGAACCAGCTCTTCCCGATGCCACTCCATAACCACCTTCAACTCCTCCTTTACTTGCTTAAGCTGGACTTCCAGTTCTTGAACCTTAGTCTTGAGCTGTATCGCCTTATCATTCTGTTCATCGTTGGCAAAATAATGAAGAGACAGAGAAAAAAGTCTCTTCTTTCATAGAAGCATTTATCCGAACAGTCTTCTTAGCATGAATCGCCATATGCTCTTGGAAGGTGGTCTGAAGTTCCATGAACTCAGTAGTAATTGACTCATATTCAGCCTGAACTAAAGCCGATATGTCCCCACTATTAAGCTGTAGATACTCATTAATAGGCTGCTCAACGCCTATCAAGATATGTTCTAGAGCAGCAGTCCTAGCTTCATGAATGAGTAAATCATCATAATCACTCAACGTCATGCTTGCCTCTGAAGCTACAGTTTCAGTATCAATATGCTCTGAAACATCTTCAAGTCCAGATGTAACTATAGTTGATTGATGCTGAGCCTGTACGTCCTGACCAGGCATATCTTCGGGGGCTGTAGAGGCAACGCCAGTTTGTGACTCGACCTGCTCATGAACTCCAGCCCAAGAAGGTAAAATTATTTCTACACCGGAATCAGGATTTCCTGGAGCAGGATGATCCTTTGGATCCATTGGCGAAGGGGGATGTATGAGTGCAATCAACATGATAAATTGAGCTACTGCATCAAGGATAGGATCCGCAAAACTGACTATTATGGTAATAGGAGTGACACTTATTCCTGTAGGGGGAGGGACAAAAGCTCTAATTCTTTGCATCACTGAGAAGAGACAGATGGTCCAGGCCGCTCTGGCAAACTAATCAGTTCGTCAATCAAACTCTTTTGTAAAGGAATAGAAATCTTTGATTTTGGCCTCCTAGGCTTCGCAATAGCAGCCCTCTTTCTAGCAGGTCGGTCCTCAGCAGAGGATGTAATCCTGTGCTTTCGAGATTTCTGCACCACTATGGCAGGGGCAGGTGCATCTGGTCCTTCATATGGAAGAGCTTCCAATATCTCATCCAATGGCGCATCATCCTCCTCTTCAACTAGAGAATTTCTTATTGACTCCGGATTGACTCCTTCCGTCGGGTTTCGAAAACTAACCCGCATATCAAAGTCCACATAAAATTGGTTTTTGGAGCAATACAATTGGACAAAAGAATGTAATAGGCGTAAATGAGGTTTGGGTTAAGGCAGAGTAAAAGTGGTTCCCGTGGAACCCGTGATGAGAAATCTCCATTCCCGAGCTCCATCAATTAAACCTCCAGAATTGGCTAAGCACGGAGTAATATTTCCCACGTGTAGTTGATCATAGCCAAATTGTCTTGCAAAGCGGCTAGGTAGATATGGTTTGAAGGTGCAACCGTTGCCATTTCTGTACACTAAGTGAGAGGGTCGAATAAATTTTAACCATGAAATGACCCTTGTTGGCAGCCTCGATATGGTTGTCCCCTCGTCAATAAAACTCAAACCATGGTGCTCTGTTGCCACGTCGGGAACAACGCAATAAAAGCTCCAATTGTTCCCCATATTCAAAGCTCACCTGGTCTAAAAATGCATAGTATAGGACCACTTAGATAGTCTATATCTACAAAGGAATATGTGTTATGTCCCATCAACTTGACTCAAGTTGGGAACCATCAAATTCTGATTGTGCAAAATCAACCAGCCCATCAGATAGGTGAATGGATGCTCTGTTCGAGGAAATTCCCCCGTCGAGAATCTACTGCCAAATTATAAACAAGTTCTCGTAAACCAGCTTTCAAACGACACACTTAGATGGTAGCAATGCCAGTCGATGCTTAAAGACCATACATACTGCAGGAAACAAAATATTCCTATGAAGACAGTCCACTGAGCCTGAACTTTTGGGGACTACCCATCTTCGGAGCCACAAAGAGAGATATCCGGCCAACAAAGCTTCAGACGAAACCTCTATACGTGTAAGTCTGAGATAGCTCATAGCCTGTGTGCCTGCTGTAAAATCTCCCACACGATACTCAATGGACTTATCTTCTGCATTATGACTTGCCATGTGCTCTTCAACTCTAGTAGAGCTCAAAGTTAGAAGCAGTCGAATCTTCGTGCATTCCTTCTCGCTTCTATAGTTGAAGAGGTATTGGAACCATTTTCTGATGAAGATAATTCCATAATCAGTATTGTGATAATGAGTACATGCCAAGTAGTGGCTCACCAGCTCCTGGTACACTTCAACCAGACGCGGCTCAGTTTGTGCTAAATCTGCCAATTTCGCGTTGGTAGGTACGTATTTCTTATAAGGAACCACCCCTATGGGCAGTCCAGATACATGCTTCATCTCGTGTAGCGCAAACTCCAACTCACCACGAGGAGTGAAAACAGTTCCAGTGCTAGAGTTATATCACTCTAGCAAAGCCAAAAATATATTGGCGCTGGGCGCAATGCTATATCAAGTCGCTAACAAGGCATTGTATAAACCCGAAGATATGAGGTTCTCGGTATATTCATCCAATATCCATGTCTTTTCCCGACGCCAATAGATATTTTCATTTGTCAACCATCCTGGCAGCTGAACATTATTCTGAGGATAAACCCCTTCAGCATCACTATAAATGTTGGCGAACAAGGGAGACTGGATAGGTTGAATTAGCGAAGAATCTTTACTGGGTACTTTCCTAGGATGAAGTCCTCGCATTTGGACGGAATGTCCATCACCAGAACTGAAGAAACGAACTTGCATATAGCTGATCTTCCCCAACTTGGCTCCATAAGTAATGGGAGTCAAATCCCACTCCATCTTCCGTGGATATGTAGCATGGAAGAAGGCAGACAGCGAAAAACTTCTTGTCATCTCGGAAAGATACATGACCCTACCATAAACAATGAACAACCATTTCTCCTTCTTATTTTTAGGCTGAGAAGATGGATGAATGGAATCACCAAACATGAAAGCCAGTTTAGAATATGTCTCATTCACAAAGGAAGTGAGAGGTTCGTTGCTTATCAGAGATGTCAACAATTGTTACCCTTGTCCAACTATCAATAATTGACGGGTACTGGATATTTTTTTATCGGAGAAGGGAAACTCAGTATGAGATAAGTCTTCTAAATAATTAGTATAGAGAAGTCTAGCAGTTGATCCCATCAGTTCATCTAGAGGATCTGTACCCAAGTCAACTACAAAAGCCACAAACAAGGAGTCAACAAATATCATACTATCCGCATTTTTACGAAAATTTTAGGAAATAAGCATATTTTTATGCGCTAATCTACCCAAACAGAGAGAGAATGCGCCAATCTGTCAAAACAGATAGAAAGTGCGCCGACTCACTAAATAATGGAAAAAGTGCACATATTCGTCAATAATTAAAAAAGTGTGCCAAAATGGCTGTTTTTACTCTGAACGAGAAAAATGTGCCAAAATGGGTACTTCTGTTCTGAATAAGGAAAAATGTACCAAGATGACTGTTTCCGCTCTGAACGAGGAAAAGTGCGCCAAAGTGACTATTTCTGCTCTAAACGAGATAAAAGTGTGCGTGTACACGTATCTCTGTGTTCTAGGTTTCGTTCTTTTATTTTTTTTATCTTTCTACCATTTTTTTAAGTTTACATTGTATATGTAAAAGAAAAAAAGGAAGAAAATAGGGAAGAAGAAGACAGTCGTCATGCCTATTAGAGGAGAAGAGGCTACATCTCCTGACGTGACCCTCGACGATGCCATATTGAGTCATTCTCTAGCGGACTGAGCTGCCGTCAACCTCATCGTTGTTGCTCAAGAAGAGGAGGCCAATCATTTCTCCTTGTTACCTTTCATGGTCGCTTGAGTTTGATTGGGGGCCACTGCTAAAAGTTTTGAAGGAAGAAGAAAGCTAGAGTTTTCTTGAGGAAGAAGGAGACGAAGATATTTGAGAGCAGTGAAAAAGGTCTTTCTCTTCTCAACCCGTCTATTTATAGATTTGGAGAGAAAACTCTTCGGATGCTAAGACTCTTTGGGATCAGCGCATCAAATCATGCCTTTAGCCACGTCAGCAAATCCATTTAGATTCTGTCCAGAGTCCGCGCACAAAACAACTCAACAATATTTATTCTTCTAATTCAAAGTAATTTTGAATTCACCTGAACGAATTCAAAAACTTTGAAGGGGCTCTTATAAAAGCATAAAAAGTGCGCCTCAGATAGATGGTGCAGTTTTCTACAAATAAATCCAATAGTAGAAGAATGATGCACTTTTTACTTGTTCCAAAAGAAAGACGCACATGTTTCTACTTTGGCGCACTGTCTACTAATTTCAGAGGATGGCACACTATTCTGAGAGTAGAAAAGTGGCACACTTTCTTAATGTTATAATAGATGGAGCACAAACGATCTACTTTCTCTCAACATTTAAAACAGCAGACTGACAGCTAACAAAGGCATAAATCGAAGAGTCAGAGGTCATGATTATAGCGGAGATACGGTATGCATACCCAAGTTATCGTTTAGCGACCCAGCCGTAGTGTTATTTCCTTCAAAAGTGCACCACAGTGCCATTCTTCGCAGAAGTGCGCCACAGTACCATTCTTCTCAGAAGTGCGCCGCAGTGCCATTCTCTTCAAAAGTGCGTCCAGTTCCATTCTCTTCAAAAGTGTGCCACAGTGCTATTCTCCTCAAAAGTGTGCCGCAGTGCCACTGCTTCAAAAGTGCGGCATAGTGCCACTACTTCAAAAATGTGCCAGTCTTCAGACGACTTCTAAAGTGTGCATACTATCCTAACCAACAATGAGCAATTATGAATGCGTGTTATACATGCCATACTTCTCGTAAACAGTGTACAAATAACTATCCCCCACGACCTATGCTTTCCTCATATAAGAAGCTACGTGTCAAGCTGGCAGTAAGTTGTGCACCCACTCATGTAGAACGTGGGATGTTAATCCACCAAAAGTGCGCACACAATGGTAAAACAATGTTAACTGTCCAAAGTGCACCTGTATTATTATAACCGCTCCTAAACTCTATAAATACATGTTATTCGCAACCATGAAAACAGGGCTATAATTCTCAAGTCTTTCAAATTCTAGAGCAGAGTGAGAGAGATAGAATCTTCTCGTGCTATTGTGCCAGAGCTTTCTTATTGTTCAACTCTTCAAGTTGTTCGCAACAATCTTCAAGTATTTGAAATTCAAGAGCAGAGCGAGAGAAACATAAGCTTCTCGTTCCATTGTGCCTGAGCTTTCTTTTTATTCAACTCTTCAAGTTGTTTATAGCATTCCCTATGCTTCTCTTTCATCGTGTGTATTTCTTCACCGTCAAGTGGTCCAAGGAGTTAAGTGATTATTTTTAGATCATATCTATAGCTATACTTCCCTAGAATCAAATTGTACTTAGATTCCTATTTCGGAAGTTCTTTTGTACTTTTTAATAGTTTATAACATGAAAGTTCTGTATAAAAACTTTCCTCCCAAATAATAACACTAACTTTCTTCTTTCACGATGGAACATGGAAGAATATCATATTTCTCCCTGTTCGAGATGATCAGCAACATTACGTGATGATTCACCATAGAGTGGGGAAGGACTTTGCTCGGAGCAAACATAGTTGTCCTAGTCTATAGAGCATGCTAGCTGTAATTTTCTCCGTAATGAGGCTTGCCACTAGGGTGCAGCTGGGCCGCGGCCTTGACTGTAAGATTGGAAACGAGTCCCAATCAAAACTCTATCGGTGGCACTTGATGGCATTGGAGAATTAGTTTCCCCGGGCTTGCATAATTGATACATGTCCAATTTTGTGTCCTTCCGCGATTGTCAATGCGCCCAATGTTACGGAGCGAGTGCTTGTATAAAATTATGCTTCCTAACGTTGTTCTTTAGTGCAAGCATATATTGCACTAAAATTTAGAAGGATGGAGATGACTTAGTGATAGATCTCCATCATTTGTAATCATGATTTAAGTACTAATAAAATTTTGGCTTAATTCTGCTTTGTTGTCTGTGTGTTGTTACTTGATTAATCTTTGTCCCGACTCAGGAGAAAGAAAAAATTAACTTTGCATGTTTAGGGAGTATTAGACGCCGTGTGCAATATGCAGTCATTTTTTGACAACAGATTAGTGAGCGCACTATCCACAAATTTTCTTCTCATATGTGAGAGCGCTTAAAAAAATACGTACAATCTCAATTGCCCCGTTTCGAATTCTGTGTACGATCTTTTGCTTAGAAAAATGAACCGTCGCTTTCTTTGACTGATGAATCATTGAACTGTTACCCTCTTTCACTGACGAATCATGCGTGGAAATTTTAGCCGTTGCTCTCCTTCTTATAAAAAGTGGAGTCGGCTACTCCGTTCAACATTCTTCATCAAAATTTGCTGATGGCTTCCCAGGATACTTCGAAGGAAAGTGCCAGAGAAACATACAAGGTGACTTTTTCTTCTCCGGCCAGGGCTGATTCCAGCCAAACTCTTATCATTTTTGTGCTGCCATCTACTGAAGATAAGAAGGAAATGCCTTCAAGCTAACTGCGTGCGACAAAACTCGTTTAGGATCCCCTTTATCGATCATCGAATGGATTCACCCCACCCAAAATTGAAGTCAGTGTCCTTGAAGGTTTTGTTGCTGACTTAGGGGGACAAGAGGAACAAACCAGAGTAGAGGCCACCCGTCGGGTATTTGCATACTCGGATGTCTGCATCCTACATGCTCTTACAACTTTTGTGAGCATATGTGATTATGAGGACCTTGATTTCCCCTAAAAGTTGTACTGCTGTCCTTTTTTTTTCTATTTTATAAATGAAGAAGCTTATTTTATTTCTGTGGTTTAAAAGATGACATCAATAATGTCATAATATTTTAGTAGACTCATTATCTATTATGTATTTTAACATAAAATATGGATAATAAGTTAGAATAAACAATACCATCATAAAAAATAAGGATACAATATATTTTCTAAATAAAACTCCATTGTATATATATCTGCTCAGAGGTGATGTGGATATAGCAGAAATAGGGATTGTTTAGTGGACTTGATACCCTTGGCGTACTTATACGAAGTACAAGTAGCAAGTTTGAGAATAAAACACTATCAGAGGTAATATGGACGTGATAGGTTATATATTTGTGGAAGAAAACTATGTAGATGTCACCCACACATTTTTCACTTAAGGGTAGTTTGGTAATTGACATGGATAATTTTAATTTTAGGATTAATTATATTTAATATTTATGCGTGCATGATTTATTTAATTATTGTATTATTATTGTTTGCTAGTTATAGATTTATTTTAGACTTGTGTAGTGGACCTAACCCATTTATTCGAATGCACGAACCACCATTTTTGGTTGAGCTTAGTTTGAACTCATGCATTAGGCCTATGGATTAGGAGGTTGGATTAATTAGTAAAACCATTAGACTAGAACCTTTCATCCCTAATTAATTTCTTCATGAGAGGCCCCAAGGGATATTTGGAATATTTTATATTGCTTGGAAGGGGGGTTACATGGCCGTCCATAGAGGAGGATAGAGAGAGATGCTCTCTCATTTCAATTCATTACCAAATTCTAGATCAACGATTTCCCTCTTCCAAATTTCCTCCATTCCCTCATCAATTCTCCACTATTCTTCACCAATCTATTTCCAAATTTTTAGTGGTGGCCCATGCAGGTTTAGATAGATATCGTAGTAGTGCTCATCTAGAGCACCGCTTCGAGCCTACTTTAGGAAATATGATTTAGGCTGAGAGTTTACTCAATCACACCTAGAAAAATTCTAATATCTATTTTTGCAAATCCTTATCTATTGAATATTGCTTTACTTTGAATAAAATTCTGTCCTTCTTTGATGATATTGTATCATATTCAATATTGATTCCGTATTTTAATCTATCTTCTAGATGCCGCTGAAGACGCGTTTCCAACGATCAGGTGCCGCGACAGCGCGATCAGTCACTTCATCACCCATGAGGGAAGCAACCTCAGACGATGGTCCAGCACCTACATTCAGAAGGTAAGCTTCACCGATCCAGGTGGGCGTATCGGCCGCAGCTTTCGAAGGTGCTCCACCTCCACTATCGAGGAGAGGACAGACAATTTCCGAGGATCTTTTACTTCCACCACCTGTAGTTGATCAGACGCAGATGTTTGCGCTCTTCCGGCAGATGATGGAGGCACAACAGCGATAGTCAGATGTCCTGTGGCAGAGTGTGGAGAACGCTCACCAGATCGCACTTACAGTAGTTGAGAGAGCTACTACAGCCCAGCCACAAACAGTACCAGCTCAGTTTATTCCACATCAGCCGAGGCCGGGTGCTGTCATCCATTTCAAGAGGATGGGCCCGAAGGACTTGAGGGGTACAAAGTGGATTATCTATGCGGATGAGTGGATCGAGGACATCGAGTGGAACCTACGGCTGGCACAGATTCCAGAGGTGCTACATATAGAGGCAGCGGGTTATATGATGTTCGACATTGCCTTGACATGGTTCCGGACAGACCCAAGGATTGCAGTACCAGGACTCTCTTGGAAAGCCTTTAAAGAGCTTTTCAAGGAGAAGTTCTTCCCAGACGTGGCGATGGAGAGTCAGTTCCAATACCTCGTCCAGAGAGGTATGTCAGTAGACGAGTATGCGACAGAGTATTGCCATCTAGGTCACTTCGTGGAGGGTCAGAACCCTAGAGGCAGAGCAAGGATGTTCAGGAAGGGCTTGAACTGTGAGGTCAAACCCTACACCAACGGAGATCCTACTGCCACCTTCGAGGAGATACTCAGACAGGCATAGAGAGTGGAGGATGACTTAGAGCTTGGCTCTAAGAGGCCGAGGGACACAGGAGGATCCAGCAATAACACGGGTCCAGTAAAGAGGCCTCACTTCCAACAGCAGCACCAGAGGCCTTACTAGCACCAGAGGCATCAGTATCATTGGCCAGCTAGAGCGTCGGCTCAGCAGATGCATCAGATCCAGAGGACAATAGTTTCTTGCACTTTCTGTAAGAAGTAAGGACACAGATGGGACCCATGCAGGATGAGGCTAGGCCAATGCTTATTCTGTGGTTTGGGAGATTATCAGTTGCAGCCGTGTCCCAAAGTCCTAGCTCGTCCAACTCAGGGTGGAGGACAGGCACAGAGGGCACCCGCTAGACCCCCAACGGGCCAGCAGAGAGGACCTCTTCCACCGCAGCAGTAGCAATTTGCCCAGCATCAGCAGCAGAGAGGAGCGCAGCGACATGGGCAAGCTTTTGCCTTGACTGTCGAGGAGGGGGAGCCGGTTGGCGATGTCATCTCAGGTTTACTTTATCTTGACTCCTTTTTAGCTCATGTTTTGTTCGAGTCTGGTGCTTCTCATAGCTTTGTATCTGTATCTTTTGCTTTCAGGCATTGTCTTGAGTCTGAACCGTTGGCGAAGACTTGCAAGATCACGACCGGGGGTAGCATCATCATGGTCAGTAATGTTTGCAAGAACCAGGGAGTTTATTTGGGAGGCCGTGAGCTGAGCGTATGTTTACTCGTAATGCCACTTCCGAGTTACGATATAGTACTCTTGATGGATTGGTTGAGTAGACATCACGCTAGTATCGATTTTTGTGGAGGCAGAGTTTTATTTTACTCGCCAGGAGAGCCGGGGTTCGAGTTCGTCCGAGGAGCAGAGCAGAGCGAAGGCAATTTTTGTGGAGCTTTGGTAGAAGAGTAGGAGCCACCACATCCATTGATTGCAGAGTTCTTGGATGTCTTTCCAGAGGAGTTATCGTCGGACTGAGATATAGAATTCTCTATAGATTTGGTGCCAGGCGCAGAGCCGATCTCTCGGCACGTCTATAGAGTAAACAATAGCGAACTGGCAGAGTTGAAAAAGCAAGTGGATGAGTTGCAAGACAAGGGCTTTATCCGTTCCAGTTCATCACCATAGGGTGCTCCAGTACTTTTTGCACCAAAGAAGGATGGGTCGGTACGTATGTGTATTGACTACAGGGCACTTAATAACCTCACTATCAAGAATAAATACCCGTTGTCGTAGATTGATGACTTGTTTGACCAGTTGAGCGGAGCGAAGGTATTCTCCAAGATAGACTTGAGGTCGGGGTACCACCACGTGAAACTGAAGAGGGAAGACATCCCGAAGACAGCTTTTAGGACTCGTTATGGGCAGTTTGAGTTCTTGGTGATACCGTTTGGGTTAACCAATGCCCCGGCGGTGTTCATGAACCTGATGAACAAGGTGTTTCATCAGTACCTGGACCAGTTTGTTATAGTCTTCATAGATGATATTTTGATATATTCGAAGACCTCAGAGGAGCATTAGCAACACTTGAGGATTGTTCTGGAGACCCTCAGGAAGGAGAAGTTGTATAGCAAGTTTTTAAAGTGTGAGTTCTTCCATGATAAGGTTGAATTTCTTGGGCATGTCATTACAGGAGATAGAATCTCGGTGGACCGGAAGAAGATTTCTGCACTTGAATCGTGGTCTACCCCGAGTTCAGTAGCAGAGATCAGAGGCTTCCTTGGATTAGCAGGCTACTACAGGAGATTTGTTCAGGACTTTTCCAGACTTGTAGAGCCGATGACTAGGCTGACCAGGAAGGACGTAGAATTTGTCTGGACTAAGGATTGTCAGTCAGCATTTGAGGATCTGAAGAGAAGATTGACTACATATCCCATCTTGACACTACCATCAGGAGCAAGAGGATTTTCATTTACAGTGATGCATCAGGAAATGATTTGGGTTGTGTGTTACAGCAACACGGGAAGGTGATTGCCTATGCTTCTAGGCAATTATGCCCACATGAGAAGAACTACCCTACCAATGATTTGGAGTTGGCAGCGGTTATCTTTGCACTCAAATTATGGAAATACTATTTATATGGATAGAGCGTAGAGATCTTCACAGACCATAAGAGCTTGAAGTATGTGTTTACACAGAAAGAGCTCAACATGAGGCAGCGACGATGGTTGGAGCTGATGAAAGACATCAACATATCTTTGCAGTACCATCCAGGAAAGGTCAACGTAGTTGTGGATGCTTTGAGTAGATATCCCGTGGCTATGTGCTTGACTAGATACATATATTTATTGGCAGATCTTGACAGTTTGGGCATTGAGGTACTAGTTCCTGGAGTCGCAGCATAGATGTGGGGACTTCAGGTTCTGTCGAAACTGATGAACCAGGTCAGAGCCAGACAGTATGAGGATGAGTCTCTGAGGAGCATCAGAGCACAGGTTCAGGTCGGGTTGGCAGAGGACTTTATCATCGCAGATGATGGATCATTGCGACACGGTACCAGGTTATATGTACCGAGAGGAGCATTGCACGAGGAGATTCTGTAGGACGCACATCGTTCTTAATACTCTATGCATCCTGGTGCCAACAAGATGTATAGAGACATGAGGGAGCATGTATGGTGGTATGGCATGAAGTGGGAGGTAGCTAGCTTCGTGTCCAGATGCTTAGTTTGCCAGTAGGTCAAGACGGAGAGACAGAGGACAGGAGGATTACTTCAGCCTTTACCCATTCCGGAGTGGAAATGGGAACATGTGACCATGGATTTTGTATTAGGACTTCCGCATTCTCCAGGAGGCAAAGATGCGATTTGGGTCATCGTGGATATGTTGACCAAATTAGCCCACTTTCTGCCATTCAAAGTGGATACATCTACAGAGAAGCTTGCGGAAATATATGCGCCATATTGTCAGATTGTACAGTGTTCCAGTTAGCATAGTCTCGGATCGGGATAGTCACTTCACGTTCCATTTCTGGAGGAGTTTATAGGCTAGCTTGGACACCCAGCTCAAGTTCAGTACCGCTTATCACCCTCAGACGGATGGACAGTCGGAGAGAACTATTCAGACTCTCGAGGATATGCTACACACCTGTGTTTTGGATCTTGGAGGTTCTTGGGAGGATTACCTTCACTTGGAAGAGTTTTCATACAATAACAGCTATCAAGCCAACATCGAGATGTCACCATTCGAGGCGTTATATAGACGAAGGTACCGCACTCCATTGTCCTGGGATGATGTTGGTGACAGAGCTTTATTGGGACCATAAATGGTAGTAGATGCAACAGAGAAGGTGAAGCTTATCAGGGACAGACTTCGAGTGGCGCAGGACAGGCAGCGACATTGGGCCGATAGCCACCGGAGACCTTTGGAGTTTGAGGTATAGCTTTAGTTTGTTTTGCTTGTGCTTGATTGTTGTTTGTTAGAGTGCTAAGGTTGTATTTCATGCTAGGTTGGCGGTCTGGGTTTTTTAAGAATTTCTCCGACACGTGGCACGATTCATTTCGGTGGAGGCGGCAAGCTTAGTCCGCGATTCATCGGACCTTTCAGTATTTTTGAGAGGGTCGGTGTAGTTGCTAACAGACTAGACTTACCACCTGCACTGGAGGGAGTGCACAAGATGTTTCATGTGTCGCAGTTGAGACGATACCTGACAGATCTTAGTCATGTGTTGGATCACTCGAAGATAGAGGTGGGCCCTACTCTTAGCTATCCAGAGTAGCTAGTGGAGATTCTGGATCGGAGAGAGAAGGTGTTGAGGAACCAGACGATTCCTTTGGTGCGCGTCGTGTGGAGGCATCACTAGCCAGGAGAGAGAGTACCTGGGAGCGAGAGACAGAGATGTGCGAGCGATATCCATATCTGTTCGAGCCGTGAGGTATAATTCTTTCTTGCATTATATTGTTTTTTTTTTGTAGGTAGTTTCTTCCTTAATTTTCAGATTTTTTTTTCTAAGGTGGGTAGGATTGTCACCCTCACTTTTTTCACTCAAGGGTAGTTTGATAATTGACATGGATAATTTCAATTTTAGGATTAATTGTATTTAATATTTGTGCATGCATGATTTTTTTAATTATTGTATTATTATTGTTTGCTAGTTGTAGATTTATTTTAGACTTGTGTAATGGACCTAACCCATTTATTAGAATGCATGAACCACCATTTTTGGATGCGCTTAGTTTGAATCCATGAATTAGGCCCATGGATTAGGAGGTTGGATTAATTAGTAAAACAATTAGACTAGAACCTTCCCTCCCTAATTAATTTCTTCATGAGAGGCCCCAAGGGGTATTTGGGATATTTTACATTGCTTGGAAGGGGGGTTACATGGCTGGCCATAGAGGAGAGAGAGAGAGAGAGAGTGCTCTCTCATTTCAATTCATTCCCAAATTCTAGATCTACAATTTTCCTCTTCCAAATTCCCTCCATCCCCTCATCAATTATCCTCCAATTCTCCACTAATCTCTTTCAAAATTCTTTATTGAGGCTTCTACATCAAGGATCTACAAGAATGAAATAAGAAGCAAGGAGGAGAAGGCCAAGATCTACAAGGAGAGGAGCTACTTGGCAATTGGGGACTTTTCATTAGGAATCCATCTCCCAATAGGTACATTTCAGTTTTCACCCTTCTAATAGACTCTAGATTTAAGATTTAACCATGAGAAACCAATCCACATGCATAGGCTATCCATAGAAATTAGTTTTAAGTTCATCGGAGACCTACGGTGGAAGTTATGTCCAATTTGGTGCCAATTTTGGGGAAATATTAAGATTGGCACATGTAGTGGTTGTCATTGGGTCTAATAGATCTAATTGATATTTAATTTCTTGTTTGTGACTAGTGTCGTATCCACAATTAGATACGTGTAGGTCGTATCTCGTCAATTTCTCCGACACGGGACCTTGTGCATATCACATTGTGATACGGACACATAGATACTCTAATTACTATACGTATTATTCATAATTAGCGTATTAGACTTGCTCGTGTCCTTCAGGATATGTTTGGTTGTGTGTTAGAGCTGTATCGCAAGCGTATCATAGAGAAAGTGTGATACGGGTGTAGTGCACTCCACGTGTTTGTTGTTTTGCCCTCTTTGCTATACGTACTTGTGTAATTATATATAGGGATGATATTTAAGTGATATACATATGTATATGTTAGTGTATTTGAGTGTGGGTGTCTGTGTGTTTATATATAGGAGTATATAGTGATATATATATATATATATATATATATATATATATAGATATATATATATATATATATATATATAGATATATATATATATATATATATATATATATATATATATATATATATATATATATGAGAGAGTGTGTGTGTGTGTGTGTGTGTGTGTGTGTGTGTGTGTGTATGTGTTTGTATATAGGTTTATATGTATACGTATATATATGTATTGGCATATATATATATGTTGTGTTTATACATTTAAAGTGATATGTGTGAGAGGTGTTATATATATATATATATATATATAAAATTGTATAGTTGTGTACGTGTATGTGTGTATGTGTGTGCATTTGTGTTTGTGTGTTGGTGTGAGAGAGGGGGGTGGCATCAGGCATCCATTACAGCAATGAAAGGCAAATGAGAGGTGCATCCAATAGTGAAATCACCTACAACCAGTGCATAAGGGCTTGCACAGCTCCTGTAGAGTGCAGTCGAGCATTAGTTCAGTTAGCACTGTGCAGTCTCGAGCAAATATCAGTGCAGGACTCGTTGCTCACTGTGCAGCCGAGCATAGTCACTGTACAGAATCCTCCCTGTGTAGTCGAATATATGTGTAGCACAGTGCATAGAGAGAGAGAGAGAGAGAGAGAGAGAGAGAGAGAGAGAGAGAGAGAGGGGAAAACCATCAGCAAGTAAGTGGCAGGAGTGCTCCAGTATCAGCTCAGCTGAAGGAAAGTGCAGCCACAGCAAGGAGAGGACTGCACTGCACAGTGCAGTCCATGGTAATTCAGTAGCTTTCAGTATCACTTTCAGTTAGAAAACAGTGTATCCATGTTTACATTTCAGTTCAAGGTTTTGAGGTATTGGTTTGGCAGGGTGTTTCAGTTTAGGATTTGTTGTAGATGTGTGTATGTTTAAGGCATTAGTTAGTTAGTAGCTAATTAGTAAGAGTTACTCAATAGTTTATAATAGTAGTTAGTTAGTTGTTATTTGTTAGTTAGATAAGGTTTTGTCTAGTAGTTAATTATGTCGTGTGGTATTATATGTTTAGTAGTTAGATACTTTGTATAGCTAGTGTTGAGGTATTTTATATCTGTATTAGCTATTCATATCTATGTATGTTAGTATAGCTACATATATATGTTAGCATACTATTAAATAGTTAGCTATATATATATATATATATATATATACTTGTATTAGTTGTTATTGTTAGTAGTTAGATATATTATAGTAGTTAGTTATATATATGTATTAGTTATGTTAGTGTTGGGTTTCCTTGGGATACCAAGGTATCACCAAGGTATTGGGTCTACCCAAGGTATTGAGTTGGGTATCGAGATAGGTGCGATACGCATTGGTGCAAGGCCAAGGTATCCTAATTCAATTGATTTGTTCTAGTATTATAATTTTTGACTTGAATATATATATAAACCATTATTTTCATATATTAAACTTGCATATCTTAGGATACGGCTCTTTGAGTGCCTTATTGTTTCTTAGCTTAGCTAGAATAGCATAGTTTTATAGTGTATCGACTTAGTGACTTAAAATTAGACCCTTGCAACCTAGATTTTATTGGTTTGACTTAGAAATGGCGTATCGACCTAAAATTGTATCAACTTCACTTATTTTCATTCTTGAACCTTGTATTTATGCAACATACCATATATAGGTTATATGACACCATCTCGGGCATCGAGAGCACACCTTGCTCAGGACTTCAGGCGAGTACATTTCTCTGATAGTTTTTAATTCATAATATTGTATATATGCATATTCTAGAATTGTATACTTGATCCCGACACAGTGATTTCACGGACTGGTACTATATGGATCCCGTCAGGAGATTTTATCCCCAATTGTGTTCAGCGGATACTCGTGTACATTGTATCTCATCGTGTATATTGGATATTGATTATATTTCGTATTCATACACTGCTCGTGTTCAGCGTGCTTACTCGTGTATACCCACCGCTCGTGTTCGGTGGTTATGATATTCGTGTACACCCACTGCTCGTATTCAGTGGTTATATTTCGTGTTCGTAATGTATCGTGATTGGATCCATCGATAAGTTAGGGGTAGGAGAGTAGAAGTTGATTATGTGATCAAAGCCCCTTGGTTATATCGTGTATATTATGGTTACATACCTCACTTATAATCGTCTTACATGATCATGTTCACCCAACCCGATCACATAATAAACTTGTATTCTGAGGCACATTATTTAGATTGCAGTTTACTTCATCATATTGCTGATATTCATATTGTTGATCTATATTCTCGTACATTACCTGTATATCTATTGTTCATCATTCATATATTTAGTGATCTTGTATTTTATTTCTATTATCTGTTTATACGCTCGATTATGCTATTGAAACTGCTTTTAGATTTATGTACTTTATTCCAATCCTGACTGGATATATTTTTCCAGATGACTGGTTTGTAGAGCAGTGTCCCACATTCTTTAGGCCGCAGGACGGCGTACCTTTAGAAGATACTTCTATTAACCATGAGGACTTAGTTGCAGAGCCCGAGGAGGTCTAGATTATATTGTATTTGATTATATTAGACTATTCTTTTGTGGAGATTCACAGTTTTTATTATTATTTCAGATTGTGGATTGTATGTTATTCTTTCATTCGCTATTCCATTCGTGCATTATTCTTTCTTAGTTTGTTTTGTGATTGAGATTAGATATACTTGTGAGATACCATATTGCTCCTCCGTTTGGAGTTGAGATAATTGACAGGTACCATATTATATTGTTGAGATGTTAGATAGTTAGAAATAACCCAGACAGTATTCTACTACCGATTCTGCGGCGTAGGCTGGGCGTAACCACGTACTCGTGTCCGAATATCCGGGTGCGGGTCGTGACAGTAGAGGTAATATGGACATGATTGCTTTCTCTAGCAGATTTTACTCTATAGAGAATTTTAAGGACCCATTACTTATAACGTATTCAAGACTCTTGAACACATGTAACAGTTTGAGATAAGAAAGATTTATAATGTTCTTATGTTTGATATGCTGGGGATAAAAAAGTACAAGCCTGTTTTAAACATAGTACTTTTAGAGAAATTTTTCATTGATCGACATCATTAAAAAATCTCCGTTAGGCTTTGCGAGCATATAAGCTCCATTGGAATATACCGTTTTTATTACAAACGGGCCCTCCCACTTAGCCTAAATTTACCTTTATTTTTGTGAGTCGGGTTTATTTGCCTTCTCACTGTGAGGACAAGATCACCAACTTGGAATATTCTTTCTTTGATTTTCTGTTAAAGGCTCTGGAAATATGATCTTTATATAACTCAATATGCTGCTGAGCATATAAGCGCTTTTCATCCAATGCTTCTAACTCTTGAAGTCACAATCAATCATTATTCTCTACTGTCAGCTCATTAGCAAGTGCTATCCTGAGAGAAGGGATCTGGATTTCGAGAGGAAGGACTGCTTTATATCTATAAACTAGAAAAAATAGTGTACAACCGGTTGGAGTTCGTACAGTCGTTCGGTAAACCCATAGACATTCTCCAAGATTCTCGTTCCAATCATGTTTCTTGGATGAAACAAACTTCTTGAGGAGTTTGATTACGGTCTTATTAAAGTCTTTAACTAAGCCATTAGCTAAAGGATTGCACACAGTATATGCTACATTTTGAATTCGATTCTTATCATAGAACCGATATAATGCTTGACTGGCAAACTGCAGCCCATTATCATGTATTATCCTCTGAGGAATACTGTATCGATAGATAACATGATGTTTAACGAATCTAATCACATTGGATGTCTTTACTTTGATTAGCGGTACTGCTTTGGCCCATTTAAAGAAATAATCAGTTATAGCTAAGATAAACTGATAGCCCCTGGATAAAGGTTGGCTAATAGGGCTAATAAAATCTATTCTCCAAGCTTCAAAAGGCCAGGACGCTGCCGTTGGATGCAAGAGTTTTGACGGTTGGTGAATAACGTCAGCTTGAATCTGACAAGATCTGCATTTGCGATCATAATCTATAGCGTCGACTACCAAGGTAGACCAATAATAACCCTTCTTTTTGAGCCTATCTTTCAGTTTCGGGCCTGGTTGATACGCTCCATAAATACCATCATGAGCCTCGTGGAGTACTCGTCTTGCTTCAAGATTTGAAAGACATCGTAATAAGAGTCCATCATACAAGCGGCAATACAATATCCTAGATGCTGCATCATAGTAGGACCAGAGTGAGCACCTCTAAATCGATGTAGACTCTTTCGGGTCGTCTGAAAGGATCCCATATGCTGTATAATCTATGAAAGGGATTCTCCAGTCTTCAGAATCAGGAGTAGATTTTACTCCGAAGATTCTTTTGATGTATAAGTTGTTTTTAGCATAGAACAACTCTTGACCGCTTACTCTGATCGAATATTATTTTCTTAGAGAAATAGCCAAAGAGGATGCTAACACGGCAAGGGCATCTGCCTCGATATTTTGTACCCGTGTCACATGTTCGATAAAGAACCCCTTGAAGATAGAGGCTAATTCGCTTGCGGCTTGATGATATGAATTAAGGTCTTCATGACGAACCTCGTATTCTCCTCTGATTTGGTTAACTATAAGTTTGGAATCCCCATATGTCACTACCACATTTTCTAGAAAAGGGTATTTTAGTAATTTTATATTTAATTAAATATTGTGTACGATAAATAATTATTTGTGGGTTTATTTAATTGTTAGATGTTAGTTATTAATTTTGGACTTGTGTTAGTGGACCTAACTAGTTTAGTTTAGACTAATGGACCAACATGTATTAATTGTTAGATTTTAGCCCATTTAGAAAGCCCATTGTTTAGGAGGATAATTATTTTAATTAAACCATTAGACTAAAAGCTTCCCTCTTTAATTATTTCTTTATGAGAGGCCCCAAGGGGTATATTGGATAATTCATAGTAGTTTGAGGAAGGGGAAAGGGGGTTGGCCTATTAATGAGGGGAGAATTTATTTTTTTCTATTTTTTTCATTTGTAAACTAGATCTAGAAATTTCTTCAACCAAATTCCTTCATTCCCACTTTATTTCCCTACCAAATTCATTCCAATTCCTTTCTAAATCACCATTGGAGGCTAGTGGAGCAAGGATCTAGAAGGAGGAAGCAAGGATCTACAAAGAGGAGTAAGGATCTACAAGTTGGAGGCCATTTTCATCATATTTGGAGGTTTCACTGGAAATCCATCTCCAATAGGTACAATTCAGTTTCCCCCCTTAATTTAGGCTCTAAATATAAGATTTAACCATGAGAAATTAACCCATATGCATAGGCTACCCATAGGATTTGGTTTTGTGTTCATAGGAGGCCGATTGAGAAAGTTATAGTACTTTTTGTGTCAATTTTGGAAGAATTCCGAGATTGACATTTGTTGTGTGTATGTGTCAATTGGTCCTATAGATCAATTTGGCATGTGCTTGTGTGTTTGGGGCTAGTGTCGTGTCCACAATTGGGTACGTGTAGGTCGTATCCCGATAATTTGGTGATACGTATTGATTTGGGAGTTTTTCCTCCGACACGAGACTTTGTCCATGTTATATTTTGACACGGACATATATAATTGTATTTGAATCTTCGTATTGTACATAAATAATATATTAGACTTGTTCGTGTCCTTCGGGGTACGTTTGGATGTGTGGTGGACTCGTGTCGCAAGCGTATCCTAGATCTAGTGGGATACAGGGTGATACATTCCATGTGTTGTGCAATTTAATTTTAGATCTATTTCTCTTGTGTTCATAGTCTTGGTAAGGTGTAATTATAAATTTGTATATATGTATATTATGGTGAATTTATATTTATGTATTATTGTGTCTTAGATCTATGTATCTATTTATGTATATTGTATGTAGCTATTATTCTATATATATTAGAGCTATTGGGATACAGGGTGATACATTCCATGTGTTGTGCAATTTAATTTTAGATTTATTTATGTATATTGTATGTATATTGTATGTATATTGTATGTATCTATTTATGTATATTGTATGTAGCTATTATTCTATATATATTAGAGCTATTGGGATACAGGGTGATACATTCCATGTAAAATTGTATTTGAATCTTCGTATTGTACATAAATAATATATTAGACTTGTTCGTGTCCTTCGGGGTACGTTTGGATGTGTGGTGGACTCGTGTCGCAAGCGTATCCTAGATCTAGTGGGATACAGGGTGATACATTCCATGTGTTGTGCAATTTAATTTTAGATCTATTTCTCTTGTGTTCATAGTCTTGGTAAGGTGTAATTATAAATTTGTATATATGTATATTATGGTGAATTTATATTTATGTATTATTGTGTCTTAGATCTATGTATCTATTTATGTATATTATTGTATGTAGCTATTATTCTATATATATTAGAGCTATTGGGATACAGGGTGATACATTCCATGTGTTGTGCAATTTAATTTTAGATCTATTTCTCTTGTGTTCATAGTCTTGGTAAGGTGTAATTATAAATTTGTATATATGTATATATATTGTAGTATGTATATAGTGTATATGTTATGTGTGTATATATATATATATATATGATGCTATGTATATTTTTTACTATATATATATGTATGTTTTTGTTATATGTATTTGTTATGTACATATATCCTATATAGTTGTAACTATGTATATATGTAATACTATATTGTTATATATATTATTTTGTCCATATATATATATATATATATATATATATATATATATATATATATATATATATATATATATATATATATATATATATAAGTGTTTGAGAGAGCGACAACAGCTATTGTGATTCTTTCAGCTTCACAAAAGGAAAACAGCAGCAGCAGCAAAAGCAATAACATCGGTAGCAATAGCGAAAGAAGCCGCAACAGCAATAGCAACAGCAGTAGCAATGTCGATGGCTGCAACAACAACAACGCAACAACAGCTCAGCAGTAGCGACGGTAGCAGAAAACTGTCGCTATAACAGCAGTGCAGCAGCAATATCAGCAGCGTATCAGAGGCTTTAGCGACGGCAGCAGAAAACTGTCGCTGTAGCAGCAGGAACAACAGTGGTATCAGCAACGTATTCGCAGTTTTAGCGACGATCAGCAGGGCTTCAGCGACCATATGCGATTTTAAATATATATTATATATTTATATAGAATAGTTATATATGTGTTTATATATACATATATATATTCCTAATTGCTAATTGTGTTTTAGTATACTATATGTATAGTATTTAGTTGTTAGCATATATTATTATGGATAGTTAGTATAAGTAAGGTATTGGATATATCTTGAGATGCCAAGGTTAGTATCAAGGTAATTGGGGATACCCAAGGTATTGGATTTTGGTATCAAGATTGAGGTTTAGTGTTGTGATACCAAGTTGGTTCGAAACCAAGGTATCTATTTAATGTTTGTAATTAGGATCTTTTATAATTAATATTGTTTGATATTGTATGAGTGTGATATTTCATATCCCTATTTTTCGTATCCTGAGATACGGTATCCTAGTATCCTAAGATATAACTTTTATGACCTAGACTCTAGTGTTTGAACCCAATATCCTTGAGATAGACTCATACAACCTAGAAATAGGTATTTGACATAATTGACCATAGTTGACCATAGTTTGGCTTAAAGTTGACCTAGTTTGACCTTTGACTTAGAATTGACTTGTTGACCTAGAAGTTGACTTTGTCCATATCATATTTTGACACGGACATGTAGAATTGTATTTGAATCTTCGTATTGTAAATAAATAATATATTAGACTTGTTCGTGTCCTTTGGGGTACGTTTGGATGTGTGGTGGACTCGTGTCGCAAGCGTATCCTAGATCTAGTGGGATACAGGGTGATACATTCCATATGTTGTGCAATTTAATTTTAGATCTATTTCTCTTGTGTTCATAGTCTTGGTAAGGTGTAATTATAAATTTGTATATATGTATATTATGGTGAATTTATATTTATGTATTATTGTGTCTTAGATCTATATATCTATTTATGTATATTGTATGTAGCTATTATTCTATATATATTAGAGCTATTGGGATACAGGGTGATACATTCCATGTGTTGTGCAATTTAATTTTAGATTTATTTCTCTTGTGTTCATAGTCTTGGTAAGGTGTAATTATAAATTTGTATTCTATATATATTAGAGCTAGTGGGATACAGGGTGATACATTCCATGTGTTGTGCAATTTAATTTTAGATCTATTTCTCTTGTGTTCATAGTCTTGGTATGGTGTAATTATAAATTTGTATATATGTATATTATGGTGAATTTATATTTAAGTATTATTGTGTCTTAGATCTATGTATCTATTTATGTATATTGTATGTAGCTATTATTCTATATATATTTTGTCCATATATATATATATATATATATATGGACAAAATAATATATATAACAATATAGTATTACATATATACATAGTTACAACTATATAGGATATATGTACATAACAAATACATATAACAAAAACATACATATATATATAGTAAAAAAATATACATAGCAAATTATATATATATATACACACATAACATATACACTATATGTATATTATGGTAAATTTATATTTATGTATTATTGTGTCTTAGATCTATGTATCTATTTATGTATATTGTATGTAGCTATTATTCTATATATATTAGAGCTATTTAATAGTGTAGTGTATGTATATATATTGTAGTATGTATATAGTGTATATGTTATGTGTGTATATATATATATGATGTTATGTATATTTTTTACTATATATATATGTATGTTTTTGTTATATGTATTTGTTATGTACATATATCCTATATAGTTGTAACTATGTATATATGTAATACTATATTGTTATATATATTATTTTGTACATATATATATATATATATATATATAAGTGTTTGAGAGAGCGACAACAGCTATTGTGATTCTTTTAGCTTCACAAAAGGAAAACAGCAGCAGCAGCAAAAGCAACAACATCGGTAGCAATAGCGAAAGAAGCCGCAACAGCAATAGCAACAGCAGCAGCAGTGTCGATGGCTGCAACAACAACAACGCAACAACAGCTCAGCAGTAGCGACGGTAGCAGAAAACTGTCGCTATAACAGCAGTGCAGCAGCAATATCAGCAGCGTATCAGAGGCTTTAGCGACGGCAGCAGAAAACTGTCGCTATAGCAGCAGGAACAACAGTGGTATCAGCAACGTATCCGCAGTTTTAGCGACGATCAGCAGGGCTTCAGTGACCATATGCGGTTTTAAATATATATTATATATTTATATAGAATAGTTATATATGTGTTTATATATACATATATATATTCCTAATTGCTAATTGTGTTTTAGTATACTATATGTATAGTATTTAGTTGTTAGCATATATTATTATAGATAGTTAGTATAAGTAAGGTATTGGATATATCTTGAGATGCCAAGGTAAGTATCAAGGTAATTGGGGATACCCAAGGTATTGAATTTTGGTATCAAGATTGAGGTTTAGTGTTGTGATACCAAGTTGGTTCGAAACCAAGGTATCTATTTAATGTTTGTAATTAGGATCTTTTATAATTAATATTGTTTGATATTGTATGAGTGTGATATTTCATATCCCTATTTTTCGTATCCTGAGATACGGTATCCTAGTATCCTAAGATATAACTTTTATGACCTAGACTCTAGTGTTTGAACCCAATATCCTTGAGATAGACTCATGCAACCTAGAAATAGGTAGTTTGACATAATTGACCATAGTTGACCATAGTTTGGCTTAAAGTTGATCTAGTTTGACCTTTGACTTAGAATTGACTTGTTGACCTAGAAGTTGACTAGTTTAACTTATTTTTTTTCTGAAACCTTGTATTGATGTTATATTCCATATCTAGGTCTTTGAGGCACCGTGTCAGACATCTGTGAGACTATTCATTAGACTTCATGCGAGTACATTCTCTGATAGTTTCTTATTTATGATATTCTCTATGTTTATTGTATTTAGTGTAGATATCCATGTTTTCTTGATACGATGGTTACACGGATTGGTATATCCAGATCTCGTCATGAGATATTATTCCTTGGTATATGGTGTATCTTGTGCAAGTATTGTTTCATTATTTATCTTGTACATATACAGACACTGATTCTCGGGAAGACTAGCTATCTTCGTTGAGAATCTCGTGCCATAGCGTACCATGGTTGGATCTATTATACCAGTCGGGGTTGGGGAGTATTAGTGTAGATATGTGATCATACCTTCCTGTGCAAGTATTATTTTTCTGTGAGTGTTGGTCATACACCGCACGTATGACTAACCATACCATTATTCCTGTGTAAGTTCTCAAGCCGATCACATGTTAAAGCTAGTACCCACTCACTTAGTTATTAGTATTTTTGTTCATTGATATATTGTTCATTGTTGTATTTATTCCAGTATTTTCTTATTGTGTATCTCTTGTATCTATTGTTGCATCTTGTGTATTCATATCTATTTACTGATACATAGTTTTTATCATTGATTAGAACTACTATTAGAGATGTACTATGCTCCTTTCCTGACTGGATATATTTTTCCCAGATGACATTGAGGAGTGGTACCCTACACATTATGGAACTCAGGATGTTGTGGGTTTAGAGTCAGAGACCCTGGCTCAGGAGGGACTTATCCCAACTGAGATAGATGACCCAGGATTAGTAGCTTCTTAGTATTCCTTTGTACTGGATTTGTCTCCAGCTTATTTGTTAGTATTTTCTTTCAGACTCATTGATGTTTTTATTTTAGACTCATGAGTTTTATGTGACTATTCTATTCCTTATTATATTCGTGCTCGTTTCTATCTTAGATCTGTGATTGAGTATATTGTTATTGTTGGTGGTTCATTATATTGATAGATAGATTACCCAGACAGCGTTCTACCGTCGATTCTGCGACGTAGGCTGGGCGTTGTTTCCGACTTGCATCCCTACATCGGGTGTGGTTTGTGACATATTTTTAGTGGTAGCCCATGCAGGTCAGGCTTCGCAAGTTGTGCGATGTCGTGGTAGTGCAACGACTCAGTTGTACTACTGCAAGCCTATTTTAGGATATAGGATATAGGATATAGGCTGAGACTACTCAATCACATCTAGGAAAAATTCTTTTTATTCATTCAACTATTCTCCTTTGATATGGATACTTGATCCTTAAATTGTCCTTTCCTTGAGTATCTTACATCATGTGCCATATTGATTCTTTCTTTCGCTTTGTCTCAGGATGCCGCCTTAGACTAGATCGCAGCAGGGGAGAGCAGCTTCTGAGAGGTCTATGACGTCTCGATAGCCTGCACCAGTCACTTCTCTTGTGATTGGAGTGTCAGCTGCTTTCGGAGGACCACCACCTACTCAGAGGACTGTGCCAGCTATATCTGAGGGGCTTCTACCTCCACCTCCTGTGCCAGCAGAGGCGACACAGATGTTTACACTATTTTATGAGATGCTCGAGGCACAGAGGGCTCAGTCTGAGGCACATCAGAGGCAGACCGACATTTTACGGCAGGGCATCGAGACTGTTTATTAGCTTGCTCGTGTCGTAGTCGAGAGAGGAGTTTCGGTCCAGCAGCAGGTTGCTCCTCAGGTTGCTCAGCTTCGGCCAGGCAACATTTAGGACTTCAAGAAGCTGGAGCCTAGGGTCTTCAAGGGGACGGAGGGCATCGTCTATGATGATGATTGGCTCGAGGACATTGAGCATCTTATGAGGGTGTCCCGTCTTTCTGAGGATCTGAAGGTTAAGGCGGTAGGACTTTATCTGTTCGACGTCGCCCGTACTTGGTTCATGAGTGAGTCGATTCTTGTTGACGCGGGACAGTCTTGGGAGGTATTCAAGGACCTCTTCAAGAAGAAGTTTTTCGCTCGGGCAGACAGGCTAGACTTGGGAAGGCAATTGAGAGCCTCATTCAGGGAAGCATGTCTGTGGAGGAGTACGCTACGGAATTCGGTAGGTGGAGCCAATTTGTAGAGTATTTGGTGAGAGAGACGGAGGTTCGGACTATTCATTTTTATGAGGGTCTAAACTGGGAAGTGAAGATCCTTATTCCGTCTTTTTATGAAACATACTCGGAGATACTTGCAGAGGCACGCAAGGTTGAGCGAGAGTTGGGTTTGAAGCCCAAGAGCGACCATGATTCTTTTCTGGGGGCCAACAACAGTGCAATATCTGCAAAACGTTCTCATTTCCAGTCTAGACCTTTCCAGCAGCCACAACAGCACCAGACTCCCGCTAGGGCACCGTTTTACCAGGCAGCACAGCAGCAGCGACAGTTACAGCTATCTTCTTCCCATTTCTGCAAGAAGCCCGGTCATATCTGGGAAGTTTGCAGGAAAAGGTTGGGAGTTTGTTTGTATTGTGGTACTGAAGGGTATCAGTCGAGAGAGTGTCCTCGTCGTGCAGTTCAGGGAGCAGCTTCAGCTCCGAGGGCACAAACGAGACCACCTGTAGTACAACCGAGGGGACCGCATCTTACACAACAGCGTTATGTCCAGCATCAGCAGCAGGGATATGCACGTTAGGGACGAGCGTTTGCTATGACCGTCAAGGAGGATGAGCCCACCGAAGATGTCATCGCAGGTTCTATTCTTCTTGACTCCATTCCAGCTTTAGCTTTGTTTGATAGTGGTGCTTCCTATAGTTTTGTATCTGTTTTTTTTGCTCTAAAGCAAGGTTTGGTAACTGAGTCTTTCCTTAGGACTTGCAAGATCATGACCGGGGGAGGCATTATCCTGGTCAATGATATTTGCAAGGATTGGAGAGTTACTCTAGGAGGTCGAGAGTTGAGTGCGTGTCTACTTGTAATGCCACTTCCGAGCTACGATATTGTACTCGGGATGGATTGGTTGAGTAGGCACCATGCTAGCATAGATTGTAGAGGAGGTAGAGTTTTGTTTGGTCCTTCAGGAGAGCCAGAATTCGAGTTTGCTAGAGGAGCTGCAGAGCAGGGATAAGGCATTATTTGTGGAGCTATGGTGGAAGACAAGGAGTTGCCGCATCTATTGATAGCAGAGTTCTTGGATGTATTTCCAGAGGAATTGCCAGGTTTACCGCCAATTCAAGATATTGAATTCTCTATAGACTTGGTGCAAGGTGCAGAACCAATTTTATAACATGTCTATAGAATAAATAACAGTGAGCTGGTCGAGATGAAGAAGCAAGTGGACGAATTACAGGATAAGGGGTTTATCAGATCGAGTTCTTCACCGTGAGGAGCCCCGGTATTATTTGTACCAAAGAAGAATGGATCGGTGCGTATGTGCATTGATTACAGGGCTTTGAATAAGTACCCTTTGCCACGGATTGATGATTTGTTTGATCAGTTGAGTGGCGCCAAGGTATTTTCTAAGATAGATTTGAGATCAGGCTACCACCAGGTGAAGGTGAAGCCGGTGGACATACCGAAGACTGCTTTTAGAACTAGGTATGGTCAGTACGAGTTTATAATGGTGCCGTTTGGGTTGACTAATGCACTGGCGGTATTTATGAACTTGATGAACAAGGTGTTCCATCAGTACCTTGACAAGTTCGTGGTGGTGTTCATCGACGACATACTCATATACTCGAAGACACTGGAGGATCACGAGGAGCATTTGTGGATTGTGTTGGATGTGCTGAGGAAGGAGAAGCTGTATGGAAAGTTGTCCAAGTGTGAGTTCTTCTTGGACAAGGTGGAGTTCTTGGGGCATGTTGTGACTGGTGATGGTATTTCAGTGGATCCGAAGAAGATCGCAGCAGTAGAATCTTGGAAGACCCCAAGTTCGGTAGCAGAGATCAGGAGTTTCCTGGGATTTAAAGGCTACTACAGAAAGTTTATGCAAGATTTTTTGAGGATTGCCAAGCCGATAACCAGACTCACCAAGAAGGATGTAGAGTTTGTTTGGACGGAGGAATGCCAGGTTACTTTTGAGGAATTAAAGAAGAGGTTATCGTCTGCTCCTATTTTGACGTTGCCATTAGGGTCTGGCGGTTTCACTATTTATAGTGATGCATCTGGGAAAGGTTTGGGTTATATTTTTTAGCAGAATGGGAAAGTGATTTCCTATGCATCCAGGCAATTGTGTCCTCATGAAAAGAACTATCCTACCCATGATTTGGAGTTGGCAGCAGTCATCTTCGCCCTTAAGTTGTGGAAATACTATTTGTACAGAGAGCGTGTGAAGATCTTCACAGACCACAAGAGCTTGAAGTACATTTTTACTGTTACTACCACATTTTCTAGGAAAACGTATTTTAGTAAATTCATATTTAATTAAATATTGTGCATGATAAATAATTATTTATTTTATTATTTAATTGTTGTGAGATGTTAGTTATTTATTTTAGAATTGTGTTAGTGGACCTAACTAGTTTAGTTTAGACTCATGGACCAACATGTATTAATTGATAGATTTTAGCCCATTTAGAAAGCCCATTGTTAAGGAGATGGATTAAATTAATTAAACCATTAGACTAGAAACTTTCCTCCTTAATTATTTCTTCATGAGAGGCCCCAAGGGGTATATTAGACAATTCATAATAGCTTGAGTAAGAGGAAAGGGGGCCGGCCTATTTAGAGGGGGGAAATTATTTCTCTCTTCTCTTTTTATTTGGAAACTAGACCTAGAAATTCCCTCAACCAAATTTCTTTATTCCTACTTTATTTTCCTACCAAAGGGGGCCAGCCTATTTAGAGGGGGGGAATTATTTCTCTCTCCGCAGCAGCCGCTTTAGCAATAGCAGCAAGTGTCGCAGTAGCTAGTGTCGCATGAGCAATAAACGCACAACAGCAGAAGCCGCCCTATAGTGACAACAGTTAGCAACAACTACAGGTATCTGTCACTGATACTGCAGAGTATCAACACCGTATCAGAAGCTACAACGACGGATTTTGGCGACAACTGCAGGAATCTGTCACTAAAATAACAGTGTATCAACATCAACCGTAGTCTTCAGCGACAACGGGCAGGGTTTTTAGCGACAGTTTGGCAGATTTTCAATTATTAGGTATATATATATATATATATATATATATATATATATATATATATATATATATATATATATATATATATGGTATAAATATATAAGTAAATATTTTTTCTAATTGCTACTTGTATTATACTATATGTATAATAATTATTATAGCATATATATATATATATATATATATATATATATATATATATATATATATATATATATATATATATATATACAGGTAGATAGTATAACTAGTATTTTGGTATTACCTTAAGATACCAAGGTAAGTACCAGGGTATTGGGGATACCCAAGGTATTGGGTTTGGGGTATCAAGATTATGGGTTTATGTTGTGATACCAAGTTGGTTCAAAACCAAGGTACCTAATTAATGGTTGTCTTTAAGATTTTATTTAATAATATTATTTTGGCATTTGTATGTGATATTTTTCTTTTGGATTTACGTATCCGGAGATACAGTATCCTAGTATTTAAGATATGGGTTTTGGTGACCTAGACTTTAGTATTTCAACCCAATATCTTTGTGTTAGACTTGTGCAACTTAGAAATAGGTAGTTGACCATAGTTTGACTATAGTTGACCTTAGAGTTGACTTAGTTTGACTTTTGACTTAGAATTGACTTGTTGACCTAGAAGTTGACTAGTTTAAACTTATTTTCTTTCCAGAACCTTGTATTGATATTGTATTCCATATCTATATCTTCGAGGCACCGTATCAGACATCCGTGAGACTATTCATCGAACTTCAGGCGAGTACATTCTCTGATAATTTCTCATTTATGATACCCTCTATGTTCATTGTATCTAGTGTAGATATCCATTTTTGTTGACACGATGGTTACATGGATTGGTATATCCGGATCTCGTCATGAGATATTATTCCTTGTATATGGCGTATCTTATGTAAGTCTTGTTTCATTGATTATCTTGTGCATGTATATACACTAATTCTCGGGAAGATTTGCTACCTTCCTAGAGAATTCTGTGCCATAGCATACCATGGTTGGATCTACTATACCAGTCGGGGATGGGGAGTATTATAGTATAGATATGTGATCATACCTTTCTGTGTAAGTATTATTTTCCTGTAAGTGTTGGTCATGCACCACACGTATGACTAACTAGGCTATTATTCCTGTGCAAGTTCCCAAGCCGATCATATGTTAAAGCTAGTACTCACTCACTTAGTCATTAGTATTCTTGATCATTGTCATATTGTTCATTATTGTATTTATTTTAGTATTTTCTTATTGTATATCTCTTGTATCTATTGTTGCATCTTGTATATTCACATCTATTTACTGTTACATAGTTTTTATCATTGATTAGAACTGCTGTTAGAGATGTACTCTGCTCCTTTCCTGACTGGATATATTTTTCCCAGATGATACTGAGAATTGGTATTCTTTCAGACTCATTGTTAGTACCTTCTTAGTATTTCTTGTACTGGATTTGTCTCCAGCTTATTTGTTAGTATTCTTTCAGACTCATTGATGTATTATTTTAGACTCATGAGTTGTATGTGACTTTTCTATTCTTTATCTGATTCGTGCTATTTTCCATCTTAGTTCTGCGATTGAGTATATTGTTATTGTTGGTGGTTTATTATATTGCTATATAGATTACCTAGACAGCGTTCTACCGCTGATTCTGCGGCGTAGGCTGGGCGTTGTTTTCGACTTGCAATCTTACATCGGGTGCGGGTCGTGACACATTTTTAGTGGTGGCCCATGCAGGTCTAGCTTTGCAAGTTGTGCGATGTCGTGGTAGTGCGACAATTTAGTTGTACTACTGCGAGCCTGCGATAGGATATAGGATATAGGCTATAGGCTGAGAATACTCAATCACATCTAGGAAAATTCTTTTGATTCAACTATTCTCCTTTGATATTTGATACTTGAACTCTTAAACTGTCCTTTCCTTGAGTGTCTTACATCATGTGCCATATTGATTCTTTCTTTCGCTTTGTCTCAGGATGCCGCCTAGGACTAGATCGCTGCAGGGGAGAGCTATTTCTGAGAGGTCTGCGATATCCCGAGGGCCTGCACCAGTCACTTCTTCGGTGATTGGAGTGTCAGCTACTTTCGGAGGTCCACCACCTACTTAGAGGACTGTGCCAGCTGTATCTGAGGGGCTTCCACCTCTATCTCCAATGCCAGCAGAGACGACACAGATGTTTACAATATTTCGTGAGATGCTCGAGGCACAGAGGGCTCAGTTAGAGGCACATTATAGGCAGACCGACGTTCTACGACAGGGCATCGAGAGTGCTCATCAGCTTTCTCGTGCCGTAGTCGAGAGAGGAGTTCCGGTCCAGCAACAAGTTGTTCCTCAGGTTGCTCAGCTTCGGCCAGACAACATTCAGGACTTCAAGAAGCTGGAGCCTAGGGTCTTCAAGGGGACGGAGGGCATCATCTATGCTGATGATTGGCTCGAGGACATTGAGCGTCTTATGAGGGTGTCCCATCTTTCTGAGGATCTGAAGGTTGAGGCGATAGGACTTCAACTGTTCAACGTCGCTCATACTTGGTTCAGGAATGAGCCTATTTTGGTTGACGCAGGACAATCTTGGGAGGTATTCAAGGACCTTTTCAAGAAGAAGTTTTTTGCTCGGGCAGACAGGCTAGACTTAGGGAGGCAGTTTGAGAGTCTCATTTAGGGAAGCATGTCTGTGGAGGAGTACGCTGCGGAGTTCGGCAGGTTGAGCCATTTTGCAGAGTATTTGGTAAGAGAGCCGAAGGTTCAGGCTATTCATTTTCGTGTGGGTCTAAACTGGGAAGTGAAGATCCTCATTCTGCCTTTTTATAAAACAAACTCGGAGATACTTGCGGAGGCACACAAGGTTGAGCGGGAGTTGGGTTTGAAGCCCAAGAGAGACCGGGATTCTTTTCTGGGGGCAAACATTAGTGCAGTATCTGTAAAACGTCCTAATTTCCAGTCCAGACCTTTCTAGCAGCCACAACACCACCAGACTCCAGCTAGGGCACCTTTTCACCAGGCACCATAATAGCAGAGACAGTTACAACAATCTTGCTGCCACTTCTGTAAGAAGTCTGGCCATATCTGGGAAGTTTGCAGGAAGAGGTTGTGAGTTTGTTTGTACTGTGGTACTGAAGGGCATCAGATAAGAGGGTGTCCTCGTCGTGCAGTTTAGGGAGCAGCTTCAGCTCCGAGGGCACAGACGAGACCACCTGCAGTACAGCCGAGGGGACCGCTTTCGACACAGCAACAAAGTTATGTCCAAAATCAGAAGCAGGGAGGTGCACGTCAGGGATGAGCGTTTCCTATGACCGACGAGGAGGATGAACCTAACGGAGATGTCATCGCAGGTTCTATTCTTCTTGATTCTATTCCAGCTTTAGCTTTGTTTGATAGTGGTGCTTCCCATAGTTTTGTATCTGTTTCTTTTGATCTGAAGCATGGTTTGGTAGCTGAGTCTTTGCTTAGGACTTAGAAGATCATGATCGGGGGAGGCATTATCCTGGTTAATGATATTTGCAAGGATCAAAGAGTTACTCTTGGAGGCCGGGAGTTGAGTGCGTGTCTACTTGTAATGCCACTTCTGAGCTACGACATTATACTCAAGATGGATTGGTTGAGTAGGCACCGTGCTAGCATAGATTGTAGAGGAGGTAGATTTTTGTTTGGTCCGCCGGGAGAGCCAAAGTTCGAGTTTGCTAGAGGAGCTGCAGAGCAGGGAAAAGGCATTATTTGTGGTAATATGGTAGAAGACAAGGAGTTGCCGCATCCATTGATAGCAGAATTCTTGGATGTATTTCCTGAGGAATTGCCAGGGTTGCCACCAGATCGAGATGTTAAATTCTCTATAGACTTGGTGACAGGTGCAGAACCAATTTTGCAACATGTCTATAGAGTAAACAACAGCAAGCTGGTCGAGCTGAAGAAACAGGTGGACGGATTACAGGATAAGGGGTTTATCAGATCGAGTTCTTCACCATGGGGAGCCCCGATATTGTTTGTACCGAAGAAGAATGGATCGGTGCGCATGTGCATTGATTACAGGGCTTTGAATAATCTCACTATCAAGAATAAGTACCCTTTGCCACGGATTGATGATCTGTTCGATCAGTTGAGTGGTGCCAAGGTATTTTCTAAGATATATTTGAGATCAGGTTACCACCAGGTGAAGGTGAAGCCGGAGGACATACCGAAGAATGCTTTTAGAACTCGGTATGGTCAGTACGAGTTTATAGTGATGCCGTTTGGATTGACTAATGCACCGGCGGTATTTATGAACTTGATGAACAAGGTGTTCCATCAGTATCTTGATAAGTTTGTGGTGGTGCTCATCGACGACATACTCGTATACTAAAAGACACCGGAGGAGCATTTGAGGATTGTGTTGGATGTGCTGAGGAAGGAGAAGCTGTATGGGAAGCTGTCCAAGTGTGAGTTCTTCCTGTATAAGGTAGAATTTTTGGGGCATGTTGTGACTGGTGATGGTATTTCAGTAGATCCAAAGAAGATCGCAGTAGTAGAATCTTGGAAGACCTCGAGTTCGGTAGCAGAGATCAGGAGTTTCTTGGGATTGGCAGGCTACTACAGGAACTTTGTGCAGGATTTTTCGAGGATTGCCGAGCCGATGACTAGACTCACCAGGAAGGATATAGAGTTTGTTTGGATAGAGGATTGCCAGGTTGCTTTTGAGGAATTGAAGAAGAGGTTGACGTCTGCTCCTATTTTGACGTTGCCATCAGGGTCTGAAGGTTTCACTATTTATAGTGATGCATCGGAGAAATATTTGGGTTATGTTCTTCAGCAGAATAGAAAAGTGATTGCTTCTGTATCCAGGCCATTACGTCCTCATGAAAAGAACTATCATACCCATGATTTAGAGTTAGCAGCAGTCATCTTTGCTCTGAAGTTGTGGAAATATTATTTGTACGGAGAGCGTGTGGTGATCTTCACAGACCACAAAAGCTTGAAGTACGTTTTCACGCGGAAGGAGTTGAACTTGAGGCAGCGTCGGTGGTTGGAGCTGATGAAGGATTTTGATATATCTTTGCAGTATCATCCTGGGAAAGCTAATATAGTTGTCGATGCTTTGAGTAGGTATCCGGTAGCTATGTTCTTGACGTATGATCGATATTTGTTGAAGGACTTGGAGGGCTTGGGCATCTATACAGATATGGGAATTGCAGATATATTCAGATTTGATGGACAAGATCAATGCAGCACAGTATGAGGATGTATCTCTGAGAAGCATCAGAGCTCAGGTGAGAGCAGGATTGGAGGATGATTTTACCATTGCTGAGGATGGATCTTTGAGATATGGAGTTAGGTTGTGTGTGCCTAGTGGGGAGCTGCATGAGAAGGTGTTGCAGGAAGCACATCGCTCTCAGTATTCAATGCATCCAGGTGCCAACAAGATGTATCGGGATATACGAGAGAGTGTGTGGTGGTATGACATGAAGAGGGAAGTGGCACAGTTTGTATCCAGATGTTTAGTATGCCAACAAGTGAAAGCTGAGAGACTGAGGCCAGGAGGTTTACTTCAGCCATTACCTATTCCAGAGTGGAAGTGGAAGAACATTACTATGGATGTTGTGTCCGGACTTCCACGATCTCCAAGAGGGAAATACGTGATTTGGGTCATCGTTGATAGGTTGACCAAGTCAGCCCACTTTTTGCCTTTCAAGGTAGGTTTGTCTACGGAGAAGCTGGCAGAGATGTACGTGAGGCAGATCGTTTGGATACATGGAGTTCCCGTCAGCATAGTCTCAGATTGGGATAGTCGTTTTACTTCTCATTTCTGGAGGAGTTTGTAGGAGAGTTTGGGCACTCAGCTCAAGTTCAGTACTGCATATCATCCCCAGACAGATGGACAGTCAGAGAGGATTATTCAGACTCTCGAGGATATGTTGTGCACTTGTGTACTAAATTTTGGGGGTTCTTGGGCGGACCATCTCCATTTGGTAGAGTTTGCTTAAAACAACAGTTACTAGGCTAGTATAGAGATGTCACCTTTTGAAGCTCTATACGGTCGGAGGTGTCGTACTCCCTTGTTATGGGATGATATTGGAGGAAGAGTTTTGCTTGGGACAGAGATGGTTGTAGATGCAGCAGAGAAGGTTCTGTTGATCAGAGAAAGACTTCGTGTGGCGCATGACAGACAGCGGCATTGGGCCGATAGCCACCGGAGACCTTTGGAGTTCGAGGTATAGTTTAAATTTTGTTTGTGCTTGCTATTGGTTGTTTGTTATAGACTAAGTTCTTAAGGTTGTGTTTTGTTCTAGGTGGGTGGTTTAGTATTTCTGAGGATTTCTCCGACATGAGACACGATGCGCTTCGGTGGAGGCGGGAAGTTTAGTCCGCGATTCATCGGACCTTTCACTATTCTAGAGAGGGTCGGTGCAGTTGCTTATAGGATAAACTTGCCACCTGCATTAGAGGGAGTGCACAACATATTTCTTGTGTCATATTTGAGATATATGGCAGATCCTAGTCATGTATTGGATCACTCAGAGATAGAGGTGGGCCCTACTCTTAGCTATCCAGAACAGTCATTTGAGATTCTGGATCAGAGAGAGAAGGTGCTGAGGAACCAGACTATTCCTTTGGTGCACGTCACATGGAGGCATCACTCTCCTGGGGAGTCTACCTGGGAGAGGGAGGATGAAATGCGAGAGCGTTATCCATATTTATTTGTGCCTTGAGGTATGTTCTTTCCTAAATATGTTATGTTCTTTCATAGTTAGTTCTGTTTCTTAGTTCTGTTCTTTTGTTATGATCTGTTGTTTTCTGGGGATAGTTTTCGTCTTTGAATTTCGAGGACAAAATTATTTAAGGAGGGTAGACTTGTCACTACCATATTTTCAATGAAAGAATATTTTGGTAAATTTATATTAATTTAAATATTATGCATGATAAGTAATTATTTGTTGTATTATTTAATAATTGTTAGATGTTAGTTATTTATTTTAGACTTGTGTTAGTGGACCTAACTAGTTTAGTTTAGACTCATGGAACAATATATATATTAATTGATAGATTTTAGCCCATTTAAAAAGTCCATTGTTAAGGAGATGGATTAAATTAATTAAACCATTAGACTAGAAGCTTCCCTCCTTAATTATTTCTTCATGAGAGGCCCCAAGGGGTATATTGGATAATTTATAGTTGCTTGAGGAAGGGGAAAGGGGGCCGGCCTATTTAGAGGGGGGGAAATTATTTCTCTATCATCTTTTCATTTGGAAACTAGATCTAGAAATTCCCTCAACCAAATTCCTTCATTCCCACTTTATTTCCCTACCAAATTTTATCCCAATTCCTTCACAAATTACCATTGGAGGCTAGTGGAGCAAGGATCTAATGGAGGAAGAAAGGATCTACAAAGAGGAGCAAGGATCTACAAGTTGGAGACTAATTTTATCATATTTGGAGGTCGCATTGGGAATCCATCTCCCAATAGGTATAATTCAATTTTTCTCCTTAATTTAGGTTCTAAATCTGAGATTTAACCATGAGAAATCAACCCATATGCATAGGCTACCCCATAGGATTTGGTTTTGTGTTCATAGGAGGCCTATTGAGAAAGTTATGGTGCTTTTTGTATCAATTTTGGAGAAATTTTGAGATTGATATTTGTTGTGTATATCAATTGGTCCTATAGATCAATTTGATATGTGCTTGTGTGTTTGGGGCTAGTGTCGTGTCCACAATTGGGTACGTGTAGGTCGTATCCCAATAATTTGTTGATACGTGTTGATTTGGGATTTTTTTCCTCCGACACGAAACTTTGTACATGTCATATTTTGACACGGACACGTAGATTTCTATTTGACTCTTCGTATTGTTCATAAATAATATATATGACTTGTTCGTGTCCTTCGGGGAACATTTGGATGTGTGGTGGACTCGTGTCGCAAGCGTATCCTATATCTAGTGGGATACGGGGTGATACGTTCCATGTGTGTGCAATTTAATTATAGATCTATGATCTTGTGTTCTTATTTCATAGAGAATATAATTGTATATATATATATATATATATATATATATATATATATATATATATATATATATATATAATATGGTATATATATTTATGTAATGTTGTGTCTTAGATATATGTATCTATGTATATACTATAGGTGTATATATTGTATGTAATTATTCTTCTACATGTATATATATATATTATAGTATATATACATATAGATATGTATATGTTAAGTATAATTATATGTGTTATGATTATATTTATATAATGTGTGTTATATATGGGGAATGATTATATATATATATATATATGTATCACTATGTATATGTGTGTACGTTACTATGTGGTATTTTGTAAAATTTACTATGTATGAGTGTATGTATAGTTATTAATAGTTTTATATGCATATTGCATATATATATATATATATATATATTATGGGTTATATATATGGTATTTAGATATATATTGTATATATAAACATATATTTTTATTAGCGATAGCAGCGGGCAAGAGCGTAACAACAACAACAACAAGCAGAAATAGCAGCAGCAGCAGCGGCTTTAGCGACAGCAGCAAGTGTCACAGCAACAATAAACGCACAGCAGCAACAACAGGCCTATAGTGACAGCAGTTAGCAACAATTGTAGGTATCTGTCACTGATACTGCAGAGTATCAACACCGTATCAGAAGCTACAACGACAGTTTTTGGCGACAACTGTAGGAATCTGTCACTAAAACAATAGTGTATCAGCATCAACAACAGTCTTCAGCGAGCAGGGTTTTTAGGGACAGTTTGGCAGATTTTCTATTATTAGGTATATATATATATATATATATATATATATATATATATAGTATTAATATGTAAGTAAATATTTTTTCTAATTGCTACTTGTATTATACTATATGTATAATAATTATTGTAGCATATATATATATATATATATATATATATATATATATATATATATATATATATATATATACGGGTAGATAGTATAACTAGTATTTGGGTATTACCTTGAGATACCAAGGTAAGTATTAAGGTATATCAAGATTATGGGTTTATGTTGTGATACCAAGTTGGATCAAAACCAAGGTACCTAATTAATGGTTGTCTTTAAGATTTTATTTAATAATATTATTTTGGCATTTGTATGTGATATTTTTCTTTTGGATTTACGTATCCGGAGATACGGTATCCTAGTATTTAAGATATGGGTTTTGGTGACCTAGACTATAGTATTTTAACCCTATATCTTTGTGTTATACTTGTGCAACCTAGAAATAGGTAGTTGACCATAGTTTGACCATAATTGACCTTAGAGTTGACTTAGTTTGACTTTTGACTTAGAATTGACTCGTTGACCTAGAAGTTGACTAGTTTAAACTTATTTTCTTTCCGGAACCTTGTATTGATATTGTATTCCATATCTAGGTCGTTGAGGCACCGTATCAGATATCTGTGAAACTATTCATTAGACTTCAGGCGAGTACCTTCTCTGATAGTTTCTCATTTATGATATCCTCTATGTTCATTGTATCTAGTGTAGATATCTATATTTCTTGACACAATAGTTACACAGATTGGTATATCCAGATCTTGTCATGATATGTTATTCCTTGTATATGGTGTATCTTGTGCAAGTCTTATTTCATTGATTATCTTGTGCATGTACAGACACTGATTCTCGGGAAGATTTGCTACCTTCTTAGAGAATCCTGTGCCATAGCGTACCATGGTTGGATCTACTATACCAGTCGAGGGTGGAGAGTATTATAGTGTAAATATGTGATCATACCTTCCTGTGTAAGTATTGTTTTCCTGTGAGTGTTGGTCATGCACCGCACGTATGACTAACCAGGCTATTATTCCTGTGCAAGTTCCCAAGCCGATCACATGTTAAAACTAGTACTCACTCACTTAGTCATTAGTATTCTTGATCATTGTCATATTGTTCATTATTGTATTTATTTTAGTATTTTCTTATTGTATATCTCTTGTATCTATTATTGCATCTTGTATATTCACATCTATTTACTGTTACATAGTTTTTATCATTGATTAGAACTGCTGTTATAGATGTACTCTGCTCCTTTCCTAACTGGATATATTTTCCCAGATGATACTGAGGACTGGTATCCTACATATTATGGACCTCAGGATCTTGTGGGTTTAGAGTCATAGACCCTGGCTCAGTAGGAACTTATCCCGACTGAGACAGATGACCCAGGATTAGTACCTTCTTAGTATTTCTTGTACTGGATTTGTCTCTAGCTTATTTGTTAGTATTCTTTCAGACGCATTGATATATTATTTTAGACTCATGAGTTGTAAGTGACTTTTCTATTCTTTATCCGATTCGTGCTATTTTCCATCTTAGTTCTGTGATTGAGTATATTAATATTGTTGGTGGTTCATTATATTGCTAGATAGATTACCCATCCAACGTTCTACCGCCGATTCTACGGAGTAGGTTGGACGTTGTTTCCTACTTGCAACCTTACATCGGGTGCGGGTCGTGACATTCATACAGAAGGAGTTGAACATGAGGCATCATCGGTGGTTGGAATTGATGAAGGATTTTGATATATCTTTGCAGTATCATCCTGGGAAAGCCAATATAGTTGTCGATACTTTGAGTAGGTATCCGGTAGCTATGTTCTTGATGCAGGATCGATATTTTTTGGAGGAGTTGGAGAGATTGGGCATTGAGGTGATAGTTCCTGGTGGTATGATACAGATGTGGGGATTGCAGATACATTCAGATTTGATGGACAAGGCAGCACAGTATGACGATGTATCTTTAAGGAGCATCAGAGCTCAGGTGAGAGCAGGATTGGAGGATGATTTCACCATTGCCGAGGATGGACCTTTGCGACATGGAGTTAGATTGTGTGTTCCTAGTACGGAGCTGTGTGAGGAGGTATTGCAGGAAGCACATCGCTCTCAGTATTCTATTCATCCACGTGCCAACAAGATGTATTGGGATATACGAGAGAGTGTGCGGGGGTTTGGCATGAAGAGGGAAGTAGCACAGTTTGTATCCAGATGCTTAGTGTGCCAGCAGGTAAAAGCCGAGAGGCAGAGGCCAGGAGGTTTACTTCAGCTATTACTTATTCCAGAGTGGAAGTGGAAGAACATTACTATGGATTTTGTGTCCGGATTTCCACGATCTCCAGGAGGGAAAGACGCAATTTGGGTCATCATTGACAGGTTGACCAAGTCGGCCCACATTTTGCCTTTCAAGGTGGGTTTGTCTACAGAGAAGCTGGTATAGATGTATGTGAGGCAGATCGTCAGGATACATGGAGTTTTCGTCAGCATAATCTCGGATCGGGATAGTCGTTTCACTTCTCATTTTTGGAGGAGTTTGTTGGAGAGTTTGGGCACTCAGCTCAAGTTCAGTACTGCATATCATCCCAGGACAGATGGGCAGTCAGAAACGACTATTCAGACTCTCGAGGATATGTTGCGCACTTGTGTACTAGAGTTTGGGGGTTCTTGGGAGGACCATCTCTATTTGGTAGAGTTTTTTTATAACAACAGCTACCAGGCTAGTATAGAGATGTCACCTTTTGAAGCTCTGTACGATCGGAGGTGTCGTATTCCCTTGTCATGGGACGATGTTGGAGAGAGAGTTTTGCTTGGGCCAGAGATGATTATGTATGCATCAGAGAAGGTTCAATTGATCAGAGACAGACTTCGTGTGGCATAGGACAAACAACGGTATTTGGCCGATAGCCACCGGAGACCTTTGGAGTTTGAGATATAGTTTAGATTTTTTTTTGTGCTTATTATTGGTTGTTTGTTATAGATTAAGTTCTTAAGGTTGTGTTTTATTCTAGGTGGGTGGTTTGGTGTTTCTGAGAATTTCTTCGACACGAGGCACGATTCCCTTCGGTGGAGACGGGAAGCTTAGTCCGCGATTCATCAGACCTTTTACTATTTTAGAGAGGGTCAGTGCAGTTGCTTATAGACTAGACTTGCCAGTTGTATTGGAGGAAGTGCACGGCGTGTTTCACGTGTCACAGTTGAGATGGTATGTGGCAGATCTTAGTCATATATTGGATCACTCAGAGATAGAGGTGGGCCCTACTCTTAGCTATCCAGAGCAGCCAGTTGAGATTCTGGATCAGAGAGAGAAGGTGTTGAGGAAATAAACTATTCCTTTGGTACGTGTCTTATGGAGGCATCACTCTCCGGAAGAGTCTACCTGGGAGAAAGAGGATAAAATGCGAGAGCGTTATCCCTATTTGTTTGTACCTTGAGGTATGTTCTTTTATAATTAATTTTGTTCTTTAGTTATGTTCATTGTTATGTTCTGTATTTTCTGTGGTAGTTTTCGTCTTTGAATTTCGAGGACGAAATTATTTTAAAGAGGGTAGACTTGTCACTACCACATTTTCTAGGAAAGGATATTTTAGTAATTTTATATTTAATTAAATATTGTGCATGTTAAATAATTATTTGTGATATTATTTAATAGTTGTTAGATGTTAGTTATTTATTTTGGAGTTGTGTTAGTGGACCTAACTAGTTTAGTTTATACTCATGGACCAACATGTATTAATTGTTAGATTTTAGCCCATTTAGAAAGCCCATTGTTTAGGAGGATGATTATTTTAATTAAACCATTAGACTAGAAGCTTCCCTCCTTAATTATTTCTTCATGAGAGGCCCCAAGGGGTATATTGGAAAATTCATAGTAGCTTGAGGAAAGGGAAAGGGGGCCGGCCTATTAATGAAGGGGGAATTTATTTCTCTCTCCTCTTTTTATTTACAAACTAGATCTAGAAATTTTCTCAACTAAATTCCTTTATTCCCACTTTATTTCCCTACCAAATTTCATCCCAATTCCTTCCCAAATCACCATTGGAGGCTAGTGGATCAAGGATCTAGAAGGAGGAAGCAAGGATCTACAAAGAGGAGAAGGATCTACAAGTTGGAGGTCAATTTTATCATATTTGGAGGTTTCATTGAGAATCCATCTTCCAATAGGTACAATTCAGTGTTTACCCTTAATTTAGGCTCTAAATTTGAGATTTAACCATGAGAAATCAACCCATATGCATAGGCTACCCATAGGGTTTGGTTTTGTGTTCATAGGAGGCATATTGAGAAAGTTATGGTACTTTTTATGTCAATTTTGGGGGAATTCCGAGATTGACATTTTGTGTGTGTGTCAATTGGTCTTATAGATCAATTTGGAATGTGCTTGTGTGTTTGGGGCTAGTGTCGTATCCATAATTAGGTACGTGTAGGTCGTATCCCGGCAATTTGTTGATACATATTGATTTGGAGATTTTCCCTCTGACACGGGACTTTATGCATGTCATATTTTGACCCGGACACGTAGAATTGTATTTGACTCTTCGTATTATTCATAAATAATATATTAGACTTGTTCGTGTCCTTCGGGGTACATTTGGATGTGTGGTGGACTCGTGTCGCAAGCGTATCCTAGATCTAGTGGGATACGGGATGATACGTTCCATATGTTGTGCAATTTAATTTTAGATCTATTTCTCTTGTGTCCTTAGTCTTGGTAAGGTGTAATTATAAATATGTATATATATATATTATGGTGTATTTATATTTATGTATTATTGTGTCTTAGATCTATGTATCTATTTATGTATATTGAATAGTGTAGTATATGTATATTTATTATAGTATGTATACAGTGTATATATATATATATATATATATATATATATATATATATATATATATATAATGCTACCTATATATGTTACTATATATATATGTATGTTATTGTTATATGTATTTGTTATGTACATATATCCTATATAGTTGTAACTATGTATATATGTGATACTATATTGTTATATGTATTATTGTGTCCATATATATATATTCTTATAGTTGTAAATATATAGATAATTATATATTGTGTTATATATATATATATATATATATATATATATATATATATATATATATATATATATATATATAAAAGTGTTTGAGAGAGCGACAACAGCTATTGTGACGCTTTCAGCGTCATAAAAGGAAAACAGCAGCAACAACAAAAGCAACAGCAGCGGTAGCAATAGCGACAGCAGCCGCAACAACATTAGCAACAACAGCTGCAGTGGTGACGGCTGCAGCAGCAACAACGACAGAAGCAGCTCAGCAGTAGCGACGGCAGCAGAAAACTGTCGCTATAACAACAATGCAGCAGTAATATCAACAGCGTATCAGAGGCTTTAGCGACGACAGCAGAAAATTGTCGTTATAGCAGCAGGAACAACAGTGGTATCAACAGCGTATCCGCAGATTTAGCGACGATCAGCAGGGCTTCAGCGACAGATATGCGGTTTTGAATATGTATTATATATTTATATATAATAGTTATATATGTGTATATATATGATATTAATATATACGTATATATATTCCTAATTGTGTTTTAGTATACTATATGTATAATATTTAGTTGTTAGCATATATTATTATGGGTAGTTAGTATAAGTAAGATATTGGATATTACCTTGAGATGCCAAGGTAAGTATCAAGGTAATTGGGGATACCCAAGGTATTGGGTTTGGGTATCAAGATTGAGGTTTAGTGTTGTAATACCAAGTTGGTTCAAAACCAAGGTATCCATTTAATGTTTATAATTAGGATCTTTTATAATTAATATTGTTTGATATTGTATGAGTGTGATATTTCATATCCCTATTTTTCGTATCCTGAGATACGGTATCCTAGTATCCTAAGATGTAGCTTTTATGACCTAGACTCTAGTGTTTGAACCCAATATCCTTGAGATAGACTCATGCAACCTAGAAATAGGTAGTTTGACATAATTGACCATAGTTGACCATAGTTTGGCTTAAAGTTGACCTAGTTTGACCTTTGACTTAGAATTGACTTGTTGACCTAGAAGTTGACTAGTTTAACTTATATTTTTTCCGAAATCTTGTATTGATGTTGTCTTCCATATCCAGGTCTTCGAGGCACCGTGTCAGACATCTGTGAGACTATTCATTGGACTTTAGGCGAGTACATTCTCTGATAGTTTCTCATTTATGATATCCTTTATGTTCATTGTATTTAATGTAGATATCCATGTTTTCTTGACACGAAGGTTACAAAGATTGGTATATCCGAATTTCGTCATTAGATGTTATTCCTTAGTAATTGGTGTATCTTGTGCAAGTATTATTTTATTATTTATCTTGTACATATACAGACACTGATTCTCGGGAAGACTAGCTATATTCTTGGGGAATCTCGTGCCATAGCGTACCATGGTTGGATCTATTATACCAGTCGGGATTGGGGAGTATTAGTGTAGATATGTGATCATACCTTCCTGTGCAAGTATTATTTTCCTGCGAGTGTTGGTCATACACCGCACGTATGACTAACCAGGACATTATTCCTGTGCAAGTTCCCAAGCCGATCACATGTTAAAGATAGTGCTCACTCACTTAATCATTAGTATTCTTGTTCATTGACATATTGTTCATTATTGTATTTATTATAGTATTTCCTTATTGTGTATCTCTTGTATCTATTGTTGCATCTTGTATATTCACATCTATTTACTGTTACATAATTTTTATCATTGATTAGAACTGCTGTTAGAGATGTACTCTGCTCCTTTCCTGACTGGATTTTTTTTCCAGATGATACTGAGGAGTGGTACCCTACACATTATGGATCTCAGGATGTTGTGGGTTTAGAGTCAGAGACCCTGGCTCAGGAGGGACTTATCCCAACTGAGACAAATAACCTAGAATTAGTAGCTTCTTAGTATTCCTTTGTACTAGATTTGTCTCCAGCTTATTTGTTAGTATTCTTTCAGACTCATTGATGTTATTATTTTAGACTCATGAGTTTTATGTGACTATTCTATTCCTTATCATATTCATGCTCGTTTCTATCTTAGATCTGTGATTGAGTCTATTGTTATTGTTGGTGGTTCATTATATTGATAGATAGATTACCCGGACAACGTTTTACCATCGATTCTGCGGCGTAGGCTGGGCGTTGTTCCCGACTTGCATCCCTATGTCTGGTGCGGGTCGTGACACGATAAGCCTCAAGATACTCTATATCCAGTTGCCTGGCCAACTGGAGGCTAATGAGCAGAGCATTGTATTCTGCTATATTATTTGAGCAAGGTTCTCTGAGAGAATACGCACGACGTATCAACAATTTGTCAGAAAATACGAGGACTATATCGACTTCGTTTACGATATTGCCTTTGGGGCCAACTCTTGATACCCCATCAAAGAAAATTTGCTAAGTATCATCTCCTATTGCCGTATTAGACTCCAATATTTCGTCAGGGATGTCGTCATATAGCTTTAAAGTTTTCGGTACTGGATGAGCCGCTAAGAAATCGACCAAGGTATGACCTTTCACTGCCTTCTATGGGACATACACCATATCATAAGGTGATAACATCATTGTCCATGTAGCTAGGTGAGAATTAAGTGTACTTGGCTTGTTCATCAATACCCGAAGGAGATTCACCCTGGATATGACATGGATAGTTTGACCTGTCATTTAGTGGCATATTTTCTGAATGGTAAACATTAGAGCAAAGCATTCTTTTTCTATAGGATTATATCTGTGCTCGACATCGATCATCATACGACTGAGGTAGTAGATCACCTGTTCGTGACATTCAGTATTCTTCTGTACGAGAAGAGCTCCTAGGGAATGATCCATCGCTCGAACATACAACAAGAAAGGTTTTCCTATAATTGGAGCCACCAGAACAGGCAGATTTATGAGATATCATTTAATGTCATCGAATGCTTGCTGACATACTTTATTCCAGACAAATGAGATACCTTTCTTCATCAATTGGGTGAAGGGTCAGCATCGTCCTGAGATTTGAGATGAACCTTCTAATATTTGCCAGACGGCCTTGCAGTCCACAAAGTTCTTTGAGGTTATGTGGAGGTCGTATTTCAAGAATGGCTTTGATCTTATCAGAGTCAATGTAAATGCCTTTGAAAGTTATAACAAATCCAAGGAACTTGCCTTTTGAGACTCATAAAAAGGATTTGGTTGGATTCATTTTCAATTGATGTTAACGCATTAAATTGAATACTGTCTCATGGTCATGTTTTAGATGACTCTTGACAATAATGTTATCCACGTAGCATTCTATTGTCTTTCGTAGATGTTTGTAAAAATTGTACTCATGGCTCATTGATACATTGCTCCCGTATTCTTCAAACCAAAGGGCATGACTGTATAGCTGTATAATCCTAATGGTGTATGGAAAGAAGTGTGCTTTTCATCATTAGGCAATATCTTAATTTGATTATATCCCAAGAATTCATCCATGAACGACATATGCTCAAATCCGTAGTTATTGTCGATAATGACATCCGTGATAGGGAGAGAAAACTTATCTTTTGGGCATGCCTAGTTTAGATCCCTATAATATATGTAGACAAGGACTTTCCTATTTTTTTCATGGATGGGACTGCATTAGCTACCCAATCATGATGTTGTTCTTCTCAAACGAAGCTGCTTTCTATTGGCTTCCTGTCCTTAGCTTCAATAGCGTCTATCATATCTAGGTAAAATTGTCGCTGTTGTTGTTTAACTGGTTTAGCGTTAGGAATGATATTGAGCTTATGCATAGCTATTCGAGGATCCATACCACGCATATCTTTATAACTCCAGGTGAAAATGTCAATGTATTCCTTTATTAGTTGAACCAGAGCTTGTTTGTCTTCCTCAGAAAGGCTTTTAATAATGAATATCGAATTCGGGGAGGACTCCTCCCCTACATAGATTTGAATGATTTTATCTTTTTTAGGTGGTTTACGTTGTGCAAATCGAAGCTCCCATTATAAATCCATCCGTTGTGCCCACAGATCATTTTTGAAAGGTTCTAAAGTTAAATCGATATTATCATCTTGGTCGGCTGATAAAAATATATGAAGATTCTCTTTTACTCTTGTTTATTAGCAAGGCAACGGTTCGTTCGATAGCGGTGTTCGTGTAACTAAGCATGCAATATTCTATTCTTTAATTAGCATGTTAATTATTCTATCTCTTTTAGACAAGCATTCAAGTTCTCTAGCTAGGCAAGCATATTCGTTTCAATGGCAAGCTATACGAGTTCTCTTATTTAGCATGCAGAGTTAGGTTCTATCATTCTTCTTATAAAACTATCTTCTTTGAACAAGCATTCAAAAACTCAGATTCATTATTAAGGCGTGCAAGAATCAGAGAACAAAGTTCTGCCCACTTACCTAGATCAATCATCTTGTGTTTTGATCAAGAACTCTTCGAGAAGACTTTCACTTAAGTCAGCAAAGCGATATCTCTTGTACATAGTACCTACAGAGCGGGGCACTACATACATGGCCTCTAAAAATTCTTCCGCCAAGGGATCAACATCGATGTAGTGCGAAGGAGAATCCTCTTTATTTATAAAATATAAGATTTCTTCCTCCTCTACATAATCAACAGAAGTTTCAGCTTTAATTGGAGGCTTAGTTATATTGATGACCAAGGGTTGGTTTTCTGGCACTGGTTTCTTGTTATGACGAAGGTCGATGACAAGTGGAGGTGCTTTCTTAGTGAGGTTTATCACCATTGGTTCCTTAACCTTTTATTCCTGCGAAGACTTGTGAAGATTAATAACCAGGGGTTCTGAAAAACTCGGACGAGTATTTTGCCCATTGTCGAAGATTCTGAGAAGTTCTTTACTAGGAGCATTTTCGTCTTCATTATTAGTTTCGTTGGCTTTATTTTCCATATACTCTGGTGTATACAATGCAGAGTCAGAGTAATACGATTCAACACCTTTAAAGGGGTTAATGTCCGTAATCTCGATTTTGATCTCCCATTGACTATCCACATATTTAAAGCATTGCTAAAAAGTAAAAGGGACAATCTTGTTTTCTTGTATCCATGGTCGTCCAAGCAGAACATTGTAGGATAATTCTAAATCGATCACATAACATGTTACTTCAGTCCGAAGTTTACCTATTTAATTTTTCAGGCTTATCTTCCCCAACGCCCGACTTCTTCCAGCATTGAAGCCTAAGATGGTAGTATTGGTGGTTAATAGGTTATGTGTTGGTATCTTCAAGGCTCGCAGTAGGCTTTTGGGAATAATGCTGAGAGAGGATCCCTGGTCGATGTGAATCTGGCTCAGTTTGATAGAACCGACATAACCTGTGTAATATAATGGCCTGCTGTGCCGATTATCTTTTAACAACATATCTTTTTGTGTGAAATTAATATTATGAATTATTTCCATTACACTATGGCAGTGAGGACATTACACGGACTCTTTAGTTGAAGTCTTGAGTTGGGTCAAGTATGAGTCAGCATGTGTTAATGCCTCACTCAAAGGGTCACGAGTTTCTTTTGAAAGGCGAAGTAACTCAAAGATCGAACGCCGAGAAGGTGTATTGGCGAGTTATGCCAGTATGTCAAAATTGTACGGCTTGTCAAGTCCTTATGGCGGACTCTTCTTCAAAGTTTTGTCAAATTGAACCTCCTATTGCTTGCCCTTCTTTGCTGCTGTGGGCTTGGAAGGACCAGGTTCAGCAGTTGCTGAAGCATTGGGAGGAGTAGGAGAGAGAGGAGGAGTGTCTTACTGAGCTTGCTCATAGGTCTTGTGATATTCTTTTCCGGACCTAGTGCCGGTCAAGTCTTCCTCAGGTATGAGAGAAAGAAGAACCAAATGACATGACTCAACCTTTCTCCTGGTATGTATCTTCTTTGATTTATTAGAACGTCCTTGTATGCCATCATCTTCATACACCAATCCAAAGAGAGAATTTCTAGGAATACCATGAGGTTGAAATCTAACGCGATGTCCTTTGCCAAAGTTCAGTCCTTCAGCTTTTTATATATCATATCCCATCTTTTTCATTAGATGGATAGATTTTTGGCTGTAGTGATGAAACTAAGGTTTCTCGTTGTTAGTTGCTGCTGCTGAAGAGAGAGGAATAGACTTGAGGGTAGCAGGCGTACCATTCGAGATACGGCTTGTAATGAAGATATAGTGTGCTATTTACAAAGGAACACTTCCTAACAAACCAAACAGTTGATGAGTCATGTGAAGCTTATCTACTGAATCCCCTGGAGATAAGTTTAGATCTTGGAATCTAGGTTTATTTGAGGTATCAACTCCGTACTGTATCTAGTCTAAATTATATTCCAGACAAATCATATTTCATGATCGACCCTTGCATCCTTTCATCTTAGATTTAGAGGTTGAAGAAACTGCTTCTTGTTCCAAGTCTTCTAAGAGATCATGATGGATCCACATAATTTTTCCATGATGAGTGGTAAGAGGTACCAGCTCTTCAATTTGATCACGGGTTAGCGGAAGATTCATAATTTCCATTGCTGTCCTTGGTATTGGAACTATCATGTCCCGATTCCGTAGAATCGATAATCCCCTCCGGACGTGATGTAGTACGTTCCTAAGTTGCGCCACGCACAAGGCCATGGTATTTGATATAACAAGCACATATTCAGAGTATGTAGATATATGAACACAATATTGAAACAAGAAAAAGTTCCCTTTATTGATAATGAACATCATTTACAAACCCTTGAACAAGTACAAAAGGTTGCCTCATGGCTTAAAAAAGTGGACGCAAAATAAGATTTTCTGGTACGTTACGTCCTTTTACTAAAACTTCAAAAGACAAGGCCTTGGGGAAAAGCTATCGCCTTACCATGGAGCTGCATAAGGTATGTGTACGAGCTCTCGAAACTTCAAAAATACGCTTCAAGGGTATGAACATATGCCAGAAGCTGGACTGGATTGAGAAGTTGCCTTAGCTCCTTGGAGGATCACCTTGGCGCAGAGAATCTGTTGCAACGAGGGTCAGTACACCGAAATGCACTGGTGAAGGTGAGCTAACCCAACTATTCTAATCAACACATTGTTTAGGTGAAGCATGCAAGTTATTATGTGGTCTTTCTATCTTGTCATAGTTCAAGTTACAATCATACAATAGATATGGAAATTGACTTAAATAAATATGCCACCGTTTGGTGACTTTACCTGCCTGTCTGAACCACTTGCACAAAACTTACCATATCCTTCCCTGGCACAAAGACGTAGTTAGCTTGCATAGTTTAAATATATGAGGTATCACTGGCATGATGCCATAATGGATGGGTTATAGTCTCTTGGACGAAAATGCCATAAACGCAAGGAACATGGGCGTTACAAGCCATCCCGCCCGTAACGTGCGACTATCGTGATGTTCCGTCTGGATCGAATCGGTGCCAGTGTACCAGCGACCGTCGACATGAACTATGAAACCTTGTTTACAAGTTTTTCGTGACCAAGTGATGTCTAAAAACTAAGTTATCAATGAAACAGTTCAGGGCAATACAAGCACGAGAAAAGTAACAAGGCATGATCTTATTGCATAGTCTTCCTGTTCAGTTTATCGAAAAGAAGAGTGTGTTATATGCATATCACAATAAAAGAAGAATATATTCTAACTAGAATTGAAACATGATGAAAGCATATATTCTAAGTGAACTAGCATGCAACAGTGTAACTGTTCACAAATTTGTTGACAAGCATCAAGTATTACAAGTCTATTCCATTTTATCTTGATCTCTTTTAGTTATTATGATATCTTTTGATCGAAACAATCAAGAGAGCAATATTATTAGGTGTGAAGACTTGGAAGAAGTGCTAGCTAATCTGGATGGTAGCCACTCACAAGTTGGTGGAGGTAGGGAAGGAAAGAGGTTCTTCAAGTCTTCGCTCGCGGGATGTTTACACGATCACCTGCATTTCCACGAACATACGATCAATACCTCTTTTTCTCATTCTCCAAGATCGAAACAAAAGTGAATTTCAACGAACGAAAATAATACAAATTATCGAAATCATTCAAGAAAAGGCAAACTCGAAAAGAAACTTGAAAGCACGAAAGCAATAATACGACAGCGAAAACTAGGCAAGAAAACTTGCAGTGGAGAGGTCCCTCTTGACTCTGCCGCTAGGCCCATCCTTGGGACACGGTCCACTGAATATGGGAATCGATTCCGAAGAATCTAATCCATAACGAGGAAAGGATCTTGATTCAATCTATCCTAATTGAACAATACCGAAAGTATTTCTTAGCCGCGCTCCTTGAATAGGTGAAACATGGCACTACATTCTAACAAACAAATAGGAAGTTTCATCCTCGAAACTTAGGAATAGAACCTACCACAAGAAAATAATAAAGAAAACTTTTCCTTCATCTCAGAATCAAGCTCCTACGTCGACTCTTCGATCGAATGATTTCTCCAAAGCACGTGAACGAGAGGAACATAATGACTTCGAAGCAGCTTCTCTTTTCGATCCAAGATCATTTCAAGTTGTTTGACATATGACAAGTCCGCCTTCAAGTCAAATTAAAAAAATCTACCACATGACTTGGATCGTACATGTACTTCCTAACTTATGAAATATGGAAGATAACGTGCACCTCTAATAATTATGGTGGATGGATAATCTAAAATACGACTGGGGCGAATCGTTTGAGTATCTCAAACAGGCCGATGAATCTCGGACTTAGCTTCCCTTTTTCTCTAAATCTGGTGACTCCTCGCATAGGCAAGACTTTGAGAAATACATGATAGCCTTCTACGAACACAAGAGATCGATGGTGCGCATCTAAGTAACTCTTTTGACGGCTTTGTGCTACCTTCAGCTGCTCACGGTCAAACAAATCTTCTGAAAGGTTTGTTCTACGAGTTACGGGCCAAGAATTTATCGTTCGCCAATTTTATCCCAACATATAGGGGATCTACACTTCCCCCCATACAATGTCTCATACGATGCCATTTGAATACTGGATTGCTAGCTATTATTGTATGCAAATTTGGCTAACGGTAGGTGCATATTCCAACTTGACTTCAAGTCCAAGGTGCTGAGCCGTAGCATGTCTTCTAGGATCTAGTTGACCCTCCCTGTCTGGATATCGGTCTAAGGATGGTAGGCTAAGCTAAACTTTAACTTCGTCCCCATTGCTGATTGAAGGCTCTACCAGAAGTGTGATAAGATTCGTCCATCTCGATCGGAGATAATGGATACGGGTATACTATGGAGTCGAACAATCTTATTGAGGTAGATCTGCGCAAGACGGTCGATACTCCAAAAAATTTTGATAGGAAGAAAGTGAGATTACTTGGTGAGTCGATCGACGATGACCCAGATGATATCGTGTCCCTGTTGCGTCTTCGGCAAACCAACAATAAGATCCATGGTTATGTGTTCCCACTTCCACTACGGTATACAAGGTTCTGCATCTTCCCGCCCGACTTTTGATGTTTGGTCTTTACTCGATGACAGTCCATGCATTTTGACATAAACAACGCCACATCCCTCTTCATACCGTGCTACCAAAATGTCATACGGAGGTCTCGATACATCTTTGTGCTGCCTGGGTGTGAAGTGTAACTCGTATAGTGGGCTTCAGTGAGTATCTTTTTTCTGAGGTTTGCATCGTTAGGAATACATAATCTCCCCTTCACCCGCATCATTTCATCCTCGCTCTTCGCAAAGTCGATCGCTTTTCCTGCTGAGTTAAGCTTGCGTATCTTCTCCAAGAATAGGTCTTCCTTCTGATTGGACTTGACTTTCTCCAATAGGTCTGGTTCGAGGCACATCCGAGCTGACTGTGCCCCTTTGTATCTAATTTAGAGTATAATATCCAAACTCTCTAGATCCCTTTGTAGCCTGCTGTCGATAGCTAAGCTCCCTGCAAATAATCGACTCAGTGCATCAGCTACAATGTTGCCCTTGTCCAGTGTATATCTGATCAACAAGTCAAAGTCTCTAAGGAGTTTGAGCCAACGTTGTTGCCATAAATTTAGATTCTTTTGGGTATAGAGGTACTTAAGATTTTTATGATCTGTAAAATTTTTACACGGTACGCCATAAAGGTAATACCGCCATAACTTCAACGCGAACACTACCGCTGCCAGTTTTAGGTCATAGATCGGATATTTATTCTCATAAGGCTTTAACTGTCTCAACGCATAGGCTATCACCTTGTCCCTTTGCATAAGGACACATCCCTATACCTTGTCTGGGAGTGTAAGGATCGGTGCTGAGGCGAGGCAGCGCTTTAATTCTTTAAATAAAGCTTTATAGTTGTCTGACCACGTGAACGTTACTCCCTTTTGAGTGAGATGAGTCAGAGACGAAGCGATCTTTGAAAAATTATTGACGAATCTTCTGTAGTAGTCCGCTAAACCAAGAAAGCTTCGAATGTCGTTGGCCGACTCAGGTCTCTTCTACTCCAGGATGGCTTCGACTTTCTTTGGATCGACTGAGACACCCTCAGCAGAAATGACGTGCCCTAGGAAAGATACATTGTCCAACCAGAATTTATACTTACTCAGCTTCGTGTATAACTTATTTTCTCGAAGAGTTTGAAGCACCATTTGTAGGTGTTCTGCGTGTTCTTCTTTATTCTTCGAGTACACCAAGACATCGTCTATGAATATCACTATGAACTTATCAAGGAATGTTCGGAACACACGGTTTATCAAATCTATGAATGTGGCAGGAGCATTCATCAGTCCAAACGACATGACAGAAAACTCTGAGTGGCCATAACGAGTATGAAATACTGAATTTGACACGTCCTATGGCTTGACCCTTAGTTGGTGGTAGCCAGAGTGAAGGTCTATCTTTGAAAACACCGACGCATCTTACAATTGATAAAAGAGGTCATCGATCCTAGGTAATGCTACTTGTTCCGGATGGTAACCTTATTTATCTTCCGGTAGTCTATACTGAGCTGTATCGTCCCATATTTTTTTTTCACAAACAACACAATTGTGCCCCAAGGAGACATGCTCGAATGGATGCCCACGGTCAAGCAGTTCATGTAGTAGACACTTTAACTCCTTTAATTCGGTAGGGGCCATTCGGTACGAAGCTTTGAAAATCGGTCAAGAATTTGGGAAGGTATCGATGGTGAATTTAATTTCTTGGTCGGGTGGCATGCCAGATAGTTCGTTTAGAAACACATAAGATAATTTTCCACAATGTTAGAAGACTTGACGATTGCACAATCCCGCTGCGTGTCTTCATCTGACGCTAAGTAACCTTCACATCCAAAGTGTAGCATCCGCCGAGCTGATATCGTAGAAATCACCATGCAGGTCTTCGACGCTTCTGACACTGAACCACTCGAGTAAAAGAATTCAGCCTCTCCAGGTAGACAAAAAATGACTCATTTCTCTGCACATTCAATAGTGGCTGAGCAAGCACCGAGCCAATCCATCCTAAGATGATATCTTAATCTCGAATATCTAGGACTAACACATCAAGCGACAGTTTCTTTCCTCCGATACAGACATGTCCACCCTAACATACTGAACGAACATGTATTTTGTGCCCGATGGAGTACTAACACTAAGGTTTAGATATAATAGTGTCATCACTAACTTGTGTTCTACGACAAAATCTGTAGATATAAAACTATGCGTAGCACCATAATCAAATAGCACGCGAGCAGTATATGATTGAAAACCAATATATCTGACACAACGGTGTCCGATGCGAGGGCTTCTTTCCGAGTCAAAATGAATACCCGACCTTAAGGGCCTTGAGCATGACACCGATCCTATTGTGGCGCGACTCGATTTGCATGAGGCGCCGAAGCAAGATTTTGATATTGAGGATGGCGGTCAGAATTGTGCGGTTAGTCACGTATTGTATGGTTTGGATTACCACAAATAAAGCACAACCTGTTCTTTAAATGATAGTTGTTGGTAGTGTGTCCTGTCCTCTTGTAGAAGATACAATGTAACCCTGGGTACCTGTCACTACCACATTTCCAGATTAGGATATTATTGCAATTTCCCTGTTTAATTTAATTATGTAAATAATATGTGTGATGAGTTTTATTAAATAAATTATGAGGTATTCTTAATGTTAGGTTTTAGTTTAAACCCGAAAAACCCATTAGGTCTAACCTTGTGACCAAACCCTAATTGGTATTCTAGTTTTAGTGAAACCTAGTTAGCATTGTAGTTTTAGATTATAAACCCTATAAATGACTAAACCCTAATTAATTAAATTCTTCATGACTAAACATGAGGGGTTAATTAATCCTTGGCATTTGAAACCCTAACCCTAGCCGTATATAATGAAGGGAAGCCTCCCTCAAGCTTCTTCCTTCATGAAGAAAGTCCTAAACCTAGCCTCCATTAGAAAAACCCTTCCTTCCCCATAAATTTTAGAAATTAAAACCCTAGAAACCCATTTTCTGCTCCATCAAGAGAAATCAAGGAGCTTGGACCAAGAAGACTTGAAGAAAGAGGACCTACATTGGGAAACCATCTCCCAATAGGTGAGAATCCGAATTTAAACCCATTTGATTCTGTTTTTTATTTATTGTTTGGCCATTAGAAATCCACCATTGCTTAGATTTCCTATTTTTGGGGTTTCTCCATGAAGACCTAGTGTCACGCCCCAGTCCCAAAAATACGTAGGACTAGGACACATAAGCATGCCAGCCGCATGGATATGGCAACTCCAATATATGGAAACCAAATCCATACGTGCGCTGTATTATGAATATCAAATCCACAAGTAGTAAAAATGTAATACAAGTCACAGGGTAAAATCTAAATCTCATCCACCAAAATCATATAGAAATAAATAACCAGTATCTATGAAACTAGATCTCAATAAGAAGGATTTAAAGATAATAGTTGGGTGAAAACAAATCCACTACCAACTCAAATAGGAAAAGTAAATACAATATAAGTACAACTCACTCAAACAATATAAGTACCAGCTACCAATCACGACTCGAAGGGAAGACATCCACGAAGCTTCTATATCCTTCCAATCTGCGCTCCTGCAAATACTCAAGAACAGGTACACCTGGCAGCGGACCAGGTCCTCAGAGGGACATAACAAGTATACTTAAACACATGCCAATAAAGTACTGAAATAAATATCCAATGGGTCGCCTAACCGTCTAAAGTGAATACAGTTAAGAACAACTTTCTCCACAATTGAGCTATCTGGCTGAAAACCTGGGATTTGGCATGGTTCTCTATTGGAGATCCAGGGTCCTACAAAGGCACGACGACTTTCGAACGTCGGAGGCCCGCCTGATAATAATATAATATATAGTGGTCATCACTACCCGTATCTCCAGCGGAGAATCCGGGCGCACAATAGAAAAAGTGTAAAGGAGCTCAAATACGGTACTTGTTGTTCTCCCCACCCCATGCTCTAAGCATGTCACATCCATAACACGATTTGGTCCATAGCCTATTCTTAGTACCTAGCCCAATCCTGCAACCAGACAAGGACAAGGATGGGACCACCGTACTACAATAGACTATGTCCATAGACCTCTAATAACTGCTAAGTCTTCTAGCATGCAAAGTTTCTAACAACAGTTATTCCTAACGTACGTCCCACACGTACCGATGATCAGTCAATACGTGCGTCCGTGATCTATATGAGACTCACCACTCGTGTAAAAATATGTGTCACAGTCAAATGAAATCTAATGGTGCTACATGATAATGGGGTAGTCTCATGAACAAGGTCAATGCAATACATAAATAAAAATATAACACGACAACACCGTCGCGCGCATTTTGTATAACAGTTAAAATATATGAACTAAGGACAGAAAATAAAGATGCATGCAACATATGGAGTATAAATAACAGTACAATGGCAAGGTATACTTGCCTGGCAAGGAAGCTGCAATGTACCAATAACCTGCTCCAGAAATTGCGCAGAACAATCCAATATCCTATGTACACATAAATATAATATAATAGAATCATTAGTCATTACACTAGCACATACTCAACCATATTTACACTGGAATCAGGGGGTATACTAGGGGTAACACTAGTCATCTAACACGGTCAATTACGCATTGAATTACGCAGGTGTCGCATCTTCAAGTACTGTACGAAATCAGTCAGTTAACTGACAGGTGTCTATGCCAGTACGTTAGTGTACGCAAGGCAGACAAATTCACAAGTTCTTAGGGTCAACATGGTCAAGGTAAGTATGGGATAGTCTACGATGTCCTAGGGTCATACAGTCTGAATATTTAGTCATAATTATCAATTAGCATTTACTTACATATATATTCATATAACTATATAATAATATAACCATTAATTTATTTTAATTTATTTAATTCTGGAATAATTACTCTAAAATCCTATTTTAATCTTATTATTCTGATTTTTATGTTAATTTCTAAATTTTGTCCAAAGAAACTGAATTTTATCAACTCGAGACTCATGGCACGCAAATCGAGGCAATCTATTGACCAAAAAGTCAACCGATACAAACTCGACTTTCATGCATGATTTCCTGTAGATTTCAGCATAAAAAATATACTAGAATTTACGGCTCGTCTGAATTCATATTCGTTTGGGAATTATGGCACATACAAATTTTGTATTGTGCACCGATGGTTAAATTCTAACCTAGAAGTTCTACAGAATTAACAGTATATAAATACTTCGGAATAAATTCTGGAAAAAATATATGTCGATTATCTCGACATTAGCTTTTCGAAACTTTAAACGGTTCATGATTCTGATTCCTGGTTCTCCCGGAATCGCGAAAACATCGAAACACGTCTATTTTTGGACATGCTGTGCTCTACAAATTTTCCAGAATTTAATACGAATAATTTAGAAAAACAATTTATATTATCAGAAAGCTAACCTCATTATCGTTCTAACAAAAAAAATTGGAGCGTATTTGGAGTCCGGAGCTAGGAGATATCGTCTTTTTAATTCGTCATAACTAGTAGAAAATGTGGCTGAATTTATGACGAATTTTGAATATTTTTGGACGAAAAAGAGAGAAATTTGGGAAAGAAAAATATGAAGGATGAGGTATATATAATGGTGGACACTACTTAATTAAATAAGAATAGGATTGGTTAATTTGGATAGGATTATGATGAATTTAAATAAGGATAGGATATGCATGAAGTTGATTTCCTAGTAGGTTCAGGATTTGAATTAATTTAAAATAGAGTTTGAATTTATCTCAATAATTTATAATCTTAAATATAATTAAAGATAATACAAATAATTTATAAAATCTTATTAATATCTATTAACTCTAAATTAGTATATATCTAATATTAAGACTATATATATCCAAATAAATCCTAAATAATTTTAAAATCTAAATAAATTTCTTAAAATTCTAAATAAATTACAAAAAAATATAATTAAATATTTTAAACTAAAATAAATATTTGGTAGGAACGACATGCAAGTATGGTCGTATAGTAAATTATAGAAGTCCTAGAAATTTATGTTTTCTAAGTTTTAATTACCAAAAAAATTCTAGAAAAATCTCCAAAAATCTAAAATAGCCTAAAATAATTCTAAATAAATATTTATATAAATAAATATATCAAGAAATTTATTTTCTAATTAACTAAGAGCATATTCTAAATAAATTCAACATATATAATAAATATAATAATATAAAATATACACAAAATATCTATTTTGGGTGAGGGAGTTTACAATCTACCCAACTTAAAATAATTTCGTCCTCGAAATTAAAATAAGACATAATTTGTTAAATCCTTCACATTCGTACATAAGGTATGTCAATCGCAATCTCTTCCAAAAATTTAAATAACAAAATCTATTCGAATCTATCGCGATCACTTCAAAATTAATATAACCACTATTTAAATCAAAATTCAACCTGTCGTAATCTCTTCTCGATTTTTAAATAATCAACATCCAAATCTGACTCAAGTCTATATGACATCCCACATCAAAATTTATATCATAATTTCCAACTATCATAATCTTCTCTAGACTTTGAACAATAAACAATTCTAATCAAATCTTATTCCTATTCTTAACTTAAGAATTTTGTACTATTCGAATATTTAAACTCAATTTACATCCTCAATATTTCAAATAGGTGACCCAACAATCAAAATTAAACTTTTAATTCAAATCATCAAATTGTAAAATTTAAATCTAATTAACCAATTGTTCAAGTCTAAAATTATATATTTATCCTCAAAATTAAATCGATGATTCATCCTTCAATATTCAAAATTTAAATCATGTGCTCAAAGTATAAATATTGGGTCCTCAATATCAAGATTTTTAAAATTCATTAAATCCTCATTATCTTAATCCCTCTTTTAAAATTCTCCACATTTAAAAGGACTTAATCTCTCAATCTAATCCTACTTGATCACAATCTAAAAGAATTCCTCCCGAGTTGACAATGCACTACTACCCAACTTAGAATTTATCCACCTATCACCTAAGGCTATATACCTTAAGAAAATATCCCTTAATTTATTTACTCATGTCGTTCAATCCTCGAAACTTCAACGCCGATCATATCACATATGATATGTCCTTAATTACGAAAGAATAATCCTCAAGTATGTGATCGGCCTATGGGGTATATCTAGTACTCTCTGTGTATCAAACTTTATACCCAGCACGAGGTTTCCTCTTTCCGAAATAAGGGAAGACGAAGATCAATAATAAAGAGTTCAAGGGCAGCGTAATAGAATAGAAGTATTGGGATCAAGACGTTTAAAGAATTCAATTGGGAATTGTCAAAGCAGTTGTGGATTAAAATTCTATTTTGGTAATCCTTTGTTTGCCTGCTCGTATACAGTTATGTAACTGATACGATATGTCAGACATGCCTAGGGCAAGTATATTCGTCTACTAATCACTACATATCTCAATCCACGTAAAGTAGCGTTACGAAGGGCGAACCAAATGTACTAAGGTTGTCCAAACCGTAATACACTAATTCTGATTAGACAATTGCATCAACAGGCGTCCCCAATAATACATGTCTCATGATCAAGCTCGATAAAAATAAGCTTGCAAAGACTAGGCTATAATAGCAGCATAATTCGAGGTAGCACAGAAAATATAACGCTGGATTATGATGAGAGAAGTCACAAATAATTCAAGTTGCAAAAACAAAACAACATAAGCAACAATAACAAAAGACTCTACAATCTCTACAGTTATCATATTAATTCCTTGTCTAAGTCGATAGTCGACAAAGTAGGGGTGTGAGCCTCTAAGTTCTATAGTCTGAATAAACACTATCATCTTATGTTAGCATACAATTAATGCCATTCAGTTACACTTCATCAATGGATTCACAAGGGCTATATGATACCAGGTGGTGAGGTATACTACCCAACTTAAAATAATTAAACTAGTACTGTGACAGCCTTAAGAGGATCCTACAAAAATAACCTTGCACATATACATAGAACAGAAACTCTTATTAGGGTATATGAGGAAAGATCTTGGTATTGATTAGGGTATCCTTTTTATGTAGGTAATGGTCATCCTAAGTCTTAGTCATAGCACTTATAGAGCAAGTGTCAATAGTAAGGATAGAAGAGTTACTGGCCGTCAGAGGGGAAAGAGGATATAGCCTACATTGAGGTAGGGTACATGTTACACGATTTAAAACTAAGGGTTAATCATCGATCACAATCTACAAAACAACTTAAACTTATCAAGTTCTAACTACCAAGCATAAAAAACTTTTCACATTCAAGGCTACAACTATAATCCTAGCAAACTATGAGCCCTTAATAAAGAATAATTACTTGGCCTACTATCCGAAGTGTCAGATGGCACGAGTTGAAAAATGAAGAGAAGAAACGTAATTAGCCGTCGCAAAATAGCGAGTGCTATGGTCGCAGGGAATAATATATAAAATAAAGATAGAGGGCTCTAGATAGCATCATGGTTCTCTAAGGGGAGTGGGGTGTTGGTTGCTATGTTCGGGGTATGATCAAGGGAGAAGTGTTGATTACATTCCTCTAGGCTTCCTAGGGTGCTGTCTACTAATAACAAGATAATGATATAAGTTTATAGTTCCAATATCATCTAACTATGAAGGTTAGGTTCAGTCCAAATATTAAGTTTTTGGTTTTCTATGGGTTCCTCAATGCTAGGGGCAACATTATGGTAACCTTCTAACTAACTCTAGTAGTGTCTATACTACTCTCAAGTCCTCATATTACATCCGGGGTAATGGTAAACCAATTATAGGGATAAGGGATTCTAGGGTTCGCTAGATATTCTAAGCTTAGTGGTGTATCTATAATCTCGTTGTATTCTAAATAGGTGTGCTACTCTAATTATCATCTAACAACAGGAACTTCTATATTTTAGAAGGAGGCTATACTTAAAGAACTATTAGGGAAGCACAAGAATCAAGCATGATGCATTTGATCAAAATAGAACAGAGAGGAGGAAGATGAATCAGGGTCAGTTGTGTATATTCTAGTCCTAGGTGCAGGCTTGTTCGGTACAATAACGTAACCGAGACAATATGCTCTTGACCTGCATGGGCCACCACAAAAACATGTCACGTTCCAGTCCCAAAAATATGTAGGACTAGGACACGTAAGCATGCCAGCCGCATGGATATGGCAACTCCAATATATGGAAACCAAATCCATACGTACGCTGTATTATGAATATCAAATCCACAAGTGGTAAAAATATAATACAAGTCACAGGATAAAATCTAAATCTCATCCACGAAAATCATATAGAAATAAATAACCAGTATCTATGAAACTAGATCTCAATAAGAAGGATCTAAAGATAATAGTTGGGTGGAAACAAATCCACTACCAACTCAAATGGGAAAAGTAAATACAATATAAGTACAACTCACTCAAACAATATAAGTACCAGCTACCAATCACGGCTCGAAGGGAAGACATCCACGAAGCTTCTATATCCTTCCAATCTGCGCTCCTACAAATACTCAAGAACAGGTACACCTGGCAGCGGACCAGGTCCTCAGAGGGACATAACAAGTATACTTAAACACATGCCAATAAAGTACTAAAATAAATATCCAATGGGTCGCCTAACCATCTAAAGTGAATGCAGTTAAGAACAACTTTCTCCACAAGTGAGCTATCTGGCTGAAAACCTGGGATTTGGCATGGTTCTCTATTGGAGATCCAGGGGCCTATAAAGGCACGACGACTTTCGAACGCCGGAGGCCCGTCTGATAATAATATAATATATAGTGGTCATCACCACCCGTATCTCCAGTGGAGAATCCGGGCGCACAATAGAAAAAGTGTAAAGGAGCTCAAATGCGGTACTTGTTGTTCTCTCTACCCCATGCTCTAAGCATGTCACATCCATGACACAATTTGGTCCATAGCCTATTCTTAGTACCTAGCCCAATCCTGCAACCAGACAAGGACAAGGATGGGACCACCGTACTATAATAGACTATGTCCATAGACCTTTAATAACTGCTAAGTCTTCTAGCATACAAAGTTTTTAACAGCAGTTATTCCTAACGCACGTCCCACACGTACCGATGATCAGTCAATACGTGCGTCCGTGATCTATATGAGACTCACCACTCGTGTAAAAATATGTGTCACAGTCAAATGAAATCTAATGGTGCTACATGATAATGGGGTAGTCTCATGAATAAGGTCAATGCAATACATAAATAAAAACATAATGCGACAACACCGTCGCGCGCATTTTGTATAACAGTTAAAATATATGAACTAAGGAAAGAAAATAAAGATGTATGCAACATATGGAGTATAAATAACAGTACAATGGCAAGGTATACTTGCCTGGCAAGAAAGCTGCAATGTACCAATAACCTGCTCCAGAAATCGTGCAGAACAATCCAATATCCTATGTACACATAAATATAATATAATAGAATCATTAGTCATTACACTAGCACATACTCAACCATACTTACACTGGAATCAGGGGGTATACTAGGGGTAACACTAGTTATCTAACACGGTCAATTACGCATTGAATTACGCAGGTGTCGCATCTTCAAGTACTGTACGAAATCAGTCAGTCAACTGACAGGTGTCTATGCCAGTACGTTAATGTACGCAAGGCAGACAAATTCACAAGTTCTTAGGGTCAACATGGTCAAGGTAAGTATGGGATAGTCCACGATGTCCTAGGGTCATACAGTCTGAATATTTAGTCATAATTATCAATTAGCATTTACTTACATATATATTCATATAACTATATAATAATATAACCATTAATTTATTTTAATTTATTTAATTCTGGAATAATTACTCTAAAATCCTATTTTAATCTTATTATTCTGATTTTTATGTTAATTCCTAAATTTTGTCCAAAGAAACTGAATTTTATCAACTCGAGACTCATGGCACGCAAATCGAGGCAATCTGTTGACCAAAAAGTCAACCGATACAAACTCGACTTTCATGCATGATTTCCTATAGATTTCAGCATAAAAAATATACTAGAATTTACGGCTCGTCTGAATTCAAATTCGTTTGGGAATTATGGCACATACAAATTTTGTATTGTGCACCGATGGTTAAATTCTAACCTAGAAGTTCTACAGAATTAACAGTATGTAAATACTTCGGAATAAATTTTGGGAAAAATATATGTTTATGATCTCGACATTAGATTTTCGAAACTTTAAACGGTTCGTGATTCTGATTCCTGGTTCTTCCGAAATCGCGAAAACATCGAAATACGTCTATTTTTGGACATGCTGTGCTCTACGAATTTTCCAGAATTTAATACGAATAATTTAGAAAAACAATTTATATTATCAGAAAGCTAACCTCATTACCGTTCTAACAAAAAAAATTGGAGCATGTTTGGAGTCCGGAGCTAGGAGATATCATCTTTTTAATTCGTCATAACTAGTAAGGACACTACTTAATTAAATAAGAATAGGATTGGTTAATTTGGATAGGATTATGATAAATTTAAATAAGGATAAGCTATGCATGAAGTTGATTTCCTAGTAGGTTCAGGATTTGAATTAATTTAAAATAGAGTTTGAATTTATCTCAATAATTTATAATCTTAAATATAATTAAAGATAATACAAATAATTTATAAAATCTTATTAATATCTATTAACTCTAAATTAGTATATATCTAATATTAAGACTATATATATCCAAATAAATCCTAAATAATTTTAAAATCTAAATAAATTTCTTAAAATTCTAAATAAATTACAAAAAAATATAATTAAATATTTTAAACTAAAATAAATATTTGGTAGGAACGACATGCAAGTATGGTCGTATAGTAAATTATAGAAGTCCTAGAAATTTATGTTTTCTAAGTTTTAATTACCAAAAAAATTCTAGAAAAATCTCCAAAAATCTAAAATAGCCTAAAATAATTCTAAATGAATATTTATATAAGTAAATATATCAAGAAATTTTTTTTCTAATTAACTAAGAGCATATTCTAAATAAATTCAACATATATAATAAATATAATAATATAAAATATACACAAAATACCTATTTTGGGTGAGGGAGTTTACACCTAGGTGGATTTATGGTTTTGGTGTTCCTACGTTTATTTTCCCCGATTTCATGTACCCTAATCCTAGGGGTTTGCATGTCGACATGATTACAACTCCAACATGTCCAGATTTAGGGTTCGGATTTGGGTATTTTGGAGTTCTCATGAGAAATCTAATTTTCTGCACTTCTTGTGTTTGATGGAATGCCCCTTAAGGGTTTACCTATCTAATGTATTCTAATTACTGCATGTTTTGATATACCAATCTATATACATAGATATATTTGCATAGGTGTATAGATAGGTTGTGATTTGGGGGTTTTCCTGTGTAGTCGGTTTTGTGGTGTACTATGTGTATGTGTGTTTTGGGGGATTCCTGTGCACAGTCGGGTTGATATTTCAGTGTAGGATCTGTGTTTGAGTGTAGGTCTTAGAGTTTAGTATGGGTTATTATGTGTAGTAGTATCTTATTGAATCAGACAATGTGGGGAAGCTCAGAGTGTAGGGTCGGGCTGTGTCGTGTCTGTGGGAGTCAGTGTGTATCAGTAAGTATAAATAGTGTATCAGTGTTGAGTTCTTTGTATATCAATTAGCTGATACTGTGTCAGTTTGTGTGAGTATCAGTAGGCAATTTACTGACACTATGGTTAGAGTATCAGTAGGATTATAGGTTTAGAGTATCTATATCTGGGGGTTTTAGTGAGTTGGTATTAAAGTATAGGGGTGTTCATTGGTTGGAAATGAGAAAGTATCAGTATTCTGTTTGTGAGGCATGTGTGCCTGTATAAGTTGAACAAGGAATAGACCTATCTGTTAGGTGCCTCAGAGGTTTAGCTGTATATATGATAACTGGGTTTCAGTATACGCTGGGTTAGTGAGAGTCCCCGTAATAGTTATGTAGCTGTGTGTGTGTATCTGTGATGTGTAGATGTGTAGTTGCTGCTGTGTTCTTGCCTCAGTGCATCAGACATTAGGGGACTATATCAGTTAGAGTTTAGTGCCATTTCAGTCTTTAGAAGTATGTATCTGTGTGTGTGTATCTCTGTATGTGTGTGTATTTGTGTGTGTGTATCTCTGTGTGTGTGTGTATCAGTGAGCAGACAAGGGTTATGTGAGTGAGCCTTTACACTAACTGAAATATGTATCAGTGGGGGTAGGGTGTACACAGATTTCTTTTTCAGTGTCCCAGTGTCTGTGCTTGTGCACACAGTGTCAGTTGAGTCTTATAGAGTTATGTATCAGTAAATAAGGATTTAGCCATGCATGTGTAAGAATGAACAAATGTTCAAAACCTACCTATTGATCCTACCAGTAGCTATATGCTTGTCTTAGAGTTAGGAAATGCCTGTGTAGTCTGAACAACTTCAGACTGTGAAACTGTGAATATTGTTAGTTGAGTTAAGGTGGATACTTTAGCTAGCAGTTAGTGTTAGATGTGGTCACTTGACAATAGTATATCAGTGGACATGGTCACCCTTAGTTTCAGTTACCGATACCTGGTATCAGAGAGGGATTAAAGTATTAATTAAGAGAGTATTGATACTTGAGTTGTCAGTTAGACATTAAAGGATACTAGTATCGGTCTTAGGGTAGTTATGTGCAGTGACTCCAGGTTGAGTGAACTGAGTACTGCACATTGGTGCTTGGGGTAACTAAGGGTATGGGTTAGTGTGTTTCTGAGGCAATGACAGTAACATATGCAAGAGGATAGATACCAAATGTATTAGGTGTTACTCTTCAGTCATATAACAGTGTACAGTACAGGGTTGTTGGGAACTCAAGTAGCAGTTAAGGTAATTGGGGTTAGTAGCCAATATTGATGCAAGGTATATGTTAAGGGTTGTATTAAGATACAAACTAGAATATATATATATAGGAGTTGTTATATACAAATAACATATATTATATAATAGTAGCTAGTATTATACTAGATACCTTAGTATGATATAGAATTTGACTAGTGGACCTAGCTAACCTAGTCTAGACTTAGATATGACCTAGAAATATCATTTATTGGTTAGTTATTCATGCCCATCTTTCATTTCACCCAATTAACATTGATATCTTATATATAGGTTCTTGTGACTCCATTTTGGACATCGATCCTCACTCATCGCTCAGGACCACAGGCGAGTACATTCTCTGACAGTTTTTGTTTTAGTTGATTAATTCTATAATTCTAGTTGTATACTATACTTGACCCTGACACTGTGGATACACGGGTTAGCACCCTAGATACCCGTCATGAGGAGTCGTGATCGGAATCCATCGTGCTAGCTGGGGATGGAGAAATATTAGTAGATTATGTGATCATACCCAACTCTACATGCATCATAGCTCACCCCACATCTCACGTCGGGTGCGGCCTGATCATTACATGCCTCATAGCTATTATATATGATTAGCCTGACCATTACTTGCATCATAGCTAACCAGATGGTTAGCCTGACCTAAATAAATCATAGTTAATCATATGTAACCAGCCTGATCTCGTCCCAAGCCGATCACATAATAAACTGATATTTTAAACACTTAGCCAGATGTTTACTCTTATTTCAGATTGACTTATTCTACCATTTAAATTATATATTTCCACTCATTGCTAGATGTTCTATTGCCTATTTCATATTCTCTAGTACTCTATATTTCCAGTATTTATTTTATCTTGTATTCCTTACATTATTTTATAGTTTTTGTCAACATAAATGAAACAGCTTTTTAGAGTTTGTGCTTCGCTCCAATCCTGATTGGATAAAATTTTTAGAGGACTTGGAGGATTTTTGCCCTACCCACTACGGCCCGGGAGCAGAGGAAGATTTCATACCAGAAATCCCAAAGGAGTTACCCATCTTAGAGGAGATTCTACCTACATGCACTTAGACTATCCTATTTCATGTATTATTGTACTAGACTGAGATTTGAGTTGTATTATTGTTATGAATTTTTGAGGACATCTAGACTCAGGACTTATGATATATTTATATTGTGTTGACTTATGATAGAACTCTTTATCCTCATTTCTCATCATGCCAATTACTTTCATATAGCCTTGTGATTGAGTATTATAAAACTGTGGATTCATATATTATCATTGTCCTCCTTATGGAGTTGAGACCATTGACAGGATGAGTTATGTTTGAGACCTAGACAGCGTTCTTCCGCCGATGCTATGGCGTAGGCTGGACGTACCCATGGCTCATGCCCAATTTCTGGGTGCGGGTCGTGACACGTTTTTAGTGGTGGCCCATGGAGGTCTAGATTCGCATTTAGAGCGATATCTTAATGGTGCTCGCTTAGAGTATTGCAACGAGCCTGTTTTAGGAAATAGGATTAGGCCGAGAATATGCTCAATCACAATTAGGAAATTTCTGATTCTTATAATGCTACCCTTAATGATTATTTCCTTTATAATTTTTACTGTCCTTCCTTGATGATATCGTGTCTATTACCTTAATTGATTCTTTCAATCTGTCTTCAGGATGCCGCCAAAGACCAGGTCATTGAGACTCGGAGCAGCAGCTTCAGAGAGGTCTGCCACCTCTCGCCCTGTTGTACAGACACCCGCAACACCTCCTACGTCTCCTGTGCATGTGGGAGTGTCTGCACTGTTCGGGGGTCCTCCTTCCCTAACTGTTCAAAGGGTTTCCATAGCTGTGATGGAGCCTCTTCCACCACCACCGACTCAGTTTCCAGGAGGTATGCCCATCGATGGGGCACAGATGTTCGCATTGATCCAGGGCATGGTTGATACCCAAAGGACGTCAGCAGAGGCCCAGCGGGTGCAGGAGGAGGTGCACTAGGCCCAGACCGAGATGATGAGGGTGAGCATGGAGAATGCTCATCAGGTGGCTCTCTAGGCTATGGAGAGAGTCGCCCAGCAGCAGCAGCATTCTGGCCAGTACCACAGAGGCCGGGCACTATTGTGGACTTCAAGAGGATGATGCCTCGGGAGTTCAAAGGTACTGAGGGAATACTCTACGCCGACGATTGGCTAGAGGACATCAAGAGGAACTTGCACTTGGCGCAGCTTCCGGAGGCTCTTCAGATCGAGGCCGCCGGCAGCCAGATGTTCGACATCGCCCTGACGTAGTTTTGCACTGAGCCGAGACTTATTGGGTAACTCACTTGGGAGGCCTTCAGAGATCTTTTCAAGGAGAAGTTCTTTCCTGATGTTGCCCTGGGATCCTTGGAGAGTCAGTTCCATGACTTGGTCCAAGGGAGCTTGTCCGTTGATGAGTACGCCGCAAAGTTTTGCCGCCTGAGCCGTTTTGTGCCATCGATGATTAAAGCTCCAGGAGACAGGGCCCAGAAGTTCAGAAAGGGGCTGGCTCGGGAGATCAAGTCTCGCACGTCGGGACGTCGTATTGCTACCTTCGAGGGCATATTAATAGATGCCCAGATAGCCGAGGATGACTTGGACCTCAGGCCCAAGAGGGGATGCGACACTTCAGGAGGAGCAAACAGTGGTACAGGACTAGGCAAGCGTCCACACTTCCAGCAGCAGCAGAGGCCATATCAGTAGCAGCATCAGCAGCACCAGGCACCAGCCCGAGGATAGGCCCAGCACCAGCAACAGAGACAAACTCAACCCGCCATCCAGTGTGCGTACTGCGGGAAGGCAGGATATACTAGAGAGATATACAGGAAGAGGTTGGGCACATGTTTGTCTTGCGGATCGACAACACATCAGCTGAGGGATTGTTCTACCATACAGACTCGTCCAGGCCAGGGTGGAGCAGCCGCCCAGAGGGGACCAGCCAGGGTACCTACCGTACCAGGAGGCCAGTAGAGGGGACCTCCACTTCTACCGCAGCAGCAGAGGTTTGCTCAGCACCAGCAGCAGAGAGGTGCACCCCAGGGACGAGCATATGCCATAGCGGTCGAGGAGGTCGAGCCAGCAGAAGACTTGATTACAGGTTCAGTTCTTCTCGATTGTATTCCAGCATTTATATTATTCGACTCTGGAGCTTCCTATAGTTTCGTGTTTGTTTCTTATGCACTTCAACATCATTTAGAGACAGAACCATTAGCTAGGACTTCTAAGATCATGACTGGCGTAGGTATTATCCTAGTCCGTGATTATTGCAAGGACCGGAGTGTATTAGTGGGAGGTCGAGAGTTGAGCGTGCGCTTACTCGTCATGCCACTTCTGGGATACGATATTGTACTCGGAATGGACTAGTTGAGTAGGTATCATGCTACTATAGATTGTCATGGAGGCAGAGTATTATTTCGACCACCAGGAGAGCCGGAGTTCAAGGTTGCCAGAGGAGCAGCGGAGCAGAGCATGAGCTCATTTTGCGGAGCCAGGATGGAAGAAGAGGAGTTGCCACATCCTCTGATAGCGGAGTTCCTGGATGTATTTCCAGAGGAGTTGCCAGGCTTGCCGCCAGACAGAGATGTTGAATTCTCTATAGACTTGGTGCCAGGAGCGGAGCCCATTTCACAACATGTCTATAGAGTCAACAACAGCGAGCTGGCAGAACTGAAGAAGCAAGTTGAGGAGCTGCAGGACAAAGGCTTCCAGTTCATCACCATGGGGAGCTCCGGTTTTGTTCGTGCCAAAGAAGGATAGCACGGTGCACATGTGCATCGATTATAGAGCTTTGACAACCTCACTATCAAGAACAAATACCCGCTGCCGAGGATAAATAATCTTTTCAATCAGTTGAGCAGGGCGAAGGTGTTTTCGAAGATAGATTTGAGGTCAGGCTATCACCAGGTGAAGGTGAAGAGAGAAGACATGCCGAAGACAGCCTTTCGGACCAGATACGGCCTGTTTGAGTTCATGGTAATGCCATTTGGTTTAACCAATTCACCGGCAATATTCATGAACCTGATGAACAAGGTGTTCCACCACTACCTTGACAAGTTTGTGGTGGTGTTCATCGAGGATATTCTTGTGTATTCTAAGACCCCGAAGGAGCACGAAGAGCACTTGAGGTTGGTCTTAGAGACTCTCAGGGAGGAGGAGTTGTACGGGAAACTTTAAAAGTGTGAATTCTTCCTTGACAAGGTTAAATTTCTTGGGCATGTGGTGACGGGTGACGGAATCTCGGTTAACCCGAAGAAGATCGAGGCAGTGGAATCGTGGGCTACCCCCAGTTCGGTAGCTGAGATCAGGAGTTTTCTTGGGCTAGCAGGATACTACAGGAGGTTTGTACAAGACTTCTCCAGGATTGCAGCACCGATGACCAGGCTGACCAGGAAAGATGTGGATTTTGTCTGGACAGAGGATTGTCAGAAGAGATTGACGATAGCTCCAGTTTTGATGTTGCCAGTGGGGACAGGTGGATTCACTATCTACAGTCACGCTTCAGGGAAGGGATTGGGTTGCGTTCTTCAGCAGCACGGGAAGGTAATTGCCTATGCTTCCAAGAAGTTATGCCCTCATAAAAAGAACTACCCCACCCACGACTTGGAGTTGGCAGCGGTTATCTTTGCTCTAAAGCTGTGGAAGTATCACGACCCGTACCCGGAATTTGGGCATGAGTCGTGGGTACGTCCAGCCTACGCCGCAGCATCGGCGGTAGAACGCTGTCTAGGTCTCAACATATAATATATCCTGTCAATAGTCTCAACTCCGCACGGAGGACAAAGATAAATAATCCACAGTTCTATGATATACTCAATCACAAGTTAAATAGAAATAATAGCACGATGAGAATAGAAGAGAGTTCTAATAAAAACTGACCACAATAAGTCCAACTCAAATCCTGGGTCTAAATGACCTCACAAAGTCACAAATAAAAATACAACTCAGTCTCAGTCTAAAACAATAAATGCAGAAAAATAATCTAAGAACAGCCAGGTAAATTCTCCTCTAGGCTAGGCAACTCCTCTGGGGTTTCTGGAGTGAAATCACCCTCTAATCCTGGGCCGTAATGAGTGGGGCAAAGATCCTCCAGGTCCTCTGAAAAATGTTATCCAGTCAGGATTGGAGCGAAGCACAAGCACTAACAGCAGTTTCATTAAATTGACAAAATCTATAAACAGTGTAAGAAATACAAGATGGAAAATAAATGCTGGAAATGTAAAGTACTGGAAAAAATGGAAATAGGCAATAGAGCATCTAGCAAGGAACAAAAATAGTGAATGCTAGACAATAAGTAGTGAGTGCTGGAACAGGTGAATCTGAATAAAATAGACATCTAGCTAAGTGTTTGAATTATCAATTTATCAGGTGATCGGCTTGGGACTTGATCAGGCTGGTTATATATGATTAACTATGATTCTTGTAGGCCAGGCTAACCATATGGTTAGCTATGATGCATGTAGTGGTCAGGTTAATCATATATAACAGCTATGATGCATGTAAGATGGTCAGGCCGTACCCAACGTGAGAAGTGGGGTGAGCTATGATGCATGTAAAGGATTTGGATATGATCACATAATCTACTAATAGTTCCCCATCCCCCAGCTAGCACGATGGATTCCAATCACGACTCCTCATGATGGGAATCTAGGGTGCTAACCCGTGTATCCATAGTGTCGGAATCAAGTATGTAATACAACTGCATTATAGAAATAATCAACAATAAAAACTGTCAGAGAATGTACTCGCCTGTGGTCCTGAGCAAAATGTGAGGATCGATGTCCAAGATGAAATCATAGTCACCTAAAATATCAATATCCATATCAAAAAGTGTTTTAAAAAAGAAGCTACATGCATACCTACTTCTATGCTAGGTACAGGGTCATTTCTAGGTCTTGGTCTCATACTAGGCAATTTCCCAAGGATATAATTGTACTATGGTTTACTAGTTAATATGATATGTTGTATATACCAATAATATATATAATTATCTAACTCATGTGTATACCTGTATTACATAATACCTTAACTCTATTCTATCACTACTTTAACTTACTCTTCCATAACAACATTCACAGTTTCACAGTCTGAATGGTTCAGACTACACAGGCATCCTAACTCTAAGACAGCATATAGCTACTGGTAGGATCAATAGGTAGGTTTCCTTACTGCTCATATAGGGAACACTAACAATTTATACTGACCAAGTACTCACAGTCACACACAGGTACAGGTATACACATACACACAGAATCTCACTTACATATCACACACTGATAGGTACACAGTTAACTCACTGACACAGGTAGACACTGCTACACACAGAATTATCCCCAACTGACACACAGGTAAACACTCTCTGTGACCCAGATACACATACACTGAGTACACAGGTAAACTGCACACTGCTCTCAAATAATTCTGCATAAAGAACCTTGCAATAGAACATCAGGCCAAGTATCAGGGCTAAGTGAGAGTCTCAGTAACAAAGGGGTATCAATATCACACTGATACTGAAATCACATCCTTCTTCTAGTTTTCCTCCACACACTCACAGCTAACACACACAGTCTCACTGCTCTCTCTCTCACACTCACTGAAACACCCTCAGGATTACACACAGACCCCTCCCTGCACACTGATACCTCACTGCACACACAGGGAACTCGACACTGTCACATTGGTTTTATAATACATCACACAGTCTCAGAGACCCACTGCTACCTAATACTCTATTCACTGATACACTGCTAATACCTACCCTTGTCTAACTGATACACACACTGGCACACAAGGATACACAGTTCATACTGATACTATGCCTTACACACATATTGATATAATCTGATACACTAATCCTAATACTGATACAAAACCCAATTGCTAGACACACTGAATTCCTTCAATTAGGCACTTATACATCACTGAGATACTGAACTCTTACATCACTGATACACAACTCAGTGCACAGGCACATGCCCCCAATTAACTGATACACCCACACAGTTTTACCCACTCTACACACACACTGACACATAGAGACATAAACTCAAGTCCTCACTACACATGAACTCATCTACACAAATCTACTCTCACCTAACTGGTACACATGACACTGGACTCTCACAGCCACAACCTACCCATAGTCCATACACAAGGAAAATCCCTCACATACACATTGAGTTCTCACACAAACCCAACTGCACAGGAAATGTCTAACCCATCTACCTACTAATAGCCAAAAACCCATATTGAACCTAGATAATTCACTCTCAAAAATAGGGACGCACACATGTAGTTTTCTGACACAGCACAGCCATGCACAGTTCACCTAAGAACTTGACTGCACATTCCTCCATGCCCGACTGTACATAGGAATCCCCTCACATACATACAGCACAGTTCAAACTCGACTGCTAGTAACCTTCCCAATGCACTCGATTGTACAGATTTAAATCAAAACAACAACACATCTCCAACGTATGCACATCTATATATGTATACACATCAAAACAAAGCAAGATTAAAATGGATCTAAAAGCTAAACACCCTACTAATCATATCATCAAGCACAAGAAGTGCAGAAACGAATTTACATACAAACCCATCAATCCTCAAATCAAAACCCCTAAATCGAGTTCAACCTACATACACGAGATGAAATCAGTCTACATATAAATACCTAGGGTTAGGGTTCACGAAAAATTGGGGAAACCAAATGTTGGGACACTTAAACCCTAATTTCTCCTAAATCTCCATGTAGAACCCTAGAAATTGAGATCTACACAGCAAGGGGGTTCCTAGAGGGCAATAATCAACAGAAAATAGGAATTAAAGGGAGAAAAATCGGATTTTACCTATTGAGATGGTTCCTCCAATGGAAGTTCTTCTTCCCCAAGGCTTTTTGACCCAAGTTCCTTGCTTTCCTTGCTTTGGAGGAGGAAAATGGAAGCCCTAGGGTTAGGTTTCAAAATCTGGAGTGGGGAGATAGTTTTTTTCTCTTATGGAGGCTAGGGTTTCTCTTTTCTATATGAAGGATGGCTTTGAGAGAGGCTTCCCTTTTATATTAAAGCTAGTTTAGGGTTTCCATGCATAGTTTTAAGTTAAACCCCCTATGTTAGGTCATGCAGAACCTAATTTACTCAGGTTTAGGCCTGCTAGGGTTTGAGGGTTTACCCTAAAATTTGAATTCTAGTGTTTCACTAGAACTGGGTTTACAATTAGGGTTGACTCACTAGGGTCTGTCCTAATGAGTTCTAGGGTTTTTACCTAAAACAATCACAACTAACAATATTTAAATAGTTTATAAAACTCAGCAGATTAATTAAGCACATAATTATTCAAAATAGTGAAATTACACAAATACCCTTATTTAGAATTATGGCAGTGACAAGTCTACCCTCCTAAAATAAATTTCGTCCTCGAAATTTGGACTGAACAGAACAAGAATAAAATCAGAAAGGGATATACCTCAAGTCTAGAAGAGATACGGGTATAGCTCGCGCATTTCGTCCTCTCTCTCCCAGGTCGACTCCCCTGGAGAGTGATATCTCCATGCAACACGGACCAAAGGAATAGTTTGGTTCCGCAACACCTTCTCTCTGCGGTCCAAGATCTCTACGGGCTGCTCGGGGTAGCTGAGCGTCGGACCAACCTCAATCTCCGAGTGATCAAGTACGTGACTAGGGTCTGCCACGTATCGCCTCAGCTGCGACACGTGGAACACATCATACACTCCCTCCAATGCAGGCGGCAAGTCCAGTCTATACGCCACTGTACCTACCCTCGCGAGAATACCAAAGGGTCCGATGTAGCGTGGGCTAAGCTTCCCGCCTCTGCCAAAACGAATCGTTCCACGCATCGGAGAAATCCGTAGGAATACTAGATCGCCAACCTAAAACTCAAGGGATCTACGGTGGCTATCGGCCCAATGCCGCTGTCTGTCCTGCGCCACTCGCAGTCTGTCTCTGATGAGTTTCACCTTTTCTGCTGCATCCACGACCATTTCTGGTCCTAGCAAGGCTCTCTCTCCAACGTCGTCCCAAGACAACGGTGTACGACACCTCCGTCCATAAAGAGCCTCAAATGGTTACATCTCGATGCTGGCCTGGTAGCTGTTGTTGTAAGCGAATTCTACCAGGTACAGGTGATCCTCCCAAGAACCTCCGAGATCTAGAACGCAAGTGCGTAGCATATCCTCGAGAGTCTGAATAGTCCGTTCGGACTGCCTGTCTGTCTGGGGGTGATATGCGGTACTGAACTTGAGCTGAGTGCCCAAGCTAGCCTGCAGACTCCTCCAGAAGTGGGAAGTGAAACGACTATCCCGATCCGAGACGATGCTCACCGGAACTCCATGAAGCCTAACAATCTATCGTACGTACATCTCTGCTAGCCTCTCTGTCGACGTGCCCACCTTGAAAGGTAAGAAATAGGCTAATTTGGTCAACCTGTCCACGATAACCCAAATCGCGTCCTTCCCTCCTGGAGAACGTGGAAGCCCTGAAACGAAATCCATGGTCACGTGCTCCCATTTCCACTCTGGGATCGGTAAAGGTTGAAGCAAACCACCTGGCCTTTGCCGGTCTGCCTTTACCTGCTGGCACACTAGACATCGGGATACGAAGCGTGCTACCTCGCGCTTCATTCCATACCACCATACGTGCTCCCTCAAGTCTCGATACATCTTGTTGGCACCGGGATGCATCGAGTACTGAGAGCGGTGTGCCTCCTGCAAAACCTCCTCGCGCAACTCCCCGCTCGGCACACACATCCTCGTGCCGTGTCGTAAGGATCCCTCCTCTGCGATAGTAAAGTCGTCCGACAATCCTGCCTGAATATGTGCTCTGATACTCCTCAAGGCCTCATCATCATACTGCGCCGCTCTGATCCTGTCCATCAGTTCGGACTGTATCTGCAATCCCCACATCTGAATTTCTGTACCGGGAACTAACACCTCAATCTCCAAGCTCTCCAAATCAGCCAACAAATGTCTATCTGTTGTCAAGTACATAGCCATCGGATACCTGCTCAAGGCATCGGCGACTACGTTAGCCTTCCCTGGGTGGTACTGCAATGAAATGTCAAAGTCCTTCATCAACTCCAACCACCTCCTCTGCCTCATGTTCAGCTCCTTCTGTGTGAACACGTACTTCAAGCTCTTGTGGTCTGTGAAGATTTCCACACGCTCTCCGTACAGGTAATGTTTCCACAGCTTTAGAGTGAAAATAACTGCTGCCAACTCCAAATCGTGGGTGGGGTAGTTCTTTTCATGAGGGCGTAACTGCCTGGAAGCATAGGCAATTACCTTCCCGTGCTGCTGAAGAACACATCCCAGACCCTTCCCTGAAGCATCACTGTAGATGGTAAAACCACCTGTCCCTGCTGGCAACGTCAAAACTGGAGCTGTTGTCAACCTTTTCTTCAGCTCATCAAATGCAGCCTGGCACTCCTCCGTCCAGACAAAATCCACATCTTTTCTAGTCAGCCTGGTCATCGACGTTGCAATCTTGGAGAAGTCTTGTATAAACCTCCCGTAGTATCCTGCTAGCCCGAGAAAACTCCTGATCTCAGCTACCGAACTGGGGGTAGCCCATGACTCCACTGCCTCGATCTTCTGTGGGTTGACCGAGATTCCATCACCCGATACCACATGCCCAAGAAATTCGACCTTGTCAAGGAAGAATTCACACTTAGAGAGTTTCCCGTACAGCTTCTCCTTCCTGAGAGTCTCTAAGACCAATCTCAGGTGCTCTTCGTGTTCCTCTGGGGTCTTGGAATACACGAGAATATCGTCGATGAACACCACTACGAACTTGTCAAGGTACTGATGGAACACCTTGTTCATCAGGTTCATAAATACTGCTGGTGCATTGGTTAAACCAAATGGCATCACCATGAACTCAAACTGGCCGTATCTGGTCCGAAAAGCTGTCTTCGGCGTGTCTTCTTTCTTCACCTTCACCTGGTGATAGCCTGACCTCAAATCTATCTTTGAAAACACCCTCGCCCCGCTCAACTGATCGAAAAGATCATCTATCCTCGGTAGCGGGTACTTGTTCTTGATAGTGATATTGTTCAAAGCTCTATAATCAATGCACATACGCACCATGCCGTCCGTCTTCGGTACGAACAATACCGGAGCTCCCCATGGTGATGAACTGGATTTGATGAAGCCTTTGTCCTGCAGCTCCTCAACTTGCTTCTTCAGTTCTGCCAGCTCGCTGTTGTTGACTCTATAGACATGTTGTGAAATGGGCTCCGCTCCTGGGACCAAGTCTATAGAGAATTCAACATCTCTGTCTGGCGGCAAGCCTGGCAACTCCTCTGGAAATACATCCAGGAACTCCGCTATCAGAGGGTGTGGCAACTCCTCTTCTTCTGCCCTGGCTCCGCAAAATATGCCCCTGCTCTGTTCCGCTGCTCCTCTGACGACCTCAAACTCCGGCTCTCCTGGTGGTCTAAATAATACTCTGCCTCTATAACAGTCTATAGTAGCATGATGCCTACTCAACCAGTCCATTCCGAGTACAATATCATATCCCGGAAGTGGCATGACGAGTAAGCTCACGCTCAACTCTCGGCCTCCTACTGACACCCTCCGATCCTTGCAGTGATCACGGACTAGGATAATACCTCCACCAGTCGTGATCTTGTAAGTCCTAGCTAATGGTTCTGTGTCTAAATGATGTCGAAGTGCATAAGATACAGACACAAAACTATGGGAAGCGCCAGAGTCGAATAAGGTAAATGCGGGAATACAATCGAGAAGAACCGAACCTATGATCAAGTCTCCTGCTGGCTCGATCTCCTCGACTGCCATGGCGTATGCTCGCCCCTGGGGTACGCCTCTCTGCTGCTGATGCTGGGCGAACTTCTGATGTTGTGGTGGAAGTGGTCCTCTCTGTTGTTGGCCTCCTGGTACGGTAGGTACCCTGTCTGGTCCTTTCTGGGCGGCGGCTCCACCCTGACCTGAACGAATGGTAGGGCAATCCTTCAGCTGGTGTGTCGTCGATCCGCAGGACAGACATGAGCCCAATCTTTTCCTGCAGATATCTCTAGTATGTCCCATCTTCCCGCAGTACGCACACTGGATGGCGGGCTGAGTCTGTCTCTGTTGCTGCTGCTGGACCGGCCCTCGGGCTGGTGCCTGGTGCTGCTGCTGAAAGGGACTCTGCTGTTGCTGCTGAAAGTGTAGACGCTTGCCCGGTCTCGTACTACTGTTTGCTCCTCCGGAACCATCGCGTCCCCTCTTGGGCCTGAGGCCCAAGTCGTCCTCGGCTACTTGGGCATCCATCAATATGCCCTCGTAGGTAGCTGTGCGACGTCCCGACGTGCGAGACTTGATCTCCCTTGTCAGCCCCTTTCTGAATTTCCGGGCCCTGTCCCCCGGATCTCTAATCATCGATGGCGCAAAGCGGCTCAGGCGGGAAAACTCCGCGGCATACTCATCGACGGACGAGCTCCCCTGGGCTAAGTCATGGAACTGACTCTCTAAAGCTCCCAGGGCGACATCAGAAAAGAACTTTTCTTTGAAGAGCTCCTTGAAATCCTCCCAAGTGAGTCCCCTGCGCAAGAGTCTCGGCTCCGTGCGAAACCACGTCAAGGTAATATCGAACATCTGGCTGCCAGCGGCCTCGATCTGAAGGGCCTCCGGAAGCTGTGCCAAGCGCAAGTTCCTTTCGATGTCCTCTAGCCAATCATCGGCGTAGAGTATCCCTTCTGTCCCCTTGAACTCCCGAGGCATCATCCTCTTGAAATCCACAATGGTGCCCGGCCTCTGGTGGTGCTGATCAGGACGCTGCTGCTGCTGAGTAACTCTCTCCACAGCCTGGAGGGCCACTTGGTGAGCATTCTCCATGTTCACCCTCATCATCTCTGTCTGGGCCTGATGTGCCTCAGCCTGCACTCTCTGGGCCTCTGCCGACGTCCTCTGGGCATCGACCATGCCCTGAATCAAGGCGAACATCTGTGCCCCATCGACGGGCACACCTCCTGGATGCTGAACTGGTGGTGGTGGTAGAGGCCCCGTCGTAGCTGTCGGGACCCTCTGAACTGGTGGTGGAGGAACCCCGAATGCTGCAGACACTCCCACATGTACTGGAGATGTAGGAGGTGCTGCGGATGTCTGTCCGGCAGGGCGAGAGGTGGCAGACCTCTCTGAATCTGCTGCTCCAAGTCTCTGGGACCTCCTCGGCGGCATCCTGAAGACAGATCGAAAGAATCAATTAAGGCAATAGATACGATATCATCAAGGAAGGACAGTAAATTTCTAAAGGAAAATCACTAAGAGTAGTATTATAAGAATCGAAAATTCCTAATTGTGATTGAGCATATCCTCGGCCTAATTCTTATTCCTAAAACAGGCTCGTAGTAGTACAACTAAGTTGTCGCACTACCACGACACCGCACAACTTACGAAGCTAGACCTGCATGGGCCACCACTAAAAACGTGTCACGACCCGCACCCGGAATTTGGGCATGAGTCGTGGGTACGTCCAGCCTACGCCGCAGCATCGGCGGTAGAACGCTGTCTAGGTCTCAACATATAATATATCATGTCAATAGTCTCAACTCCGCACGGAGGACAAAGATAAATAATCCACAGTTCTATGATATACTCAATCACAAGTTAAATAGAAATAATAGCACGATGAGAATAGAAGAGAGTTCTAATAAAAACTGACCACAATAAGTCCAACTCAAATCCTGGGTCTAAATGACCTCACAAAGTCACAAATAAAAATACAACTCAGTCTCAGTCTAAAACAATAAATGCAGAAAAATAATCTAAGAACAGCCAGGTAAATTCTCCTCTAGGCTAGGCAACTCCTCTGGGGTTTCTGGAGTGAAATCACCCTCTAATCCTGGGCCGTAATGAGTGGGGCAAAGATCCTCCAGGTCCTCTGAAAAATGTTATCCAGTCAGGATTGGAGCGAAGCACAAGCACTAACAGCAGTTTCATTAAATTGACAAAATCTATAAACAGTGTAAGAAATACAAGATGGAAAATAAATGCTGGAAATGTAAAGTACTGGAGAAAATGGAAATAGGCAATAGAGCATCTAGCAAGGAACAAAAATAGTGAATGCTAGACAATAAGTAGTGAGTGTTGGAACAGGTGAATCTGAATAAAATAGACATCTAGCTAAGTGTTTGAATTATCAGTTTATCATGTGATCGGCTTGGGACTTGATCAGGCTGGTTATATATGATTAACTATGATTCTTGTAGGTCAGGCTAACCATATGGTTAGCTATGATGCATGTAGTGGTCAGGTTAATCATATATAACAGCTATGATGCATGTAAGATGGTCAGGCCGCACCCAACGTGAGAAGTGGGGTGAGCTATAATGCATGTAAAGGATTTTGATATGATCACATAATCTACTAATAGTTCTCCATCCCCCAGCTAGCACGATGGATTCCAATCACGACTCCTCATGATGGGAATCTAGGGTGCTAACCCGTGTATCCATAGTGTCGGAATTAAGTATGTAATACAACTGCATTATAGAAATAATCAACAATGAAAACTGTCAGAGAATGTACTCGCCTGTGGTCCTGAGCAAAATATGAGGATCGATGTCCAAGATAAAATCACAGTCACCTAAAATATCAATATCCATATCAAAAAGTATTTTAAAAAAAAAGCTACATGCATACCTACTTCTATGCTAGGTACAGGGTCATTTCTAGGTCTTGGTCTCATACTAGGCAATTTCCCAAGGATATAATTGTACTATGGTTTACTAGTTAATATGATATGTTGTATATACCAATAATATATATAATTATCTAACTCATGTGTATACCTGTATTACATAATACCTTAACTATATTCTATCACTACTTCAACTTACTCTTCCATAACAACATTCACAGTTTCACAGTCTAAATGGTTCAGACTACACAGGCATCCTAACTCTAAGACAGCATATAGCTACTGGTAGGATCAATAGGTAGGTTTCCTTACTGCTCACATAGGGAACACTAACAATTTATACTGACCAAGTACTCACAGTCACACACAGGTACAGGTATATACATACACACAGAATCTCACTTACATATCAAACACTGATAGGTACACAGTTAACTCATTGACACAGGTAGACACTGCTACACACAGAATTATCCCCAACTGACACACAGGTAAACACTCTCTGTGACCCAGATACACATACACTGAGTACACAGGTAAACTGCACACTGCTCTCAAATAATTCTGCATAAAGAACCTTGCAATAGAACATCAGGCCAAGTATCAGGGCTAAGTGAGAGTCTCAGTAACAAAGGGGTATCAATATCACACTGATACTGAAATCACATCCTTCTTCTAGTTTTCCTCCACACACACACAGCTAACACACACAGTCTCACTGCTCTCTCTCTCACACTCACTGAAACACCCTCAGGATTACACACAGACCCCTCCCTGCACACTGATACCTCACTGCACACACAGGGAACTCGACACTGTCACATTGGTTTTATAATACATCACACAGTCTCAGAGACCCACTGCTACCTAATACTCTATTCACTGATACACTGCTAATACCTACCCTTGTCTAACTGATACACACACTGGCACACAAGGATACACAGTTCATACTGATACTATGCCTTACACACATATTGATATAATCTGATACACTAATCCTAATACTGATACAAAACCCAATTGCTAGACACACTGAATTCCTTCAATTAGGCACTTATATATCACTGAGATACTGAACTCTTACATCACTAATACACAACTCAGTGCACAGGCACATGCCCCCAATTAACTGATACACCCACACAGTTTTACCCACTCTACACACACACTGACACATAGAGACATAAACTCAAGTCCTCACTACACATGAACTCATCTACACAAATCTACTCTCACCTAACTGGTACACATGACACTGGACTCTCACAGCCACAACCTACCCACAGTCCATACATAAGGAAAATCCCTCACATACACATTGAGTTCTCACACAAACCCAACTGCACAGGAAATGTCTAACCCATCTACCTACTAACAGCCAAAAACCCATATTGAACCTAGATAATTCACTCTCAAAAATAGGGACGCACACATGTAGTTTTCTGACACAGCACAGCCATGCACAGTTCACCCAAGAACTTGACTGCACATTCCTCCATGCCCGACTGTACATAGGAATCCCCTCACATACATACAGCACAGTTCAAACTCGACTGCTAGTAACCTTCCCAATGCACTCGATTGTACAGATTTAAATCAAAACAACAACATATCTCCAACGTATGCACATCTATATATGTATACACATCAAAACAAAGCAAGATTAAAATGGATCTAAAAGCTAAACACCCTACTAATCATATCATCAAGCACAAGAAGTGCAAAAATGAATTTACATACAAACCCATCAATCCTCAAATCAAAACCCCTAATTCGAGTTCAACCTACATACACGAGATGAAATCAGTCTACATACAAATACCTAGGGTTAGGGTTCACGAAAAATTGGGGAAACCAAATGTTGGGACACTTAAACCCTAATTTCTCCTAAATCTCCATGTAGAACCCTAGAAATTGAGATCTACATAGCAAGGGGATTCCTAGAGGGCAATAATCAACAGAAAACAGGAATTAAAGGGAGAAAAATCGGATTTTACCTATTGAGATGGTTCCTCCAATGGAAGTTCTTCTTCCCCAAGGCTTTTTGACCCAAGTTCCTTGCTTTCCTTGCTTTGGAGGAGGAAAATGGAAGCCCTAGGGTTAGGTTTCGAAATCTGGAGTGGGGAGATGGTTTTTTTCTCTTATGGAGGCTAGGGTTTCTCCTTTCTACATGAAGGATGGCTTTGAGAGAGGCTTCCCTTTTATATTAAAGCTAGTTTAGGGTTTCCATGCATAGTTTTAAGTTAAACCCCCTATGTTAGGTCATGCAGAACCTAATTTACTCAGGTTTAGGCCTGCTAGGGTTTGAGGGTTCACCCTAAAATTTGAATTCTAGGGTTTCACTAGAACTGGGTTTACAATTAGGGTTGACTCACTAGGGTCTGTCCTAATGAGTTCTAGGGTTTTTACCTAAAACAATCACAAATAACAATATTTAAATAGTTTATAAAACTCAGCAGATTAATTAAGCACATAATTATTCAAAATAGTAAAATTACACAAATGCCCTTATTTAGAATTGTGGCAGTGACAGGAAGTATTACCTGTACGGAGAGCGTTTGGAGATCTTCACAGACCATAAGAGCTTGAAGTACGTGTTCACACAGAAGGAGCTGAACATGAGGCAGAGGAGGTGGTTGGAGTTGATGAAGGACTTTGACATCTCATTACAGTACCACCCAGGGAAGGCCAACGTAGTCGTCGATGCCTTGAGCAGGTATCCGATGGCTATGTACTTGACGACAGATAGACATTTGTTGGCTGATCTGAAAAGTTTGGGAATTAAGGTGCCAGTTCCTGGTGTTGAGATTCAGATGTGGGGATTGCAGATACAGTCCGAGCTGATGGACATAATCAGAGCTGCGCAGTATGATGATGAGGCTCTGAGGAGTATCAGGGCACAGGTTCGGACAGGATTGTCAGACGACTTTACTATCGCAAATGATGGGTCTTTACGGCACGATACGAGGATGTGTGTGCCGAACGGGGAGCTGCGCGAGGAGGTTTTGCAGGAGGCACACCGTTCTCAGTACTAGATGCATCCCGGTGCCAAAAAGATATATCGAGACTTGAGAGAGCACGTATGGTGGTACAGAATGAAGCTCGAGGTAGCACGCTTCATATCCTGGTGTCTAGTGTGCCAGCAGGTAAAGGCGAATCGACAGAGGCCAGGTGGATTGCTTCAACCTTTACCTATCCCAGAGTGGAAGTGGGAGCACGTGACCATGGATTTCATTTCTGGGCTTCCGCGTTCTCCAGGAGGGAAGGACATAATTTGGATCATCGTGGATAGGTTGACCAAATCAGCCCATTTCTTACCTTTTAAGGTGGGCACGTCGACAAAGAGACTAGCAGAGTTGTACGTGCGGCAGATTGTCAGACTTTATGGAGTTTCTGTGAGAATTATCACGGATCGGGATAGTCGTTTCACTTCCCACTTCTGGAGGAGTCTGCAGGCTAGCTTGGACACTCAGCTCAAGTTCAGTACCTCATACCACCCCCAGATAGACGGGCAGTCTAAAAGGACTATTCAGACTCTCGAGGATATGCTACGCACTTGCGTTCTAGATCTCGGTGGTTCTTAGGAGGATCATCTACACCTGGTAGAGTTTGCTTACAACAACAGCTACCAGGCCAGTATTGAGATGTCGCCATTTGAGGCTCTTTATGGACGAAGGTGTTGTACACCGTTATCTTGGGACGACGTTGGAGAGAGAGCCTTGTTAGGACCAGAAATGGTCGTAGATGCAGCAGAAAAAGTGAAACTCATCAGAGACAGACTGCGAGTGGCGCAGGACAAACAGCGGCATTTGACCGACAGCCATCATAGATGCCTTGAGTTTCAGATATAGAATATTATTTTCTGGCTTGTGATTGTTTTGTTTAGACTGTGTGTTGAGACTATTTTGTTATAGGTTGGCGATCTAGTATTCCTACGGATTTCTCTGATGCAGGGCATGATTCATTTTGGTGGAGGCGGGAAGCTTAGTCTACGCTACATCGGACCCTTCGATATTCATGCGAGGGTCGGTGCAATGGCGTATAGACTAGACTTGCCACCTGCACTAGAGGGAGTGCATGACGTGTTCTACGTGTCGCAGCTGAGGCGGTACGTGGCAGACCCTATTCACGTACTAGATTACTCGGAGATCGAGGTTGGTCCGACTCTCAGCTACCCTGAGCAGCCCGTAGATATCTTGGATCGCAGATAGAAGGTGTTACGGAACCAGACTATTCCTTTGGTTCGTATTGCATGGAGACATCACTCTCCAGGGGAGTTGACCTGGGAGAGAGGACGAAATGCGCGAGCAATAACCGTATCTCTTCGAGACCTGAGGTATAATTCCTTATCTGATTTTATTCTTGTTCTAGTTCAATCCAATTTCGAGGACAAAATTTTTTTTGGAGGGTAGACTTATCACTACCACATTTCCAGATTAGAACATTATTATAATTTCCCTGTTTAATTTAATTATGTAAATAATATGTGTGATGAGTTTTATTAAATAAATTATAAGGTGTTCTTAATGTTAGGTTTTAGTTTAAACCCTAAAAACCCATTAGGTCTAACCTTGTGACCAAACCCTAATTAATTAAATTCTTCATGACTAAATGTCATGACCCGCACCCGGTTTAGGGGCACGAGTACGTGGGTACGTCCAGCCTACGCCGCAGCATCGGCGGTAGAACGCTGTCAAGGTCTTGATACTATCTAGCCAATCTCACACAAGCATCCAATCTCCATAAGGAGGCACGGATGACACAAATAAAATGAACACATACTCAATCACAGGATTATAGCACGATAAGATAGCGAAACAAAATTTAATACAACACAAGTCTAAGATAATAATCAAACTCAACAATATCCAAGTCTCAATAAAATTGCCGGAGACAAATCCGGTACCAAATAGTCTACTGAAAGAACTAACTAAAATATAATAATTTCCGGCTGGCCTCTCGGAATCACAACTAACTATCAAGCCCAAGTGCAGCTACTCACCATATGGTCCATAAAGTGTCGGACAGCGGTCCTCTAAGACATAGTCTGGAAAAATGTTTCCAGTCAGGAAGGAGCAAAGCACAATCTCAAATAACAGTTCCATTTAATTGATAAGGACTATAAGACAATAAACATGTAATGCTAGCTACTGAGAAGACAGTGAAATAAATGCAATGGCAATTAAAGAGAGACAGGCAATACAAGAGACAGGCAATAGGCAATATGATACAGTCAGTGCATGTATGAAAATGAAAAGAACAAGGGACAATATCATATACGGTGATATAGTATATGATTTAAAATAGGGAACTATAATCTATTCTAAGTGTTTGAAATAGTAGTTTTAAAATATGATCGGCTTGGGAACATGTACAATAGCTACAGGGCCTGGCTAATCATGGGTGAAGAGCATGATTAACACTTACATTGTTCTATACTACAATAAGAGGTTATGATCACATTTCTTACTAACTACTTCCCCGCCCCCAACTAGTACTGTGGATCCAACCATGACACGTCACGATACACGAGCAAGTCCAGTTTATCCTGTACGATGTCTAATATACATGTCGTGTACAATGTCAATACGATAATCAATGTAACATCTCATGACTGCAGATCCAAGCTATACTAGTCCGTGTAGCACAGTGTCAAGGATTCAGTTGTAACATTTCAAGATTATTGAATTTATAGAAATTATCAAGAAATTGGAAATTATCAGAGAATGTACTTGCCTTGGGTCCTTAGATGGTAATTATTGGTGTCCTGTTCCAGAGTATCCCCTGGGTGAAACAACAGTCCTATAACATATCACAAATATAACACTTGTATCAGATGCTACACTAACACACAATAGAATTACGCTGGCCTCAGGGCTATGCCAGGCATGGCTCTAGTCAACTAGGGTCATCTAGTAGGGATACGTAAAACACATTACACTTATTAATACTTACAATATTTTATACATGCACCAATTTAAATGTATTTACAATATAGATATATATGCCTTTTAAATACATATTTGATTTATACTACTTGAACATTATGTATGTATACTCATATATATGCCAAAAATATATTTTGGAATATATATATATATATAGTCAACATTATCATTTAAATATACTAATACTAATACACCAAATTTAAATTTATACTATGTATATTAGGAATATAATAAAAGCATGTACAAAATATATATTTTTATACATATATAAAAATTATATATGTTGAAAGCATATACATAGTATATACAAAACATAGATATATATATCAATTTATACAATACCAATAATGCATATACTAAGTACGTATTTATATTTATATCAACCCTGTTAAATATATACATATACATTATTCATTAATTACTCATACCTATTAACAAAAATACGCACTAAATACGTACTAAAATATATATTAGTTAATACTAACACGTACATATATATACATCTATTAAAAATACGTATCTAATACACATTATAAGAAAATACCAATATACTTACATTTATACCAATTAATGATTACATATATATACTAAATATATATATATAAATACATGTATACCCATTTTATATATAAAAATATATTAAGTATACCAATAAATAATTACCTACATATTCTGAAATCTACATATACATTAATTAATTAACTATTCTACATATACATCTATTATATATATACCCATATGTATATACGTATGTATATATATACGTATATATATATATATATACATATATATATATATATATAAAAGAAGAAGGAAGGGGAGAGAAGAGAATTGCTTACAGTGGCTTGGGGTCCTGGCCGGAGTACGGTCGGAGGGTCGCCGGAGTACAGGGAGGAGGTGGTGGAGGTAATGAGAAGTTGATGGTGGTGGTGGTGTTTGGATGATGGAGGTGGTGATGAATGGTGTATGTAATGGCCGGCCGGAGTCGAGGTAGGAGGGAGAGGGAGTAGTGGTTGTCCGCCGGAGTCGCAGTCAGCGGGGAGTCGGGGAGAATGGAGGGTGGTGGTGATAGGAAGTTGATGGAGGAGTTCCACGAGGAGGAGGGAAGTGATACGGGGAGGATGAGGGAGGAGTTAAGGGAGGAGGAACTCGTGAGGGGGTCGGCTGGCCGGAAAGTGGCCAGGGGCTCGTACTGGAGGAGGCCGGAGGGGGATCGTGAGGGGGCCGGAGCAGTCGCAGCAAGGCGGAGGGAGGAGCTCGGACACAGCAGCCGGCGGGTCGGGGCAGTCGCCGCGGGCCGGACGGGGAGCTCGTGAGTTGGGGGTCGCCGGGGAGCACAGGGGTAGTCGGGGACCGCCGGACGCGTCGAGGATGGGGAGTTGGCCGCCGGGAACAGGAACGGGGGGTGAACAGTGTTCCCCCCCCTTCTTCCTCTTTCAAATTCAAATGAAAAAAATTTTAAAGAAGAAGGAGAAAGGAAGAAGGAGAAGGAAGAGAAGAAGAAAAGAAAAGAGAAGAAGAGGAGAAAGAAATTGGAAGGAAGGAGGCTACGTTGGAGAGAGGAGAGATGGGGGCTTGCTTGGGGATGTGGGCTACCTAGGTTTTCTAGGGATTAGGGTTGATGTGATATTAAATAGGGGAGAGGGTTTTGATGGAGGGTGAGGATGCACTCAATTAAATGAGTGGTCCAGATTAAATATGAATGAATTTCATGTGGGGATGAGGGTGAGGGGCTAGTTAATTAATTATTAGGCTCCCTTATTGTTTTAATCAAATGGGGTGTTGACACAAAAATGCAAATTTGCAAATTAGCCCCCTAAAATTTGGGTATTTGCACCGACACATAAAATGACAAAAATTTGGCGGGCGATTCGGTGTCCGGTGTTTTGTAGGGTCAGGGGACGCTGTATGATCTGTATGGGCTCAATTTGCAGGGCACTGGAATTAAATTGGGATTTCAGAATTGGTTAAAATAGTATCCTCAATTTAATTAGAATAAAATGTAAGTTGTGTTCAAAAATTAATTAGGAGTACATGGGACCAAAATCAGGTCAGGTCATCAATACCAAAAATGAAGTAGACTCAGAACAAGATATTACCCTAATTTGGGTCGCACAAAAATAGGTCAAGATTATCTCCAATTTAAATTGGAACGCACAACGATACAAAATAAGGATTTATTAAATAACGTCCGCGACGATTTTTTTGCGGCCAGAATTAATGCACAGGGAGCAAAATTATGAGTTGCAAAAATAGCAGAAAGGAAGGCGGGCATGTCTAGGGCAAGATTGTGAAATTTGTTGGAAGACAAAAGTCAGGGTAGTGATCCAAATATCGAAACAAAGGCAATGCAAAAAAATATTAAATAAAATACGGTAATTAATTACAATCTCCAATAAATAAATTCCAAATAAAATAATAAAATCCAGAATTCTATAATTCGGACAGGTGGTCATCTACTGGGCTTCTAGGTCTAGTCTGCTAGCAAAAAAATAAATGAACACTGCATCTAATACTATATTCAATTATACATCACATAATTATTTAAATAAAAAATATTATCATGCAATTATTTAATTGTAACTACCATAATATTAAATATTGTAAAAATTCGAAAATACCCCTGAAATTATGTGACACTAAACATGAGGGGTTAATTAATCCTTGGCATTTAAAATCCTAACCCTAGCCCTATATGAAGGGAAGCCTCCCTCAAGCTTCTTCTTTCATGAAGAAAGCCCTAAACCTAGCCTCCATTAGAAAAACCCCTCCTTCCCCATAAATTTTAGAAATTAGAACCCTAGAAACCCATTTTCTCCTCCATCAAGAGAAATCAAGGAGCTTGGACCAAGAAGACTTGAAGAAAGGGGACCTACATTGGGAAACCATCTCCCAATAGGTGAGAATCCGAGTTTAAACCTATTTGATTCTGTTTTTCATTTGTTGTTTGGCCATTAGGAACCCACCATTGTTTAGATTTCATATTTTTGGGGTTTCTCCATGAAGACCTAGGTGGATCTAGGGTTTTGGTGTTCCTACATTTGTTTTCCCCAATTTCATGAACCCTAATCCTAGGGTTTACATGTAGACATGATTACACCTCCAACATGTAGGTTTGATCCAGATTTAGGGTTCGAATTTGGGTATTTTGGAGTTCTCATGAGAAATCTGATTTTCTGTACTTCTTGTGTTCGATGGAATGCCCCATAGGGGTTTACCTATATAATATATTCTAATTACTACATGTTTTGATATACCAATCTATATACATAGATATATTTGCATAAGTGTATAGATAGGTTGTGATTTGGGGGTTTTCCTGTGCAGTCGGGTTTTGTGGTGTACTGTGGGTTAGTGTGTTTTGGGGGATTCCTGTGCATAATCGGGTTAAGATTTTAGTGTAGGATCTGTGTTTGAGTGTAGGTCTTAGAGTTCAGTATAGGTTATTATGTGTAGTAGTGTCTTATTGTATCAAACACTGTGGGGAAGTTCAGAGTGTAGGGTCGGGCCGTGTCGTGTCTGTGGTAGTCAGTGTGTCTCAGTGAGTATAAATAGTGTATAAGTGTTGAGTCTTTGTGTATCAATTAGCTGATACTGTGTCAGTTTGTGTGAGTATCAGTGGGCAATTTATTGACACTGTGGTTAGAGTATCAGTAGGATTGTAGGTTTAAAGTATCTATATCTGGGGGTTTCAGTGAGTTGGTATTAAAGTGTAGGGGTGTTCATTGGTTGGAAATTAGGAAGTATCAGTATTCTGTGTGTGAGGCATATGTGCCTGTATGTGTGCCTGTGTAAGTTGAACAAGGTTCAGACCTATCTGTTAGGTGCCTCAGAGGTTTAGCTGTATATATGATAACTGGGTTTCAATGTATGCTGGGTTAGTGAGAGTCCCTGTGATAGTTATGTAGCTGTGTGTGTGTATATGTGATGTATAGATATGCAGTTGATGCTGTGTTCTTGCCTCAGTGCATCAGACATTAGGGGACTATATCAGTTAGAGTTCAGTGCCATTTCATTCATTAGAAGTTATGTATCTGTGTGTGTGTGTATATCTCTGTGTGTGTATCTCTGTGTGTGTGTGTATCAGTGAGCAGACTAGGGTTATGTGAGTGAGCCTTTACACTAACTGAAATGTGTATCAGTGGGGGTAGGGTGTACACCGATTTCTTTTTTAGTGTCCCAGTGTCTGTGCTTGTGCACACAGTGTCAGTTGAGTCTTATAGAGTTATGTATCAGTAAATAGGGATTTAGCCATGCATGTGTAAGAATGAAAAAATGTTCAAAACCTACCTGTAGATCCTACCAGTAGCTATATGCTTGTCTTAGAGTTAGGAAATGCCTGTGTAGTCTGAATAACTTCAGACTGTGAAACTGTGAATGTTGTTAGTTGGGTTAAGGTGGATACTTTAGCTAGCCTGTGTATTTATATTGTGTTGACTTATGATAGAACTCTTTATCCTCATTTCTCATCGTGCCAATTACTTTCATATAGCCTTGTGATTGAGTATATTATAAAACTGTGGATTCATATATTATCATTGTCCTCCTTATGGAGTTGAGACCATTGATAGGATGAGTTATTTTTGAGACCTAAATAGCGTTCTACCGCCGATGCTACGGCGTAGGCTGGACGTACCCATGGCTCATGCCCAATTTCCGGGTACGGGTCGTGAGAGTACCCTCTCTGATGATCGTCATTATTTGGACGCTTTGGAGCATTGTTTCCTCTTTTGTTGTTAGACCGCTTGTGATTGGAACTATGGATAGTACCGGCATCAACTGAAGGATGCTACGGTTCAAGGGAAATGGCATAGTTGAGGAATTTCTGCATCGTCTAATATTATGCAATGACCACATACGCATAGCTGGCAGGTCATAGGCTGCATTCGAATCATCTTGCATGACTTGCCATATCGGGTAGGTAAGAGCTTGCAAACTTGGCGAACCGATTAAACTCGGTAGAGTACTGCTTCACTGTCATGTTGCCTTACTAAAGCTGTATGAACTCGTTCTCTTTTTGTCGATGAATGGGAGGGTCTATAAACTCCTTTTCAAATACGCTACGAAAGGTAGCCCACGCTATCGTCTCGTATTCACTATGTGCGGGAAGAGATCTTCGATGCACGTCCCACCAATCGTGCATGTTCAAACGGAGGTGGAGTTGGGCACACATGACTCGCTTCTTCTAAGTTACCTTAAGAAGTTTAAATTGATCTTCAAGCTCTGCTAGCCAATCTAGAGCCAAGACCAGATTTTCAGTCCCACGAAAAGACGTATTGTAGACCTTCTTAAAGTTGGCAAAGTCGAAGGTAGTCACATCCTTCTTCTTTGGAGTTTGAGACATCTTGACTTCAGGCGTTGGTCGCTCCAGTGGCGCCGCTGCTGTCGTTGCGGAATGGTTGGAGGCTAAGGTCTGAACGATCTGCTGCAGGGCATCTACCTGCTTCTGTTGGACTACAAATCGGGCTTCAAGATTGCTTTTGAACTTGCTCTGACATTCTTTTGCCCGCTTTTCAGCTCGCTCATGATGAGCCTCATCACTCTGTTGGCTCGCCTCAAGCATCCGCATCATCCGCTCGATTTAATCGACATGGGGCATAGCTCGCTGGCTTCTGAAACTTCCTGAGGTCCCGGAACTACTTTTCTTTGCTTGTACCTCTCCCTGTGCTAGCAATAATACTTGTGCTTTAGTCATTTCTTAAAAAGAAAGTAACTTGCATCAGTCTCATAACATATTATGGACTCACTATATGGAACACATCTCATCTTGGCCGAATGAGTTCAAGAGTTCGCATAGTGAACAAATCGTTAAAGGAACTTTTCTGACACATGGTTCAAAGGAACTTCAAGCCATGCTCTGATACCAATATGTTACGTCCCAATTATATGGAATCGATAGTCTTCCCCTGGGTGTGATGTCGTGGGTGCCTAAGTTGCGCCACACACAAGGCCATGGTATTTGATATAATGAGCACATATTCAGAGTACGCAAATATATGAACACAATATTAAAACAAGAAAAAGTTCTTTTTATTGATAATGAATATCATTTACAAACTCATGAAGAAGTACAAAAGGTTGCCTTATGGCTTACAAAAGTGGACAAAAAATAAGACAGCCATCCGGAATATTACATTATTTTACTAAAACATCAAAAGACAAGACCTTGGGGCGAAGCTATTGCCTTGCCACAGAGCTACATAAGGTATGTGCACGAGGTCCTGGAATTTCAAAAACATGCTTGAAAGGGCACGATCAGGACGTGCCGATAGGTGGACTGGATTGGAAAGTCGCCTTAGTACCTCGCAAGATTGCCTTAGTGCGGAAAACATGTTGCAACGAGAGTCAGTACATCGAAATGCACTGGTGAAGGTGAGCTAACCCAACTATACCAATCAACACATTGTTAAGGTGAAGCATGCTCATTATTATATGGTCTTTCTATCTTGTCTTAGTTCAAGTTACAAGCATACAATAGATATAAAAATTGACTGAAATAAATATGTCACTGTTTGGTGACTTTACCTGCCCGTCTAAACCACCTACACAAAACTTACCATGTCTTTCCCTGCCATGAAGGCGTAGTTAACTTGTACAATTTAAATATAGAAGAGGTCACTAGCATCATGCCATAGTTGACGGCTTATAGTCGCTTGGACGAAAATGGCATACAACACAAGGAACATGGGCGTTACAAGCCATCCCACCCTGAGTGTGCGACTATAGTGATGTTCTTTCCAGATCGGATCTGTGCCAGTGCCCTAGCGACCATCCGTAGGAACCATGAAACCTTGTGCATAAGTTGTCCGTGACCAAGCGACATCTAAAAACTAAGTAATCAAAGAATCAGTTCAGGACAATACAAGCACGAGACAAGTAATATGGCATGATATGATTGCATAGTCTTCCTGCTCAGTTTATCGCATAATAAAATGTGTTGTATATATAGCACAATAACAGAAGAATATATTCTAACTATAATTAAAACATGATAAAAACATACATTCTAAGCGAACTAGCATGCAACAGTGTAACCGTTCACAAATTTGTTAACAAGAATCAAGTATTATAAGTGTATTCCATTTTATCTTGATCTCTTTTAGTTATTATGGTATCATTTGATTGGAACAATCAAGAGAGCAATATTAGGTGTGAAGACATGAAAAAGTGCTAGATAATCGGGATGGTAGCCACTCGTAAGTTGGTAGAGGTAGGAAAGGAAAGAGGTTCTTCAAGACTCCGCTTGTGCGACGTCTACACGATAACATGCATTTCCACAAATAGACGATCAATACCTCTTCTTCTTATTCTCTAAGATCGAAATGAAAGCGAAGTTCAAAGAAAAAATAATGCAAATCATCGAAACCGTTTAAGAAAACGCAAACTCGAAAACCAACTCGAAATCATGAAAGCAACAATACGACAGAAAAAACTAGACAAGAAAATTTGCAGCAGAGAGGTCCCTCTTGACTCTGTGGCTAAGCCCGTCCTTGGGACACGGTCCACTGAATATGGGAATCGATTTCGAAGAAGTCAATCCATAAAGAGGAAAGAATCTTGATTTAATCTATCCTGATCGAACGATACCAAAAGTATTTCTTAGCCGCACTCCCCGAATAGGGGGAACTGGGCACTACAGGAACTACTTCGTATGACACCTCTTGAGTTGGGAAATCCCCAAATTGAATTGAGACAAAATTAGCAGTGACTGTCTTCTCTTATTTTGTAACGTGCTAGCTTGGAAATAATCAACCGTTGGACCTTTCTTTTTAGTACATAACAAGCTCTCATGGGGTGATGCACGTATCGGTAGAATAGACAGTATTTCAGATCATTGATTTTGCCAGCTTTATCTGGTATCTTGATGTCTGGTAGCTACAGTTTGTTACTTTTTATCAAGAAATCAAAAATACTGATTATGTAATTCTCATTAAAGGAGTATTCTTCTTTCAGTTTTGAAGACTCTGGAGCTTTTGTTTCGGAGGAGAGGTTGACTGTTTGGTTAAATTTATAGCAAGGGCATTCTTTTCTTTGTTGTTGCGACTGTTGTTATTATTGTTGGTTGTGTTGAAAGGGCACTTGCCTTTATCTTCTAACCCTTAAACTTCATAAAATAAAAGTTAACACTTTTTGTATTTTGCTCAAACACGTCTGCATTCATGATGAAGGCTGTCCATTCCTTAAACTGAGCCATACCGATACAGAATCTTACTTATGGTAAAAAAATTTCTCTGCAGGTATCCATCAAGTGGTTCTCAGGAATACCATGAGACATTTTTAGAGCTACTTTTCAAAGCGCTCGATTAATTCACGAGTAGAGTCCTTCTCTTTTTCTTAGTATCGATGAGAGATGACATCGTCATGTCCATACCCCCTATAAAATCGGACGAGAAAAGGGCTTCGTAAATCTTCGAATGATGAAACACATTTAACAATAAGACTGAAGAACCAATCATAAGCTATTCCAGACAAGGCTCCGACGAACAACTTAGTAAGCAAGGCATCATCTTGTGGGAGGTGCCCCATAACCATTTTGAAGTACTTCATATGTCTTCCAGGTGATGTTGTCCCATCAAAAGGAGTTTTGTTTAGAGGCTTGTATTTAGCTCGATAGACGACCTTATGCCATTTAGGAGGGAAATGCTGTCTGATTTCTAGTTCCTGGAGTATCTCTCTATTAGTCATGGTATTAAATTGGGCCCGTAACTCCTTGATGGCTTATTGTATCTCATCATTTTGAGATGGTGCAGCTGAATGAAGGGATGTGGGTTGAACTTGCTGTCACGACCCGTACCCGGTTTAGGGGCACGAGTGCGTGGGTACGTCCAGCCTACGCCGCAGCATCGGCGGTAGAACGCTGTCAAGGTCTTGATACTATCTAGCCAATCTCACTCAAGCATCCAATCTCCATAAGGACGCACGGATGACACAATTAAAATGAACACATACTCAATCACAGGATTACAGCACGATAAGATATCGAACAGAATTAAATACAACACAAGTCTAAAGTAATAATCAAACTCAACAATATCCAAGTCTCAATAAAAATGCCGGAGACAAATCCGGTACCAAATATTCTACTAAAAGAACTAACTAGAAGATTGGTGATTCCGGCTAGACCTCCCGGAATCACAACTAACTATCAAGCCCAAGTGCAGCTACTCATCACCATATGGTCCATAAAGTGTTGGCTACCGATCCTCTAAGGAATAGTCTGGAAAAATGTTTCCAGTCAGGAAGGAGCAAAGTACAATCTCAAATAACAGTTCCATTAAATTGATAAGGACTATAAAGCAATAAACATGTGATGCTAGCTACTGAGAAGATAGTAAAATAAATGCAATGGCAATTAAAGAGAGACAGGCAATATAAAGAGACAGGCAAGAGGCAATATGATACAGTCAGTGCATGTATGAAAATGAAAGAAACAAGGAACAGTATCATATACGGGTGATGTAGTATATGATTAAAAATAGGGAACTGTAATCTATTCTAAGTGTTTGAAATAGTAGTTTCAAAATGTGATCGGCTTGGGAACATGTACGATAGCTATAGGGCCTGGCTAATCATGGGTGAAGAGCATGATTAACACTTACATTATTCTACACTAAAATAAGAGGTTATGATCACATTTCTTACTAACTACTTTCCCGCCCCCAACTAGTACTGTGGATCCAACCATGACACGTCACGATACACGAGCAAGTCCAATCTATCATGTACGATGTCTAATATACATGTCGTGTACAATGTAAAACGATAATCAAGGTAATATCTCATGACTGCAGATCCAAGCTATACTAGTCCGTGTAACACAGTGTCAAGGATTCAGATGTAACATTTCATGATTATTTAATTTATAAAAATTATCAAGGAATTGGAAATTATCAGAGAATGTACTTGCCTTGAGTCCTTAGCTGGTATTTATGGATGTCCTGTTCCAGAGTATCCTTTGGGTGAAGCAACAGTCCTAAAACATATCACAATAACACTTGTATCAGGTGCTACCCTAACACACAGTCTAAAACACTGGCCTCAGGGCCATGCCAGGCAGGGCACTAGTCAACTAGGGTCATCTAGTAGGGATACATATATACATATTATACTATACCAAAATAGTACGTATACTATTACATTTTATATACCAAAATACATATATATCATATATGTGCAAAAGTACATTTTTTAGAATATACATATATATATTGTCAACATCATTCTTAAACACACTAATATTAATTCACCAAATTAAATGGATACCAAATAAAAATACCCAATATACATACATATACATGTGCATTAATTAAATACATACTTATACAACTAATTATACATACTTAATTATACAATTAATTCTACATACTATAATTATACAATTAAATATTAATAAAAGAAATAATATACCTATCTTTAATTAACATTAATTAATTAAATAAATACTTATACATTATTAACATTAATTTAAATAAATACTTATACATTATGTGCTAAACATTAATTAATAAACAATATACATATACATATACTAATACGAAAATATATATATATATATATATATATATATATATATATATATATATATATATATATATATATATATATATATATATATATATATATATTTTTATACCGAAATATGTTTATATATTTATATACCCATACATATTTATGCCAAAATATATATTTATATATGTTTGTACATATACCAAAAATACATATTTGTATCTACATCATTACATACATTAACACACACATATATATATATATATATATATATATATATATATATATATATATATATATATATATATATATATATATATATATATATATATATATATATATATATATATATATATATATATATATATACAGATAATTTAATATACATGTACATTGAATACGTATATATATATATATATATATATATATATATACATATATATATATACATACATATATATGTACACATATACCCACATACGCGTAGATACGTACACATATAATACGCCTACACATACACACAAATATACGTATTCATATACACCTACACACACATACGTATACACATACGTATTTATATATATGTAAAGGAGGAGAGAAGGGGAAGAAGTCTCACAGGGGGCTGTCGGGGTGGCTGGCCGGACTTCAGGCGGTGGTCGAGGTAGTGGTTGATAGCACAGCCGAGGAGGGGATGCAGCCGGACTGATGGCCGGGCTGAACGCCGGGGTCGAGCTCGACCGGAGGGCTGAAGTGCAGCGGAAACGGAGGGGGAAGTCGGGGGCTCGGTTGGAAAAGGAGGCTCGCCGGACGTGCAGCGGGCTGTGCGTGGAGGAGCAGTGGTTGGAGTGCTGTGCTGCCGGCCGGAGGAGGTGGACAGCTCGGCGGAGCTGAAGCAGCAAGGTGGGACTGCGGGGTCGGAGCTCGGGCTCGGGGGCTCGGCCGCCGGAGTTGGGAGAAGAACAGCGGGCGGTCGGAGCAGCCAGCGCCGGTCGGGTCTGGATCAGTCGGCCGGCCGGGTGCAGAGAGGGCCACCGGGGGAGATGGTCTCGGCCGGAGGATTGCCTGTGAACAGTGGGGTGGTGAAGATGGTTTCCCCCCTTTTCCTCTTTGAATTTTAAAATCAATGAAGAGAGGAAGAAGAAGAAAAAAGAAGGAGAAGAAACAGAAGAAGAAGGGAAGAAGAAGAAAAGAAGTTTCCTACGTTGGAGGCTGAGAGAAAGTGGGGGCTGTGAGGAGGTGGGGAAAAACCTAGGTTTTCTAGGGATTAGGGTTTGATGTTACTTTAAATAGGAAGAGGGTTTTGATGGAGGGTGAGGATGCACTCAATTAAATGAGTGGTCCAGATTGGTTATGGAGAAAAATAATTCATGGAGGAATGAGGGTGAGGTTTAATTAAAAATTAATAGGGCCCCCTCATTGGTTTAAACAATTGGGTGTTGACACCAAAAATGTAAATTTGTAAATTAGCCCCCTTAAATTTGGGTATTTGCACAGACGCATGAAATGACAAAAATTTGGCGGGCGATTCGATGTCTGGTGTTTTGTAGGGTCAGGGGGCGCTGTATGATCGGTATGGGCTCAATTAGCAGGGCACTGGAATTAAATTGGGATTTTCAGAATTGGTTTAAATAGTATCCTTAATTTAATTAGAAATAAATGCAAGTTGTGTTCTAAAATTAATTAGGAGTACATGGGGCCAAAATCAAGTCAGGTTATCAATACCAATAATGAAGTAGACTCAGAACAGGATATTACCCTAATTTGGGCTGCACGAAAAATAGGTCAAGATTGTCCCCAATTTTAATTGGAACGCACAACGATACAAAAATAGGAATTTATTAAATAACGTCCGCGATGATTTTTGTACGGCTAGAAATAATGCACAGAGAGCATAATTATGAGTTACAAAAATAGCAGAATGGAAGGCGGGCATGTCTAGGGCAAGATTGTAAAATTTGTTGGAAGACAAAAGCTAGGGTAGCGCTCCAAATATCGAAGCAAAGGCAGGGCACAATAATTAAATAAATTACGGTAATTAATAAAAGTCTCCAAGAATTAAATTCTAAAAAAATCAATCAAATACAGAATTCCACAATTTGGACAGGTCTTCATCTACTGGGCTTCTAGGTCAAGTCTACTAGCTTAAAATAAATGAACACTGTATATAATACTAGATTTAATTACACATGACACATTTATTTAAAATCAAATATACTATCATACAATTACTAAATTGTAACTACCAATAATATTAAATATTTAAAAAGTCGAAAAGACCCCTGTTTTCGGAACGTGGTAGTGACAAGTCTACCCTCCTTAAAAGAATTTTGTCCTCGAAATTCAAAATCCTCAAAGTAGCGTTTATTCATACACATTACTATTTTCCCTCAAAGTTTAAATTCATCATCCATGAGATTAGGTAATTATCCACAATGTCCTTTCACGATTTTTCAAAAATTCTGAAATTATTTGTATTCCTGAAAAAAATCCTCGAAATAGAATCAAAGTCCCTTTTTATTAAAATTTTTCTTGAAAGTTTTAGTTAATAATCCAATACTCAGAATTTAATATTCACTCCTCTAATTTGATTTTAATCCATGCACATATAAAATTTAAATCTCGTCCCAAATTTGAATTCAAAAATTAATCCATCAAATTTTTTTTTTCGATTTCCTCTTTCCTCAAAATACTTAACAATGCGATACTTAAGGATTCTCTAATTGCAACATCCCATATAAAATTTTAAAATTCATAACTCGCAATTAAAAAAATATATTGATAAATCTCCCAAAATTTTCAAATTTAATAACCAATATATATATGTCATAATCTTCCTGGAATTAATAAACCACCAATTATGCAATATTAATTTCTTAACCCTCTATTTAAATCAATGGTTATCCTCGAATTTAATCATCTTGTCTCTCTTGTCAAGTCATAACTCCTTCATGAATCTTCGTCATGGTCAAACCCCAAGAATCTTTCCTATAATCATACAACATGCAACCTAAGAGAATATGTACGGTCATGGTGTCTTTTGTCATGGTATTGCAGTCTCTGTATCAGGGTGTACTACTAACTATATTATAACAAGAAATCATGAATACAAGCTACGATACTAAGGTATTAATCAATCAATCAAGTAGATAGGAACAGAAGGAAGGAAGAACAGAACCTGCTAACACATTACCTGCAGTATCGGTCTCCTCGATCGTCATCGCAAATGCCCCACCCTGCTTGGGTGGTTCCCTTCGCGGGTGCTGAGCATTATACGGTTCCACGGGTAACCTAACTGGATCTCTTTAATCTGAAGCTGCGCGCTGGCCGGAAAGATAAGGGGCTAGAAGACAATCCCTTACTCGATGTCCCGCAGTGCCGCAGTGCAAACAAAGTCCTAGTCTCGTTCTACAGCTCTCCCAAAGGTGACCTGGCTTCTTACAGAAATGACAAGTCTGCTGTGTCTCTCTCGGAGGCTTTTGTTGATTCTGCTGAACACGGACTGGTGCCTGGTACCTTTGTTGATACTGATACGCCCATGGATGTTGCTGGATAGGAACTGGTGCTAGGTACTGCGGTGGATGCTGAAATGTCCTTGGTTGTTGCTGACTATGAAATGGTACTGGGTACTGCTATTGGTGCTGAATACGGGGATGCTTGGCTGGTCCTGTGCTACCATTCGTATCTCCAAAAGTGTTGTGACTCCTCTTAGGCCTGAGGTCCAGATCCTCTTCTGCAATCTGAGCATCCATCAAGATAGCCTCAAAGGTAGCGGTACGACGACCAGAAGTGCGCGACCTAATCTCTCTCGTCAGTTCCTTTCTGAATTTCCGGGCTCGATCTCCTGGGTCCCGAATCATAGACGATGCAAAATGGCTCAATCTACAGAATTCTGCAGCATACTCGTCGACCGACATGTTTCCTTGAACCAAGTCATGAAACTGACTTTCCAAGGTTCCCAATGCCACGTCGAGAAAGAACTTCTCCTTGAAGAGTTCCTTAAAGGTCTTCCAAGTAAGTCCTTGTGCAGTAATTCTCGACTCCGTGCGATACCACGTGAGTGCGATATCGAACATCTGACTGCCAGCGGCTTCTATCTGTAAGTTCTCCGGAATCTGGGTCAATCGCAGGCTCCTCTCTATATCCTCTAGCCAGTCGTCAGCGTAGAGTATCCCTTCGGTGCCTTTAAACTCTCGAGGCATCATCCTTTTGAAATCCACTATAGTGCCTGATCTCTGCTGCTGGCCAGGAAACTGCTGGTACTGTGCTACTTTCTCCAAAGCTTGGAGAGTCACCTGATGAGCATTCTCTATGTTTTCTCTCATCAGCTCGGTTTGTGCCTGGTGCGCTTCTGCTTGCACCCTCTGAGCCTCAGCTTGAACTCGCTGAGCGTCTGCTGTCACTCTCTGGGCATCTACCATGCCCTGGATCAAGGTAAACATCTGCGTTCCGTCAATGGGCAAACCTCTGGAAAGCGGAGTCGGTGGAGGAGGAAGGTTGTCCGTCACAACTGCGGCAATCCTCTGAGCAGGTGGGGGAGGAGGATTCCCGAAAAGTGCGGACACTCCTACGTGCATCGGAGAGGTAGGAGGAACTACGGCTGTCTGTCCCTCAGGTGGAGAGGTGGCAGACCCCTCTAAAGCTGATGTTTCCGCTCTCATAGACCGTGTCTGCGGCGACATCCTGAAGACAGATCCCAAAGAATCAATTTAGACAAAATGCGATATCATTAAGGAAGGACAGTACAGTTCTAAAGAAGCAACATTCAAGAAAAAAGATTGGAAATAAATCCTAGTTGTGATTGCACATGTCAAAGATACATCCAAGGTCTGATACCTCTATCCCCTAGGTACCACAGTTCTACTAGAAACATACTCACTGCTAGCTTCCTTACCTACTGCAATCGCTGATACTAGTTATCCTTATCACTCAAGTGCATATCAAATGCAACACACCATACTAAGTACTGCTCTCTCTAATACAATCTTAGATGAACACCTAAGCCAGTTGGAAGTGAAGCCAACATATCCTTACACATGCATCTCATCTACTTATACTAATATATCTCTCGCACTATAAGATCCTATCCTCAAATAAAATTTCTCAAAGTAACTCCTCGAATAAATTTTATAGTAAAATGTATATACTTTCCTCAAGGTTAATTATTTAAATACTGAAATGAAAACTTAATCACCTAAAAATCCTTACAGCTTGTCTAGGTTTATCAAATTGAATCTGAATTCCTCAAAAATAAAATTTTTATAACATAATATCTTGACTTCTCAAAATTCAAAAATGCAATTCATTTTCAAGCTTCGAATTAAAATTTAAATCCATATCTAGTAATCCAATAGCCCTAGTGTTAATCTTCCTCGTTGTCCTCATCGACATGTGTCATCATATAATACCATAAATCAGTCGGCAAAATCATCTTAATATGAAATCAACCCTACCATGAAACCAAAATCCTAATTTAATACCTGATCAACAATCAACAAGCGAGAATGGATGGAACAAGGGAATAATTTTAAATTAGAATTTATAACAAGATTCTCAGGGGTCATCCCAGGAATCTCTCAAGGAATTGTGATTGAGTATTCGCTCTCGTCCTAGTATCCTATGTCCTAGATCCTATCGCAGGTACGCAGTAGTGTAACAAAGATGCCACACTACCACGACATCGCACAGCTTGCAAAGACTGACCTGCATGGGCCACCACTAAAAATGTGTCACGACCCGCACCCGGTTTAGGGGTACGAGTGCGTGGGTACGTCCAGCCTACGCCGCAGCATCGGCGGTAGAACGCTGTCAAGGTCTTGATACTATCTAGCCAATCTCACTCAAGCATCCAATCTCCATAAGGAGGCACGGATGACACAATTAAAATGAACACATACTCAATCACATGATTACAGCACGATAAGATATTGAACAAAATTAAATACAACACAAGTCTAAAGTAATAATCAAACTCAACAATATCCAAGTCTCAATAAAAATGCCGGAGATAAATCCGGTACCAAATAGTCTACTAAAAGAACTAACTAGAAGATTGGTGATTCTGGCTAGACCTCCCGGAATCACAACTAACTATCAAGCCCAAGTGCAGCTACTCATCACCATATGGTCCATAAAGTGTTGGCTACCGATCCTCTAAGGCATAGTCTGAAAAAATGTTTCCAGTCAGGAAGGAGCAAAGTACAATCTCAAATAACAGTTCCATTAAATTGATAAGGACTATAAAGCAATAAACATGTGATGCTAGCTACTAAGAAAATAATGAAATAAATGCAATGGCAATTAAAGAGAGACATGCAATATAAAGAGACAGGCAAGAGGCAATATGATACAGTCAGTGCATGTATGAAAATAAAAGGAACAAGGAACAGTATCATATACGGGTGATGTAGTATATGATTAAAAATAGGGAACTGTAATCTATTCTAAGTGTTTGAAATAGTAGTTTTAAAATATGATCGGCTTGGGAACATGTACGATAGCTATAGGGCCTGGCTAATCATGGGTGAAGAGCATGATTAACACTTACATTGTTCTACACTACAATAAGAGATTATGATCATATTTCTTACTAACTACTTCCCCGCCCCAACTAGTACTGTGGATCCAACCATGACACGTCACGATACACGAGCAAGTCCAATCTATCATGTACGATGTCTAATATACATGTCGTGTACAATATAAAACGATAATCAAGGTAACATCTCATGACTGCAGATCCAAGCTATACTAGTCCGTGTAACACAGTGTCAAGGATTCAGATGTAACATTTCATGATTATTTAATTTATAGAAATTATCAAGGAATTGGAAATTATCAGAGAATGTACTTGCCTTGAGTCCTTAGCTGGTATTTATGGATGTCCTGTTCCAGAGTATCCCTTGGGTGAAGCAACAGTCCTAAAACACATCACAATAACACTTGTATCAGGTGCTACCCTAACACACAGTCTAAAACACTGGCCTCAGGGCCATGCCAGGCAGGGCACTAGTCAACTAGGGTCATCTAGTAGGGATACATATATACATATTATACTATACCAAAATAGTATGTATACTATTACATTTTATATACCAAAATACATATATATCATATATGTGCAAAAGTACATTTTTTTAGAATATACATATATATATATTGTCAACATCATTCTTAAACACACTAATATTAATTCACCAAATTAAATGGATACCATATAAAAATACCCAATATACATACATATACATGTGCATTAATTAAATACATACTTATACAACTAATTATACATACTTAATTATACAATTAATTCTACATACTATAATTATACAAATAAATATTAATAAAAGAAATAATATACCTATCTTTAATTAACATTACTAATGAATTATATAGTATGCATATTCACGTATTAACATTAATTTAAATAAATACTTATACATTATGTGCTAAACATTAATTAATAAACAATATACATATACATATACTAATACGAAAAAAAAATATATATACATATATATATTTTTATACCGAAATACGTTTATATATTTATATACCCATACATATTTATGCCAAAATATATATTTATATATGTTTGTACATATACCAAAAATACATATTTGTATCTACATCATTACATACATTAACACATATATATATATATATACAGATAATTTAATATACATGTACATTGAATACGTATATATATATATATATACAAATAGAGAGAATACAATACATATATATATATTTATATTTATATATATATATATATATATATATATATATATATGTATATATATATATATATATATATACATACATATATATGTACACATATACCCACATACGCGTAGATACGGACACATATAATACGCCTACACATACACACAAATACACGTATTCATATACACCTACACACATACGTATACACATACATATTTATATATATGTAAAGGAGGAGAGAAGGGGAAGAAGTCTCACATGGGGCTGTCGGGGTGGCTAGCCGAACTTCAGGCGGTGGTCGAGGTGGTGGTTGATAGCACAGCCGAGGAGGGGATGCAGCCGGACTGATGGCCGGGCTGAACGCCGGGGTCAAGCTCGACCGGAGGGCTGAAGTGCAGCGGAAACGGAGGGGGAAGTCGGGGGCTCGGTCGGAAAAGGAGGCTCGTCGGACGTGCAGCGGGCTGTGCGTGGAGGAGCAGTGGTTGGAGTGCTGTGCTGCCGGCCGGAGGAGGTGGACAGCTCGGCGGAGCTGAAGCAGCAAGGTGGGACTGCGGGGTCGGAGCTCGGGCTCGGGGGCTTGGCCGCCGGAGTTGGGAGAAGAACAGCGGGCGGTCGGAGCAGCCAGCGCCGGTCGGGTCTGGATCAGTCGGCCGGCCGGGTGCAGAGAGGGCCGCCGGGGGAGATGGGCTCGGCCGGAGGATTGCCTGTGAACAGTGGGGTGGTGAAGATGGTTTCCCCCCTTTTCCTCTTTGAATTTCAAAATCAATGAAGAGAGGAAGAAGAAGAAAAAAGAAGGAGAAGAAAAAGAAGAAGAAGGGAAGAAGAAAAAAAGAAGTTTCCTACGTTGGAGGTTGAGAGAAAGTGGGGGCTGTGAGGAGGTGGGGAAAAACCTAGGTTTTCTAGGGATTAGGGTTTGATGTTACTTTAAATAGGAAGAGGGTTTTGATGGAGGGTGAGGATGCACTCAATTAAATGAGTGGTCCAGATTGGTCATGGAGAAAAATAATTCATGGAGGAATGAGGGTGAGGTTTAATTAAAAATTAATAGGGCCCCCTCATTGGTTTAAACAATTGGGTGTTGACACCAAAAATGCAAATTTGCAAATTAGCCCCCTTAAATTTGGGTATTTGCACAGACGCATGAAATGACAAAAATTTGGCGGGCGATTCGGTGTCTGGTATTTTGTAGGGTCAGGGGGCGCTGTATGATCGGTATGGGCTCAATTAGCAGGGCACTGTGATTAAATTGGGATTTTCAGAATTAGTTTAAATAGTATCCTCAATTTAATTAGAAATAAATGTAAGTTGTGTTCTAAAATTAATTAGGAGTACATGGGGCCAAAATCAGGTCAGGTCATCAATACCAATAATGAAGTAGACTCAGAACAGGATATTACCCTAATTTGGGCCGCACGAAAAATAGGTCAAGATTGTCCCCAATTTCAATTGGAACGCACAACGATACAAAAATAGGAATTTATTAAATAACGTCCGCGATGATTTTTGTGCGGCTAGAAATAATGCACAGAGAGCATAATTATGAGTTGCAAAAATAGCAGAATGGAAGGCGGGCATGTCTAGGGCAAGATTGTGAAATTTGTTGGAAGACAAAAGCTAGGGTAGCGCTCCAAATATCGAAACAAAGGCAGGGCGCAATAATTAAATAAATTACGGTAATTAATGAAAATCTCCAAGAATTAAATTCTAAAAAAATCAATCAAATACAGAATTCCATAATTTGGACAGGTCTTCATCTACTGGGCTTCTAGGTCAAGTCTACTAGCTTAAAATAAATGAACACTGTATATAATACTAGATTTAATTACACATCACACATTTATTTAAAATCAAATATACTATCATACAATTACTAAATTGTAACTACCAATAATATTAAATATTTAAAAAGTCGAAAATACCCCTGTTTTCGGAACGTGGTAGTGACACTTGCATAACCACCGGCATAGGAATACCCCCAGCATTAAGAGGGCTAAAATTTGGTGCTACTGACTCTTGGTTAGGACTAGCATCTGGATTTGTATTACCCAGCGGTGGCACTACCCCCAGAGATGGCTGCACCGAAATGGATGTTACAACTTGGACATGTGCATGAGTAACAATATGCTGAGCCATCACTATCTGATGCATGCTTTGCATCATTGAATACATATCCTTGAGTGCTATTTCTAGTGACTTGAGGCATTGTTCAATGCTTCCAGATGGGGAAACGTCTTATTCATCATCGATAGTATATTCACCCATTTCTCTATAGACAATAGAAGAACTAGTGGATTGCATTGTGTAGTTAGAGTCTACACTATCAATTTCAGATTTTAGAGGATTGCTAACCCGAGGGAAGTCAGCTTCAGACTTTGTAGAATGACCACTCTCCGGGAGGGAGAGTTCCCATCTTCGAGAATGATTATTTTGATATACCCTTTGGAAAGATTCCACTAGTTGATCAAATCTTCTTTGATTGGGTGTCCTTGAGGTATTTCCTCTAGAACCTCTTCCTTTATGAGGGAGCCTCAAAGCCATGTAGACTTGAGCCAAAAGTAACTCCTTATCTCCTTATTTTTTATTAACTTGCTTATGAAAATACTGTCTAGTGGGCATGGTGTAACTCAAACGGTCAAACACGGACCGTTTAATAGAAGGTTCAATTATTTTTGTGCAACAATAGTTGATTACAACTTGATGACCATCATAATGGTGCTCATTTGGAATTACCTTTTTGGGCACAAAGGGCCCCTTCTCCTTATGATTTTGTACAATAATCTCGCGTAAATCAAGAGGAGGAAGGGAAGAAGAAGAGGAAGGCAGACTCTGCCATTTTATATTTTGTATATTAAATTTTTTACACATATTTTTGGAACCCTGCCATTCTATAAAAAGTATGCATCTTCTGTCTCTACGCGCCTAATACTACACGTAAATCTTGTGATTTAAGCGTACAATGTTGACCTTTAGAACAAGTGACGCATAGCTTTCCTTCCGTTGTGCCCCAAATTTTGAGTCACGGCGTAAAAATTTTCTCTGAATAGCGTGGTTGTTGAACAACTTCCTCACCAACTAATTTGGATAGGGAAGAAAGTCCGCCAGCACCCTGAATAGTAGAGTCTTTGTTGAATCTTCTCTGCACATTGCATTAATTTTGTGCAAACCGGGAAGCACGAGGATGAACCATCCCCTTAGCATCGTAATGAGTTCCTTTGCCAAGGAAAGATTGGGTCACCCCCTGCTTATTGTTGCGAGTGCGTCGCAATGTGTTCCCCTTGGTTAGCATATGGTCGTGTCTAAGAAGAGTATTCACCAAGTCACAAACTTGGGATTGAAAGATAATATCCACCAAGTCATCGATTGGGAATGGAGAAACTACGAGGGACTCTTCGTTAGTGGCAGTCATCACCCTTTCTCCTTTGTTAGGAACTACTTCGGTATAGGAAGAGCGAGGCTTGGACAACCACGTCGTGCTGACCATCTTGGACTTGAGTATGGTTGAGGGGATAACACTACCCCCAACAAGCATTTCTTCATAAGTTCTTTGGTCGAACTTCACGACCGAAGTCTTCTGCGTTATGCCAACCAATACGGTGTCGTGTTTAGCTATCACCTTCTCATCAGAGGAGAAGGCCATCCCCAGCAGAGTCACCATTTTTTTGCCATAAACAAAAAGTTATATGAACCTTTGTATTACAAACTTAAAAGAAAAGAAAATTACAATAAATCCTATACAAGAATCTAAAGTACAATAATTATGGAGAAGTATAACTATAAAGATCTGATCTGTAGTCGATAACTTTACTCCTTGGACCACTCGACACAAATAAGAAATGCTAGAACCCTTGAACCCTTGGAGAACTTGAGCAACAAAGCCTCGACAACACTCGATTGTAGAGCTTCTATCTTTTCTTCCTCTATCCATGTATGTGTATGAGGAACTGAGCCTATATTTATAGCCTTCATGAGCGGTTATAGAGGTATGTGCGCCCTTTGGGCAATTTATACTGTATTTGCCATCGTTCATGCACTTTTGAGGGTTTCATAACCCACGTTCTGTTGAGTGGGTGCACAACATGCTGCATGCTTCATACGTGACTTACAATACGAGGAAAGTGTAGGTCGTGGGGGCAGTTATTTGTGCATGTCTCACTAGAAACATGGCATGAAAGACACATAATCATAACCGCTTACTGTTAGTTAATATCATAAGCGCACTCTTGAAGGAAATTGGCAACCTTGACGCGCTCTGATAAAGTTTGAAGACAAGGGCCATACTAGCGTACGTTGATGAGGTTTTGAGAGACAACGGCCATATTGGCGTACTTTTTTAGAGTTTGACACAACGATGCCCTTAGTAAGAGTTTAGCACAATGGCACACTCTGTAAGAGTTTTAGTATAATAGCGCACTCTGTAAGAGTTTAGCACAATGGCGCACTCCACAAGAGTTGTGCACAATGGTGCACTCTGTAAGATTTTAGCCGGATAGACCACTAGACGATGTCACACCCCAGTCCCAAAATACGTATGACTAGGACATGTAAGCATGCCAGTCGCATGGTTATGGCACTCCAATATATGGAAACCATAACACATACGTACGCTGTATTATGAATATCAATCCACAAGTGGTATAAATCTATCATAAGTCATAGGGTATAATCTAAATCTCATCCACAGAATCATATATAAATAAATAACCAATATCTATGAGACTATATCTCAATATAAAGTATCTAAGATGATAGTTGGGTGGAAACAAATCGACTTCTGAACTAGAATATATAAGTACAACACAACAAACACAATATAAGAATATCAACTAACAACCACGAGGCTCGAAGAGAAGACCTCCTTGAAACATATGTAACCATCCGAATCTGCGCTCCTGCGAATACTTAAGAACAGCTACACCTGGAAGGGGCCAGGTCCTCAGAGGGACATAACAAGATACATAAAAGCATGCCAATAAAGTACTGAAATGAATATCCAATGGGTCGCCTAACCGTCTAAGTGAATACAGTTTGAGAACAACTTTCCACCAAGTGCGCTATCTGGCTAAAAATAGGATTGGCATGGTTATCTTGGAGATCCAGGGGCCTACAAAGCATGTCGTCTTTTGAACGCCAGAGGTCGCCTGATAATATATAATATATAGTGGTCATCACCACCCGTTTCTCCGGCAGAGAATTCGGGCGCACAAGGGAAAAAGTGCAAAGGAGCCCAAATACCTTACTTGTTATTCTTCCCACCCCATGCTCTAAGCATGTCACATCCATGACACGGTAATACCTCTAATAACTACCAAGTCTACTAGCATACAAAGTTTCTAACTTCAGTTATCCCTAACGTACGTCCTACACGTATCGATGATCATTCAATACGTACGTCCGTGATCTATATGAGACTCACAACTCGTATAAAAATGTGTCACATTTAAATGAAACCTAATGATGCTTTATGATAATGGGACAGTCTCATAAACAAGGTCAATGCATATACATAATAAAAATAATTACGACGACACCGTCATTGCACCCAAGTTTTCTTGGACGTGCATTTTATATGCAGTTAAAATATATGAACTAAAGACATAAAATAAAGATGCATGCAATATATGGAATATGAATAACAGTACAATGGCAAGGTATACTTGCCTGGCAAGAGAGCTGCAAAATATAACATCCAGATGTCAAGGACACGGAATCATGAATTAAGTCCTCCGAACAAACATCTCCGGATGCTGAAATAAACATCACCAACGTTTCCAAAATTAGCAAAATAGCTAGAAATCACTACCCTTTCGTCCAATTTGGACACAGCGGCAAAACAGTAATTTTGGGTCAAAGTGGGGTCCATATGTGGGCACCAAAAAGCATGCCAGGGGTAAAGGTCTCTAAATAGGACAAATTATAGGTCAAACCAATTCTAAAAGTCAGTACGAACTGAACAGTATATCCAAATATGGATTTCGGTGAGCCGAACATAATTTCGCCCAAAAAGTCAACCGTGGGACCCGCCAATAGGCGACTTGGTCAACTATCTCAGAATTGCGTAAAAATTGGGTTACAGGACCAGCACGATACCATGAGTGCAGTGGCGCAATTTTGTCAAAATTTGACGAGCGTGCACTAAGTACGCATGGCTTTTGCAAAAGTTTTGACACGGGGGATTTTCTGCGGATACGGGCTGATTTCGATACGCACACACGTCCGAATCAGTTTTCACGAAAGCCCACACGTCCGGGTATATTGTGCGCACCTTTTGGTATACTTGGTACACGATGGGGCAGTCCCGTTGGCGGGGCGCACTCCGTATCGCAATTTCTAGAATTACCAAAAATAGGTTTTCGGGATTTTTAACTTGATTTAATTCAACATACAGCAACAAATAAAATATTGTATTTGATAGAAAATAAACTAGGTTAGGTGGTCTTCGTATACCAAAAAGAAAAACCAAATTCGGATCTCTGTGGTGGGAGATACGAGTCCGTGAACATGTGTCATCACAACAGAATTTCTGAATTTAAAAGTGGTCATTTTTTCTCGACTTGGCGTCGGTTGTCGCCTAGGTTAACGTACTGTACGAGGTAAACTAATATACAAATATTGAAGGGGGTTAGGTCGGGATCATACCGGTGAAGTCGGGGTCAAGTTTGGTCGAGCGAGGACGCGGAAAACAGAGCGTGAACACAGGTACTCTGCAGTCAAAATCTGTCGCACGTGCGGCGTTGTCGCGGGGAACCCCGACGGTTGGCGGTTGTCTGCGGCGGCTCTGGGGCTGGGAAGTCGGCAGCGCGACCAGGTCGGAGGCGCGCTCGGATGGGGAGATGAGGATTAGGGTTAGGGTTTACTGTTGATACATATATATAGAGAAATGGGGGGTGATCATCCGCGCGGGTGAGGGCCTGCCGCTGCTGCGGTTTCTTCTTATGGCTTTTTGGGTTTTAAGCTTAGCGGGTGCGGGTCTTAGAGTAGGTTGCGGGTTGGGTAGCTTAGGATATGGGTTTGGGTTTTAGATCCATTAATAATTCTTAGATTTTTTTTCCTTTTTCTTTTCTTTCTTTTACTTTCTAATTTCTTTTCAAATTCTTTTCTTTTCTATTCCTTTTTAATAACAGTATATATATATATATATATATATAGAATATTCTAGAAATTATATTAAGGCAAACAATAAATCTATCAACTGTCCACAGGGTCTCCTACATGAAAATAATTAGGAAAAATTATAATTGCTCCATAAATCCCCTAAATGCACAATACCCTAAAATAAAAATTTAAATAAAATCTATTTTCTCTTATTAGCTCATAATTACTATAATTTAATTAAATAATTAAAAAGGTTAATACGGTTTTTAGAATTAGAGGTTTTACATTTTACCCAACTTATAAAAATTTTGTCATCGAAATTAAAGCTAAGCCACGATAGAAAGTCAAGGATGGTATAAGGTAGAGATTTACAGCTTATTCTGTACCTTCCTCCATCCTAACCTCCATAATTTTTCAATTGTCATGGGGATGTTTGGAGGGCTATAATTTGTATTGTTTAAAATGCAAGGCTAGGTTAAATGAGGGGACGATGTTGCGTTGCACATTCCAAAATCATGGAGAAAATTCACATAAACAAAAAATAGGTTTCTTCATGTGTCATGTCCAATGGTGTGGACACCTTATTGTATTTTTGCATAAAAGCGCCCAACAATTAGAAAATTGCACAAAGATAGAAATTGGATTAAATTAATTAAAATTAATACGTAGGGTATTCTTGAATTAATTAGAAGTACATGGGGATAAAATTAGGTGGGACACAAGTGTCATGGAGATAGAGGACTCAGAATAGAATATTATCATAAATTGGGTTACACGAAATGGGTCAAGATTGTGTCTCCAATTTTGATTGGAACGCACAAGGACACAAGTTGAAATTATTTCGAATTATAAAATAACGTCCGCGACGAATATTGTGCGACTAAAATGTAGCACAAGAGAGTATAATTATAAGTTACACAAAGGTCAGAATAGAAGGTGGGCATGTCTAGGGCAAGAGTATAAAATTTGTAGGAAAGTAGTAGCTAGTGTAGTGCTCCACTTATCGAAGCAACGGTAAGGTACGCTAAGTGATACAATGTTGGAATTAAATAAAAAATACCGTGTTCTATTTCTAATTGGATACAAGCTAGCCCTAGTTTCTCTTTCTAAGATAAGTAGGTCTAATTTTTGGATGAGAGAGTTTACAATCCAGCCAACTCAAAATAATTTCTTCGAAATTAAAATAAGGCATAATTTGTTAATCCTTCATGTACATAAGGCAAGTCAATCGCAATCTCTTTGCGATAATTAAAATTCTAATCAAATCCATCGAAATTACTTCAAGGTTAAGATAATAACTGTTCCAATCAAAATTCAACCTATTGTAATCTTTTCTTACTTTTTCAAATTATCAATATCCAAATTTAAATTAAATCCATATAACATCTTCAAGAATTAAATACGCATATACATTTTACATCACGATCTCCAACTATTATAATCTCCTCTAGAAAATAATTCTAGTCTAATATTATTCCTATTTTGACTTATGAATTTTTGTATTCTTCAAAATTTTAAATTCAATTCACATCCTCAATATTTCAAATAGGTAATCCAACAATCAAATTTTAACTCTTAATTCAAATCATCAAATTTGTAAAAAATTTAAATTCAATCCACCAATGTTCAAGTCTGAAATTCTATATTTATCCTTAAAATTCAAATTAATGATTTACCTTCAATATTCAAAATTTAAATCATGTACTTAAAGTATAAATATTTGGTCCGACATATCAAGATTTCAAAATTCATTAAATACTCATCATCTAACTCCTTCTTCTAAAATTCTCCACATTTAAAAATGACTTAATCTCTCAATCTAATCCTACTTGATCACAATCTATAAGAATTTAACCTCAAATTAACAATGTGACTTCTACCCAACTTAGAATTTACCCATCTATCATATAAGGCTATATACTTAAGAAAAATATTCCTTAATTTATTTACTCATGTCATTCAATCCTCAAAACTTTAACACCAATTATAGCATATATGATATGCCCTTAATCAATTATAAAAGATAGTCATCAAATAATGCGATTGGCCTATGGGTATATCTAGTACTATCTGTATATCAAACTTATACCAAGCACGAGGTTTCATCTTTCCGAAATAAGGGAAGACGAAGACCAATAATAAAGAGTTCAAGGAAGAGGTAATAGAATAGAAGTATGGGGATCAAGGCGTTTAAAGAATTCAAATAGGAATTGTCAAGACAGTTGTGGATTGAATCCTATTTGGTAATTTCTTATTCGCATGCTCGTATCAGTACAATTATGTAACCGATACGATATGTAAGACATGTCCAGGGGCAAGTATATTCGTCTACTACTATATATCCTAATCCACGTAAAGTAGTCATGCAAATAGCTAACCAAGCGCACTAAGGTTAGCTAGACCCTAATACACTGATTCTGAAATGTATTAGTGTAGTACTCCAATAATACATGTTATGAACAAGCTCGATAAGGGATAAGCTTGCAAAACTAGGCTATAATAGCAGTATATATCAATGTAGTACAACAAATATAAGTACGCTAGATTGTGATGAAAGAAGGTACAAAATAATTCAAGTTCACAAAAAGATAAGACTCTACAATCTCAACAGTTGTCATACTAACTCCTTGTCTAAGTCGCTAGTCGACCAAACAGGGGTATGGGCCTCTAGGTTCTACAGTCTGAATAAACACTGTCGTCTTATGCTAGAATACAGGTAATGTTATTCAGTTACATTGCATCGATAGGTCAAGGGGACTATGTGATACTAGGTTATGAGGCATACTACCCAACTTATAAGAATAGATTAATATTGTGACGGTCTTAAGGGAATCCTACAAAATAATATTGTTCTTGTAAATAAAGTATAAACTCTTATTGGGGTACATACAGAAAAGATCTTGGTACTTATTAAGGTCTCCTATTGTATAATATATGTAATGGTCATCTTAAGTCTTAATTATAGTGCTCATAGAATAAGTGTCAATATCAAGAATGGAAAAGTTACTAGCCTTCAAGGGGAGAGGGGATATAACTCGTATGGAGGTGGGGGTACATGTTACGTAATTTAAAAACTAGGGGATAATCATCAGGTCGCAATCTACAAGAATAACTTAAAACTATCAAGTTCTAACTACCAAGCACAAAAATTCAAAATTTTAAGATTACAACTATAATCATAGCAAGCTAGATATCCTAACATAGAATAAAATCACTCGGTCTACAATCAGAAGTGTCAGGTGGCACGAGTTGAAAGATGAAGAAAAGAAGAACATAATTTAGTCGTCGCACAATTAGCGAACGTTAAGGTCGCAGAGGAACAATATATGAAATTAAAATAGAGGGCTCTAGATAGCATCATGGTTTTCTAAGGGGGAGTGGTATGCTAGTTACTATGTTCGAGGTATAATAAAGAAAAAAGTATTGATTACATTGCTCTAGGCTTCCTAAGGTGCTGTCTACTAATAATAAGACAATGATCTAAGTTTATAGTTATAATATTATCTCACTATAAAAGTTAGGTTTAGTTCAATTGTTAAATCTTGGATCTCTATTGGTTCCTTCATGATAGGGTCAAACACTATGGTCAAATTTCTAATTGACTCTAGTAGTGTTTATACTATCTCAAGTAATCCCTAATTATCAAGGGATAATGGTCAATCCATCTACAGGTAAGGGTGCAATGGTTCATTAAGTATTCTAACTCAGTGATGTGTCAAAATTCTAGTTTTACTCTTAATAGGAAGGTTATCCTACTTATCATCTAACAACAGGGACTTCTATATTCTAGGAGGGGGCTATACTCAAGGAACTATTAGGGAAGCACATGAATCAAGCAGGATGCAGCTATTCAAATAGAACATATTGGAAGGAAGGTGAGTCATAGTCAATTGTGGATGGGATCCTATACTCTATTCCAAGGTGCAGGTTTGCTCGGTACAGTAACGTAACCGAGACAATATGCTCTCGACCTGCATAGGCCACCACTAAAAATATGTCACTCTCCAGTCCCAAAATACGTAGGACTAGGACACGTAAGCATGCCAGCCGCATAGTTATGGCACTACAATATTAACAAACCATAAAATATACGTACGCTGTATTATGAATATCAATCCAGTGGTATAAATCTATCACAAGTCACAGGGTACAATCTAAATCTCATCCACAAAATCATATATAAATAAATAACCAATATCTATGAGACTATATCTCAATATAAAGTATCTAAGATGATAGTTGGGTGGACACAAATCCACTACCAAACTAGAATATATAAGTACAACACAACCAACACAATATAAGAATATCAACTAACAACCACGGGGCACGAAGAGAAAACCTCCTCGAAATATATGTAACCATCCGAATCTGCGCTCCTGCGAATAGTCAAGAACAGCTACACCTGGAAGGGGCCAAGTCCTCAGAGGGACATAATAAGATACATAAAAGCATGCCAATAAAGTACTGAAATAAATATCCAATGGGTCGCCTAACCGTCTAAGTGAATGCAGTTTGAGAATAACTTTCCACCAAGTGGGCTATCTAGCTAAAAATGGGATTGGCATGGTTCTCTTGGAGATCCAGGGGCCTACAAAGCATGTCATCTTTTGAACGCCAGAGGCCGCCTGATAATATATAATATATAGTGGTCATCACCACCTGTTTCTCCGGCGGAGAATCCGGGCGCACAAGGAAAAAAGTGCAAAGGAGCCAAAATGCCTTACTTGTTGTTCTCCCCGCCCCATGCTCTAAGCATGTCATATCCATGACACGGTAATACCTCTAATAACTGCCAAGTTTACTAGCATACAATATTTCTAACAACAGTTATCCCTAACGCACGTCCCACACGTACCAATAATCAGTCAATACGTACGTTCGTGATCTATATGAGACTCACAACTCGTGTAAAAATGTGTCACAGTCAAATGAAATCTAATGATGCTTTATGATAATGGGACGGTCTCATAAACAAGGTCAATGCATATACATAATAAAAACAATCACGACGACATCGTCGTTGCACCCAAGTTTCCTTGGACGCGCATTTTATATACAATTAAAATATATGAACTAAAGACAGAAAATAAAGATGCATGCAACATATGGAATATGAATAACAATACAATGGTAAGGTATACTTGCCTAGCAAGAGAGCTACAAAATGTAACATCCAGATGTCAAGGACACGGGATCAGGAACTAAGGCCTCCGAACAAACATCTCCGGATGCTGAAATAGACATCACCAACGTTTCCAAAATTAGCAAAATAGCTAGAAATTACTACCCTTTCGTCCAATTTGGACACATGGGCAAAACAGTAATTTCGGGACAAAGTGGGGTCTACAAATGGGCCACTTTGCACCGAAAAGTGTGCCCGGGGTAAAGGTTTCTAAATGGGACAAATTATAGGTCAAACCAACTCTAAAAGTCAGTACGAACTCAATGGTATGTCCAAATATGAATTTCGTTGAGCCGAACACAATTTTGCCCAAAAAGTCAACGGTGGGGCCCGCCAATAGGCGACTTGGTCAACTATCTCAGAATTATGTGAAAATTGGGTCACAGGACCAGCGTGATACCACAAGTCCAGTAGCGCAAGTTTTGTCGAAATCTAACGAGCGAGCACTAAATGCGCAGGGCTTTTGGAAATGTTGTGACACGGGGGATTTTCTGCGTATACGGACTGATTCTGACGCGCACACGCCTCCGAATCAGTTTCCGCGAAAGCCCACACGTCCGAATGTACTGTGCGCACCTTTTGGTACACTTGGTACACGATGGGGCGGTCCCGTTTGGCGGGGCGAGCTCCGTATCGCAATTTCTGGAATTACCAAAAATAGTTTTTTAGGATTTTTAACTTGATTTAATTCAACATACAGCAACAAATAAAATATTGTATTTGACAGGAAATAAACTAGGTTAGGTGGTCTTCGTATACCAAAAAGAAAAACCAAATTCGAATCTCTGTCGTTGGAGATACGAGTCCGTGGACATGGGTCATCGTAACAGAATTTCTGAATTTAAAAGTGATCATTTTCCTCGACTTGGCGTCAATTTTTGCCTAAGTTATCGTGTTGTACGAGGTAAACTAATATACAAATATGGAAGGAGGTTAGGTTAGGATTATACCGGTGAAGACGGGGTCAAGTTTGGTCGAGCGAGGGCACGGGAAACGGAACGTGAACACAGGTACGCTGCAGTCAAAATATGTCACTGTAGAAGCATGAAAAATACGCTGGGAAACTCTATGCAGCATATTAATGCAGAGCAGCATAAACAGAGGCCTTCAGAGCCATCAAGTGTGCAACAGAGCTTTTTTTCGCTAAACACAGCGTAAAATATTAAAAGCTCAAAGGACCATCCGCGTAAGGCAGTACGTCCAAGCCTCTTCAGCGTAAACGGGGTTCTTCATCGCCTCCAGGGCGTAAAACTCATCCTCTTTCAGACGCAGGACTGAGGTGTACAATAGACGCTTCGTATTCTCCGAAGTGAACCTATCAGACCCTACGATGAAGATCCTGCAATGAACCTGACGTCTGGACTTCTGACAAAGGGATACAGCTCGACTACCCAGACGACGGCTATAATGATGGCACAGCACTGCGACCCAGGCTATCATTTACCGCCATCTTCTTTGCGTAAACTGCTTTAACAAAGCACAAAGGGATACGCTGCCCTGTTTTACACAGGCAGACATGAGCTGTTTACGTTCTGCAGTAGACAAACCGCCTGCCACATCAAAAGCTGCACTGCGTACGGGGTTCGAGGCACGTCTCTGTATCCAATGCACAGAGCGATGACAGTTGCTCGAGGCACGTCTCTACATCTATTGCACAGAGCAGTGACAGTTTCTCAAGGCACGTCTCTGCGACTGACGCGCAGAAGGGGTTGCAGACCTTCAAAAACACGCCTCCACATTTAATACGCAGGATGGTGGCAAATCTTGGCATTTAATGCAAGAGATTTGATTATATCTTCAAAAGCCGTAATTCCGGCTAAAACGTCCACATCAGCACTCTGGCACGGTACGCAGCGGCTTCTACGCCCATCCAGCTCCTGTGCTTGCTCGGCCTCTATGACCGCTCGGCTTCAACGCCTATTCGGCTTCTACACCTGCTCGGCCTCTATGACCACTCGGTTTCTACGCCTGCTAGGCCTCTATGACCACTCGGCTTCTACGCCTATTCGGCTTCTACGCCGATTCGGCTTCTATGCCGGTTTGATAACTATTTGGCTTCTATGCCATGGTGACAGATATTTGGCTTCTATGCCAACCTCTTCTACATAATGGATACCTACCTACGTGGCTTCTACGCCATGATCTTCGTAGCGATTATACGCATTTTGTCCATTAGTTGGACCCGCGTCACACGCTCATTCAAAGGATCATCTATACGCAGGCATTGGTTATTTTAACCGTTGTGTAAAAGGGTGCTGTACTTTCCATTCCTCGGTTTCTACACCGACAGAGTGGTCACTGTCACTAAAACTCTATAAATAGAGACCTCTATCAATGAGGAAAAAAGGAGGACAAATTGGAAGGTCAGAAAATTGGTCAAGAAACCAATATCGGATCCAAGGTCAAGAGAGAGAGAGAGAGAGAGAGAGAGAAGAATCCGGAGCTCAGGTAAAGAGTAGGGATCGACGACTTTGGCATCGTGCATCCACCCTCTTCTGCAACCCTCGAAGCTTCCTGTCTTCTACGACACTTCTTCAACATCGTGTAGTCCAAGGGCTAAAGTGATCGACTGCAGATCAGACACCTATAGCAATCATCTACCCAGATTAAATAAATTGTACTCCCATATCCTCGTATAGGATCAATTTGTACAAGTTTGTTTGTAAACCAAAGAAGGTGGGTCTCATATAAACCCTATCCTGAATACATTTTCATTCTTTCATTTAATACCACAAACAAGATGGTGACTCTGCTGGGGACATCTTTCTCTTCTGACGAGGAAGCGATTGCTCAACACGATGCGGTATCTATAGGAACCGTGAAGAAGACACTGGTCGTCCAATTTGACCAGTCTACCTACGAAGACATGCTTCAAACCGGGGGTAGCTCTCACCCTCTCTCCGTCCAAAACAATAGGAAGCTGCGCAAGGTCTGGATGCCCAAGACATCCTCTACCATTCCTGTGGACTCTCCGATCTCTCCGTCCAATGGGGTTGTAGCCTTGCTCCCTCCATGCCCTATACGTAAAATTCAGTCTCCCGCTACGTGCGGTACAGACAAAACTTCGGGCAAAGCCTCAGCGCTAACCCAGAAGTATCTACTGTGCTCTACGCGTAGAAACCATTCTCCCACTATGCGCGGTACAGACAAAACTTTGAGCAAAACCTCAGCGATAACCCAGAAGTATCTACTGCGCTCTACGTGTAGAAACCAGTCTCCCGCTATGTGCGGTACAGACAAAACATTGGGCAAAGCCTCAGCGCTAACCCAGAAGTATCCACTGCGCTCTACGTACAGAAACCAGTCTCCCGCTACGCACGATACAGACCAAACTTCTGATGATGTCTCAGCGCCAAATCGGAAGTACAAATCATGCTCCGTGCGCAAGACAATATCTGACCTCTACGGGAAACTAGATGAGCGCTGTGATTTCCGCAAGGGAGAACAAGCGGTAGAGTACTCAACTTCTCGGCCTTTACGCCAGCAAGGGAGTAATCTGCTTACCCTCTGGATTAAGCGGGAAGCCGACGGCCGACTGAGGACCTCTTCAGCTTTAGGTCAGTCTGAGCAGATCTCCAAATTATGCCAGGCGAAGTCCCACGGCGCAAAGCAAGCTCAGGTTGCAGAAAGACACCCTCCCCGGGGATTATTCGTCACCCAGATGGCCAATCTTTTGTACACAGGTGGCATAAAGAAAACCATGGTGCCCAATCTCCGCGTGCCCACTGATGGGAACAGATGGAACAAGCCGTCGTCTTCTTCCTCTACTCCTCCTGACTTGCGCAAATATCTAATCCAGAAGCGTAAGGAGAGGGGACCTTCCAACATGTCTATTACGCCCGCTCGCGAGCAATGTTGTAATAGTCATAAAATTGTGATTGACTGCTACTGTTCTAAAGCAAATCGGTCAGTTTTTGACTGATTGAGCTACTCTCAGTCTTTTCAGGAAGAAGAGCCCGTACATGCATCCGTGAACATGGCTTCACACATACCTAGAGAAGGGTCGAGCTCAAGACGTCATCCCTCTAGGCCTCCGTACCGAAGGAGATTCGAAGACCTCCTCAGGAACACTGAAGCTGGGGTGTTCCAAAACACCCATGCAAGGTCACAGCAACCAGCTTCGTACTCGTCTGATTTCGACGCTGGGGGTCGCCAATCTCCCGGATCAGATACTGAGAGTATAGAGTCGACTTCTGCGGTGACCTATACTAATCCTTCGATGACGCCCAGGGAAATAGGAGTTTATGCCGTTGAAAATGGACGCGAGGAAGCTTCGCCATCCAACCCAAGCCAAGAACCTGTTCTAGATCAAGAAACAAATGCAATCCATAATGGAGAATATGCACCAGATGATGCTAACTCAGTACGCAACTACTATGGCTCAAGCGTCGGTCCCGCCAACTCAGATACGTGTGGGGGTAGACTTACCACCATCCAACCCAAGCCAAGAACCTGTTCTAGATCAAGAGTCAGCAGTTCCTCCGCTTTCTCACTCAGAGAATGCATTACCTCCCGTTAGAGTTACGATACAACCAACTCCGCACTACACTGTAGTCCCGCTTCCGACTAAAAATCTGATGCAGGTAGTACGGGAGTTGAAAGCCCAGTTTGACGCCTTGAAGCACAAAGATCAGCTCAAGAAACTGGGAATCAACCAGTCTTACCCAGCTATCTGGGAAGAGGTCCCTTTTCCTCCGAGGTACAAACCTCAGACTATGGCTCTGTTCGAGGGAAAAAGATCACCAAGTCAGTACATGAACTATTTCAGTATGATGACGGTGTTGCTACAAGGGAACGACGTCCTCCTCACTCGGGTGTTCAAAGACTGCCTCTCAGGAGTAGCCTATCAGTGGTACCGTAGCTTGGCGGACAACTGCACTACTTCCTTCGAAGACTTCAAAGCTTTATTCTTCACACGATTCTACGAGGGAGGAATGAACATGTCTATGTCCTCTCTCATCGAAGTCAAGCAGAGGGAAAAGGAAGACGTTCGCACCTTCGTCGAACGTTTTAGTCAGGCCATCTTACAGATGCCTCCAGGAGTTCCAGACTCTGCGTTAGTAGACATTTGCAGGAAGAACCTCCTTCCCGTAGTCTCGGTGTTTACAGGACCATATCAGTTTCATGATTGGCCCTCGTTCATCATCTCGGCAGCAGCCGCCGAAGACAACAGTCGCAAGGCGCGCGACAATGGCATTATGATCTCCGCCTCTGACAGAGGCAAAAGGTCATCTCCCAGCAGCGACCATCCTCGCAGTTCCAAGGGAAAAGAAGCTCTAGCAATCAATATGTCCAGACAAAAGACTGCGGCAACCACGCAGACGAGAACCGGGACTTCCAAGCCCGTCGAAGTCTACTCTTTTGACGACGACGATATTCCAAGTATATTCGAGTGTCTCGTCAAGAGTGGCAAGATCACCCTTCCGGAACTAAGACGGCCCCAAGAAGTCGACAGTACTGACGACCCTAAATACTGCATCTTCCATAGATACGTACACCACCCAACAAAGGCATGTTATATACTGAAAAGGAAGATCCAGGGGTTAATCGATACTAAGGCCATCACTCTGCACAATACCGAAAAGACGGTCACGGCCAACATGATCTCTCTGCGGTTTGGCAATCTGCCTTCCCAAAAGGTCTCGGACGGTGTCACACCCATTTCCCGGACCACGATGAACATCATCAATCTACCTCCAACTAGGGGTCAAAATCATGACCTGGTACCCCTAACCACCCGGCAGGGCGAAATTATGTGGGTTCATCCGGATTTAGTGTCAGAGCTCGAGGAGGAGACTAAAGCTACTAAGGCTACATCTAGAAAGAGATCCAAATACAAACCATGCCATATGGTCGCAACTTCTTCGCCATCAGACGAAGACGAGGTATTTGCTGTAACCCGTTCAGGGAAAGCCTACCTCAACGACTACGGAGCAAGTCAGGAAGATGCACCGGTGGATGCTTCAGCTGCCAAACCTTCAGGACCAGACCCCGTCGTACCAGATGTCGGTCCTTCAAAACCAACTCCGGTGGACAAGGGGAAATAAAGAGAAGTGCGCTTTGATAAACCTGTGAAAAATATTCCAAATAAAGGTTTAGAGAAGCCATACAATTTCGACATACTGGCCCAACTGGCTAATACACCAGCCAGACTGTCCATCTTCGAGCTACTCAGGCTCTCCCAAGACACTAGTCTAGCCATGAGTGAAGCACTGATGCAGGCGAAGGTATGCTTGACCAAGCTCAAGTCCCCCGACGAAGAACCAGTGGCATGTCCTCAATGCCACAGTGTAATGGAAGTGGTCCCAAATATCACTTTCACTCAAGACGACATGCTGTTAAAACATAACAGGCATGACAGGCCCCTCTATTACACCGGGTACGTCGGTTCCATGGAGGTTGATCGGATTTACATAGATCCGGGATCGTCGATCAGCATCATCCCTCACAGTCTGCTCAGGCCGCTGAGGATTCCTACCTACCAGCGAATTGGCTTACACCTCCACTACCATCGTGGGTTTCAACCCCGGAAGAAGTAAGCCGTTGGGGAAAATTCGCCTGAGAATCCAGATTGGCAACCTCAGATCGGTGGCCACATGTTACGTCATCGATTCAGAGGTATCCTATAATATTTTGCTGGGAAGACCGTGGATCCACGACCACAACATCGTCCCCTCAACTCTACATCAATGTCTCAAATATGTAGACCCCCAAGGAATGGTACAAACGGAGGTTGCTGACCTAAACCCATTTAAAGGAGTAGAATCCTACTATTCCGATACCGTGTTGTACTCTCAAGACCACACGGAAGAAGTGTCAGGCGAGGCAGGGAAGGAATCCCACCGGGAGCCAGAAGAACCCTCTGCCGCACTACCACTGTCAATCAGAGTGAAAGAACGAACCACTCGTCCAAAAGCCAGGGAGCCTATGGCTATTCACCTGAACAAAACCAGGTCAGGAAAAGGGAGTGATCCTCTAGTGGTCACTTTGAACCAGAAGCCTCCACCCTTGGTCATCAACCTCCGGCGCAACGGGCAGCCGACCGATGTAAATACGACCAGGAACGAAGTTTTAGATGATAATAAACATCATCTTTTCCAGTACATTAACGCTCAAATGCTAAATCAGGAATCCACTTCCCGTGACGAGGTAGAACCCATAGCACAAAAATTCTTGGAAGCCATGAACTCCTACCCCCCGTATGTCTGGGAAGTAGCGTCATCATCCAACGTCGTCACGATATATGGACCATATGAGGATTCTATCTTCATTGTCCCACCTACTTGCAGCAGTCAGCGTTCAATAGTCTTCGGCCGCATGCGCGATCAACCGACTGTCCAGAAAGATCCTTTCGATGACGATGCTGGAAAAATGCAAGTTCACCGATACAGCCCACAAGCATTGAGGATTATGCAAAACATGGGGGATGACTTGAAGCGGAAGCCAGGCCTCAACTACGGAAGAGGCAGACGAACGCCGCCGCGCGGCGACCCCCGCTATCAATAAACTTGTTTCGGGTTAGGGTATGCCACCTCCCTTACAACTTCCAAGTCAGACGAGGACATCTTTTCCTCCTCTCCGGACGGCTCGTCGCCCTACGACTCACTTGATGCTCTCGAACAAACACTATCAGTGAATATGGTAGTGGCAGATCCCTTTGGAGCAGATGAGCCAGATTCTGAGCCGTTTGAGAATGACCCTTGGGCTCAATAAATGGATATACAGTGGGAATTCTGCTTCAAGCAGAAGGAACCTCCCACCAAAGATGAAGTTATCCAGGTTGATATTGTGGGTGAACTTTCACCAAAGCCGATATTCATCAGTAACAATCTTTCCCCAGCCAAAAGAAAAGAAGTTATCCAGCTGATAAAAGAATATATCGACATCTTTGCGTGGAGTTATGAGGACATGCCGGGCCTTGACCCGGAGGTGGTTACTCACAAACTCAACATATTGACCGACTCAAAGCCTGTGAAGCAGCACCAACGCCGGTTCCGCCCGGATATGATGGACGCCATTGAAGCTGAAGTCAAGAAGTTGATAGCCTGCGGTTTTATCCGGAAAGAACAATATCCCGACTGGGTCGCCAACGTTGTCCCAGTCATGAAGAAAAATAGGAAAATATGTATCTGCATCGACTACCGAGATCTGAATGCAGCCTGCCCCAAGGATGAGTTCCCTCTTCCCATCACGGATATCATGATCGACAACACCTGCAGTTTTGAACGCATATCTTTCATGGACGGATTCTCAGGATACAATCAGATCAAGATGCATCCCAAAGACGAGAAGCACACTGCCTTTCGAACCCCGTTGGAAGTATATTGCTATACGGTCATGCCCTTCAGATTGAAGAATGTCGGGGCTACATACCAACGGGCTATGAGTAACATATTCCATGAGCATTTACGCAAAACAGTAGAATGTTACGTGGACGACATAGCCGTCAAGAGCCGCCTCAAAGATGATCACATTCAAGACTTGAGGATGATTTTTGGGTTAATGCGCCAACATCAACTCAAGATGAACCCTACGAAGTCCTTTCTGGGTGTATTTAGTGGCAAATTCCTGGGATTTGTCATCACCGCCAAAAGCATCCAAGTGGACCCCGACAAAGTCCAGGCCATCGTAGAAATATGACCGCCCCATAATCTGAGGGAACTCCGAGGATTTCAAGGCCGTCTGGCTTATATCCGGAGGTTCATATCCAGCCTCTCGGGAAGATGTTAGCCCTTTTCGTATCTCATGAAGAAAGGTGTATCCTTTGTATGGGACGAAACCTGTTAACAAGCGTTCGGAGATATCAAGCGCTATCTCACCATTCTGCCAGTTCTGGTGCCTCCCGTCATGGGAAGACCATTCTTGCTGTACGTTCGAGCAATGGATCATTCGCTAGGAGCTCTTCTCGCACAGAAGAACGATATGGGTCATGAACAGGCTATCTACTACCTCAGCAGGATGATGGTAGGAGCCGAACACCGGTACAACCCAGTGAAGAAAGAATACTTGGCTCTGATATTCGCAATCCAGAAGACGCGGCACTACTTCACCGGCCAGACTATCCATATCATCTCCAGGATCAACCCTCTTCGAGTACTGATGAGCAAGCCCAGTGCTCTTAATTCCGACTCGCGACCTGGGCGATGCTGTTAACACCATATAACATGGTATATGTCCCACAGAAGTCCATCAAAGGCCAAGCGCTGGCTGACTTCCTAGCTGCTCATCCGATCCCGGAGGCCTCTAGATTATACGAGGATATTCCTGACGAAGTTGCAGAATGTAATTCCGCAATGGAAAGTGACGCATGGCAACTGTTCTTCGACGGCGCCTCCAGGACTGGTCCCAAGGGAAACGTGGTTTCAGGGGTAGGAATCGTCCTAGTCACTCCTGATAAACTCGTCATCTATCGAGCATATTCTCTTAGCGAGCCATGCTCCAACAATGTGGCAGAGTATAATGCTCTACTAATCGGGCTCTTAGTCGCCAAAGAGCTGGGGGTCATCTGTAGCGCCCCGTTCTCCCGGTGCGGAGAGCGCGGCTAAGAAACACTAGACGGTATCGTTCGATCGGGATAGATTGAATTAAGAACTCGTCCTCGTTATGGATTTGTTTCTTCGGAATCGATTCCCATATTCAGTGGACTGCGCCCCCGGGATCGGCTTAGCGGCAGAGTCAGGAGGGACCTCTCCGCTGCTATCTTTTATTGCCTCGGTTTTCGATGTCGCTTGTTGCTTTCGTGCTTTGAGTTGGTTTTGGGATTTGCTTGTTTTCCTTGAACGGTTTCGATGGTTTTCATTGTTTTCGTTCATTGATTTGCACTTCTATTCCGAGATTGGAAAGAGAGGAAGAAGTATTAATCGAGCTGTTCGTGTGCAGGTGAACGAGCAGTAGGTGGCTTGCGAGCGGAGTCGTAAAGCGCCTCTTTCCTTCTTCTTTCCAAAATCTAAGTGAGTGGCTACCAACCCGATTAGCTAGCCCTGCTTTCAAGCTTCACACCCTAAAAGCTTGAACTCTGCTTTGCCCCGATCAAACGATACCGAGTAATAACTAAAAGAAACCAAGATAAAAGAGAATAGACTTGGTTCATTATGCTTGTCAATAACTTCATGAACGGATACTGAACTGCATGCTTGTTCGTTAGGGAATAAATCATGAATTGTGCTTGTCTTGTACAAATTGCTTGTCTTGTACTCTTGTTGCCTCAACTGTAATAACTTGTTACTTGTATCTTGTTCGATCATGGACAACTTGTGCACAGGGAAACGTCTCGCGGACGATGCTGGGGCACTGGCATCGATCCGGTCCGGGCGAGACATATTGTTCTAGTCTCTTGTTCGGCGGAAATGGCTTGCAGCACCTCTTGTACTTACGTTGCAAACCATTCTCGTCAAAGACTATCGTCCCAAATGGCAACCATGCCAGTGATCATCGTGTATAATTAAACCTGTTGCATACTAACTTGTGTCTCCGTGGCAGGGAAGGCATGGTAAGTATTGTGCAGGTAATTCAGACGGTCAGGTAAAATCCACCTAACGGTGGCACGTTCATTTTCAGTAAATTCAATATGCTGCTTACTTGTAAATGAACTAAGGCAAGATAGAAACCCACAAAAATATGTATGCTTCACTAAACAACGTGTTGATTGGTATAGTCAGGATAGCTCGCCTTCACCAGCATGTTTCGATATGCTGACCCTCGTTGAAACAGGTTCTCCGCACTAAGGCGAACCGAGCGAGGAGCCGAAGTCGTCTTCCCGATCCAGTCCAGCTGTTGGCACATCTTCACCGCGCCCCTGTAGCCTTTTTAAGCCAGAAGCTGCAACTCTTCATACACAAATGCAGCTCCGTGGCAAAGCGATCCTCCAGCCTGGAGGTCTTTATCGTTTTGAGTTTATAAAAGGATGTAATGTACAGGACTGCTATCTCATTTTGAGTCATCTCTTTGTAAGCCGTTCGGCATATTAGCTAACTCGTTCAAGAGTTTGTAATAGATGTTCATTATCAATAAAGAGAACTTTTCTATGTTTCAAATCTGTGTTTCAATTTATCTGCGTACTCTGAATATGTGCTTGCAATACAAATCATTAAAGCCTTGTGCGGGCGCAACTCCAGGCCCGCACGACGGTCACGACTCGGGGGACGCCTCGGGGCATGACATAGTGGTATCAGAGCACAGATTCAAAGTTCCTTAGACTTCGTGCTGGAAAAGTTCCTTTAACGATCAAATTCCTGTGCGAACTCTTGAACTCGCTAGACCAAAATAAGATACGTTCATGCAATAAGTCCATAATACATTATGATCCTAATGTAATTTACCTTCTTTTGAAGGAATGACTCCAGCGTAATCTGCAGCGCAAGTCCCGGACGAAACGCAAGGCCAAGGAAGTAGTTCGGGCACTTCGGGAAGTTCAGAAAGCCAGCGAGCCACGCCAAGCATCGATCCCGTTCAGAAAATATTGCTGATGTTGGGGGAAAACCAACAAAGGGACGTGGCTCGCCATGAACGGGCCGAGAAGCGAGCGGAAGAGAGTCAGCTCAAGTTTCAAGACAATATAGAAGCACGATTCTCAGTCCAACAGAAGCAGGTAGATACCCTGCAGCAGATCGTTCAGACTTTGGCTGCCAACCATTCCGTCGCAACAGCAACGACTCCGGTGGAACAGCCCGTGCTTGAAGTAGAGACACCGCAAATTCCAAGAGCGAGGGACGTGACTGCCTTCGACTTTGGCCACTTCAAGAAAGTCTGCAATACCCCATTCAACGGGACTGAGGACCCAGTCGTAGCTCTAGATTGGTTGGCCGAACTTGAAGATCACTTCGCTCTGCTAGAGGTCCCCGAAGAGAAGCGCGTCGCCTGCGCGCAACTACAGCTTTGCCTCAATGCGCACGATTGGTGGGACGTGCATCGACGATCTCTCCAATTTGATCACGGAGAGGAGGCGATCTCGTGGACGACTTTTCGTGCCGCGTTCGAAGAGGAGTATGTACCCCCTCCAGTCCAACGCCAGATGGAGAACGAGTTCGTGCAGCTGCGGCAAGGCAGCATGACAGTTAAAGAGTACTCCGCCGAGTTCAACCGACTCTCCAAATTCGCTAGGGCCTATTTACCTGATGTAGCGAGTCGAGCTAGAAGGTTTGAAGGTGGACTACGCCCTGTCATCCATTCGCACGTAGCCGTTCCTCAGTATCGAACAATGCGTGAAGTCATGAATCACGCCCTATCGCTCGAACCACACTATCCTCACGTTCCTGCCGGCGCTGTGCATACATCCAGTCACAAACGCCAAAGCAACGAGAGAGGAAACAACGCAGCAAAGCGTCAAAACGACGGCGGTTCACACAAAGCGAACACAATGCCCTACTGTAAATTCTGTAAAAAGTCGGGGCATTCAATCGACAAATGTCGTATGAAACTTGGGTTATGCCTAGCCTGTGGCGGATCAGACCATTCTGTTCGTACTTGTTCCTTGAGTCATGATTGCCCCCAACGAAACAATCCCTAATGGTAGGTCCTATCTTAAGTTTCGGGACGAAACTTCCAATTGGTTGGGTAGGATGTAGCGCCCCGTTCTCCCGGTGCGGAGAGCGCGGCTAAGAAACACTAGACGGTATCGTTCGATCGGGATAGATTGAATTAAGAACTCGTCCTCGTTATGGATTTGTTTCTTCGGAATCGATTCCCATATTCAGTGGACTGCGCCCCCGGGATCGGCTTAGCGGCAGAGTCAGGAGGGACCTCTCCGCTGCTATCTTTTATTGCCTCAGTTTTCGATGTCGCTTGTTGCTTTCGTGCTTTGAGTTGGTTTTGGGATTTTATTGTTTTCCTTAAACGGTTTCGATGGTTTTCATTGTTTTCGTTCATTGATTTGCACTTCTATTCCGAGATTGGAAAAAGAGGAAGAAGTATTAATCGAGCTGTTCGTGTGCAGGTGAACGAGCAGTAGGTGGCTTGCGAGCGGAGTCGTGAAGCGCCTCTTTCCTTCTTCTTTCCAAAATCTAAGTGAGTGGCTACCAACCCGATTAGCTAGCCCTGCTTCCAAGCTTCACACCCTAAAAGCTTGAACTCTGCTTTGCCCCGATCAAACGATACCGAGTAATAACTAAAAGAAACCAAGATAAAAGAGAATAGACTTGGTTCATTATGCTTGTCAATAACTTCATTAACGGATACTGAACTGCATGCTTGTTCGTTAGGGAATAAATCATGAATTGTGCTTGTCTTGTACAAATTGCTTGTCTTGTACTCTTGTTGCCTCAACTTCAATAACTTGTTACTTGTATCTTGTTCGATCATGGACAACTTGTGCACAGAAAAATGTCTCGCGGACGATGCTGGGGCACTGGCATCGATCCGGTCCGGGCGAGACATATTGTTCTAGTCTCTTGTTCGGCAGAAATGGCTTGCAGCACCTCTTGTACTTACGCTGCAAACCATTCTCGTCAAAGACTATCGTCCCAAATGGCAACCATGCCAGTGATCATCGTGTATAATTAAACCTGTTGCATACTAACTTGTGTCTCCGTGGCAGGGAAGGCATGGTAAGTATTGTGCAGGTAATTCAGACGGTCAGGTAAAATCCACCTAGCGGTGGCACGTTCATTTTCAGTAAATTCAATATGCTGCTTACTTGTAAATGAACTAAGGCAAGATAGAAACCCACAAAAATATACATGCTTCACTAAACAACGTGTTGATTGGTATAGTCAGGCTAGCTCGCCTTCACCAGCATGTTTCGATATGCTGACCCTCGTTGAAACAGGTTCTCCGCACTAAGGCGAACCGAACGAGGAGCCGAAGTCGTCTTCCCGATCCAGTCCAGCTGTTGGCGCATCTTCACCGCGCCCCTGTAGCCTTTTTAAGCCAGAAGCTGCAACTCTTCATACACAAATGCAGCTCCGTGGCAAAGCGATCCTCCAGCCTGGAGGTCTTTATCGTTTTGAGTTTATAAAAGGATGTAATGTACAGGACTGCTATCTCATTTTGAGTCATCTCTTTGTAAGCCGTTCGACATATTAGCTAACTCGTTCAAGAGTTTGTAATAGATGTTCATTATCAATAAAGAGAACTTTTCTATGTTTCAAATCTGTGTTTCAATTTATCTGCGTACTCTGAATATGTGCTTGCAATACAAATCATTAAAGCCTTGTACGGGCGTAACTCCAGGCCCGCACGGCGGTCACGACTCGGGGGATGCCTCGGGGCATGACATCATCTCCCTGGAAGCTTTCGCTGATTCTCTGCTTATCGTCAATCAAGTCAGAGGAATATATGAAGTCCAGAATCCAGACCTCATCCCCTATCACCAAGCAACGGTCGAGATAGCCATGACATTCAAAGGGTTCTTCCTAGAGCATGTACCTCAATCTCAGAATCTGGAAGCTGATGCCCTAGCCAGTCTAGCTGTGGATTTAGCCACTCCTATAAGAAGGCAGGATTCGGTAATCCTTCTTAACAGAGATTTATTCTGTGTGAAGAACAACTTTCACATAGAACACAGCTACGCTGTGAACACAGATCCCCCTAGAAGAGACTGGAGCAGTCCCTTCATAGATTTTGTCGCATACAGAATCTTGTCGGAGGACCCCAAAGAAGCAGTATCCGTCAAAAGACGATCATTACGCTTCTACTTTGATGCATCTTCACAATGCCTATATCACCGGACCTACGACGGACTACTATTGAGATGTCTCTTTAACGATGAAGCACGGCAGATTATCCGGGAGGCTCACGACGGCGTATGCGGAGTGCACCAGCCCGGTCCTAAGCTACAGGATCGTATAAGGAGAATGGGCTATTACTGGCCCACTATGATCACGGACGCGATCAACTATGCAAGATAATGCAGAGCCTGTCAGGTTCATGCAGACTTCATACACCAACTGTCTAAATATCTACATCCTACGATTGCGTCCTGGCCTTTCGAAGCATGGGGTATGGATATCATTGGTCTTATTCACCCGTCTTCTTCCAGAGGTCACCGATTCATACTGGCCATCACGGATTACTTCTCCAAATGGGCAGAGGCGATCCCTCTTGCTGAGGTAAAGGCATCTAATGTAATTAGATTTGTCAAGCATCACATTATTTATCGCTTTGGGATTCCCCGAAGGATAATCCATGACAATGGACCTCAGTTCATCAGCCAAGCGTTTCATCGATTTTGCGATAAAAATCGGATACATAATATTGCCTCTACGGCATATTATCCAGCTGCTAATGGTTTGGAGGAAGCTTTCAACAAAACCATTATCAAACTCTTGAAGAAGTTTGTCTCTTCAAACAAAAGAGATTGGGATGAGAAGCTGGGCGAATGTCTCTGGGCGTATCGCACAACAGTACAAATACCAACAGGTTGTACCCCATTTTCACTAGTCTACGGGAGCGAAGCAGTTCTCCCTATTGAAATCCAGATCCCGTCACTCAGGATAGCCGTGACTAATGAGATGACTCAGGAAAAGAATGACCTTTTAAGGTTTCAAGAGCTAGAGGGATTAGACGAGAAACTCCTCCAAGCTCAACAACGCATCGCGCTCTACCAGGCACGTATTTCTGGAGCTTTCAATCATTAAGTAAAGAAAAGAGTGTTCAAAGTCGGCGAGCTAGTTTTAGCCGTAAGAAGGCTGATGATTCTTACTCACATGAGTAAAGGGAAATTTCAGCCCAAGTGGGAAGGCCCTTATGTGATCGAGACAACGTTCTCGAACGGCACTTACAGGTTAGCCCAACCTAATGGAGACCTGTTCATGGCTCCTATCAACGGTAAATTCTTGAAGAGGTACTATGCTTAAACCTCCTCTACTCAAGTGGAATATAGCGAGAATCTCAATTCTGACAAAACTACTTCCAAAATGAAACTAGTTAAGTCATATTCTATCATGTCCGCATGACCTCTGAATAGGTATGTCCTGCTAGAAGTTTATCGAGAGTTTATCACGTCCATACTACCTCTAATATCACTCTCGCCCAAACCTGTCATTTACATTCCGAAATGATGGGTCCACAAAGTCAGAAAAGATTTGCTTTATTTATTCCCGAAAAGAACAGAATTACATCGGGGAAGCAAAAAGAAGAAAGGGTACATCATTATGGGGGAGCGGTCAGATCGCGAATCAGCTTTGCCAGTGCAGCTACCCTCTCGTCCCTGGAAACCAAGGCATCAGCGCGGGCCTATTCCAGCCGTGCCTCAGGATTGTTCATAAAGGACAGTTCGGCCCTTGACCGAAGAGAGCCAGCTCGGGCAGCTTCTGCACGCTCCAGATCCCGTCGTGATATGCTCAGTCGGCCAGTCGCTACATCTAGACCTGCCAACGACTGAGAAGCCCACTCCTCTGCCTGAGCGAGTTTTTTCTTCAACTTGTGGGCCCTCGCTACATTCCCTTTATGCTCGGATTGGCACTTCGTCTGAAGAGCAAGAGCCTCCTCTACGACAACTTTTTGTTTATCCATCTCCAGCTTATGTGCTTTGATGGAGTTATCTAGGCTCTCCAACTGTTTGGTAAGCCGCGCAGTCGTGAGGTCGTATCTGGCCTGGACCTCAGCTTCAAAACTTCCCCGAGTCAGCTGCAAGTACTCGTTAATGGGTTGCTCCAACCCATTCACCATCGCCTCCCGGGGCGTCAGCCACCCCAGAATCACCAAACTCCCTGACCGCCCCAATCAAAAACTGGAAAGCCTTCTTCAGACGCTCGAAATCTAGATTTTTCGCCAACACCATTGATATCAGCATTTTTAAACTGGTGTAAAAGAGGCTGGTATACAGCTCAGTCAGCACAACCAGATCTAGTTGAACGCCAGGAGTGTCCGTGATATTGGCGAGTTCCCCTCCAGGAATGATTGCAGACGAGGTGGCCACAGCCGCCGCCTCGACGGATAGTGCGACCGAAGTCACCGGCATACTCGCAAGAGGCGAGGTCACGATAATGGGTTCGTCCTCCTCTTGAGGTGACAAAACTACTCCGGGCGAGCTGGCCCCCGAAGGTATTTCCTTCTCGAAGTCGAACACCTCCGTATCATCACCAGGAGCTCGAGCAGAGCCAAAAGGTGCTTCAACGCTATACTTCCCGTGGATGCCATCCCCTGAGAAGAGGACAAAAAAAGTTGATATCAATATGATGGTAATCTTTCTAAGAGGGGACATAAACAAGACCTTTACCCGTAGCCAACGGTATATATGCCACGTCTGCAGCCGATATAGCTATATCACGCCTTAATGACGCGATACGAACTGTCATACCTGGAGAAGGAGGTGGGCCAACCGACATCGCCAGGAGCTCTACCAGGCCTTCACCAAGACGCAGTCGAGGTTTGTCAGCTGGAATCTTGCTAGTCATGCTCACGGACGCGGCAGAAGTTTCATCCATTGCTGGTCTAGGGAAAGATTCTCCCATTTACCTCGGCCACGCAGGCGATTTCATTCCACTACCAGAGGCAGTGGCAGCCACGACAGCCTCAAGCGGGAGTTCTTCGGCACCACCAGCCAAAACTGAGGGTCCCTCTCCAAATAGCGGGGAACCTCCAATCAAAGAGACATCCCCAACAGGAGAGACAGCAGGTTCCTTTCTAGGAGCCTCGATGCCAGGAATCCGGAGAGAACGAGCAACCGTCTTCTTCTTCCTCTTGCGAGGGGAAGTCTGCTTCAAGGCAGGAGCCCTTCGCTTCCCGGAGACTGCCAAAGCCCCCGCAGGCGGAGGCACTTCACACCTCGGCACCGACACCAGGGGCTCATCCGGAGTGACGGACCCCTCACCCTCGTCGGACAAAACCGAGAGGACTTCGACTCTTCCCCCAGACTTGGGAGAAGGCACCCAAAAGCTTCCACACATGTCAAAATTGCGATGGAAGGTGTTAATCGCCACGTAGAACTGGGCATACGAATGGAGGATGCGCAGCTCCGTGGAGAGTGTGACGACCGGCACGATAAAGATTGCTCTCGTGCAGCCAATGATAAAATACCGCCATCCTCTGGCTCCATCAATGAGTCCGCCCCTGGACCTGAAGCTGGTGACGGTGGCAAACCGACTGGGCAAGTAAGGCTCGAAGAAGCAATGATCTTCGCTTTTGTACAGCAAATGGGAGGGTCTGATGCAGACCAACCAATTAAAAGCTTCCGGGGAAAGATTGGTCTTCTCTCCACCTAAATCCTCAAGCCTAATCCCCGACTGATTGCGATGCACAGAGGGGACAGTGCAGAGGAGCTTCCAGCAATGACCGAGGCTCAGCACGAGCCGACAGTCTAAGACTGTGTTCATATTCCAGAGGGAGTCCTTGTAGTTCACCAAGAAACTACCCCACGAACTACTGCCAGGACTGGGAGACATCACCCGGGGGTTGTGGAGAATTAACCATCCCATCAAGTACAGGTATGGTAACTCTACCCGGGGAAAGCTATCACGCCGAGCTTCATCAACGAGCAGTCCGTCAGTCATGGCCCTCAGGCCATCCTGTATACGGCACACCATGGCAGGGAGCAAGCCCAGTCTTGCCCCGAACACCAGACGAACGGCGGGCCACAGGATGTTCCGGTGAATGCGGTCCGCAGATGCGATGCCGGGCACCACTACTCGACGCAGCCATAGGAAGAGAAAGCCCGCCAGCCGTGCTTCCTTAGACAAAGGTTTGTGACAGCGCCTCAAGTAACTATAGGCCTTGGTACCTTCCGGGTACTTTCCTACCCCGTCATTGAGAATCTGATCTGGAGCTTTAGCCTCCTCCATGAGATCCACGACGACTTGGGCACTGAGCACGCCCAAACAGTTTATAGGCTCATTCTTGCCCCCCGAGACTTTCTCTGACTTGACGGCCCTGGCCCGGTGAAAGAAGAGGTAGGACATCTACTTAGTGGTGTGAGCCAAGTCAGAAGGCTCATTATAAAAAGCAGTGCATGCGAAGTAGTGGCACATCAGCTCCTAATACACCTCCATAACCTGAGGGTTCGAGTCCTCCAACTCCCGGTTGGTGGGAACATACTCTTCATATGGGGTGTCCCCCATCGGCAGTCTCGAGATCACTACTATTTCGTGGAGGGCCAACCCCAACTTCCCCAGTGGAGTAGCGAAGGTCCCGGTGAGCGAAATGTATCGCTCCATCAGTGCCAGAAACTGGTTAGGGTTGGGAGGCAACCCAACACTCGTCGCACTCACGGCAGCATACAGTCCGATGACCTCTAGCTCTCTCCGAAAATGTTTCAAGGCCCAGTCAACTAGGCAAGTCCATCGGAGGTTTGTTGGGGTAATCCACCCATTGCACCAAGGATTCTCCTTAGGGTATACCCCTCTCGCACCATAAAGTCATTATAGAAAGTCGGCAATTGGACCGGCTGGATCACTGAACTGTCTTCACTCGGGACGCTGCCCGGGCACAGTCCAGATGAAAGATCTTCCCCGGCTTGCCGTGAAGATCGGGAGTCAACGTCAACGACATCCTCCTGGAATATATGGCATGGAAGAAAGCCGAGATGGGATAATCTCTCGGCATCGTTGGCAGATACAAGACCACACTCTCGGCAAGGAAAACCCAGGGTTCTCTCTTGGGCTTCGTCTGGGACTGTTTGTCAATCATGTCCCCAAAGAGAAAGGTCGGCTTGATGTACTGGTCCCCGTCTATGTACGTCAGGGGCTCTCCGTTAATCATGTTCAGCAATGTTCGCTCGCCCTGAGCCGATATCTAGATCCCTCGTCCTTCGGGATACTGGGGTCCAGAAATGGAAAATGTCACGTGCGACAGATCCTCCAGATAGTTCGAGTGCAGCATCCCGGCAGCGGAACCCATCACCTCGGCCAGTGGAGACTCATGCAAATTAACTGCGAAAGTGCAAGAAAAATACGTCATTACAAATCTTGCAACATAAAGACCAAGAGACGACAGTCTGTGCTTTACGCCAAGACTGTACAAAATTTGGTCATTTTACGCCGGAAGTCACATCTAGAAGCGTAATTGGCTGTATACGGTCCGTGCTTTACGCCAGACTGCCGAAAATTCTAGTTATTACGCCGGAGGTCCCCTCCGCAAACGTAAAACTAAAATTTTATAGTATACACCAAGCTTTCGGCAGTCAGAGCTTTTACGCTCAGGACTGCGAAAATATAGAGTTTTTACGCTGGCACATTAGAAATATGGGCGTAAAAGATGAAAACGTCTTCGTGCATCATCTTCCTCAAAGAGGCTATTGTTTGTGGTATTAAACGAAAGAATGAAAGTATATTTCAATGACAGGGTTTATGCGAAACCCGCGCCCTTTGGTTTACAAATAAATTTGTACAATGTAATCCTATACGAGGATGTGGGAGTACAATTTATTTAATCTGGGTATAAATTGCTATAGGTGTCTGATCTGCAGTCGATCACTTTAGCCCTTGGACCACACGATGTTGAAGAAGTGCCGTAGAAGACAGGTAGCAGCTTCGAAGGTTGCAGGAGAGGGTGGATGCACGATGCCAAAGTCGTCGATCCCTGCTCTTTGCCTGAGCTCCGGTCTCTCTGTCTCTCTCTCTCTCTCTTGACCTCCGGTTCGATCTTTCTGGGAAATTCGACCTTGTTCGATCTTCAAGTTTTTAGTTTTTCGACCTTGTTCCCCATTGATAGGGGTCTCTATTTATAGAGTTTTGGTGACAGTGACCACTCCGTCGGTGTAAAAATCGAGGAGTGGGAAGTACAACACATCTTTACACAACGGTTAAGATAACCAATGCCTGCGTACAGATAACCTTTTGAGTGAGCATGTGATGCGTGTCCAACTAAGGGGACAAAATACGTATATTTGCTGCGAAGATCACGACATAGAAGCCACGTAGGTAGGTATCCCTTGTGTAGAAGAGGTTGGCGTAGAAGCCAAATGACTGTTACCCTAGTGTAGAAGCCAAGTAGGCATAGAAGCCGAATAGGTATAAAAGCCGAACAGGCATAGAAGCCGAACAGGCATAGAAACCGAATAGGCATAGAAGCCGAATAGTCGTAGAGGCCGAGTGGTCGTAGAGACTGAGTGATCGTAGAGACTGAGTGGGCGTAGAAGTCGTGTGAGCACAGATCCTGAATGGGCATAGAAGCCGCTGCGTACCGTGCCAGAGTGCTGATGTGGACGTCTTAGCCGGAATTACGGCTTTTGAAGATATAATCAAATCTCTTGCAGAGATTTGCCACCATCTTATGCATTAAATACGGAGGCGTGTTTTGAAGGTCTGCAGCCCTTCTGTGCATCCGTCGCAGAGACGTGCCTTGAGAGAAACTATCACCGCTCTGTGCAATTAGATGTGGAGACGTGCCTCGAGTCCCGTACGAAGTGTAGCTTTTGACGTGGTAGGCGGTTTGTCTACTGCGGAGCGTAAAACAGCTCATGTTTGCCTGTGTAAAATAAGGCAGCGTATTCCCTTGTACGCGAAAGAGCGGTTTACGCTGAGGGGACTTCAGTAAACGATGGTTCGGTGATGTTTTAACCAAATCCTCTGCATTAAATGCAAAGATCCGCCATCATATTGTGGGGCGCGTCCCGAGGGGTCTGCCATCGTTTTTAGCCGTCGTCTGGGTAGCCGTGCAGCATTTTTTGTCAGGAGTCAGAGGTCAGATTCACTGCGTGACTTGACAGGTTTATTTCGGGAAAGACGAAGCGTTCCTCGTACGCTTTAATGCTGCTTTGAGAGCGGATGAGTTTTATGCCATGGAGGCGTTGAAGAACTCTGTTTACGCTGGAGCGGCCTGGACGTACTGCACTTACACGGATGGTCCTTTGAGCTTATTCTTCATGCTGTGTTTTAGTAGAAAAAGCTCTGTTGTACGCTTGATGGCTCTGAAGGCCCCTGTTTACGCTGCTCTACATCAAGAGGCTGCGTAGATCCTCCCAGCGTATTTTTTATGCTTCTACAAGACCCCCTTCAAAGCTTTTAAATTTCTCGGAATTTGAATCGCTTTGAATGAAGCGTGAACGGCCCCTCGTAACTCAAAACGTTTCTGAATGGAACATTGAAACGGTCGATGCTGACTTTATGGCAGATTTATTGGGGACCGCTGTGGTCTCTTTTGCCTATAAAAAGGCTGGGGCAGTTAGCCTGTTCTCCCCACATTCCCATTACCATGCAGAGATGATCGCCGAAGTTCGTCGGGTCGACCTGAGGAAGAAGGAGATCATGTTCTTCCAGCATGTAGGGAGCCGAAAATGACGACGTCTTCGAGCAAGTGTCCACTACAACGATGGATCATGGAAGGATATCTTAGCCTCCCTTGCTCGGGATAATCAGCAACTTTGTATGGCGTTGCCCCAGGAGAGAGGAAGGGTCGTCTTTGACCACACAGATTGCAAGTGCTGTCTTCTCTCGTTGCCTCCGGTGACGAGAGGCAGACAGACTCGCTCTGTCCCGGCTTGAGCGGCGCACGGAGCATGGGATCTGCATAATTTATGCTAGCCCCAACTCTGTGTTCTCCTGCCACTGATTATCCTCTGGGAAGAAGAGGAAGACCACTAATGTGGGAACCTGTCAGAACAGATTCCGAGGGCGGCCATCAGGCGACGATGGGGAAATCCTTTGTAGATAGGATTTCCCTCATATGTAGTCAAAAGAAATGAAGAAAAAACCCTTTATAGACAGGATTTCCCTCATATGACTTTAATCTTTAATAAAATCATCTTGCTTCTTCATATGATCATCTTGCCATATGTTGCTGTGAAGTCTGAATATGTGTAGCTTTAACACGTCTGAATCTTTATGCCGACTCTGATAGAAAGAGTATTAGGCCCTGTCCTTTACGCATAACGAATAGTCCATAGAACGCTGTTTAAGCATTTTGAAAATTTGGAGCTATCCCGTTGCTAGGACTGAGGGACCGCGTAGAGCTCTGAACTGCTGCTTCTGATGAACAGAAATTTTCTTCAGACTTCATCTTCAAGAATGATCTCTCGAAACTCTATTGGAACAGGGTCGAGAATTTGGCTGTCAAACTAATTTTGCCATCTTGATGGACGAGATGTTCAGACTGGAGTCTGGATGAACCTCCAATTTTGGACCCGAGAAGAGTAATTTCTCAATGTTTGAACTCTGTATGCTTCGGGTACTTGGGATACTCTGGGTCAAGAACGAGTATCTTCTGTGTGAACTCTTGGCAATTGACCGCTTTGGGGACTGTTCGAATATGCGGAAAGTCATGGAGCATGAAATCATCAGTCTGTAGCCTCTAGGCGTAAAACACCATCGAGCGTGAAATCGTAGACTTGTGGTTCCTGAGCGTGAAGTCGTAGGTTTGTAGCCTCTCAAGCATAAAATCTACCGAGCACAAAGGCATCCGGGCATAAAACCATAGACTTATAGCTGTCGAATGTAAAGTTGTAGATTCGTAGCTGTCGAGCGTAGAAAGCTCCTTTAGCGTAGAACTGGAGATCTGTAGCCTGTTAGCGTAGAACACCATCGAACGTGAAATTATAGACTTGTGGTTCCTGAGCGTGAAGTCGTAGGTTTGTAGCCTCTCGAGCATAAAAGCTACCGAGCACAAAGGCATCCTGGCATAAAACCATAGACTTATAGCTGTCGAACGTAAAGCTGTAGATTCGTAGCTGTCGAGCGTAGAAAGCTTCTTTAGCGTAGAACCTGCTGAACCGTATTGCACGAAAAACTTTTCGAATTTGCTGACTGTCCGTCTTTCAAGGGTAGTGGGCTGATGTAGCATCCAATCATAACCCACTATTAATTGCGAGATTTGGTTAGGGTCTCGAGGAGTCCGTCCGAGGATTCGGGGAGTCGACCCGAACTCTATATATATCCCAAGCTTTTGAGAGAAAATTTTTTATCTGTCTTCTGCGAAAGAGAGCTTTCGACTGTCCGAGTTTTTCTTCGTTCCTTCTCCGAACACCTCGAGTCTTCAAAAATGGCGCCGAAATAAACCCCCTCCGCTAAGGGAAAGAGTATAGGTTCTTCTTCTCATTCTTCTACCCCAGCGAGGGAGTCTTCGGTCGGGCAAGGCGAACTTCCTTCTGAGCGAAGTATCCCGCCGATGAGCAGCGCACCCAGTCTTAGAGGTAGAGCCTTTGGGGTGACAAAAACGATAAAAAATCCTTCGCACACGTTGAATGTGACCACGCTAGGTCATCTTCTGTGCTGATAACCTCTTTTGAGGAAGATGATGCACGGAGACGTTCTCATCTTTTATGCCCACATTTCTAATGTGCCAGCGTAAAGACTCCATTTTTCGTAGTTCTGAGCGTAAAAGCTCTGGCTACCGAAAATAGGCTTGAGGATTCAGGTGGAGAGAAGAACGATCTTTCTCCGAAAGCTTGGTCTGCATTAGGCCCTCCCATCTGCTGTACCGGAGCGAAGACCATTGCTTCTTCAAGCCCTATCTGCCTAGTTGGTTTGCTAGGCAGTTCGGGTACGATCAGTTGCACGTGGGCAATGCCGTCACCAGCTTCAGGTCCAGGGGCGGACTCATTGATGGAGCTAGAGGGTGGCGATATTTCATCATGGGTTGCACGGGGGCAACCTTCATCGTGCCGGTCGTTACAACCTCCACGGAGCTCCGTATTCTCTATTCTTACGCCCAGTTCTATGTGGCGATTAACACCTTCCATCGCAATTTTGACATACGTGAAAGCTTCAGGGTGCCTTCTCCCAAGCCTGGGGGAAGAGTCGAAGTCCCCTCGGTTTCTTCGGACGAGGGTGAGGAGTCTGGTACTCCGGATGAGCCTCTGGTGTCGGTGCCGAGGTGTGAAGTGCCTCCGCCTGCGGGGGCTTTGGTAGTCTCTTCTGGGAAGCGACTGGCTTCTGCTCCAAAGGAAGCTTCTCTTCGTAAGAGAAGGAAGGAGACGGTTGCTCGTCCTCTCCGCATTTTTGGTATTGAGGCTCCCGGGAGTGAGCCTGTATCTCCCCATATCAGGGATGATTCTTTGGCTGGAGGTTCCTCGTCTTTTAGAGAGGGACCTTCTACAGTTCCGGCCGGCGGCGCCGGAGAATCCTCGCTAGAGGTTGCTGGCATGGCTACTGCTCCAGGTAGCGGAGCGAGATTGCCTGTGTGGCCGAGGCAGATGGGAGAATCTTTCCCGAGGTCAGCAGCGGGTTAAGCTTCCGTCGTGTCAGCGAGCACGTCTGGCGAGATTCCAGCTGATGAACCTCGACCGCGTCTTGGTGAAGGGTTGACAGAACTCTTGGCGATGTCGGTCGGCCCACCTCCTTCTCTAGGTATGACAGTTCGTATTGTGTCATTAAGGCATGATTTAGCTACATCGGCTGCAGATGCGTCGTATATGCTGTTGGCTCCGGGTAAATGTCGTCTTTATGTCTCCCTTTAGAAAGATTAACATCATACTGATATCAACTTTCTTGTCCTTTTCTCAGGGGATGGAGTCCACGGAGAGCACAGCGTTGAAGCGCCTTCTGGCTCTGCTCTGGCTCCTGGCGATGATGTGGAGGCGCCTGACTTCGAGGAGGAAATGTCCTCGGGGGCTAGCTCGTCCAGAGTGGTTTTGTCGTCTCAAGAGGAGGACGAACCCGTCATCGTGACCTCGCCCCAGGCAAGTATGCCGATGACTTCGATCGTTGTCGTCGTACCTTCTTTGGTCGTGCCATGCGTCGAGGCGGCGGCTGTGGCCACCTCGTCTGCAGTTATCCCTGGAGAGGGACCTGCTGATATTGCGGCCACTCCTGGCGTTCAGTCGGATCTAGTTGCGTTGACCGAGCAACATACCAGCCTCTTCTACACCGGTTTGAAAACGATGATATCAATGGTGTTGGCGAAGAGTCTAGATTTCGAGCGCCTGAAGAAGACTTCTCAGTTTTCGATCGGGGCCATCAGGGAGCTCGGCGTTCCTGGGGTAGCTGACGCTCTGGAGGCGGTGGTTAATGGTTTAGAGCAACCCATTAACGAATACTTGCAGCTGACTCAGGGCAGCTTCGATGCTGAGGTCTGCGCGACTCACTACCAAGCTGGAAAGCCTAGACAACTCCATCAAGACACATGAGCTGGAGATGGAGAAAAGAAAAGCTGTCATGGCAGAGGCTCTCGCTCTTGAGACGAAGTACCAATCCGAGCATGACGGGAATGCAGCGAGGGTCTCCAAGCTGAGAGAAAAACTCGCTCGGGCAGAGGAGTGGGCTTCTCAATCGTTGGCGGGTCTAGATGTAGCGACTGGGCGATTGAGCGCGGCGTGACGGGATTTGGACCGTGCAGAAGCTGCCCGCGCGGGCTGCCTTCGGGCAAGGGCTGAGCTGTCCTGTATGAATACCCCCGAGGCACGGCTGGAGTGGGCTCGCGCCGATTCCTTGGTTCGTAGGAATGAGAGGATAGCTGCACTGGAGCGGCTGATTCACAATCTAACTACTCCGCCATCATGATGTATCCTTTCTCTTTTTGCTTCCCCAGATGTAATTCTACTCTTTATCGGGAATAAATAAAAGTGACTCTTTTCTGACTTTTGTGGACCCATCATTTCGGAATATAAATGATAGGTTTTGGGCGAGAGTGATATCTGATGATAAACTCTCGATAAAATTTTAGCGGGACATATCTGTTCAGAGGTCATACGGACATGATAGAATGTAACCCAACTAATTGCGTTCTGGAAGTAGTTTTGTCAGAATTGAGATCCTCGCTATATTCTACTCGAGCAGGGGAGATCAAGCATAGTACCTTTTCAGGAATTTGTCGTTGATAGGAGCCACTAATAGGTCTCCATTAGTTGATCTCCCCTGATAGAATGTAGGGTTCATCTTGAGTTGATGTTGGCGCATAAACTCGAATACCGTCCTCAAGTCTTGAATGTGATCACCCTTGAGGCGACTCTTGACGGCTATGTCGTCTACGTAACATTCCACTGTTTTGCGTAAATGCTCATGGAATATGTTACTCATAGCCTGTTGGTATGTAGCTCCGGCGTTCTTCAATCCAAAGGGCATGACCGTATAGCAATATACCCCCAATGGTGTCCGGAAGGCAGTGTGCTTCTCGTCTTCAGGATGCATCTTGATCTGATTGTATCCTGAGAATCCATCCATAAAAGACATACGTTCAAAGCCGCAGGTGTTGTCGATCATGATGTCCGTGATAGGAAGAGGGAATTCATCCATGGGGCAGGCCGCATTCAGATCTCGGTAGTCGATGCAGATACGTACCTTCCCATTTTTCTTCATGACTGGGACAACGTTGGCGACCCAGTCGGAATGTTGTTCTTCCCGGATGAAACCACAGGCTATCAACTTCTTGACTTTAGCTTCAATGGCGTCCATCATGTCCGGGCGGAACCGACGTTGGTGCTGCTTCACAGGCTTTGAGTCGGTCAATATATTGAGTTTGTGAGTCCTCATAATCCCATGCAAAGACGTCGACGTATTCCTTTATCAGCTGTATGATTTCTTCCCTTTCAGCTGGGGGATGATTGTCACTGATAAATATTGGCTTTGGCGAAAGTTTACTCCCAACATCGATTTGGATAACTTCGTCTTTGGTGGGAGGTTCTCTTTGCTCGAAGCAGAATTCCAACTGCATATCCATTTGTTGAGCCCAACAGTCATTCTCAAACGGCTCAAAATCCTATTCATCTGCTCCTGAGGGATCTGTCACCACCATATTTACTGATAGTGTTTGTTCGAGAGCATCAGTTGAGTCGGGGGGCGACGAGCCGTTCTGGGAGGAGAAAAAGATGTCCTCGTCTGACTTGGAAGTCGTAAGGGAGGTGGCATACCCTAACCCGAAACAATTTTGTCGATAGCGGGGGTTGCCGCACGACGGCGTTCGTCTGCCTCTTCCGTAGTTGAGGCCTGGCTTCCGCTTCAAGTCGTAGCCCATATTCTGCATGATCTTCAGCGCTTGCGGGCTGTATCGGTGAACTTGCATTTTCTCAGTATCGTCATTGAAAGAATCTTCCTGGATAGCTGGTTGATTGTGCATGCGGCCAAAGAATATTGGACGTTGACTGCTGCAGGTAGGCGGGACAATGAAGATAGAATCCTCATGGGGTCCATACGTTGTGATGACGTTGGATGATGACGCTACTTCCCAGACATACGAACGGTAGGAGTTTATAGCTTCTAAGAATTTTTGTGCTATGGGTTCTACCTCGTCATGGGGAGTGGATTCCAGTTTCGGTATTTGAGCATTAATATACTGGAAAAGGGGATGTTTATTACCATCTGAAACTCCGTTCCTGTTTGCATTTACATCAGTCGGCTGACTGTCGCGCCGAAGGTTGATGACCAAGGGTGGGGGCTTTCGGTTCAAAGTGATCACGAGAGGATCACCCCCTTCTCCTGACCTGGTCTTGTTCAGCTGGATAGCCATGGGCTCTATGGCTTTTGGATGAGTGGTTCGTCCTTTCACTCTGATTGACAGCGGTAGTGCGGCAGAGGGTTCTTCTGGCTCCCGGTGGGATTCCTTCTCTGCGTTGCCTGACACTTCTTTCGTGTGGTCTTGGGACTACAACACGGCATCGGAATAGTAGGATTCTATTCCTTTGAACGGGTTTAGGTCAGCCACCTCCGTTCGTACCGTTCCTTGTGCGTCTATATATTTAAGGCATTGATGTAGGGTTGAAGGAACGATGTTGTGATCGTGGATCCACGGTCTCCCCAGCAAAATGTTGTAGGATACCTCTGAATCGATGGCGTAACATGTGGCCACCGATCTAAGGTTTCCAATCTGGATCCTCAGGCAAATTTTCCCTAATGGCTTACTTCTTTCGGCATTGAAACCCACGATCGTAGTGGTGGTGTAAGCCAATTCGCTGGTCGGAATCCTCAGCGGTCTGAGTAGACTGTGAGGGATGATGCTGATCGACGATCCCGGATCTATGTGAATCCGATCGACCTCCATGGAACCGACGTACCCGGTGTAATAGAGGGGCCTGTCATGCTTGTTATATTTTAACAGCATGTCGTCTTGGGTGAAAGTGATATTTGGGACCATCTCCATCACACTGTGGCATTGAGGACACGCCACTGGTTCTTCGTCGGAGGACTTGAGCTGGGTCAAGTATGCCTCCGCTTGCATCAGCGCTTCACTCAGGGCTAGACGAGTGTCTTGGGAGAGCCTGAGTAGCTCGAAGATGGACAACCTGGCTGGCGTATTGGCTAGTTGGGCCAGGATGTCGAAGTTGTATGGCTTCTCTAAACCTTTGCTTGGAATGTTTTTTCACAGGTTTATCAAAGCGTACTTCTTTTTGCTTCCCCTTCTCGGCCGGGGTTGGTTTTGAAGGACTGATATTTGGTACGACGGGACCTTGCTCTGAAGGTTTGATTGCTGGAGCGTCCGTCGGTGCACCTTCCTGACTTGCTCCGTAGTTGCTGAGGTAGGCTTTCCCTGAACGGGTTGCAGAAAATACCTCGTCTTCGTCCGATGCTGAAGAAGTCACGATTATATGGCAGGGCCTGTATTTGGAGCTCTTTTTGGATGTAGGCTTAGTAGCATTAGTTTCTTTCTCGAGCTCTGACACCAGGTCTGGATGAACCCACATAATCTCGCCTTGCCGGGTAGTTAGGGGTACCAGGTCGTGATTTTGATCCCTAGCTGGAGGGAGATTGACGATGTTCATCGTTGTCCGGGAGATAGGTGCAACGCCGTCCGGGATCTCTTGGGGAGGCAGATTGCCAAACTACAGAGAGATTATGTTGGCCGTGACCGTCTTCTCGGTGTTATGAAGAGTGATGGCTTTAGCATCGATTAACCCCTGGATCTTCCTTTTTAGTATGTAACACACCTTTGTTGGGTGGTGTACGTATCTTTGGAAGATGCAGTATTTGGGGTCGTTAGTATTGCCGACTTCCTGGGGCCGCCTTAGCTCTAGAAGGGTGATCTTGCCGCTTTTGACGAGACACTCGAATATACTTGGGATATCGTCGTCGTCGAAAGAGTAGACTTCGACGGGCCTGGAAGTCCCGGGTTTCGTTTGCGTGGTTGCTGCAATCTTTGGTCTGGCCGTATTGATTGCCAGGGCTTCTTTCCCTTTGGGACCACGTGGATGGTTGCTGCTAGGAGATGACCTCTTGCCTCTGTCAGAGGCGGAGATCATGATGCCATTGTCGTGCGCCTTGCGACCGTTGTCTTCGGCGGCTACTGTCGAGATGATGAACGAGGGCCAATCATGGAACTGATATGGTCCTGTGAACACCAAGACCACGGGAAGGAGGTTCTTCCTGTAAATGTCTACTAATGCAGAGTCGAGAACTCCTGGAGGCATCTGTAAGGTGGCTTGACGAAAATGTTTGATGAAGATGCGAACGTCCTCCTTTTTCTTCTGCTTGACTTCGATGAGAGAGGACATAGACATGTCCATTCCTCCCTCATAGAATCGTGTAAAGAATAAAGCTCTGAAGTCCTCGAAGGAAGTAATGCAGTTGTCCGCCAAGCTACGGTACCACTGATAGGCTACTCCTGAGAGACAGCCTTTGAACACCTAAGTGAGGAGGGCGTCGTTCCCTTGTAGCAACACCGTTATCATACTAAAATAGTTCATGTACTGGCTTGGTGATGTTTTTTCCTCGAACAGGGCCATAGTCTGAGGTTTGTACCTCGGCGGGAAAGGGACCTCCTCCCAGATAGCTGGGTAGGGCTGGTTGATTCCCAGTTTCTTGAGCTGATCTTTGTGCTTCAAGGCATCAAACTGGGCTTTCAACTCCCTCACTGCCTGTATCGGATTTTCAGTCGGAAGCGGGGCTACAGATTGGTGCGGAGTTGGTTGTATCGTAGCTCCAGCGGGAGGTAAGGCATTCTCTGAGTGAAGAAGCGGAGGAACTGCTGACTCTTGATCTAGCGCAGGCTCTTGGCTCGGGTTGGATGGTGGTAAGTCCACCCCCACACGTATCTGAGTTGACGGGACTGATGCTTGAGCCGTGGCAGTCGCGTGCTGAGTTAGCATCATCTGGTGCATGTTCTCCATCATGGATTGTATTTGTTTCAGAGATGTCTCCAGTATAGTGATGCGTTATTCCGCGTTCCCTGACGGTGAAGCTTCCTCGCATTCATCTTCAACGGCAAAAACTCCCATCTCCCTGGGTGTTATTGAAGGATTAGTATAGGTCACTGTAGAAGTCGACTCTACACTTTCTGTCTCTGATTCGGGGGCTTGGCGACCCCCAGCGTCGGAATCAGAAGAGGACGAAGCTGGTTGTCGTGACCTCGCGCGAGTGTTTTGGAATACCCCAGCTTCAGCGTTCCTGAGAAGCTCACTGAACCTCCTTCGGCTCGGGGGCCGGAAGGGATGACGTCTTGAGCTCGACCCTCCTCTACGTATGTGTGAAGCCATGTTCACAGATGCATGCGCGGGTTCCTCTTCCTGGAAAGACTTAGAGTAGCTCAATCTGTCAAAAACCGACCGTTTTGCTTTAGAACAGCAGCAGTCAATCATAATTTTATGACTATTACAACATTGCTCGCTAGGGGGCGTAATAGACATGTTGGAAGGTCCCCTTTTCTTACGCTTCTGGATTAGATATGCGCGCAAGTCAGGAGGAGTAGAGGAAGGAGACGAAGGCTTATTTCTTCTGTCAGCGAGCGTGCCAATATTGGGCACCCCAGTTTTCCCTGTGCCACCTGTGTACAACAGGTTGGCCATCTAGGCGGCGGATAATTCCCTGGGAGGGTGTCTTTGCGCAATCTGAGCTTGTTTTACGCCGAGGGACTGTGCCTGGTGTAAATTGGAGATTCGCTCAGTCTGGCGTAAAGCTGGAGAGGCCCTCAGTCGGCCATTGGCTTCTCGCGTAATCCGGAGGGTAGGCAGATTGTTCCCTTGCTGGCGTAAAGGCCGAGTAGCTGAGTATTCGCCTGCTTGCTTCCCCTCACGGAGATCACAGCGCTCATCTGGTTTACCGTAGAGGTCAGATGTTGTCTTGCGCGTGGAGCGTGATCTGTACCTCCGATTTGGCGTTGGGGCACCATCGGAAGTTTTGTCTGTACCGTGCGTAGCGGGAGACTGATTTCTGCGCGTAAAGTGCAGTGGATACTCCTGGGTTAGCGCTGAGGCTTTGCCCAAAGTTTTGTCTGTACCGCGCGTAGCGGGAGACTGATTCCTACGCGTAGAGCACAGTGGCTACTTCTGGGTCAGCGCTGAGGCTTTGCCCGAAGTTTTATCTGTACCGCGCGTAGCGGGAGACTGAGTTTTACGTGCAGGGCACAGAGGGAGCAATGCTACCACCTCATTGGTCGGAGAGATCGGAGAGTCCACAGGAATGGTAGAGGATGTCTTGGGCATCCACACTTTGCGTAGCTTCCTGTTGTCTTGGACGGAGAGAGAGTGAGAGCTACCCCCGGTTCGAAGCATATCTTCGTAGGCAGACTGGCCGAACTGGACGACCAGTATCTTCTTTACGGATCTTACGGATACCGCATCGTGTTGAGCAATTGCTTCCTCATCAGAAGAGAAAGATGTCCCCAACAGAGTCGCCATCTTGTTTGTAGTATTAAACGAAAGAATGAAAGTGTATTTCAATGACAGGGTTTATGCGAAACCCGTGCCCTTTGGTTTACAAACAAACTTGTACAATATAATCCTATACGAGGATGTGGGAGTACAATTTATTTAATCTGGGTATAAATTGCTACAGGTGTCTGATCTGCAGTCGATCACTTTAGCCCTTGGACCACACGATGTTGAAGAAGTGCCGTAGAAGACAGGTAGCAGCTTCGAAGGTTGCAGGAGAGGGTGGATGCACGATGACAAAGTCGTCGATCCCTGCTCTTTGCCTGAGCTCCGGTCTCTCTCTCTCTCTCTCTCTTTCTCTCTCTCTTGACCTCCGGTTCGATCTTTCTAGGAAGTTCGACCTTGTTCGATCTTCAAGTTTTTAGTTTTTCGACCCTGTTCCCCATTGATAGGGGTCTCTATTTATAGAGTTTTGGTGACAGTGACCACTCCGTCGGTGTAAAAAACGAGGAGTGGGAAGTACAACACCTCTTTACACAACGGTTAAGATAACTAATGCCTGCGTATAGATGACCTTTTGAGTGAGCATGTGACGCGTGTCCAACTAAGGGGACAAAACGCGTATATTTTCTGCGAAGATCACGACATAGAAGCCACGTAGGTAGGTATCCCTTGTGTAGAAGAGGTTGGTGTAGAAGCCAAATGACTGTCACCCTGGCGTAGAAGCCAAGTAGGCATAGAAGCCAAATAGGCATAGAAGCCGAACAGACGTAGAAGCCGAATAGGCATAGAAGCCGAATAGTCGTAGAGGCCGAGTGGTCGTAGAGACTGAGTGGTCGTAGAGACTGAGTGGGCGTAGAAGCCGCGTGAGCACAGATCCTGAATGGGCGTAGAAGCCGCTGCGTACCGTGCCAGAGTGCTGATGTGGACGTCTTAGCCGGAATTACGGCTTTTGAAGATATCATCAAATCTCTTGCAGAGATTTGCCACCATCTTATGCATTAAATGCGGAGGCGTATTTTGAAGGTCTGCAGCCCTTCTGTGCATCCGTCGCAGAAACGTGCCTTGAGAGAAACTGTCACCGCTCTGTGCAATTAGACGTGGAGACGTGCCTCGAGTCCTGTACGAAGTGCAGCTTTTGACGTTGTAGGTGGTTTGTCCACTGCGGAGCGTAAAACATCTCATGTTTGCCTGTGTAAAATAAGGCAGCGTATTCTCTTGTACGCGAAAGAGCGGTTTACGCTGAGGGGACTTCAGTAAACGACGGTTCGATGATGTTTTAATTAAATCCTCTGCATTAAATGTAAAGATCCGCCATCATACTGTGGGACGCGTCCCGAGGGGTCTGCCATCGTTTCCAGCCGTCGTCTGGGTAGCCGTGCAGCACTTTTTGTCAGGAGTCAGAGGTCAGATTCACTGCGTGACTTGACAGGTTCATTTCGGGGAAGACGAAGTGTTCCTCGTACGCTTTAACGCTGCTTTGAGAGCGGATGAGTTTTACGTCATGGAGGCGATGAAGAACTCTGTTTACGCTGGAGCGGCCTGGACGTACTGCACTTAAGCGGATGGTCCTTGGAGCTTATTCTTCATGCTGTGTTTTAGTGGAAAAAGCTCTATTATACGCTTGATGGCTCTGAAGGCCCCTGTTTACGCTGCTCTGGATCAAGAGGCTGCGTAGATCCTCCCAGCGTATTTTTCATGCTTCTACAGCTATCAGCACAGAAGACGACCTAGCGCGGTCACGTTCAACGTGTGCGAAGGATTTTTCGTCATTCTTTGTCATCCCAAAGGCTCTACCTCTAAGGCCGGGTGCGCTACTCGTCGGCAGGATGCTTCGCTCAGAAGAAAGTTCGCCTTGCCCGACCGAAGACTCTCGCGCTGGGGCAGAAGAACGAGAAAAAGAACCTATACCCTTTCCCTTAGTGGAGGGGATTTATTTCGGCGCTATTTCTGAAAACTCGGAGTGCTCGGAGAAAGGACGAGAGGAAAAACTCAAACAGTCGAAGGCTCTCTTTCGCAGAAGACGGATGAAAAGTTTTTCTCTCAAAAGCTTGGGATATATATAGAGTTTGGGTCGACTCCTCGAATCCTCGGACGGACTCCTCGGAACCCTAACCAAATCTCCTAAATTAAATATTTGGCTATTATTGGGTCCTACGTCAGCCTATTATTCAGAGAAGGCGGACAGTCAGCGAATTCGAAAAGTTTTTCGCGCAAAGCAGTTCAGCGATTCCTACGCTAAAGGAGCTTTCTATGCTCGACAGCAACAGATCTATGATTTTTACGCTCGCAAGCTATAAGTCTATGGTTTTACGCCCGGATGCCTTTGTGCTCGGTAGCTTTTATGCTCGAGAGGTTACAAACCTACGACTTCACGCTCAGCAGATACCAAATCGATTATCTCACGCTCGGTGGCGCTTAGTTTACGCTCGGAGGCGACAGATCCACGACTTCACGCTCAGAAAATTTTCTTTTCAGAAGCAAAAAATCTACAGTTCTACGCTAAGGAGCTTTCTACGCTCGACAGCTACAGATCTACGATTTTACGTTCGACAGCTACAAGTCAGGTTTTACGCCCGGATGCCTTTGTGCTCGGTAGCTTTTATGCTCAAGAGGCCACAAACCTACGACTTTACGCTCAGGAACTACAAGTCTATGATTTCACGCTCGATGGTGTTTAGTTTATGCTCAGAGGCTGCCAACTTATGATTTCATGCTCCATGACTTCCCGCACATCTGAAAGATATGCAGGCCAGAGTACGCGTACATCTGAACGATCCTCAAGGCAGTCAATTACAGGAGTTCACACAAAAGATACTCCTTCTTGAACTTAAAATATCCCAAGTACCCGAAACATACAGAGTTCAAACATTGAGAAATTACTCTTCACGGGTCAATTCGAAGTTCATCCAGACTCCAGTCTGAACATTTCATCTACCAAGATGGCAAATCAGTTTGACAACCATTTCTTGCCCTGTTCCAAGGGATTTCCGAGAAATCATTCTTGAAGATGATGTCTGAACAAAGAAATTCTATTTATCAGAAGTAACAGTTCAGGATTCTACGCGGTTCCTCACTCCTAAACAGCAGGACGGTTCGAACACTCGAATGCTAAAGCGGCTTTCTACGCATCCCTAGTTATGCGTAAAAGACAGGACAGGGCCTAAATACTCTTTCTATCAAAATTGGCGTAAAGAATCAGACGTGTCGAAGCTACACATATTCAGACTTCACAGCAACGTATGGCAAGACAATCATATGCACAAAAGAAGACGACTTTATTAAAAGAAAATCATGATTACATATGAGGGAAATCCAGTCTACAATGGTTTTCTTCATTTTTCGTGAATACATATGAGGAAAATCCCGTCTACAAAGGATTTTCTCGTCATCATCGAAAGGCCACCCCCAGGATCTGTTCTGACAGGTTCTCGCATCGGTGAAGGTCTTCCTCTTCTTCCATGGCGGTTCATCGACTTCCACAGTCATGAACAAGAAGATGATTGCTGGCGGGAGGATACAACACTGGGCCTACCTGAATTTCTTCAGGGCCCATCCTCCACACGCCATGTCAGATCAAGTTGAGGCTTCTTTAACCCAACTCGATCGAGGACGACGGTTACAGTCTGTCTAATCTCGTCCGCGGAAGTATCAATTGAAAATATACAGCTTGCAAGCTGTGTGGTCTAATACGACCCTTCCCTTCTCCTGGAAGAACCGCCAGATAAAGTTGCTAATTATTCCGAGCAAGGGAGGCTAAGATATCCTTCCATGATCTATCGTTGCAGTGGACACTTGCTCGAAGATGCCATCTTTTTTGGCTCCTTACACGCTGGAAGAACATGATCTCCTTCTTCCTCAGATCGACCCGACGAACTTCGACGATCATCTATGCGTAGTGATGGAAATATGGGAAGAACAGGTTAACCTCCCAGCCATTTTATAGGCGAAAGAGGTCACACCGGTCCCCAATAAATCTGCCATAAAGTCAATATCGACCGTTTCAAAAGCTCCATTCAGAAATGTTTCGAGTTACGAGGGGCCGTTCATGCTTTATTCAAAGCGTTTCAAATTCCGAGGAATTTAAAAGCTTTGAAGGGGGTCTTGTAGAAGCATAAAAAATACACTGGGAAACTCCACGCAGCATATTGATGCAGAGCAGCGTAAACAGAGGCCTTCAGAGCCATCAAGCGTGCAACAGAGCTTTTTTCGCTAAACACAGCATAAAATATTAAAAGCTCAAAGGACCATCCGCGTAAGGCAGTACGTCCAAGCCTCTTCAGCGTAAACGGGGTTCTTCATCGCCTCCAGGGCGTAAAACTCATCCTCTTTCAGACGCAGTACTGAGGTGTACAAGAGATGCTTCGTATTCTCCGAAGTGAACCTGTCAGACCCTGCGATGAAGATCCTGTAATGAACCTGACGTCTGGACTTCTGACAGAGGGATACGGCTCGACTACCCAGACGACGGCTATAATGATAGCACATCACTGCGACCCAGGCTGTCATTTACCGCCATCCCCTTTGCGTAAACTGCTTTTACAAAGCATGCAGGGATACGCTGCCCTGTTTTACATAGGCAGACACGAGCTGTTTATGTTCTGCAGTAGACAAACTGCCTGCCACATCAAAAGCTGCACTCCGTACGGGGTTCGAGGTACGTCTCTGCATCCAATGCACAGAGCGATGACAGTTGCTCGAGGCACGTCTCTACGTCTAACGCACAGAGCGATGACAGTTTCTCAATGCACGTCTCTGCGACTGACGCACAGAAGGGGTTACAGACCTTCAAAAACACGCCTCCATATTTAAAGCACAGGATGGTGGCAAATCTCGACATTTAATGCAAGAGATTTGATTATATCTTCAAAAGCCGTAATTCCGGCTAAAACATCCACATCAGCACTCTGGCACGGTACGCAACGGCTTCTACGCCCATCCAGCTCCTGTGCTTGCTCGGCCTCTATGACCGCTCGGCTTCAACGCCTATTCGGCTTCTACGCCTGCTCGGCCACTATGACCACTCAGCTTCTATGCCTGCTCGGCCTCTATGACCACTCGGCTTCTACGCCTATTCGGCTTCTACGCTGATTCGACTTCTATGCCGGTTTGATAACTATTTGGCTTCTATGCCATGGTGACAGACATTTGGCTTCTATGCCAACCTCTTCTACACAATGGATACCTACCTACGTGGCTTCTACGCCGTGATCTTCGTAGCGATTATACGCATTTTGTCCCTTAGTTGGACCCGCGTCACACGCTCATTCAAAGGATCATCTATACGTAGGCATTGGTTATTTTAAGCATTGTGTAAAAGGGTATTGTACTTTCTATTCCTCGGTTTCTACACCGACGGAGTGGTCACTGTCACTAAAACTCTATAAATAGAGACCTCTATCAATGAGGAAAAAAGGAGGACAAATTGGAAGGTCGAAAAATTGGTCAAGAAACCAATATCGGATCCAAGGTCAAGAGAGAGAGAGAGAGAGAGAGAAGAATCCAGAGCTCAGGCAAAGAGTAGGGATCGACAACTTTGGCATCGTGCATCCACCCTCTTCTGCAACCCTCGAAGCTGCTTCCTGTCTTCTACGACACTTCTTCAACATCGTGTAGTCCAAGGGCTAAAGTGATCGACTGCAGATCAGACACCTATAGCAATCATCTACCCAGATTAAATAAATTGTACTCCCATATCCTCGTATAGGATCAATTTGTACAAGTTTGTTTATAAACCAAAGAAGGCGGGTCTCGTATAAACCCTATCCTGAATATATTTTCATTCTTTCGTTTATTACCACAAACAGTCGCGTGCGCGACGTTGTCGCGGGGAACTCCGGCGGTTGGCGGCTATCTGCGATAGCTCTGGGGCTGATAAGTCAGCGACGCGGCTAGGTCAGAGGCGCGCTCGGATAGGGAGATGAAGATTAGGGTTAGGGTTTACTGTTGATACATATATACAGAGAAATGGGGGGTGATCATCCGTGCGGGTGAGGGCCTGCCGCTGCAGCGGTTTCTTCTTATGGCTTTTTGGGTTTTAAGCTTAGCGGGTGCGGGTCTTAGTATAGGTTGCGGGTTGGGTAGCTTAGGATATGGGTTTGGGTTTTAGATCCATTAATAATTCTTATATATATTTTTTTTCTTTTCTTTTTTTTCTTTTCTTTCTTTTACTTTCTAATTTCTTTTCAAATTCTTTTCTTTTCTATTCCTTTTTAATAACATTATATATATATATATATATATATATATATATATAGAAAATTCCAAAAATTATATTAAGGCATACAATAAATCTATCAACTGTCCACAGGGTCTCCTACATGGAAATAATTAGAGAAAAATTATAATTGCTCCATAAATCCCCTAAATGCACAAACACCTAAAAATTAAAATTTAAATAAAATCTATTTCCTCTAATTAGTTCATAATTACTATAATTCAATTAAATAATAAATTAAAAAGGTTAATACAGTTTTTAGAATTAGGGGTTTTATAGACGACAAACTGGGTCTGCGTGCTAAAAATATCTTTTCATAATGACCCTGATCTCTTTGACTGTTGTGCCAGTTTGTCAGATTTATTACATTAAATATAGGAGAAGAAATGTGAGAGTTGTGCACCTGTCTTTGCAAAGCTGACTCAAAGCGCGCCTATGTTCCATTTAAGAAGAAAGTGCGCCTGTAGAAGCATAAAAAATATGCGGCAGAGTTATACGCAACGATTCAGTGCTGTGCGGCATAAAATATAACTTCAGAGCCATCGGCGTACAACAGAGCTTTTTTCGCTAAGTACAGCGTAAAATATAAGCTCAAGGACTATCCACGTAATGTAGTATTTCCAGGCTGCTTTAGCGTAAAAATGGTGTTATACCGCCTTTATGGCGTAAAACTCATCCGCTTTTAATGCAGCATGGAAGTGTACGAGGAATGCTTCGTATTCCTCGAATGAACCGGTCAAATCATGCAGTGAACCTGACGTCTGACTCCTGACAAAGAGTACTGCATGACTATCCAGACGATGGCTGTAATAATGGTGCGACACAGAAACCCAAACCGTCGTTTAGTGACGTTTCCTTGGTACAAACTACTTTTACGCATACAAGGGAATACGCTACCTAGTTTTACACAGGCAGATGCGAGCTTTTACGCTTCGCTAAAAACAAACAGACTGCCATGTCAAAAGCTGCTCTTCGTACAGACCTAGAGGCACGTCTCTGCAGTTAATGCACAGGATGGGGGAAGATCTCTGCATTTAATGCATAAAATTTGGTTATATTTTCAAAGACTGAGTGAGCCATAATTACGGCTAATACGTCCACATCATCACTTTTGCACATTAGGCCATCAGGCTATTTTCAGCTATGGGAGCACGCTGTACGCTATCTCCTTGGAATACGCCAATCGGGCTATTTTCAGCTATAAGGAGTACGCCGTATGCTACCTCCCCGGAATATGCCAACTCAGGCTACATTTTACATTTGTGCGTGAGAAGGCTATTTGGTCCAGAATATGCTCAAGGCCTCAGTCAAGGAGGGAGGATCAGCTATCTTCTACGTCTGCCAGGCTTCTACGCCTACTAGGCTTCTATGCCTACTCGGCTTCTACGCCTACCTGGCCTCTACGCCAGTTTGATAACTATTTGGCTTCTACGCCATGGTGACAGTTATTGGCTTCTACGCCAACCTTTTCTACGCGAGGGACATATACCTACGTGGCTTGCATGCCGTGATCTTCGCAACAGTTATACGCATTATCTCTCAATGGGACACGCGTTACACGCAGATTCAGAAGATCATTTATACGTGGGAAACGGTTATTGTAACCGTCGCATAAAAAGTGCCATACTCTCCACTACCCGGCTTATTCGCCAACTGGATGGTTACTGTCACTTAAACCCTATAAATAGCAGTTATACGCATTATCTCTCAATGGGACACACGTCACATGCAGATTCAGAAGATCATTTATACGTAGGAAACGGTTATTGTAACCGTCGCGTAAAAAGTGCCATACTCTCCACTACCCGGCTTCTACGCCAACTGGATGGTTATTGTCACTAAAACCCTATAAATAAAGACCTCTATTGACAGAGGTCAAGGGTCAAAGGGTCAAAAGGTTGGAGAATAGAAGTCAAAACATCATAGAGAGAGAAGAGCTCAGACAGAGAGTAGTGATCGACGACTTTGGCATCGAGCATCCACTCCCCTTTGCAATCTTCGAAGCTTTTTTCTGCCTTCTACAACACTTCTTCATCATCATGTGGTCCAAGGGACAAAGTGATCGACTGCAGATCAGACTTTTATAGCAATATTTATCCAGATTAAAAATTTGTACTTGACATCCTCGTATAGGATTAATTGTACTTCTTGTTTGTAAACCAAAGAGCGGATTTCGTATAAACCTTGTTTTATTTCTTTCGTTTATTATTAAACCCAAGATGGCGACTCTGCTGGGGACCTCTTTCTTATTTGAGGAGAAAGCAATTGCTCAACATGATGCAATATCAGTAGGATCCATGAAGAAGACCCTGGTCGTCCAGTTCGACCAGTCCGCCTACGAAGATATGCTTCAAGCAGGGGGTAGCTCTCACCCTCTCTCTGTCCAAGACAACAGGAAGCTGCATAAGGTTTGGATGCCAAGGACATCCCCTACCCTTCCTGCCGACTCTCCGGTTTCTTCGACCAGCCAGGTTGTAGCTGCACAACCTTCGCGCTCCGCGCGTAAAGCTCTGTCTCCCGTCCGTGACGTGGTAGACAAAACTTCTGACGATACCTCAGCGCTAGTCCAGAAGTCTACTTCGCCCTCCGCGCATAAAACTCTGTCTCCCATCCGTGACGTGGTAGACAAAACTTTTAATGATGCCTCAGTGCTAGTCCAGAAGTCTACTCCGCGCTCTGCGCGTAAAATTCAGTCTCCCGTCGATGACGTGGCAGACCGAATTTCTGACAATGCCTTAGCGCCAAATTAAAAATTCCAAATGCGCTCCGCGCCTAAAAATGCATCTGCCCTCTGCAGAAAAGCAGATGATCCCTGCAATTTACGCAAGGGAAAATTAGTGGAGGACTACTCAACTTCTCGGCCTTTACCCCAACAAAGGAAGAATCTGCCTGCCCTCCGAATTATGCGAAAAGCTGATGGCTGATTGAGGACCTCCCCAGTTTTACGCCAGTCCAAGCAGAGTTCCAAATTATGCCAGGTGAGACCCCTCAGCGTAAAGAAGGCTCAGTTTGCGAAAAGACACACTCCTCGGGGATCATCCGCTACCCAGATGGCCAACCTGCTGTATACGGGTGGCACAGGGAGAATTATGGTTCCCAACATCCGCATGCCCACTAATGTAAACAGAAGGAACAAGCCTTCTTCCTCCTCTTCTGTTAAAACTCTAGACTTGCGTGAATATCTTATCTAGAAGCACAAGGATAGAAGATCCTCCAGCATGTCTATTACGCCTCCTAGGGAGCACTATTGTAATAGTTATAGGATTGTAGTTAATTATTGCTTTTCTGAAGCAAAATGGTCAGTTTTCAACCGATTGAACTACTAGTTGTCTTTCCAGGAAGAAGATCCCACACATGCATCAGTGAACATGGCTTCACATGTTCCTAGAGGAAGGTCGAACTCAAGACGTCATCCCTCTAGAACTCCAAGCCAAATGAGATTCGATAAGCTCCTTAGGAACACTGAAGCTGGGGTGTTCCGAAACACCCGTTCGAGGTTACGATAATCGGCTTCGTACTCTTCTAATTTCGTTACTGGGGGTCGCCAGTTTCCCGGATCAGATGCTAAAGGTATAGAGTCAACTTCTACATAGACCTATAATAATCCTTCAATGACACCCAGGGAAATGGGAGTCTATGCCATTGGAGATGCATGCGAGGAAGCTTCCCCGTCAGGAAGCACTGAGCAACGCATTGCTGTACTGGAGACATCTCTGAAAGAGATGCAATCCATGATGGAGAACATGCACCAGATGATGCTGACTCAATACAAAGTTGCTATAGCTCAAGCATCGGTCCCTCCGACTCAGATACGTGTGGGGGTGGACTTACCACCATCCAACGCGAACCCAGGGCCTGCTCTAGATCAGGAGTTAGCAGCTCCTCCGTTTCCCCACTCGGAGAATGTATTACCTCTTGTTGGAGTCACGATACAACCGATCCCTCACCACTCCGTAGTCCTTCTACCGGCTGAAGATCCGATGCAGGCAGTACGGGAGTTGAAAGCCCAATTTGATGCCTTGAAGCACAAAGACCAGCTCAAGAAATTGGGAATCAACCAGCCTTACCCGGCTATCTGGGATGAGGTCCCTTTCCCTCCTAAATACAAACCACAGACTATGGCTTTGTTCGAGGGAAAAATATCACCGAGCCAGTACATGAACTACTTTAGTATGATGACGGTGTTATTGCAAGGGAACGATGCCCTTCTCACTTGAGTGTTCAAAGGCTATCTCACGGGAGTGGCTTATCAGTGGTACCGTAGTCTTGCGGACAACTGTATTGCTTCCTTTAAAGATTTTAAGATTTTGTTCTTCGCGCGATTCTACGAAGGAGGAATGGACATGTCTATGTCCTCTCTCATCGAAGTAAAGCAGAAGAAAAAAGAGAACGTTCGCAATTTCATCGAACGTTTTCGTCAAGCCACTTTGCAAATGCCTCTCGGAGTTCCAGACTCGGCATTGGTGGACATTTGCAGGAAGAACCTTTTTCCCGTGATCTCGGTGTTCACACGACCATATTAGTTCCATGATTGGCCCTCTTTTATCATCTCAGCGGTAGCCGCTGAGGACAACAGTCGGAAGGCACATGATAATGGCATAATGATCTCTGCCTTTGATAGAGGTAAGAGGTTATCCTCTAACAGCGACCATCCTCATGGTGCTAAAGAAAAATAAGCTCTGACGATCAATACGTCCAGGCAAAAGACCGCGGCAACCACACAGACGAAACCTGGGACTTCCAGGCCCTTTGAAGTGTACTCTTTCGACGACGACGATATTTCGAGCATATTCGAGTGTCTCGTCAAAAGCGGCAAGATTACCCTCCCTGAGGTAAAGCGGCCTAATGAAGTCGACAGTACAAATAATCCCAAGTACTACATCTTCCATTGATACATACACTACCCTACAAAAGCGTGTTATGTACTGAAGAGGAAGATCCAGGAGCTGATCGATGCTAAGGCCATCAGTCTGTGTAACAGCGAGAAGACGGTCACAGCCAACATGATCTCTCTGCAATTCGGCGATCTGCCTTCCCAAGAAGTCCCGGATGGTGTTATACCTATTTCTCGGACAACGATGAACATCGTTAATCTCCCTCCAGCTAGGGATCAAAATCATGACCTGGTACCCCTAACTACCCAGCGGGGCGAGATTATGTGGGTTCATCCAGATCTGGTGTCAGAGATCGAGGAAGAGACTCAAGCTGCTAAGGCTAAGTCCAAGAAAAACTCAAAGTGTAAACCATGTCACATCGTTACGGTACACTCGGCATCGGAAGATGAGGTTTTGGCTACTGGAACCCGTTCAGGGAAAGCTTACCTCAAGGACTATGTAGCAATTCAGGAAGATGCATCGGCAGACGTTTCAGCTGCCAAGCCTTCAGAACCGGAACTCGCCATACCAGAGGCCGGTCCTTCGAGACCAACTTTGGCGGACAAAGGGAAGGAAAAAGAAGTGCGCTTCGATAAACCTTTAAAAAACATTTAAAACAAATGTTTAGAGAAGCCATACAACTTCGACATCCTGGCCCAATTGGCTAATACACCAGCCAAGTTGTCCATCTTCGAACTACTCAGGCTCTTTAAAGACACTCGTCAAGCCCTGAGTGAAGCATTAATGCAGGCGGATGCATACTTGACCCAGCTCAAGTCCCCTGACGAAGAACCCGTGGCATGTCCTCAATGCCATAGTGTGATGGAGGTGGTCCCGAATATTACTTTCACTCAAGATGACATGCTGTTAAAACATAACAGGCATGACAGACCCCTCTATTATACCGGGTACTGTAACCTCCGATTTCCAAATTCCCGAAATAATTAGATTTTTAATTTATTTTAAATATCAAGTTTATAAAATATTTTTTCCTTGAAATTTTTATTAGATTTTGAACAATGTTTGATTTTAGAAGGTGATTTAAAATCTTTTATATAAAAAAAAATCATTTTTCCTAAATGTCGATTTCTTATAAATTAAATAGATAAATAATGATATATATATAATACTCTAACTTCGAATATTTATTGGCTTGAAATCATAAAATTATTTGTTTAATAAAATTATTGAAGGACTAGTTGTTTTCATAATAAATTTTTATATCCATTTTGGATTAGTAAATAAATAAATTACATAAATTAAGATTTTGGAATATGGGTTTAATTAGTAGCTAATTTGGAATCAGTTAGCCTTGGAAGCCTCTTAAAACATTTTCTTAAATTATATTTTTTCTATTAAATTTACCAGTTTACCGTCTCCCATTCACACCCTCATTTTCCCACATGAAAAACCCATTTATATATAATCTTGGCCATTCATTATTGGGCCAATCCTCACCCTTCATCCCATACCCTCTTTCCCTATTTAAAGTCTCTCACCACACCATTCCCAAGAAACCCTAGCTAGCCCTCACAAATTCCCACAAGCCAACAAGCCATCACCATTTATTTGTGTGCTCGTGTCCGTGTGTCCAGCATTACCGTGTCAGCCATGTTGGCCTCGGGTCCGACCCCGGGTGTCCTATCGTATTCATTCATTTTCTGTGTCCGGTTACAACATTATAACCAGATTTTTGTGTCCGACACACCCGGACACATCCACCTCCACTACAGCAAACATCATCCTCGTGTCCACCATCTGGACACATCCCTACCACAGTACATCATTTCTGTGTCCAACACCCGGACACGTCCACCCCCAATACCACAACACCACCATCGTGTCCAGCCTCGGACACGATCCACCCCGACACAGCAAATTCAAAACCCTAACTTCGACCTAACCGTCGTCGTCGAGCTCCTTCCGCCGCGTCGAGCTCGAAGATCCGCCGCCGCCTCAGATCCGTCGAGCCGTGGCCCCCGCTCCCGAGCTTCGACCGTCGCCGCCACAGCAGATCCGGAGCCGACGTCGCCGCTCTCGAGTTTCCGCTGCCGTCGCCTCGAGCAGATCCGCCGCCTCCTCGAGCCGAACACCCGCCGCCGCCTCGAGCCGAGCACCAACCACAGCAGGCCGAGCAGATTCGTCGACGCCTTGCTGGCCCGACCCCGGCGAGACCCCACCGCGCCGACGCCGAAAAACCCAGCGTGACCTTCCTTCTTCCCTCTTCCCTCTTTTGTTCTGTGCACAGTAAGGATAGTTATATGAAATTAATTAGTTAGTTTATATATAATGGTTTGTTAATATAATTAGTTAAGTTAATATAATTAGTTTAGTTTGATAATAAATAGTTTAGTTATATGTAAGTAGTTAATTAATGTGTAATTAGTTGGTTAATATATAATTAATTTTATTGTTTATAATGTATAAATTTAGTTATTTATTATGTGTGAATTTAGTTATGTATATATATAAGGATTTTTGATTATGTAAAAATAATAATTTCTGGTTTATATTATTAATTAAGGAATAGTTACAATAATAAATTTGTTCAAAATTGGTTATTTGGACTGGTAACTAAAATTACTATATATATAAAAATATATGATGGCTTTTACCTAAATTCTAGATTTTTTATAAATAAACTTTTATTTGTAATAAATTCGAAATAATTTTCATTAAGCTAAGGTGTTACCTTAATTACAAACAAACGACCCTTTCTCTTTTAGCTAACTTGTTAACCCCCGTGTGTTTTCTCTATGTATTGAGGACTCGGTATCCTTATCTCGATTTTCGTACCGAACTCCGATCTTGAATTTCTTTATATAGTTTCTAGCTATTTGGACTGCTCCGGACCCATTGGAACTAACTGCTATTTCATTTGGGATCACCTTGAGAAGTGTGGCATTATGTACATTCTCTGATTAGTTATATATATATATATATATATATATATATATATATAAATATTTGATTGATATATATATACAAATATGTATTTTGGTATATAAAAATATATTTATATACATCTATTTAGTGTATATACACATATACGTATTTTGTACAATTACTAATAGACACTTATATATATATTATATACGTTTTTATTGGTATATACTTTGAGTGTAAATGTGTATTATATACGTATCCCTACTAGATGACCCTAGTTGACTAGAGCCATGCCTGGCATAGCCCTGAGGCCAGTGTATTTCTATTGTGTGTTAGTGTAGCATCTGATGCAAGTGATATTATTATATGTTTATAGGACTGTCGGATTCTCCAGACGATACTCTGGGACAGGACATTGGTATTAACAGCTAAGGACCCAAGGCGAGTACATTCTCTGATTAGTTTCTAATTTACGATATCTCCTATGTTCACTGTATCTAGTGTAGATATCCATGCTCTTGACACGTTGGTTACACGGATTGGTATACACGGATCTCGTCATGAGATGTTATTCCTTATTCATGGTGTAGCTTGTACAAGACTTGTTTTCTTGTTATCTTGTGCATGTACAGACACTGATTTTCGGGGAGATTTGCTACCTCCCTAGGGAATCCCATGCCATAGCGTACCATGATTGGATCTACTATACCAGTCGGGGGTGGGGAGTATTTTAGTATAGATATGTGATCATACCCAACTCTACATGCATCATAGCTCACCCCGCATCTCACGTCGGGTGCGGCCTGACCATTTACATGCTTCATAGCTGTTACGTGTGATTAGCCTGACCTCTACATGCATCATAGCTAACCAACGGTTAGCCTGACCTTACATGAATCATAGCTAATCACATATAACCAGCCTGATCAAGTTCCCAAGCCGATCACATGTTAAAGCTAGTACTCATACACTTAGTCATAGGTTCTTGCTCATGCTCATATTATTTCTTCTCCTGTATTTACTTACAGTATTTCTAGTATTTCTTTTCTTTCTCGTACCTATACATGCTTCTGGTATATTTCCACCTAGAACTGCTACATAGTTTATATCATTAATATAGAACTGCTATTTAGAGATGTACTTTGCTTCTTCCTGACTGAAAAATATTTTTCCAGACTGTGACCTTAGTAGACTTGTTTCTGACACACTTGGGGATTGGAAGTTAATGATTGCAGGTATGATTATTTTGTCGTTAGACTTGTCTTGTATTTCTTGCTTGCCTTGATATCTCATCGTGCTTTAGTTTATGTGATTGAGTATTTCTAGCATTATTTTATGATATCCACGTCTCCTTATGGAGTTGGGTATTCACGTGAGTTTGATTAGATAGTTACATGACCTAGACAGCGTTCTACCGCCGATGCTGCGGCGTAGGCTGGACGTACCCACGCACTCGTGCCCCTAAACCGGGTGCGGGTCGTGACACGTTTTAGTAGTGGCCCATGCCGGTCAGACTTCGCAAGTTGTGCGATGTCGTAGTAGTGCGACGTCATAGTTGTACTAATACGTACCTGCTATAGAATATAGGACATAGGATACTAGGATGAGAGAGGATACTCAATAATAAATTCTTGAGAGATTCCTGGGACGACCCCTTGAGAATCTTATTATAATTTACAATTTAAATCTTTCCTTGTTTCCGTCCGCTCTCGCTTGTTGTTATTGAACTTGATTCTTGTTGATCAGTTATTAAATTAAAATCTTGGTATCATTGTTGAGTTTGATTCTTGTTGACCAGTTATTAAATTTAATTCTTGGTATCGTTGTTGAGTTGATTTCATATCGAGATAAATTTTACGAGCTAAAATTTACGGTATCATCTGATGACATATGTTGATGAGGACAGTGAGAAAGGTAAAACGTCTACTTTGGTTATGGACCCTAGAGTTTATCGCAGCCATATTAGCTGTCGTGACGAGAACGTAGGAACCTGACTTGGATGTACATACTATAGTTATGAAACTTAGAGTCTCTCGCAGCCATACCGGTTGGCGTGGCGAAGATTCTAGATAACATGATTATAGAGTTGCATACCTTAGTTACGGAACCTATCGTTTATCGCATCTATGCTTACTGGCGTGGCGAGGATTCTGAGTGTCATAATTTTAGACAGACGTGTATGATTATCAGGTTGTATCTTAAATTGGTTCTTAAAGTATCATCTCAAGACTTATCTATTTCTGTTATTCCAGGACTTTGTTCTATCGCTTCTTTTCTTCACTAGCAGTAAAGATACCTTCAGTCCTTAACCCAGTTCTTTTGAGCCTTATTTCTTTAAGGATCCTTGTTAGTATGATAATTAGTGACTTGTAATTATGTCTATGTCTTGAGTATTAGTATTGACTTAGTGTTGCTAGTGAGTGTAAGTGTTTCCTAGTTGGACATGTGAACAGTAGGCCTTAATCTAGAGTTAACTCATAGCCTAGTACCTTGTAACAATGGTTCTAGGATAAGTGTCATTAGAGACTGTGAGTAGAAGGAGAGTATAGAGTATCAGTGATAGTTCCAAGAATTTGTATCAGAGCCAACATACCCGCCCTGGATAATCATGATTATGCACTTGAGTGATCTATGTAAACAATTGAGTATCCAGGAATTGTGTTAAGGATTAATGGAGCATGATGTTCAAATTTGATGATTGATATCGGGTGTGTTAAAGGTAAAGAAGTTTATATGCATGAGGGGTTATAATGAGGTGTCATGAGTAGAGAAATATCGGAAATTGGTAATGGTGAGGCATATCACAGATTAGTTTAACAGGCTGTAAAAGGTTAAAGGGAAATACCTATGCAACCATCGAGATGAGGAACCATATACATGCCCATGAGAGTAAAGAAACATGAGTGTTATAGAAGATACATGTGATCATAAGTTCTAATAAGCTTGATGAGATAATCCATCAATGAAGCTAGTGATATAATACCAAGAGTGCTAATGGTTCTATATCGAGGATTAGTCGAGAATGATGCTAATAACAGTAAGCACTCTGCGTGATGATAATTGGATGATATACCAGTTAATATAGATTGAAAATCATGGAAGAAAATACATGTGATGATAACTTTGATCATTAAAGATAATAGTGCAAGCGATTCGGGCAGTACAATTTTAGTACACAGTTGTAGACAATAGATGTATTGAGTGCACCTCGAGTATTAGAGACTGTGAGCACTTATATGTATATTTGTGGATTTATAAAAATTAAAGAGTGGAAATGAATTTTAACTTTGAGAATTATTGAGGAGTTGAGATTTATGTCATTAAATTTTTGAGGGTTCAAATTTTGATTCCATAAACATGGTCAAGGCTACAAAGATTTTAGAAGTGATTAAAATCTTATTTCGATGTTGAGTATCTGACTTTGAGGAGGTATATGCAAATTATTTTTAAGTTGATCGAGAAGTTAAACCTTGTCGATTATTTTGAGGATTAATTTTATGGTAGATGAGAAATATGAATATTAAATATAGGAGTAGATGATATACAGGTGTAAGGATCTGATGACTTGAGCATGATTGAGATGGCACCGCAGACTGACTTGGATGTCCATCTAGAGTTGTATTGGGAAGAGCAGTACTTAGTATGGTGTTACACTTGGGTGCACTGGAGTGATGGGAACAATAGTATGGACAATTGTAGTAGGAACGAGAACTGACAGAGAATGTGGTACTAAAGAGATAGAGGTATCAAACTTGGATGCATTATCGAACCATGGTTATATTAGAGAATCTTGGTATCATATTTAAGTATTAATAAGCAGGTGTATGCAATGAGGATGTAATCATGGATGTTGTGGACTAAAGGTTAGTTGATAGGGATATCAGTGTACAGGAATAGGAATTTGTTAGTATATGTGCTAGAGTTAAGTGTTTGTTAGAGATAGTAGATACTACAAGTAATATGTTAGCATGTTCTTTCTTTCCCTCCTAATGATTCCTTCTTCCATCTTTCGATTGATTAATTTTCCTAATACCGTAGTTCGTATTCATGATTTTCTTGTTAGGATATAACTAGTAGTACACCTTAACAGAGACTGAAATACCATGACAAAAGATACATGACCTATATATTTTCTTAAATTGTATGGCTATAGGTAGAGTTTTTAAACCATGATCATTAGGGATTTGACCATAGCAAAGATCTATGACAAGGTTATGACTGACAAAAATAGACAAGATGATTAAATTGTGGATGAACATTAATTTAAATAAAGAATTAAGGGGTTGTTATAACAGAGGTGATGGATCATTGATTGTACGAGAATCGAGGTTTGACTGAAATTTGAGGATAAACATTAACTTAAATAGAGAGTTAAGAAAATCACAGGGCAAAATTGAGGATTATTTTAATTTTTGGAAGGTCTTGATATGATTAAATTGGTTATTAAAAAATTTGAGAAAAAATTAGGGAAATTATCATCATATCTATTTGATTGCAAGGTAGAAATTTAAAATTTTATATTATGAATATTGCATTGAAGATTCTGAAAGTATCGCATCGTTGAGTATTTGAGGAAAAAGAAAATAAGGAAATAAAATCGTTGATGGAATAATGTCGAATTCAATTCTTGGGATAAGGATTTAGATTTGAATAAACATCAATTGAATTTGAGTTAGAGGAGTAAGATGATTGATGGATTAGTGGTTAAAATTTAAATTTTGGGATACGATTTTTTATAAATATGCATTGATTGGATTTCAATTGGAGGATTGGATATTAAAATCCTGGAGTATTTAGATACGAACTTAAAATTTTTGGAGTAGATTATGACAAAAAGGGGATTTGATTTTTACTTGAGGATTTTCAGGAATATGATGTTATAGAATTTTGAAAGGTTGTGAAATAAAAATATGGAATTACTTCATGATTATTTGGTTTGAAATTTAAATTTGATAGAAATAATATGATGAGTAAAGGAAATATTGAGAACCTTAAATTTCGAGGATGAAATTTTTCTAAGGTGGGTAGACTTGTAACCTCCGATTTCCAAATTCCCGAAATAATTAGATTTTTAATTTATTTTAAATATCAAGTTTATAAAATATTTTCTCCTTAAAATTTTTATTAGATTTTGAACAATGTTTGATTTTAGAAGGTGATTTAAAATCTTTTATAAAAAAAAAAATCATTTTTCCTAAATGTCGATTTCTTATAAATTAAATAGATAAATAATGATATATATATAATACTCTAGCTTCGAATATTTATTGGCTTGAAATCATAAAATTATTTGTTTAATAAAATTATTGAAGGACTAGTTGTTTTCATAATAAATTTTCATATCCATTTTGGATTAGTAAATAAATAAATTACATAAATTAAGGATTTGGAATATGGGTTTAATTAGTAGCTAATTTGGAATCAGTTAGCCTTGGAAGCCTCTTAAAACAATTTCTTAAATTATATTTTTTCTATTAAATTTACCAGTTTACCGTCTCCCATTCACACCCTCATTTTTCCACATGAAAAACCTATTTATATATAATCTTGGCCATTCATTATTGGGCCAATCCTCACCCTTCATCCCACACCCTCTTTCCCTATTTAAAGTCTCTCACCACACCATTCCCAAGAAACCCTAGCTAGCCCTCACAAATTCCCATAAGCCAACAAGCCATCACCATTTATTTGTGTGCTCGTGTCCGTGTGTCCAGCATTACCGTGTCAGCCGTGTTGGCCTCGGGTCCGACCCCGGGTGGCCTATCGTATCCATTCATTTCCTGTGTCCGGTTACAACATTATAACCAGATTTTCGTGTCTGACACACCCGGACACATCCACCTCCACCACAGCAAACATCATCCTCTTGTCCACTATCTGGACACATCCCTACCACAGTACATCATTTCTGTGTCCAACACCCGGACACGTCCACCCCCAATACCACAACACTACCATCGTGTCCAGCCTCGGACACGATCCACCCCGACACAGCAAATTCAAAACCCTAACTTCGACCTAACCGTCGTCGTCGAGCTCCTTCCGCCGCGTCGAGCTCAAAGATCCGCCGCCGCCTCAGATCCGTCGAGCCGTGGCCGCCGCTCCCGAGCTTCGTCCGCCGCCGCCACAGCAGATCCGGAGCCGACGCCGCCGCTCTCGAGTTTCTGCTGCCGCCGCCTCGAGCAGATCCGCCGCCTCCTCGAGCCGAACACCCGCCGTCGCCTCGGGCCGAGCACCCGCCACAGCAGGCCGAGCAGATCCGCCGACGCCTTGCCGGCCCGACCCCGGCGAGACCCCACCGCGCCGACGCCGGAAAACCCAGCGTGAGCTTCCTTCTTCCCTCTTCCCTCTTTTGTTCTGTGCACAGTAAGGATAGTTATATGAAATTAATTAGTTAGTTTATATATAATGGTTAGTTAATATAATTAGTTAAGTTAATGTAATTAGTTTAGTTTAATAATAAATAGTTTAGTTATATGTTAGTAGTTAATTAATGTGTAATTAGTTGGTTAATATATAATTAGTTTTATTGTTTATAATGTATAAATTTAGTTATTTATTATGTGTGAATTTAGTTATGTATATATATAAGGATTTTTGATTATGTAAAAATAATAATTTCTGGTTTATATTATTAATTAAGGAATAGTTACAATAATAAATTTGTTCAAAATTGGTTATTTGGACTGGTAACTGAAATTACTATAGATATAAAAATATATGATGGCTTTTACCTAAATTCTAGATTTTTTATAAATAAACTTTTTTTTGTAATAAATTCGAAATGATTTTCATTAAGCTAAGGTGTTACCTTAATTACAAACAAACGACCCTTTCTCTTTTAGCTAACTTGTTAACCCCCGTGTGTTTTCTCTATGTATTGAGGACTCGGTATCCTTATCTCGATTTTCGTGCCGAACTCCGATCTTGAATTTCTTTATATAGTTTCTAGCTATTTGGACTGCTCCGGACCAATTGGAACTAACTGCTATTTCATTTGGGATCACCTTGAGAAGTGTGGCATTATGTACATTCTCTGATTAGTTATATATATATATATATAAATATTTGATTGATATATATATACAAATATGTATTTTGGTATATAAAAATATATTTATATACATCTATTTAGTGTATATACACATATACGTATTTTGTACAATTACTAATAGACACTTATATATATATTATATACGTTTTTATTGGTATATACTTTGAGTGTAAATATGTATTATATACGTATCCCTACTAGATGACCCTAGTTGACTAGAGCCATGCCTGGCATAGCCCTGAGGCCAGTGTATTTCTATTGTGTGTTAGTGTAGCATCTGATGCAAGTGATATTATTATATGTTTATAGGACTGTCGGATTCTCCAGACGATACTCTGGGACAGGACATTGGTATTAACAGCTAAGGACCCAAGGCGAGTACATTCTCTGATTAGTTTCTAATTTATGATATCTCCTATGTTCACTGTATCTAGTGTAGATATCTATGCTCTTGACACGTTGGTTACACGGATTGGTATACACGAATCTCGTCATGAGATGTTATTCCTTATTCATGGTGTAGCTTGTAAAAGACTTGTTTCCTTGTTATCTTGTGCATGTACAGACACTGATTTCCGGGGAGATTTGCTACCTCCCTAGGGAATCCCGTGCCATAGCGTACCATGATTGGATCTACTATACCAGTCGGGGGTGGGGAGTATTTTAGTATAGATATGTGATCATACCCAACTCTACATGCATCATAGCTCACCCCGCATCTCACGTTGGGTGCGGCCTGACCATTTACATGCTTCATAGCTGTTACTTGTGATTAGCCTGACCTCTACATGCATCATAGCTAACCAACGGTTAGCTTGACCTTACATGAATCATAGCTAATCACATGTAACCAGCCTGATCAAGTTCCCAAGCCGATCACATGTTAAAGCTAGTACTCATACACTTAGTCATAGGTTCTTGCTCATGCTCATATTGTTTCTTCTTCTGCATTTACTTACAGTATTTCCAGTATTTCTTTTCTTTCTCGTACCTATACATGCTTCTGGTATATTTCCACCTAGAACTGCTACATAGTTTATATCATTAATATAGAACTGCTATTTAGAGATGTACTTTGCTCCTTCCTGACTGGAAAATATTTTTCTAGACTGTGACCTTAGTAGACTGGTTTCTGACACACTTGGGGATTGGAAGTTAATGATTGCAGGTATGATTATTTTATCGTTAGACTTGTCTTGTATTTCTTGCTTGCCTTGATATCTCATCGTGCTTTATTTTATGTGATTGAGTATTTCTAGCATTATTTTATAATATCCACGTCTCCTTATGGAGTTGGGTATTCACGTGAGTTTGATTAGATAGTTACATGACCTAGACAGCGTTCTACCGCCGATGCTGCGGCGTAGGCTGGACGTACCCACGCACTCGTGCCCCTAAACCGGGTGCGGGTCGTGACAGGTACGTCGGTTCCATGGGGGTTAATCGGATTCACATAGATCCGGGATCATCGATCAGCATCATTCCTCATAGTCTGCTCAGACCGCTGAGGATTCCTACCAGCTAATTGGCTTACACCACCACTACAATCGTGGGTTTTAACGCCAGGAAAAGTAAGCCGTTGGGTAAAATTCGACTAAGGATCCAGTTTGGCGACCTCAGATCAGTGGCTACATGTTATGTCATTGATTCAGAGGTATCCTACAATATTTTGCTGGGCAGACCATGGATCCACGACCACAACATCGTTCCTTCGACTCTACATCAATGCTTTAAATATATAGATGCCCAAGGAACAATACAAACAGAGTTTACTGACCTGAACCCGTTTAAAGGAGTAGAATCCGACTACTCTGATGCCATGTTATACACTCAAGACTACATGGAGGAGGTGTCAGGCGAAACAGAGAATAAATCCTACCGGGAGCCAGAAGAACCCTCTGCCAAGCAACCTCTGTCAATCAAGGTGAAAGGGCGAACTACTCGTCCAAAAGCCATGGAGCCTATGGCTATCCACCTGAACAAAACCAGGTCAGGAAAAGGAGGTGATCCTCTAGTGATCACTTTGAACCAGAAGCCTCCACCCTTGGTCATCAACCTTCGGCGAATCAAACAGCCGGCTGATGTAAATATATCCGAGAACGTGGTTTCTGATGATAATAAAGATTCTCTTTTCCAGTACATTGACGCTCAAATTCCAAAGCAGGAATCCTTTCCCCATGACGATATAGAACCTATAGCACAAAAATTCTTGGAAGCTATAAATTCCTATCATCCGTATGTGTGGGAAGTAGCGTCATCATCTAATGTCATCACGACATATGGACCACATGAGGATTCTATCTTCATTGTCCCGCCTACTTGCAGCAGTCAGCGTTCAATAGTCTTTGGTCGCATGCGCGATAAACCGACTGTACAAGAGGACTCTCCCAATGACGATTCTGGTAAAATGCAGGTTCACAGATATAGCCTACAAGCTTTGAAGATTATGCAAAGTATGGGTTATGACTTGAAGCTGGAACCAGGCCTCAACTACGGGAAAGGCAGACGAATACCGCTGCACGGTAATCCCTACTATCAACGAACTCATTTTGGGTTAGGGTACACCACCTTCCTTGTAACTTCTGAGTCAAACGAGGATATCTTTTCCTCTTCTCAAAATGGCTCATCGCCCTCCGGCTCACATGATGCTCTCAAATGAACATTATCAGTAAATACGGTATTGGCAGATTTATTCGAAGCAGACGAACAAGAATCAGAACTGTTTGAGAATGACTCTTTGGCTCAACAAATGGATACACAATGGAAACTCCGGTTTGAGCAGAGAGAACCTCCCACTGAAGATAAAGTTATCCAAATTGATATTGGGGATGAACTTTTGCCAAAGCCGATATTTATCAGTAACAATCTCTCCGAAGAAGAAAGAAAAGAAATAATCTAGCTGATAAGAGAATATATCGACGTCTTTGCGTGGAATTATGAGGATATACCAGGTTTTGATCCAAAGGTGGCTACTCATAAACTTAATATATTGCCCAATTTGAAGTCTGTGAAGCAATACAACGTCGGTTCTGCCCGGATATGATGGACGCCATTGAAGCTGAAATCAAGAAGTTGATAGCCTGCGACTTCATCCGGGAATAACAATATCCTGACTGGGTTGCCAATATTGTCCCAGTCATGAAGAAAAATAGGAAAGTACGTGTCTGCATCGATTACCGAGATCTGAACGCAGCCTGCCCAAGGATGAGTTTCCTCTTCCCATTACAGACGTCATGATCGACAATACATGAGGTTTTAAACGCATGTCTTTCATGGATGGATTTTTAGGATACAACCAAATCAAGATTCATCTTGAAGATGAGAAGCATACTGCCTTCCGGACACCATTAGGGGTATATTGCTATACGGTCATGCCCTTCGGATTGAAGAATGTCGGGGCTACGTACCAACGGGCTATGAGTAATATATTCTACGAGCTTTTACGCAAAATAGTAGAATATTATGTGGATGATATAGCTGTCAAAAGCCGCCTCAGGGATATTCACATCCAAGACTTGAAGACAGTGTTTGAGTTGATGCGCCAATATCAACTCAAAATGAATCCTACCAAGTCCTTTCTTGGTGTATCCAGTGGCAAGTTCCTGGGATTTGTCATTACCGCTAAAGGCATTCAAGTGGACCATGATAAAGTCAAGGCCATCTTAGAAATGTGACCACCCCATAATCTGAGGGAACTCAGGGGATTTCAAGGTCGTCTGGCTTATATCCGGAGATTCATATCCAACCTCTCTGGGAGATGTCAGCCTTTTTCTCGTCTCATGAAGAAAGGTGTATCCTTCGTATGGGACGAAGCCTGTCAGCAAGCGTTTAATGATATCAAACGCTACCTCACTAATCCTCCAGTTCTGGTGCCTCCCATCATAGGAAGACCATTCTTGCTGTATGTTCGAGCGATGGATCATTCTCTGGGAGCTCTCTTGGCAAAGAAGAACAATGAGGGTCATGAACAGGCTATCTACTATTTAAGCAGGATGATGGTCAGAGCCGAACATCGGTACAATCCCGTGGAGAAAGAATGCTTGGCTCTGATGTTCGCTATTCAAAAAATGCGACACTATGTCACAGGCCAAACTATTCATATCATCTCCAGGATTAATCCTCTTCGGGTATTGATGAACAAGCCAAGTGTTCTTAATTCCCGACTCGTAACTTGGGCGATGTTATTAACACCATATGACATGGTGTATGTCCCTCAAAAGTCCATCAAAGGCCAAGTATTGGCCAATTTCTTAGCTGCTCATCCGATTCTAGAGACCTCCAAACTATACGAGGACATTCTCGACGAAGTTACAAAATGTAATTCTGCAATGGAAAGTGATACATGGCAACTATTCTTGGATGGTGCCTCCAGGACTGGTCCAAGGGGAAACGTGGTTTCAGGAGTAGGAATTGTCCTGGTCACTCCCGATAAACTCGTCATCTATCGAGTATATTCTCTTAGTGAGCCCTGTTCTAATAATGTGGCAGAGTATAACGCTCTACTAATCGGGCTCCAAGTCGCTAAAGAATTAGACGTCGAATCTCTGGAAGCTTTCGGTGATTCTCTACTGATTGTCAATCAAGTCAGAGGGATATATGAAGTCCGTAATCCAGATCTTATTCCCTATCACCAAGCAACGGTCGAGATAGCCATGACATTCAAAGGATTCTTCCTAGAGCATGTACCTCAATCTCAAAATCTGGAAGCTGATGACCTCGATCTCAAAATCTGGAAGCTGATGACATTCCTATAAGAAGGCAGAATTCGGTGATCTTTCTTAACAGAGATTTATTCTGTGTGAAAAATAACTTTCACATAGAATGCAGCTAGGCTGTGAACACAGATCCCCCCAAGAGGGACAAGAGAAGTCCCCTTATAGATTTTGTGACATACAGAATCTTACCGGAGGACCCTAAAGAAGTAGTATCCGTCAAAAGATGATCTTTACGCTTCTATTATGATGCTTCTTCACAATATTTATATCGTCGGACTTACGACGGACTGTTATTACGATGTCTCTCTGGTGATGAAGCATAGCGGATTATCCGTGAGGCTCATGATGGCGTATGAAGAGCGCATCAACCCGGTCCTAAGCTACAGGATCATATCAGGAGGATGGGCTATTACTGGCCTACTATGATCACAAATGCAATAAAGTATGCAAGACAATGCAAAGCCTGTCAGGTTCATGCAGACTTTATACATCAAACTTCTGAATACTTACATCCTACGGTTGCATCCTGGCCTTTCGAAGCATGGGGTATGGATATCATTGGTCCTATTCACCCGTCTTCTTCTAGAGGTCACCGGTTCATACTGACCATCACGGAATATTTCTTCAAATGGGTAGAGGCGATCCCCCTTGTTGAGGTGAAGACATCTAACGTGATCAGCTTCATCAAGCATCATGTCATTTATCATTTTGGGATTCCCCGAAGGATAATTCATGATAATGGACCTCAATTTATCAGCCAAGTGTTTCACCGATTTTGTGATAAAAATCGGATACAAAATATGGCCTCTATGGCATATAATCCTGCTGCTAATGGTTTGGCAGAAGCTTTCAATAAAACCATTATCAAACTCTTGAAAAAGTTTGTCTCTTCGAACAAAAGAGATTGGAATGAGAAACTAGGAGAATTTCTCTGGGCATACCGCACAACGGTACGAGCACCGACAGGTTGTACCCTATTCTCATTGGTTTACGGGAGTGAAGCAGTTCTCCCCATAGAAATCCAAATTCCGTCACTCAGGATAGCAGTGGCTAATGAGTTGACTCAAGAAAAGAATGACCTATTAATGCTTCAAGTGCTAGAACGATTAGACGAAAAATGCCTTCAGGCTCAACAGCGTATCACGTTCTACCAGGCACGCATTTCCAGAGCTTTTAATCAAAAGTAAAGGAAAGAGTGTTCAAAGTTGGTGAGCTAGTTTTAGTGTGGGAAGGCCAATGATTATTACTCACAAGAGTAAGGGTAAATTCCAACCCAAATGGGAAGGCCCTTATGTGATCGAGACGACGTTCTCAAACGGCGCTTACAGATTAGCTAAGCCTAATGGAGATTTATTAATGGCTCCTATCAACGGCAAATTCCTTAAGAGGTACTATGCTTAACCTTCTTTGCTTAAATGGAATATGGTAAAGATCTCATTCTGACAAATACTACTTCCAAAACAAATTTTAGTTGGATCATATTCTATCATGTCTATATAACCTCTGAATAGATATGTTTAACTAATTTGGAACATCAAGACCTATCACGTCCATATTACCTCTGATAGTGTCTTGTGTAGAAATTTTAGTTGGATCATATTCTATCATGTCCGTATAACCTCTGAATAGATATGTCCAGCTAGAGCTTACCGAAAGTATATCACGTCCATATTACCTCTGATATCACTTTCACCCTAGCCTGTCATTTATATTCCAAAATGATGGGTCCACAAAGTCAGATAAAGCCTCTTTATTATCCCAGAAAGAGCAAAATTACATAGAAAAGAAAAAAAAGTACATCATTTGGGGGGAGCAGTTAAGTCGCGAATATGCTGCGCCAGAGTAACCATCTCTTATCCCTGGAGTTCAAGAAGTTGGCATGAGCCCGCTCCAACCTTGCCGCCTTATTGTTCAAAGCAGATAGCTCGGACCGAGCATGTACAAAACCTGCGTGGATGACACCCACATGTGTCAGGTTCTGTTGAGCGGTCTCCATTCGATTCTTCAGCACATCTCGAGCTGCCGACAAAGAGAGAGCCTTCTCCTCTGCTTGAGATAGTTCATCTTTCAATTTGCGGACCCTCGCTGTCTCTTCCTTATATTCGACTTCGCACTGAGTCAGCTGGGGAATGACATACTCTAATCCGACACGCTCTTGATCCATCTCCTGCTACTGTTCCTGGACGGATTTGTTCAGATATTCTATTTGCCCAGCAAGCTCTGCAGTTAAGTAGTCATACCTAGCTTGAACGAGACCGTCAATACTGCCTCGAGATAGCTGCAAATAATCGTTAATGGGTTGTTCCAAACCATTAACTATCTGCTCCAGCGCATCAGTACTCCCAGCGTCGTTGAAATCTCTGATCGGCACTATCGCAAACTGGGAGGACCTCCTCAGAGCCTCGAAGCCTAGATTCTTCTCCAGCACCAGTGATATTAGCGTTTTCAAAGTGGTGTAGAAAATTCTAGTATACTGCTCAGTCAGCATGGCGAGATCCAAATGGACGTTGGGAGTGGCTACAATATCGGCGAATCTCCCTCCAGGAATGACTGCAGACGACGTTGCCAAAGTCGTTATCTCAATAGATGGTGCGACAAAAGAAGATGCGCCAACAACGGACGAAGTGACCGGCGTACTCAAAGGAGGCATTATCGTAATGACAGGCTCATCCTCCTCTCTAGATATCAGAACCATTTCGGATGAGCCGGTACCCGAAAATGTTTCCTCTTCGAAGTCGAGCACCTCCATGTCATCGGCAGGAGCTAAAACAGAGCCAAAAGGCGCGTCAACTCTGCCCTCCCCGTAGATGCCTTCCCCTGAAAAGAAGATAAGAGAAAGTTAATATCAACATGATGTTAATTTTTTTAAAAGCGGCATAAAGACAATATTTACCTATGGCCGATGGTATATATGTCGCATCTGCAGCCAGTACAGCTAAATTATTTCTTAATAATGCTAACCGAGCTGTCATGCCTGGAGAGGAGGGTGCACCAAATGACGACTGAAGGTAGTCATCCAAGTCTTCACCCAGATCCAATCGAGCTTCATCAGGTCGAATCTCGCTGGGTATACTTACAGACGCGACATGGGTTTCTCCCATTGCTGATCTGGATAAAGATATCCTTATTTGGCTGGGCCTCGAAGGCAATCTCGCACCACTACCTAAAGCGGTAGCAGCGACAGCAGCCTCAAGCAAGGATTCTCCGGCACTGCCAGCCGGAACTGTAAAGGTTCCCTCTCTAAAAGGCGAGGAACCTCTAATCAACGGATCATCCCCAACAGGGGAAATAATAGGTTCACTTCAAGGAACCTCAGGGTGGGAAGTCCTGACAGGACGACCAACCGTCTTCTTCTTCTTGCGAGGGAAAGTATCCGTCAGAACAGGAGCCCTTCGCTTACCAAAGATAACCAGAGGCCCTGCAGGCGGAGGTATTTTACCTCTCGGTACTGCCAACAAAGGCTCATCTGGATTGACAAAATCTTCACCCTCGTCAGAGGAGACTGATGGGACATCATCTCTTCCCGCGGACTTAGAAGAGGGCATCCTAAAACTTCCACGCATATCAAAATTGCGATGGAAGGTATTGACGGCCACGTAAAACTGGGCGTACGAAGGGAGGATGCGCAACTCTATGGAGAGAGAAGTCGCAGGTATAGTGAAGGCCGCTCCAGTACAACCCATTATGAAGTACCGCCATCCTCCCGCTCCATCGATAAGTCTACCCCTGGACTTGAAGCTGGTGATGGCATTGCCCACGTGCATCTGGTCATACCAAAACTGCCTGGCGAACCGACTAGGCAGATAGGGCTCCAAGAAGCAATGGTCTTCACTTCTGTACAATAAATGGGAAGGTTTAATGCAGACCAACCAATAAAAACCTTCAGGAGAAAGAACGATCTTTCCTTCACCCGAATCCTGAAGTCTTGTCCCCTGTTGATTGAGATATACAGTGGGGACGGTACAGAAGAGCTTCCAGCTGTGAGCAAAATTTAGTGCCCGCCGACAGTCTAAAACTGTGGTCACGTTCCAGGTAAAATTCTTGTAATTCAACAAAAAATTACCCCCCGAAATACTATCGGAACCAGAAGACATCACCTTGGGGTTATGGAGAATTAACCATCCCATCAAATATAGGAACGATAATTCTACCCTGGGAAAGCTGTCACGCCGTATTTTATCTGCAAGCAGCCCATCAGTAATGGCCCTCAGGACAGCTTATATACGGCATACCATGGCAGGGAGCAAGCCCAATCTTGCCCCGAACACCAGACGCACTGCAGGCCATAAGGTGTTGCGGTAGATGTGATCCGAAGACGCAATGCCAGGTACTACCAGACGGCGTAGCCATACAGAGAGGAAGCCCCAGCCAGTTGAGCTTCCCTTGAGAGAGGCCTGCGACAATGCCTCAAATAACTGTAGGCCTTAGTGCTTGCAGGATATTTCCCTATCCCTTCGTCGAGAATTTGATCTGAAGCCCCGGCGTCTTCAATAAGGTCATCGACTACTTGAGCACTAAGCACGCTCAGAAAGCTCAGAGGCTGATCCTTGCTATCCCCGACTTTGTCTGGATTAGCAGCCCTGGCCCAGTGAAAGAAGAGGTAGGACGCCCATTTATTGGTATGAGCCAAATCAGAGGGCTCATTATAAAAGGTGGTGCAAGCAAGGTAGTGGCACATCAGCTCCTGGTACACTGCCACTACCCGAGGGTCCGTATCCCCCAGCTCCCGGTTTATGGGAACATACTCTTCATAAGGAGTATCCCCCATTGGCAGTCTTGAAATCTCTACCATTTCGTGAAGGGCCAGTCCCAACTCCCTCAGTGGAGTGGCGAAAGTTCTGGTGAGCGAGATATATCGCTCCATCAAAGCCAGAAACAGGTTGGGGTTGAGAGATAACCCAACACTGGTAGCACTCACAGCTGCGTACAGACCAATGCTCTCCAGCTCAGTCTGAAAATGCTTCAGGGCCCAGTCGGCTAAACGAGCTCATCGAAGATTTGTAGTGGTAACCCACCCATTAGTCCGAGGATTAACCTTGGGGTATACTCCTCCATGCCCCATGAAGTCATTACAGAAAGTCGGTAATTGGACTGGTTGGAGCAGTGAAGTGTCCTCACTCGGGACACTGCCCGGATATAATCCCCTGAACGATATTAAAGAGCCGGAAGGGCGGCTGACAAATGACCCTTGGTCGGATCCTTTCTGGTAAAATATCTTCCCCAGCTGGCCGTGAATATTGGGAGTCAGGGTCCACGACATCCTCCTGGGATGTGTGGCATGGAAGAAGCCGAGATAGGGTAGTCTCTCAGCATCTTGGGCAGATACAGGACCAAGCCCCCGGTAGGGAAAACCCAGAGTTCTTTCTTGGGCTTCGTCTTGGATTGTTTGTCAATCATATCCCCGAAGAGAAAAGTCAGTTTTATATATTGTGCCCCGTCTATATGCGTCAGGGGCTCCCCGTTGATCATGCTCAATAGCATTCGTTCCCCTTGGGACGTTATCAGATTTTCCCTTCCTTCAGAATACTGGGGTCCGGAGATAGAAAATGTCACGTGGGACAAATCCTCCAGGTAATTGGAGTTCAGCATTCCAGCAGCAGAACCCATCACCTCAGCCAAAGGAGATATCTGCAAGTTAACTACAAAGTGCAAGAAAAATAAGTCAGTTTCTATACTAGACGTTACAGTCTTGCAGTTTATGCCGAAGATCAACAGTCTGTGCTTTTACGCCAGGACTTTGAAAACTTGATTTTTTACGCTGGAATCTTATTCCAAGGCATAAAATCCAAGATTGGCAGTATACACAAAAAACCTGACAATCTGTGTTTTACGCCAGACTGTCAAAGTATGAGTTATTATGCCAGAATTTTCATCCAGAGCGTAACACTCAAAGTTTGTAGTATACGCCAATTTTCGAAAGTCAAAGCTTTTACACCAGACTGCAAAAATATGGAGTTTTTACGCTGACACATTAGAAATATGGGCGTAAAAGATGAAACATCTCTGTGCATCATCTTCCTAGAAAAGGCTATCAGCACAGAAGACGACCTAGCACGTTCACATATAACGTGTGCGAAGGGTTTTTTTCATTCTTATCGTCCCAAAAGCTTTACCTATAACGCCCGGTGCACAGCTCGTTGGTGGGACACTTCGTTCAGAATGAGGATCGCCTTGCCCGACGGAAGTCGCTCTTGCTTGGGCAGAGGAGCGAGAAAAGGAGGTAGCCTTCTTTCCCTTAGAGGAGGAGATTGGTTTTGGTGCCATTGCTAAAAACTCAGAAAGCTCAGAAAGGAAACGAAGGAGAGAACTCAAAGAGACGAAAGCTTTCTTTTACGAAAGACAGGTGAAGATTCTTCTCTGAAAGCCTTGGAATATATATAGAGTTCAGATGTACTCCTCGAATCCCTAACCAAATCCGATATTTAATATTCGATTATGATTGGAGACTACGTTAGCCTATTACTCAAGGAAGGTGGACAGTCAGCTAATTCAAAAAGTTTTCGTGCAAAGTAGATTCGTGGTTTTACGCCAATGAGCTTTTTACGCTCGGCAGCTACAAATCTACGGTTTTAAACTCAGAGACTATAAGTCTATGGTTTTACATCCGGATGCTTTTACGCACAGTAGCTTTTACGCTCGAGAGGCTACAAACCTACAACTTCACGCTCAGAGGCTACAAATCTATGATTTCACGTTCAGTAGCTTTTTCACCCAGAGGCAACAAATCCACAACATCACACTCGAAAGATTTTCTTATCAGAGGCTACAAATCTACAGTTTCTACGCCCGGATGCTCTTATGCTCAGCAGCTTTTACGCTCGAGAGGCTACGAACTTATGATTTTATGCTCATCCACATTTATAGATCTATGACTTTCCACACATCTGAAAATACGCAGGCCAGAGTATGCGTATATATGAATAAATCTCAAGGCGGTCAATTGCAAGGGTTCACGCAGAAGATGCTCCTTCTAGGCCTCAAAATATCCCAAGTACCCAAAGCATACAGAGTTCAACATTAAGAATGACTCTTCTTCTTGGGTCGATTGGAAGTTCATCCAGAATCCAGTCTGAATATTTCCTCTACAGTTCAAAATGGCGATTCAGTTTTGACAGCCATTTCCTGGCCTATTTTAAACGATTTTCGGGAAATCGTTCTTGAAGACGATGGTCTGAACAAAAATTCTCTTTCTCAGAAGTGTGACAGTTCAGAATTCTACACGGTCCCCCATTCCAAACAGCAGGACAGTTCGAATACTCGACTTAAATGCTAAGCGGCTTTCTGCGCATCTTCAATTATGCGTAAAAGACAGGACGGGACCAAATACTCTTTCTATCAGAGTCGGCGTAAGGTTATCCAGACGTGTCAAAGCTACACAAATTCAGACTTTATCGCAGCAAAATATATGGCAAATCATCAGATACGCAAAAAAGATGATTTTTTTAAATCATGATTACATATGAGGAAAATCCAGTCTATAAAGGGTTTTTCTTCATCTTCATGATTACATATGAGGGAAATCCCGTCTACAAAGGGTTTCCTCATCTTCATTAAAAGGTCACCCCAGAATCTGTTATGCCAGGTTCTCGTATTGGTGGAGATCTTCTTCCGTCTTCTTCAGCAGTTAGTCGGTTTTCGCGGCCGATTAACAAAAAAAAAAGATAAATGGCGGGAGGATACAAAATTGGGCCTGTCTAAATTATTTAGAGCCCATCCCCCATACGCCATGACAGATTGAGTTGAGATTTTAGACCCAACTCAATACTCGAGGACAGAGCTAGTTTGTCTGCTCTCGTCCACGAACGACAGAAAAAAATACAGCTTGGAAGCTGTGTGGTCTAATGTGACCCTTCCTCTCTCCTGGACGAATCGCCATATGAAGTTGCTGATTATCCCGAGCAAAGGAAGCTATGATATCCTTCCATGATCCATCATTGCAGATGATATTTGCTCGAAGACGCCTTCTTTTTCGGCTCCTTACATGCTGGAAGAACATGATCTTTTTCTTCCTCAAGTCGACCCGACGAACTCCGGCAATCATCTTTGTGTGGTGAAAGAAATGTGGAAAGAACAGGTTAACTCCTCAGCCTTTATATAGGCAAAAGAGAACACACCGAATCCCAACAAATCCTTAAGAATCTGCCAAGAAATCAGCCTCGAGGAACGAGTCAGACTTGACCATTTCATGCTTCATTCAAAGTGTTTCAAATTACGAGAAATTTGAAAACTTTGAAGGGGGTCTTGTAGAAGCATGAAAAATATGCGACAGAGTTATACGCAATATTTCAGTGCTGTGTGGCATAAAATATAACTTCAAAGCCATCGGCATACAATAGAGCTTTTTTTGCTAAGTATATCGTAAAATATAAGCTCAAGGACTATCCGTGTAATGCAGTATTTCCAGGCTGCTTCAGCGTAAAAAGGGTGTTATACCGCCTTTATGGCGTAAAACTCATCCGCTTTTAATGCAGCATGGAAGTGTACGAGGAACGCTTCGTATTCCTTGAATGAACCGGTCAAATCATGCAGTGAACCTGACATCTGACTCCTGACAAAGAGTACTGCACGACTATCCAGACGACGGCTGTAATGATGGTGCGGTACAAAAACCCAAACCGTCGTTTAGTGACATTTTCTTGGTACAAACGGCTTTTACGCATATAAGGGAATACGCTGTCTAGTTTTACACAGGCAGATGCGAGCTTTTACGCTCCGCTGAAAACAAATAGACTGCCACGTCAAAAGCTGCTCTTCGTACAGAGCTTGAGGCACGTCTCTGCAGTTAATGTGCAGGATGGGGGCAGATCTCTGCATATAATGCATGAGATTTGGTTATATTTTCAAAGACTGAGCGAGCCATAATTATGGCTAATTCGTCCACATCATCACTTTTGCATATTACGCCATCAGGCTATTTTTAGTTATGGGAGCACGCTGTACGCTATCTCCTTGGAATACGCCAACCGGGCTATTTTCAGCTATAAGGAGTACGCCGTATGCTACCTCCCCGGAATACGCCAACTCAGGCTACATTTTGCATTTGTACGTGAGAAGGCTATTTGGTCCAGAATACGTTCAAGGTCTCAGTCAAGGAGGGAGGATCAGCTATCTTCTAGGTCTGCCAGGCTTCTACGCCTACTCGGCTTCTATGCCTACTCGGCTTCTACGCCTACCTGGCCTCTACGCCAGTTTGATAACTATTTGGCTTCTACGCCATGGTGACCGTTATTGGCTTCTGCGCCAACCTTTTCTACGCGAGGGACAACTACCTACGTGGCTTGCATAACGTGATCTTCGCAGCAGTTATACGCATTATCTCTCATTGGGACACGTATCACATGTAGATTCAGAAGATCATTTATATGTGGGTAACGGTTATTGTAACCGTCGCGTAAAAAGTGCCATACTCTCCACTACCCGGCTTCTACGCCAACTGGATGGTTACTGTCACTAAAATCCTATAAATAGAGACCTCTATTGACAGAGGTCAATGGTCGAAGGGTCGAAAGGTTGGAGAATAGAAGTCAAAAAATCATAGAGAGAGAAGAGCTCAGACAGAGAGTAGTGATCGACGACTTTGGCATCGAGCATCCACTCCCCTTTGCAATCTTCGAAGCTTTTTTCTGCCTTCTACAGCACTTCTTCATCATCGTGTGGTCCAAGGGACAAAGTGATCGACTGCAGATCAGACTCCTATAGCAATATTTATCCAGATAAAAAATTTGTACTTGACATCCTCGTATAGGATTAATTGTACTTCTTATTTGTAAACCAAAGAGCGGGTTTCGTATAAACCTTATTTTATTTCTTTTGTTTATTATCAAACAGCGCCATACCCTGAAACATTGCTAGAGTATGCTACTCTCCTTGCTGGTTTGTTTTATGTAGTGATGTGCCATTCTTCCGTTGAATCTACTATTCTTTGGAGGTATACTTTTTATGCTTCTACTAGGACGTTGTATTGTCGTTCATACGATGGACACTTAGTATAATGCCTTTCAGATCATGAGGCAAAGGATTCTCCATGAAGCTCATGATGGTGTTTGTGGAGCACACCAACCCGGTCCTAAACTTCCAGATAGGCTCAAAAGGCTAAGTTACTACTAGACTACCATGGTAGGAGATGTTGTAGATTAAGCTCGTAAATGCAAATCATGTCAAATCTATTCTGATTTCATCCACCAACCGTCAAAATTCTTACATCGAACGACAGCATCATGTCCTTTTGAGTCCTAGGGAATGGATATCATTGGCCCTATCAGTCCTCCTTTATCCATAGGTCCAAGTTTTATCCTTGATATAACCGATTACTTCTCCAAATGGGCTAAAGCAATACCACTCATTGAAGTAAAAATATCTAATATAATTAGCTTCGTCAATCACCATGTTATTTATCGCTTCGGTATTCCCTGCTGAATAATATATGACAATGGGCCACAATTTGCTATCCAGGCGTTCTATCAATTCTGAGACAAGAATCAGATCCAAAATATAGCATCTACCGTATACAATCATACAACTAACGGTCAAGCTGAAGGCTTCAACAAGATAATAATCAAACTTCTCAAAAAGTTTGTTTTGTCCAATTAACGTGATTGGAATGAGAAATTGGGAGAATGTTTATGGGCTTGCCACACAATAGTACAAACTCCAAATGGCTGTACGCCATTCTCTATGGTTTACTAATATGAAGTAGTTCTTTCTATTGAAATCTAGATTCCTTCTCTCAGGATAAATATTGTTAATGGATTAACAATTGAGAATAATGATCGATTGCGACTTCAGGAATTAGAAGCATTAGATGAAAAATGCTTATATGCTCAACAACGTATTGAATTATATTAAGCACGTATCTCCAGAGCTTTTAACAGAAAATTCAAAGAAAGGATATTCTAAGTTGGTGATCTCATCCTTACGGTGAAAAGACCAATGGTCATACCCACAAAAATAAAGGAAAATTCCAGGCTAAATAGGAGGGCCCTTTCTTGGACGAAACTATATATTCCAATGGTGCTTACATGCTTGCAAAGCCTAATGGAGATTTGCTTATGATGGCTATCAATGGCAAATTCCTCAAAATATACTACGTCTGAACTGGACTTATGCTCTTTCTTCCCAGCAGGTCATCTATAAATGTACAACGTAACATTTATACCCCTAGTAGTGTATATCATACTTACAATCAGAAAGGTTCTTTTTTTATCTTGAATTATTACCTGTATTCAAGAGCCTTGAATACGATATAGGTAATAGATCCTCAAAATTCCCCAGTAGAGTCAGATCTACTAAATAAAATGATCATGTCCATATTACCTCTGCATTATTTTCTTTCATAAATTGAAAACCTATCACATCCATATTACCTCTGATAATATTTTTATTTTCAAACTTGTGGACTGTACTTGGTATAAGTACACCATTGGTATTAAGTCCACTTAATTACCTCCACTAAATATATTTTAGCATGTCCATATTACCTCTGAGAAAAAGGATTTAATGGTTTCCTATTGTTACGCCCCAATCTTCCGCAGGCAATCTGTCGTCCCCGCTAGGCACGAATTACCGCTCCAGCGCTCCTGCAGGACGATATCTTAACCCATCTAGGCGTGATGCAGCACGAGCTTAAGCCGCGCCAGTACAAGGCCGTGGTCCAAGCAGGGGGTAAGAGGTCTAAGCTACAAAGTTGTATAGATTATCCGAGTGTAGCAGAATAATAAACATATAGGCGATTGGTAATAAGTTCACAGAGTCGTCAATAGCGGAAGCATTGAATAACACAAGTATAGAAGTAAAATAAGCTCTTTATTGATATTGAACAAGTGTTACAAGCGCACTAGGCCGAGATTACAAGTCGCTCAAGCGTCCCACTCTGAAATAGTAAAAGCATGCCAAGTGGCTATATTTGTGTAATAATACATAGGCGATGTTCCAACATTATATCTTGTATATATGCTTCAGTTCCGGACGTAACGCTCCAAGGATTCAGAGTGAACTCCACGCCTTAGCAAGAACGAAGAAGGCATCGACACCGAACGAGGTTCTCCCATACCCTGCAAGAAATCTGGTGGGTTATCTGTATATGAATGCACTAGTAGGGAGGCTACTCGCTCGCTCGACAAATCCAAACAAGTTATATTGGTTCCGTGCACCAACTATTTAGTTATCTTTCTAATCTTGCCTTAGGATCACTTTTATGGCAATGTTGAATAGCCTATCTCGTGTGGCAGTGCACCATGTAATATAAGAGAAAACACGATAAGACTTACCAACTTACCATTTGTCCTTCCCTATCTAAGGCAAACCAAGTTAATTCATGCACGAGCATATACATATAATAAATCCAGGACAATAGCATATGCAAATACAAAGTGTTGTGAGTGATACTACATTTCGGGTGCACGAGTATACAGGTTATCCAGAAGTATTGCAGAGAATATTCTAGTCTTCCATATATACAATTATGTTATGATCGTTCAGGTATTTCAGATATTCTCGTTGCGATGCAATGACTCGCACGCAGATTGCCGCTAAGCGAGGATGACTTATCTATATGAATAATTATCGCTGGCATAGCTATAAAGGACCAGTTATAGTCTCAAGATGAAAACAATATACAACGCAGGTAGCGGGCCCCGCTACATAATATTCCGTCCATAATATATGACTATACAGATTGTTTCGTCTGGATCAGATCAGTCCCAGTGCCCCGGCGATCGTCCGCAGGAACCAGAACCTTGTGTATAAGTTGTCCATGACACACAAGTCTTCGTCTTCCAAATTCACATCTTGACAAGACAATCCATGATCTTTATTCTGAATGAGTATTGCTCTATGAGCTGTGATACTTGATTTGCTAGACATGATTCTCGTTCAGATATAAACTTGACATGATTCTCATTCAGTGTTCCACTTGCCTTGATGCATTCCCCTGGTTTGGGGACTGCCTTAGCGACCTAACAGTCCCGGATACTTGCAGGTTCATTTTGCACAGAAGCTATTTGATAGTCTTCTGGCTAACTCGATGCATGCACAATATGGATAGCATTTACTTGATTGTGGTAATATTTTGTGTAGCAAACATTGAAATGAGGCAATAAGTACAAACTATACTAAGCAAGCAAGCATTCTTCTTTGGCACGGGTCTAGGGTAAAGCGGAGAGTGATACCATAAATGGACATACCGAGCAACATAATCTAGGGTCGTGCAGTATTGCAAGTGAAGTAGTGCACTTCGAAGAGTACATACATATCATTTTAATCTGAGGCATAGCGTGGTCTAGTTGTACAAGGCAAAGGGATCATGCAAGGGTCAATTTAAAAGCAATGTTTTATTTCCATGTTCTAACACAAGCAATACAAGTTAGGATTATTCCCTTAGCTAGGTGCGTTGTATTCTTTATTGGCATGCAGAAGATGATTCACTTAGCGGCTAGCATGTATTATCCATATTTTAAGTGTGCTGGCTAAGCAAAGACAAGTTCATCGTAGCCACCCACCTTAGCGATGATTCGCCTTGTTCGAGCGATACTCTGAGCGAGCCTCTGAAAGCCTAAGTCGGAACTCCTGAAGGGCCAAGTGTGGATATACCTTTGCCTTAAACGAGTATTCTCGCTAAGCACAGCGGGTCGGGTTATTCCACTTTTACCGTTTGAATCTGTAGTCTGCTTGAGCGGAGCAGGTCGTTATATTATACACCACTCAGAAAAAGTCTCGTCCTCGAGACTTCCCGAGAGTAGGCAATTCTATCGCACTATCGAATCTATCCCAAGCTTATCAATCGGTACCACTAAATTCATTCGAACACAATCTTCTACTCGTTCCTTATACCATATCGCGTGTATATTGGGTCAGTCTCTATTGTGCCTTAATATGGAACATATTGCTTAACGCAGGGTACGTTATAATCCATCTGAATGATGATCTAAGGCTGAAGCAAACTTATACAAGTCATTATACTTGTCCATACGGATATTAGCATTCGAGATCAACATATCGCGAGTCTGGATTGTGCACATATTCAAAGCGTCCTTCAAACATATGCATGTCAACCAACTTAGCGATAGTGAAGTCTTTGCACTCGAGTTTTATATATCATCGAGTCTTGGATCATGCACACGTTCAAGGTGTCCCTCAAATATATGCATTCAACCAAACTTGGTGATAGTGAAATCAAACAAGCTACTTGCAAAAATCTCAAGGGTTCTCGTTTTACAAATCACAAGGATACTCCGACAGGGTTAATTCAAATTCCAAGTCTTTTTTATTCCAACTCAATTCAAGATTTGCACTACCGTTAAGCACGATCTATTCGGTCTACTGACTAGCGTTCATCCATTCGGGTTAAACATAGCACACGTTATCATTCCAAGTCTAATCCTAAGTCTTGCTGTCCCAGTTCTATGGCTTGTTCAAGCAATTTGTTAAAGTTGGTCACACGGTTCATTCACTCGGCACATGGTTGTCTGCCTAATTACTAGGTCAGCTCACAAGGTCATAGGTACAAGTTCAAGTACACGATTCATCATGCAAATTTGTCGCACGATGCTCGCCCCAATTTCTAGGGTCAAACCATTGTTCATTTGCACGGGGTATTCTATCCAAGTTTGTTTCACTCAGATTTTTAAACATCAATCATGGATCATCCTACTCTCAATAACATGTTCGTTTGTACAGGGGTTCTGTAACGCCCCAGTACCAAAATATATAGGACCAGGAATACGCAATATGCCAGCTACGCATTCGACCAGACTCTGGTCTGACAAGAATACGTATAAGCTGTATAAAAAGTGCCACTAACTAAATAATCCAGTAAATGTAAACATCTAACTCTTAATCCATTATGAACAAAAATATACAAGAAAGAGCTGCATGTGCTAAAGTTGGCCGCCCAATAACACACAAAACTCGAATAGACTCGAGAAAAAATAAGTCTACAAAACTAGGCTACAATAGCAGATGAATAAATAATATGAATAAAGTAACCATAATGCCGGTAGAAATGAAATAAGTACCTGGTACCAATGCCCGCAAGACAAGCAACTCCATGGGCAACTCCAAATGCTCCGTAATCGTCTATGCTGCAAAACTGGCAGGGGACCAGGTCCTCAGAGGGACGTAACAAGATAAAAAAATACAGCATACCAAAGTACAATAGAAAGTACAAGTGCAACGATGGTGTAATCTAGCAGTACCACCTAAGTGAGACACAGTTTGAAGACAATGTTCAATGCGTAGGCTGTCCAAAATAAAATCGTAGCTCCGGACACGAAAACACATAGGACGTACCGCAGCTCCGGACAAAGAGTCACACGGGTGATACAACTACTCTAGATACAGGATCACTACAGAAATAGTACATATACATATATAAGCGCGTGCAGAGGAGCCCAAACATCTAGTAAATGTCTTCCCCATCCTAAGCGATCAACGATTGTGCGTTGAACCTGAACCTCTATCTAACAGTCTCGTAATACAGAAATAACTCAACAGACGGGACCCTAAGGTCGTCCCAGTCTCCGATAATGATGTCAGTATCAGGATAAAGGAAATCTGGCACGATAATAGTGTATGGACGTGTCCTAGGGTTATGATATACACAGGTACGTACATCAAGGTGTTGCAAACATCTAACACTCGTTACCAGACGTTACCGACGAACTTTTGCACCCGGTTTTGACCCGGACGTGGAATAACGATTCTAATCAAACTCGCTCACAATGTATATAATAAAATAATAAATATCTGGTAACTGAAATACAGGGTGGCAAGGTACACTTGCCTGCATCCGGCTGCTGATGATGGAGATCCGATACAACGTCCAAGTTCGCGGGTCCCGTAGTACCTAGAGACGAGATACAAGCTCGATCAATAGACTATCACGTGGCAAAAAAAGGATGTGAAACAAGTCTAATCATATGCTTAGACCCAGCTACAACTCACTTGGATACGACGCTAGAGGGTTGACCAAGGTTGACTCAGAGTACGTTATATCTAATAAAATTAATCATCTGTATAATATCATCAATCCAAACCTCAGTCTTACTATATTTATCACGATATTCCGTGGTTCAAAACATGATCCAATCCTCAGTTTTACCTTAATGTTCAGAGATGTTAACATGCACATTGACGTATCTCGATCTCAAATAAATAACTAATATTTCTCAGTCCTCAATCACTGACTCATGATTCGATATTATACCTATTTCACAATCAATCACCTGCTCCCAATGTCTATCAATATTTTAATATTATATTATTATTCAACAATAGTTTAAATCAGCTAAATTAACCATAACCAAAATGCGTATATTAAATATGATAACACCCTAACCCTCTCGTATGGCACTAAAAAAAACAAATCTCAAATTATAGCACATTTCCAAACATCACGCGTATATATTCTATGTCCTCAATCAATTCATTATTAAACCATAAATATTTAACTTAGCATTTCACCATCAATGTATATTATGACATTTTTATTAAACCCAAAATTCCACATGTATATAATACACTAAAATAGATCTATTTTATTTACCACCATTCAAGCATATTATACCATGTATTAAACCTAAAATCTCATATACAAATATAACCCTAAACTTCCAATACATATATGTAACCCTTAACAAAATCTATTTTATTCTCAAACCCTAAGCTCGAACTAAATCATTCACATTCCCATACTCAAAGCATACAACACAACCCTAAAATCAACTAAGTTATATTTAACCATAAACAAACCTACAAAACTACACAAGGGGAAGGGTGAGAGTTCACCTTGGCGGCGGTACGGTGGCACACCGGGGTGGTTGCTGCCCGGTGGTGCTGATGATGATGATGACGAGGACGATACGGGGGTGCAGGTGCAGTGGTTACGTTTTTGGTGGTAGCTAGTTGTGATGGTGGTGGTGCGGGTGATGTAGTGATGTGGATGTGTGGATCTCGGCCGGAGGGGAAGGTGATGGCCGGAGGTCGGTCGGTTCATGGCAGTGGCTCGAGGTGGAGGTGGCCGTTTCGTGGGGGTGCAACTGGATAGATGGGTAGAGCCGGTCGGTTCAGGGCGGAGGTTGGTCGATGGTGGTGTTGGCAGTCGTGGAGGAGGATGACGCGGTGGTGCGGGGGGATATTGGAGTCACAGGTGGTGGTAACAATGGTGGATGGTGATGATGCGGGTGGCCGGAGAATAGCTCTAGGTGATGCAGCAGCTGCTGGAGGTGGTCATGGAGGGACGTGGCGGGGTGGAGGAGGTGCTGGTCATAGTTGAGGTGGAGGAGGTACCGCATGAGGTCGAGTATCAGAGGTGGTGGCAGCAACTCGCCGGAGTTGTTGGGACAGCCGGGCTGGTGTAGGAGGAGAAGTGGAGACGAAGAAGAAGAAGAAGAAGAAAAAGGGAAAGTTGGTGTTCGGCTGGGAGTGTGAGAAAGAGGGAGGAGAGAGAGAGAGAGGGGGTAAGATTTTCCAAGTTTGGGGATTAGGGCCTGCTTGGGAAAAAGTGTAGGAAGGGATATTTTATAGGGTTATGGGATTGGAAATGTGTGGTGATGATGCTCCCTATTTGAACGAATGGCCATTATTTTTCCTGGAGAATTTTTTATTCCAAGGAGAGGGTTGTTGACTAGTCAAAGAATGGAGGGCTTTTCCATTTGGCTTGAACCAATGGGGTATTGCCACATAGTACAACCTTTGCACATTAGTACCCTAAATTTGGGTATTTGCACAAACACATGAAATGATAGAAAATTTGTCGGAGAATTAGTGTTTGGTGTTTTGTAGGGTGAGGGGGTGTTGTATGTTTTGCATGGGATTAATTCATGGGACATTGGGTTAATTTGGGATTAAAAATAGGATTAGTCAAAGTTGGTATCCCCAATTTAATTAAAATAAAATGTCATGTGCTCTTAAATTAAATGGGGGCATATGGGGTCTCAATTGGGAGTGACACAAAGGTCATGAGCAGTATAGGCTTGGTGTCAGTCTTGGACCCTTCAATTGGTCCGGCTCAACGGGTTGAGTTGGGGTCTCGGAATTGATGACAACGACATAGGTGCGTGACACAGGATTAAATAATGAAATTTAGATACGGAAAGTTGTACAATTAAATTAGAGCACAAGGGATTATGATTTTGAGTGACGGAAAAGTCCAGCGCCTAAATTGGCGTGTCACGTCTAGAATGCAATAACTTGTTAGAATTTATGTGCTAATATTGGGCTCCGAATATTGCAACAACGGTAGGACGCGCCAAGGGTTTAATTAAAGAATCAGACTTCTACATCCTTAATTCTAAACCTCAATCATCTGTTGCTAAACCAAAATTTTCTAACCCTTTACCAGACTATCTATAGAAATAAATTAGGGGGTTTATATCCTTCCCAACTTAGAAAAATTTTGTCCCCAAAATTAAAAGTAAAGCACAATAATAGCTACGAGAATTTAAAATCAAACTGGTAATTAATGCGGTACGTAAATTCTTACCTCGATCCTCAAATAAATATGGGAAACGCTGTTGAATGGAATCCTCGTACTCCCAGGTAGACTCGCCTGGCGAATGATGCTTCCATGCAACTCTGACCGGTCGAATAGTCTGACCCCTCAAAGTCTTCTCACTGTGATCGATTATCTCCACTGGCTGCTCTACGTAAGATAAACTGGGCCCGACTCTAATCTCCGAATGATCAAGCACGTTGCTAGGGTCTGCCACGTATCTCTTCAACTTTGATACGTGAATTACGTTATACACTCCTTCTAATGACGGAGGCAATGCAAGACGATAAGCCACTTCGCCAACTTGTTCCAAGATGTCAAAAGGTCCGAAGTACCTCAGACTCAGCTTGCCTCTGCCTCCGAATCTGATGGTACCACGAGTAGGTGATATCTTCAAAAATATATGGTCATCTTCCTTTAACTCCAAAGGTCTGCGGTGCGCATCTGCCCAATGCTTCTGTCTATCCTGTGTTGCACGCAGGTGGCTCTGAATCTGCTTGACTTTCTCCACTGTCTGTGTCACCAACTCTGGGCCAAGTATCTGACGCTCTCCCACGTCAATCCAACATACCGGTGACCTACACTTCCTGCTGTACAGTACCTCATAAGGTGCCATCTGTATGCTAGCCTGGTAGCTATTATTATAGGAGAATTCTATCAAGTGTAAATGGTCCTCCCAAGATCCTCCAAAGTTGATCATGTACACTCTCAACATATCCTCTAGTATCTGTATCGTGCGCTCTGACTGGCCATCAGTCTGTGGATGATATGCAGTACTGAACTTAAGACGAGTTCCTAGACTCTCCTGCATACTCCGCCAAAAATATGACGTGAATCTGGAATCATGATACGATACAATGCTGACAGGCACCCCATGTAGTCGTACTATCTGCCTTATATACATGTCAGCTAATATCTTCGTGGACTGCCAAACTCTGAAGGGCAAGAAATGTGCAGACTTGGTGAGTCTGTCTACGACAACCCAAACTGCATCCTTCCCGCTAGGGCTCCTCGGGAATCCTATGACGAAGTTCATGGTAATGTGTTCCCACTTTCACTCGGGAATGGGAAACGGCTGTAATAGTCCTGCAGTCCTCTGATGTTCAGCCTTGACTTGCTGACAAACCAAACATCTCGCCACGAATCTTGCAATCTTTCTCTTCATCCCATGCCACCAGTAATGTTTTCTTAAATCTCGGTATATCTTCGTACCCTCGGGATGAATAAAATAAATCGAGCTATGAGCCTCGGTCATCAACTCCTGGCGTAGCTCACCACTCAGAACGTATAGGCGATCTCCATACCTCAATGTTCTGTCTTCATGAATCCTGAGTCTCGTCTGCATGCTGGCCTCTGTCCTCTCTCGTAGCTATCGAAATCTCGTATTTGTAGGCAGGGATGCCTTGATCCTCTTAATTGATGTAGACTGAACCTCGAGACCGGCCATCTGTCCATCCATGCCTGGCAATACAATCTCAATCCTGAGTTCCTGTAAATCCTCTAACAACTGGCGCTGAGTCATAAAAATATGCCATGGACTTCCAAATTAAGGCATCTGCTACTACATTCGCCTTGCCAGGGTGGTATTGCAACTCTATATCCTAGTTTGTCATCAACTCTAGCAATCACCTCTGTCTCATGTTGAGTTCCTTCTGAGTGTATACATACTTCAGACTTTTGTGGTCTGTGTAAATCTTGACACGCTTTCCATAAAGGTAGTGTCGCTATAGCTTTAGTACAAATATCACTGCAGCTAGCTCTAGGTCATGCGTCGGATAGTTCTTCTCATGAACTCTCAGCTGTCTCGATGCGTAGGGTATCACTTTGCCGTGTTGCATCAGTACACATCCTAATTCGCTCCCAGACGCATCACTGTATACTACAAATCCTTCTGATCCCGAAGGAAGTGTCAAAGTTGGTGCTGATGTCAGACGCTTCTTCAGTTTATTGAAAGCCGTCTGACACTCTTCGGTCCAGATAAACTCCTTGCCTTTAGGCGTCAATCGCATCATAGGCGCAGCAATCTTCAAGAAATTTTCTATGAACCTCCGATAATATCCGGCAAGTCAGAGAAAACTCCTAATCTCTGTAACTGATGTAGGGGTTGGCCATGTCTCAACTGCAGCTATCTTCTCCGGGTCAACTGATAGCCCATCTCTGGTGATTATGTATCCCAAGAATGGTACTCTATCCAAGTAGAACTCATATTTGCTGAGCTTGGCGTACAGCCTCTCCTGTCTCAGCATCTCCAACATAATCCTGAGATATCTCTCATGCTCCTCCTGCTCTTGGAATATACCAAGATGTCATCGATACATACCACCACGAACTTATCTAAGTACTGGCAGAAAATATTGTTCATCAGGCTCATAAATACTGCTGGCGCATTGGTTAAATCAAACGGCATGACTAGAAACTCATAATGTCCATACTTCGTCCGAAAAGCCGTCTTCGGAATGTCCTTTCTTCGTACCTTGATCTGATGATAGCTTGATCTGAGATCGATCTTCGAGAATACATATGCGCCACTTAGCTGATTCAAATAAATCATCGATGCGCGGCAATGGATACTTGTTCTTTATCGTTACAGCATTAAATGCCCTGTAATCTATACACAAATATACCGTCCCTGAAATTAATATGCAAACGTACCGTCCCGTCCTTCTTCGGCACAATAAGATGGGTACTCCCCATGGAGAAACACTAGCCCGACTGAAACCCTTGTCTAAGAGATCCTCTACTTTGGACCTTCAACTCAACCAACTCTATCAGTGCTAGTCTATAGACAAAAAATAACTGGCTCGGCTCTTGGATTCAACTCTATAGCAAACTCTATCTCTCTACCAGGTGGCAGGCTTGGAAGATTCTCTAGAAACACATCCTCAATCTCTGATATAATGCGGGGGTACACTGGTTCACCCATTGCATTGTGTACCCCTAAGGTAGATGGGCCCCATGCTCCTTGGCTCCCCGAAGAAACTCAAACTCAGGGTAATCTGATAGTCTAAATATAGTGCAACCACGTCGACAATCTAGCGTCGCGTGGTATTGGCTTAACCAACTCATGCTAGGACGATATCATCGTCTATACTTAAACCTCATAATAAATTCTTCCATTATGTTTACAACACTAATCCTCCAAAAGAAAAATTCTTCCTTGCCTAATGTATTATTTCTCTTCTCCTCAAAATTTTCCCTAAAATTTTATACCTCAAATTTCTTCTTTCCGTTATTTATCTCTCCAAGTCAAATAGTACAATAATGGTATCACCCAAGTACATGCTAGAATTTCTGGTATCAGATCATCATCTTCCAAGTGAGAGCCAAAAATTTCATCTTCTCTAGTCCATAATATCGTTCCTGGTATCGCTATCATATACAACAACTAATTCCTAGCATCAGGCTATACACTTCCATAAATTATTCTAGGTCATGATCAACAATCTTTCCAACTCCCAGTAATTCCAAGATCACTGCTATCTCAAGTATGGGTAGGGTACTACTAGGTCCAATTCTCTTGCTAACCTTCCATACAAGATCTAGAATCCAAAAGAACCTATCAATCTATCCTACTAAGGGTATCAATCTTCTCAGAGAATAGTACACGAATTTTGTCTTCTGTCGTCGGACTTCGATCTTCTTCTGGAGCGAACCATCAGGCTAAAGCATTCATCCTTCCGAAACGAAAGGAGATGAGAAACAAGGGTAATGATATTGATAAAAAAGGAACGAATATAATTGGGAAGTCCAATGGCGATAATCAATTACGAAGGGAGTTTTTTAAAATTAATTATGGATTGAGATCCTATTCAACAATAAATCATAATATCTATTCCTAATTTGCAGGCTCGCTTGGCATAGTCAGGTGACCAAGACGATTTAAATCGGACCTTCATGGGCCACCACAAAAACATGTAATGCCCCAGCCCCCAAAATACATAGGACCAGGAATACGCAACATGCCAGCTACGCATTCGACCAGACTCTGGTCTGACTCGAATACGTATAAGCTGTATAAAAAGTGCCACTAACTAAATAATCCAGTAAATGTAAACATCTAAGTCTCAATCCACAATGAACATAAATATACAAGAAAGAGCTGCATGTGCTAAAGTCGGCCGCCCAATAACACACAAAACTCGAATAGACTCGAGAAGAAATAAGTCTACAAAACTAGTCTACAACAGCAGATAAATAAACAATATGAATAAAGTAACCATAATGCCGGTAGAAATGATATGAGTACCTGGTACCAATGCCCGCAAGAGAAGCAACTCCATCGGCAACTCTAAATGCTCCATAATTGTCTATGCTGCAAAACTGGCAGGAGACCATGTCCTTAGAGGGACATAATAAGGTACAAAAATACAGCTTGCCAAAGTACAACAGAAAATACAAGTGCAACGACGGTGTAATCTAGCAGTACCACCTAAGTGAGACACAGTTTGAAGACAATGTTCGACGTGTGGGCTGTCCAAAATAAAACCATAGCTCCGGATACGAAAACACACGGAACGTACCGCAGCTCCCGACAAAGAGTCACACGGATGATACAACTACTCTAGATATAGGATCACTACAAAAATAGTACATATATAAGCGCGTGCAGAGGAGCCCAAACGTCTAGTAACTATCTTCCCCATCTCAAGAGGTCAACGATTGTGCGTTGAACCTGAACCTCTATCTAACAGTCTCATCACACAGAAATAACTCAATATACGCGACCCTAAGGTTGTCCCAGTCTCCGGTCATGATGTAAATATCAGGATAAAGGAAATCTGGCACGATAAAAGTGTATGGACATGTCCTAGGATTATGATATACATAGGTACGTACATGGAGGTGTTGTGAATATCTAATACTCGTTACGAGATGTTACCGACGAACGTCTGCACCCAGTTTTGACCAGGACACGGAGTAACGATTCTAATCAAACTCGTGCACAATGCACATAATAAAATAATAAATATTTGGTAACTAAAATACAGGGTGGCAAGGTATACTAGCCTGCGTCCGGATGCTGATGACGGGGATCCGGTACAACGTCCAAGTCCACGGGTCCTATAGTACCTAGAGATGAGATACAAGCTCGATCAATAGACTATCATATGGCAAAAAAAAGGATATGACACACGTCTAATCATATGCTCAGACCCAACTACAACTCACTTATACACAACGCTAGAGGGTTGACCAAGGTTGACTCGGAGCACGTTACATATAATCAAATTAATTATCTGTACAATATCATCAATCCAAACCTCAATCTTACTATATTCATCACGATATTCTGTGGTTCAAAATATGATCCAATCCTCAGTTTTACCTCAGTGTTCACAGATGATAACATGCACATTGACGTATCTCGATCTCAAATAAATAACTAATATTTCTCAGTCCTCAATCACTGACTCATGATTCAATATTATACCTATTTCATAATCAATCACCTTCTCCTAATGTCCATCAATACTTTAATATCATATTATTATTCAGCAATAGTTTAAATCAGCTAAATCAACCATAACCATAACGCGTATATTAAATAGGATAACACCCTAACCTTCTCGTATGGCACTAAAAAAACCCAATCTCAAATTATAGCACATTTCCAAACATCACGCGTATATATTCTATGTCCTCAATCAATTCATTATTAAACCATAAATATTTAACTTAACATTTCACCATCAATGTATATTATGACATTGTTATTAAAGCAAAAATTCCACATGTATATAATATACTAAAATAGATCTATTTCATTTACCACCATTCAAGCATATTGTACCATGTATTAAACCTAAAATCTCATATGCAAATATAACCCCAAAATCCCAATACATATATGTAACCCTTAACTAAATCCATTTTATTCTCAAACCCTAAGCTCGAACTAAATCATTCACATTCCCAAACTCAAAGCATTCAACACAACCCTAAAATCAACTAAGTTATATTTAACTATAAACAAACCTATAAAACTACACAAGGGGAAGGGTGAGAGTTTACCTTGCCGGCGGCATGGTGGCACGCCGGGGTGGTTGCTGGCCGGAGTTGCTGATGATGATGATGACGAGGACGATGCGGGGGTGTAGGTGATTTGGTTACGCTGTGGGTTGCAGCGGGTTGTGATGGTGGTGGTGCGGGTGATGTAGTGATGTGGATGTATGGATCTCGGTCGGAGGAGAAGGTGATGGCCGGAGGTCGGTCGGTTTGTGGCAGTGGCTCGAGGTGGAGGTGGCCGGTTCGTGGGGGTACAACTGGATGGATGGGTGGAGCCGTTCGGTTCAGGGCGGAGGTTGGTCGATGGTGGTATTGGCAGTCGTGGAGGAGGATGACGGGGTGGTACGAGGGGATATTGGAGTCCAAGGTGGTGGTAACAATGGGGGATGGTGATGACGCGGGTGGCCAGAGAATAGCTCTAGGTGATGCAGCCGCTGTTGGAGGTGGTCATGGAGGGACATGGCGGCGTGGAGGAGGTGCTGGTCATGGTTGAGGTGGAGAAGGTACGGTAGGCGGTCGAGTATCAGAGGTGGTGGTAGCAGCTCATCGGATTTGCTGGGCCGGCCGGGCTGGTGTAGGAGGTGAAGTGAAGAAGAAGAAGAAGAAGAAGAAGGAAGAAGAAGAAGAAGAAGAAGAAGAAGAAAAAAGGAAAGATGGTGTTCGGCTGGGAGTATGAGGAAGCGGGAGGAGAGAGAGAGGGATGGGAATTTCCAAGTTTGTGGATTAGGGCCTGCTTGGGAAAAAGTGTAGGAAGAGATATTTTATAGGGATGTGGGATTGAAAGTGTGTAGTGATGATGCTCCCTATTTGAATGAATGACCAGGATTTTTCATGGAGAATTTTTCATTCCAAGTAGAGGGTTGTTGACTAGTCAAAGAATGGAGGGCTTCTCCATTTGGCTTGAACCAATGGGGTATTGCCACATAGTGCAACTTTTGTACATTAGTCCCCTAAATTTGGGTATTTGCACAAACACATGAAATAATAGAAAATTTGTGGGAGAATTGGTGTTTGGTGTTTGGTGTTTTATAGTGTGAGGGGGTGTTGTGTATTTTGTATGGGCTTAATTCATGGGACATTGGGTTAAGTTGGGATTAAAAATGGGATTAGTCAAAGTTGGTATCCCCAATTTAATTAAAATAAAATATCATGTGCTCTTAAATTAAATGGGGGCACATGGGATCTCAATTGGGAGTGACACAAAGGTCATAAGCGGTGTAGGCTTGGTGTCAGTCTTGGACCCTTTAATTGTTCTGGCTCAACGGGTTGAGTTGGTGTCTCAGAATTGATGACAACGACACAGGTGCGCGACACAGGATTAAATAATGGAATTTGGATACGAAAAGTTGTGCAATTAAATTAGAGCACAAGGGATTATGATTTTGAGTGACGGAAAAGTCCAACACCTAAATTGGCGTATCACGTCTAGAATGCAATAACTTGTTGGAATTTATGGGCTAATGTTGGGCTCCGAATATTGCAACAACGGTAGGGCGCACCAAGGGTTTAATTAAAGAATCAGACTTCTGCATCCTTAATTCTAGACCTCAATCATCTGCTGCTAAACCAATTTTTTTTTAACCCATAACCAGACTATCTATAGAAATAAATGAGGGGGTTTACAGGTTCAAGTTCGTTTAGTAGAATCCACGATATATCCATGTTTGTAGAACAAGCCTAATGATTTGCATAGTCTATCTCTCTAAAAATATATTGATAGAATCCCTATCCATTCCAAGTCTAAACAACCAAGCCAAGATTCAATTCTAAACCTTTTGTTTATAACTCAAAGTCGTCCAATAAGATTCACGTATCCGATCACGAAACCATCAAGCATGATTTATTCCAGGTTCTAGGCTAACTTATCCATGAAATATTTCCAAATTCGTCTTATCGTGTTGAACCAAAAGTTAAGACGATCCATTAGTTGTCACGCTCCGGTCTCCCGTAAGTTCGATCACCCTCGTTGAACGTGAGATAACCACGTCAATGCTCCCGCTGGATAATTGTCCTAATTCGGGCATGACGTATGTACAAGCATAGAGTTACGCTCGCACAAGACAAGAACGTCGAACAATATGGTTATCTTTAAAATTATCAAGACTTCCTTATCATTTTACTTTTGCTCCATCCAAGTTATATACAAAATCCATCAAGTCATGTCCATTCATGCAGTGATTATAATTCGTCTAGTAAAATCATCCAACTTTAATGTTACCGTTCGGTAAATCCATAGTCTACTTTTATCATTCCTCGAGCAACTAAGTTTTAAATATTCAAGCCCAAGTCTATTCCATCTTTGATACATTCTATTCATCGAGTTCGTTTGGAATAATCACCGAACATGTTCCCGTGAGTTCGATCATCTCCGCCGTACGTGAAATTACCACGCCGGCACTCCCTTATGATAATTGTTCTCGTTGGGCCTGATTTTGAATATTATCTTTCCGAACTAGATTTAAGATCGTTCTTCCGAACTCCAAGCCAATTCCGATATCACTTACACTTCTATTCGAGCAATATTGTATTAAAGTTCACTCAATTTATTTCAATCCAAAATCGCTCACACGATCCTCAAGTTTCCAATAAGTTTTTTTAACCAAGATATTGATTTCCATTTCCATTAATCCCTATTCGATATAAGCCTTATCATTTATTTGAGACATTCTCCAATCATTCAATCCGACTATCGTACGAGACCAATGAATCCGTTTGGACATTTCTAAATGAATAATTTACCACTCGGAATCGCGTCACCCGATCAAATCCTTAATCGATGTTTGCATCAATCGCTAGCGTATTCGTCGAGTCGTTCCTTAGAATTTTTGCATGATACTTAGCATCGTCTGATAATGTTTCTATCGGTTGCCATTCTAAGTCTGACTTGTTTCTTATCTGAACGGTATTCCATTATCGTTTGCAACTAGCTTTCACCGAAAGGTCTTGGCGTACAATATTCAACACAATTTAGCTGAAAGGCTGTGTGCATAGCTAACCATTTGGACGATATTCTATTTCGTACACTAACCTGTTGGGTAATCGCATATAGGCATTCGGGTTTGCACATATCTTGCAATTTCTCGTACGAGTCTAATCCCAAAGGGTCTAGCACATGTTGGTACAAAGGCCTTCGCATCACATTTTCGTACAAGCAATTATATCATTCACATGCACTTTTTAAAATTATTTAGACTTATTGTTTGGAATATTCTATTGGGACATTGAGAGAGAGCGTATCCACATAACCCACGAACAAGCTTTCAAAACTGAGAAAATTGAAACAAAGTCCAAAGACGTAAAGCCATGCTTTGATACCAATCTGTCATACCCCGATCTCCCGCAGGCAATCGGCCGTCCCCGCTCGGTACGAATCACCGCGCCAGCGCTCCTGCAGGACGATGTCTTGACCCATCTGGGTATGATGCCGCACGAGCGTAAACCGTGCCCTTGCAAAGCTGTGGTCCATGCAGGCGGTAAGAGGTCTAAGCCACAAAGTCGTACAGATTATCCAAGTGCAGCAGAATAATAAACGTATAGGCGATTGGTAACAAGTTCACAGAGTCGTCAATAGCGGAAGCATTGAATATCATAAGTATAGAAGTAAAACAAGCTCTTTATTGATATTGAACAAGTGTTACATGTCACGCCCCAGTCCCAAAATGCACGGGACCAGGCCACGTGGCAATGGCCAGCTAATACGTTTTTGATAGATTACCCAATTTAATGGACCCAATGAAACGTACTGCGCTGTCCTAAAAACTAACAAGTCTAATACTATCATACATAAGACAATGTCTAATCTCATCCATAATATAATAAGAAGTACTGAAATAAATACTGAAAAATAAGTGCAGAGTCTGAAATGTCATAGTATAATCCAGATATGTCTGATGGAAACAAACCCACTACAAATGATGAAATAAGAGTAGTGAAAGACAGAAATAAGAGTACGACCAGAGCATCGACTAACTAGATAAGGAATGCTCCAGTCCTATGAGGATTGCCTACCAGCGATCAAGGGAACTCTGATGGTAGTACCTTAAGCTCCTTCTCGGATGCGTACCTCGTTTCCTGCCCAGGTCCGTACACAGTAGGATAATAAGCCTCGTCCAAATCTGGAAGGGAACCAGGTCCTCAGAGGGACATAATAAGATACAAAAATATATGTCATATATAGATACTGAATAAAATAAATGGTGTGCTAACCATCTAAGTGAATGCAATGTGAGGACAACGTTGGAACGTATGGGTAGGTGTAGGCATAACGTCCATACTCCAAAGAGCAAGGCATTTGTATATATAACGTCCATTATTCTGAAGAACGTAGAATCTGCATAGTATAACGTCTATATTGCTCCGTAGAACATGGAATCTGAATAGTATAACGTCCATATCGTTCCGTCGAACGTGGAATCTGAATAAAGGAAGTCATTGGATCCGTGGGTCCTCTGGATACTACGGAGTCCAATGTGTGTATACCATATGCCTACCAGTTGTCCCCCCTCCCAATATAGATATACCAGTCGAATACACGACATGCATACCCCGTAACTATATGCCAAGTCTCGACTAATTTATATAACCCTACTTACGTACTAAACCGTGATGCATGTCACACGTACTGATAGCTAGTCGGGTATATGAACCCGCATCCCAACATAAGTTTGTCATAGTGATGCGTATAATAGTGTCAGGTCTAGGAAGATATCAGAATATCCTCACAATGATGGGTGAGTCTGCTAGTGACAAAGTCAACTACATACACATCGATGCACTCGTCGACTGCACCCGAGTCAATCACGGACGCGCACAGTTATATAAAATAATGCAACAAGATATCATACAATATTGCATAATTTAAATTAAATAGTAAATATGTCAAGGTAACTTTCCTGGGTCCTCAAAATGCGAGTGCCAATAACCTGCTCCTGAAGTCTCGCCTGGACGGTCCAGTAACCCTATACATATAATATAATATAGTAATATGATCATCATTCGCTACAATAGTATACGCAAAAATACTACGCTGCTCTTAGGAACTGACGTAAGGGGTCACAACTGGTCAACTAACAGGATCGCGTGTGCCCGCAGCTAAGACGTGCACTGTTTGTGGTTTTAAACGAAAGAACGGAGATGTGTATAGTATGGGGTTTGAACGAAACCCGCTTTCTTTTGTTTACAAACAAACTTGTACAATTTAATCCTATACGAGGATGTGGGAGTACAATTTATTTAATCTGGATAAATATTGCTATAGATGTCTGATCTGCAGTCGATCACTTTAGCCCTTGGACCACACGATGTTGAAGAAGTGCCGTGGAAGACAGGTAGCAGCTTTGAAGGTTGCAGAAGAGGGTGGATGCACGTTGCCAAAGTCGTCGATCCCTACTCTTTGCATGAGCTCTGGACTCTCTCTCTCTCTCTCTCTCTCTCTCTCTTTCGCTCTTGACCTCCGGTTCGATCTTTCTTGGAAGTTCGACCTTGTTCGATCTTTTTTCAAAGTTTTTGACCTCTCCGTTCGATTCTTCTTTTAAAGTTTTCGACCTCTGTTCCCCATTGATAGGGTCTCTATTTATAGAGTTTTGGTGACAGTGACCACTCCGTCGGTGTAGAAACCGAGGAGTGGAAAGTACAGCACCCTTTTACACAACGGTTAAAATAACCAATGCCTGCGTATAGATGACCTTTTGAGTGAGCATGTAACGCGTGTCCAAATAAGGGGACAAAATGCATATATTTGCTGCGAAGATCATGGCGTAGAAGCCACGTGGGTAGGTATCCCTCGTGTAGAAGAGGTTGGCGTAGAAGCCAAATGTCTGTCACCATGGCGTAGAAGCCAAGTAGTTATCAAACCGGCATAGAAGCCGAAAATAGGCGTAGAAGCCGAGTGGTGGTAGAGGTCGGGTGGGCGTAGAAGCCGAATAAGCATAGAAGCTGAGAGGGCGTAGAAGCCGAATGAGCATAGAAGCTGAGAGGGCGTAGAAGTCGAGTGAGCACAGATCCTGAATGGGCGTAGAAGCCGCTGCGTACCGTGCCAGAGTGCTGATGTGGACGTCTTTAGCCGGAATTACGGCTTTTGAAGATATAATCAAATATCTTGCAGAGATTTGCCACCATCCTGTGCATTAAATATAGAGGCATATTTTGAAGGTCTGTAGCCCTTCTGTGCATCCGTCGCAGAGACGTGCTTTGAGAGAAACTTTCACCGCTCTGTTGGATTTAGACGTAGAGACGTACCTCGAGCCCCGTAAGAGGTGCAGCTTTTTGATGTGGCAGGCGGTTTGTCTACTGCGGAGTGTAAACAGCTCATGTTTGCCTGTGTAAAATAAGGCAGCGTATCCCCTTTGTACGCGAAAGAGCAGTTCATGCTGAGGGGATGTCAGTAAATGACGGTTCGGTGATATTTAACCAAATCCTCTGCATTAAATGCAGAGATCCGCCATCATACTGTGGGCCGCATCCCGAGTAGTCTGCCATCGTTTCCAACCGTCGTCTGGGTAGCCGTGCAATACTTTTCTGTCAGGAATCAGAGGTCAGGTGCACTGCATGACTTGACAGGTTCATTTCGGGGAAGACGAAGCGTTCCTCGTACGCTTTAACGCTGCTTTGAAAGTGGATGAGTTTTACGCCATGGAGGCGATGTATAACCCTGTCTACGCTGAAGCAGCTTGGACGTAATGTACTTACGTGGATGGCCTTTTAAGCTTATACTTCCTGCTGTATTTAGCGGAGAAATCTCTGTTTGTATGCTTGAGGGCTCTGCAGGCCTCTGTTTACGCTGCTCTGCATCAATATGTTGCGTAGAGTTTTCCCAGCGTATTTTTCATGCTTCTACAAGACCCCCTTCAAAGCTTTTAAATTTCTCAGAATTTGAAATGCTTTGAATGAAGCATGAACGGCCCCTCGTAACTCAAACGTTTCTGAATGGAGCGTTGAAATGGTCGATGCTGACTTTATGGCGGATTTATTGGGGACCGGTGTGATCTCTTTCGCCTATAAAAAGGCTGGGGGGGTTAATCTGTTCTCCCCACATTCCCATCAACACGCAAAGATGATCGCCGGAGTTCGTCGGGTCGACCTGAGAAAGAAGGAGATCATGTTCTTCCAGCGTGTAAGGAGCCGAAAAAGACGGCGTCTTCGAGCAAGTGTCTACTACAACGATGGATTATGGAAGGATATCTTAGCCTCTCTCGCTCAGGATAATCAGCAACTTTATATGGCGTTTGCCCAGGAGAGAGAAAGGGTCGTATTTGACCACACAGCTTGCAAGCTGTATATTTTCTCCTGAGACCCCCGCGGACGAGATTAGACAAACTGTAATCTGTCGTCCTCGATCAAGTTTGGTTAAAGAAGCCTCAACTGGATCGGCCATGGCGTATGGAGGATTTTCTTGTTCATGACTGTGGTAATCGATGAACCGAAGAAGAGGAAGATCTCCACCAATGCAAGAACCTGTCCGAACAGATTTCGGGGGGTGCTGCCTTCAGACGACGATGGGGGAATCCTTTGTAGATGGGATTTCCCTCATATGTAATCATGAAAAATAGAGAAAAAACCCTTATAGATTGGATTTCCCTCATATGTAATCATGATTTTAATCTTTAATATAATTGTCTTCTTCTCTGCACATGATCATTTTGCCATACGTTGCTGTGAAGTCTGAATATGTGTAGCTTCGATACGTCTGATTCTTTACGCCGACTCTGATAAGAAGAGTATTAGGCCCTGTCCTTTACGCATAGTAAATAGTCCACAGAACGCTATTGAGCGTCTTGAATTTTTAGAACTGTCCTGTTGCTAGGACTGAGGGACCGTATAGAATTCTGAACTGCCGCTTCTGATGAGCAAAATTTTTGTTCAGACTTTGCCTTCAGGAATGACCTCTCGAAACTCCCTTGGAACAGGGTCGAGGGATGGCTGTCAAACTGAGTTGCCATAGACGAGATGTTCAGACTAGAGTCTGGATGAACTTCCATTTGACCCGAGAAGGGTAATTTCTCAATGCTTGAACTCTGTATGCTTCGGGTACTTGGGATATCTTGGGGTCAAGAATGAGTATCTTCTGTGTGAACTCTTTGCAATTGACCGCTTTGGGGACCGTTCAGATGTACGTGTAATCTGGCCGGCGTATCTTTCAGATGTGCGGAAAGTCGTGGAGCACGAAATCATTAGTCTGTAGCCTCTGAGCATAAACTAAACACCATCGAGCGTGAAATCATAGACTTGTGGTTCCTGAGCGTGAAGTCGTAGGTTTGTTGCCTCTCGAGCATAAAAGCTACCGAGCACAAAGGCATCCGGGCGTAAAACCATAGACTTATAGCTGTCAAACGTAAAGTCGTAGATTCATAGCTGTTGAGCGTAGAAAGCTCCTTTAGCGTAGAACTGTAGATCTGTAGCTTCTGAAAAGAAAATTTCTCCGAGCGTGAAGTTTACGGATCTGTTGCTTCTGAGCGTAAACTGAGCGCCACCGAGCGTGAGATCATCGATTTGGTATCTGCTGAGCGTAAAGTCGTAGGTTTGTTGCCTCTCGAGCATAAAAGCTACCGAGCACAAAGGCATCCGGGCGTAAAACCATAGACTTATAGCTTGCGAGCGTAAAACCGTAGATCTGTTGCTGTCGAGCGTAGAAAGCTCCTTTAGCGTAGGAACCGCTGAACTGATTTGCGCGAAAAAACTTTTCGAATTCGCTGACTGTCCGCCTTCTCTGAATAATAGGCTGACGTAGGACCCAATCATAATCAAATATTAGGAGATTCGGTTCGGGTTTCGAGGAGTCCGTTCGAGGATTCGAGGAGTCGACCCGAACTATATATATCCCAAGCTTTTGAGAGAAAAGCTTTTCATCCGTCTTCTGCGAAAGAGAGCCTTCGACTGTTCGAGTTTCTTCCTTCGTTCTTTCTTCGAGCACTCCAAGTTTTCAGAAATGGCGCCAAAACAAATCCCCTCCACTAAGGGAAAGGGTATAGGTTCTTCTTCTCGTTCTTCTGCCCCAGCGCGAGAGTCTTCGGTCGGGCAAGGCGAACTTTCTTCTGAGCGAAGCATCCCGCCGACGAGCAGCGCACCCGGCCTTAGAGGTAGAGCCTTTGGGATGACAAAGAATGATGAAAAATCCTTCGCACACGTTGAACGTGACCGCGCTAGGTCGTCTTCTGTGCTGATAGCCTCTTTGAGGAAGATGACGCACGAAGACGTTTTCATCTTTTATGCCAACATTTCTAATGTGTCAGCGTAAAATTCCATATTTTTGTGGTTTTGAGCGTAAAAGCTCTGACTGCCGAAAACTTGGTGTATACTATAAAATTTTAGTTTTACGTTTGCGGATGGGACCTCCGACGTAATAACTAAAAATTTTGGCAGTCTGGCGTAAAGTACGGACCGTATACCGCCCATTACGCTTCTGGATGTGACTTCCGGCGTAAAGTGACCAAATTTTGTACAGTCTTGGCGTAAAGCACAGACTGTCGTTTCTTGGTCTTCATTTTGCAAATGATGTGTTTCCTTTGCGTTTTGCAGTTAATTTGCATGAGTCTCCACTGGCCGAGGTGATGGGTTCCGCTGCCGGGATGCTGCACTCGAACTATCTAGAGGATCTGTCCCACGTGACATTTTCTATCTCCGGGCCCCAGTATCCTGAGGGAAGGAAGATATTGTTATCGACTCAGGGCGAGCGGACGCTGCTGAACATGATTAACGGAGAGCCCCTGACGTACATAGACGGGGACCAGTACATCAAGTCAGCTTTCCTCTTTGGCGATATGATTGATAAACAGTCCCAGACGAAGCCTAAGAGAGAACCCTGGGTTTTCCCCGCCGAGAGTGTGGTCTTCTATCTGCCGACGATGCCGAGAGATTATCCCATCTCGGCTTTCTCCCATGCGACACTTTCCAAGAGGATGTCGTGGACGCTGACTCCCGATCTTTATGGCAAGCCGGGGAAGATCTTTCATCTGAAAGGAGCTGACCAGGGGTAGTTTGTCAGCCGCCCTTCCGACGTTGTGACAGTATTCAGGGGACTGTGCCCGGGCAGCGTCCCGAGTGAAGACAGTTCTGTGATCCAGCCTGTCCAGTTCTCTACTTTCTGTAACGACTTCATGGGACGAGAGGGGGTATACCCCAAGGAGAATCCTCGGTGTAATGGGTGGATCACCCCAACAAACCTCCGATGGACTTGCCTAGTTGACTGGGCCTTGAAGCATTTTTGGCGTAAAAGCCGAGTGGGCGTTGAAGCCGAATAGACGTAGAATCCGAGTGGGCGTTGAAGCCGAGTGGTCATAGAGACCAAGTAGGCGTAGTAGCTGGAGGGGCATAGAAGCCGCTGCGTACCATGCCAGAGTGCTGATGGGGACGTCTTAGCCGGAATTACGGCTTTTGAAGATATAATCTAATCTCTTGCATTAAATGCCGAGATTTGCCACCATCCTGTGCATTAAATATGGAGGCGTATTTTGAAGGTCTGCAGCCCTTCTGTGCATCCGTCACAGAGACGTGCTTTGAGAGAAACTGTCACCGCTCTGTGCATTAGACGTAGAGACGTGCCTCGAGCCCCGTACGAGGTACAACTTTTTGTCGTGGCAGGCGGTTTGTCTACTGCGGAGCATAAATAGCTCATGTTTGCCTGTGTAAAAAAAGGCAGCGTATCCCCTTTATACGCGAAAGTGCAGTTCATGCTGAGGGGATGTCAGTAAACGACGGTTCGGTGATATTTAACCAAATCCTCTGCATTAAATGCAGAGATCCGCCATCATACTGTGGAGTGCGTCTCGAGTGGTCTACCATCGTTTCCAGCCGTCGTCTGGGTAGCCGTGCAGCACTTTTCTGTCAGGAGTCAGAGGTCAGGTGCACTGCGTGACTTGACAGGTTCATTTCGGGGAAGACGAAGCATTCCTCGTACGCTTTAACGCTCCTTTGAAAGCGGATGAGTTTTACGCCATGGAGGCGATGAATAACCATGTCTATGCTGAAGCGGCTTGGACGTACTACACTTACGCGGATGGTCCTTTGAGCTTATACTTCATGTTGTGCTTAGCGAAGAAAGCTCTGTTTGTACGCTTGAGGGCTCTGAAGGCCTCTGTTTACGCTGCTCTCCATCAATATGCTGCGTAGAGTTTCCCAGCATATTTTTCATGCTTCTACACCCATATTGCACTGGCCTGTGCATAACATATGCACAAGGCTGTAAACCCACTTAAATTTTAGGTAGATTTGGTATGGTGAGAATTTTGGTTTAGCTTCAGGTTGTCTAAGGATTAGAAATTAGGGTTATGTAGACTAGTTTTTTAATTTAAACCCTTCGTGCACCTTACCGTTGCTATAATAATTGGAGCACAACAATAGCCTTTACTTTCCAATAAATCTTTGCACCCTTGACTTGACAAGCCAACCTAGACACTTGATATTTCTCTCACTAACAAACATACTCCCTTGTGCTCTATTTTAATAGCACAACTTCCCAGTCACAAAAATCAATTCTTTAATCCTATGCCTTTTACCTATGTCGTTTCCATCGATTTGGGGACACAAACTCTACCCGTTTAGCCTAACCAATTAAAGGACCCAAGACTAATACCAAACCTACACCGTCCATGATATTTGTGTCACTCCCAATTTATACCCCATGTATACCCATTTTATTTAAGAGCACCTATGATACTTTTTTAATTAAATTGGGGAAAGCGACTTAACCTAACCCCAACTTAACCCAACACCCATTCATGAGGCTCATATAAAATACCCAACACTCTCCCATTCAACAAAACACCAAACACCAACTTTCCACATCAAATCCTCACCCTTTTTCCTTTATGTGTAAACACCTAAATATTAAGGGACTCAAATACAAAGAGGTTGCTAGGTGTCACACTCCTATTGGTGCAAAGCAAATAAAGAAAATCCCCCCATCCTTATTTGACCGGTCACCTCACACTCTCTCCCGCCTTGCATTGTACTTTTATCTCATGTGAAATCCTAGCCCTTGATTCAAATTTTCCCTCCATTATCATAACACATTCCCTCTATATTAACACACACACACACTTCTCCCAATGTAGCCGACCCTAATCCTAAGAAAAAACCTAAAAATTCATACCATACTCTCTCACCTTCCCTCCCAATCATTCAGCCGAACCCCTCTCTCTTCTTCTTCTTCTTCATTATTATTATTATTATTATTATTATTATTATTAGTATTCTCCATTCTCCTTCTTCTCCTTCTTCACTCCTACATCCCCTTTACCGGAGCACCAGGAGCCGCCACTGCTACCATCACCGTCACTTACACCACCACCTCCACCACGAGCCGCCACTGTCACCATCACCGTAACCTCCAATACCACCCCCGCCATGAGCCATTAACAACAACACCATCTCCACCATGATACCTGTACAGCCACTGCTACTATCACCATCACCTCCAACACCACCACCACCGTCCACAGCCACTTACACCATCACCTCCACCACAACAACAATATTACAGCCACCTACAATACAACCCCAACCACACTACCTACACCACCACCTCCGCCGAGCACCACCACCCCCTCCTGCCTACACCATCCTTCGTAGCCTCTTATACCACCACCTCCACCACGACAACAACACCACAACCACCCACAATATCACCCCGACCACACTACCTACACCACCACCTCCGCCGAGCACCATCACCCTCTCTTGCCAACACTACCACAGCCACTTCTACCACCACCATCACCACCTGCGAGCACCACTACCACTACCATCACCTTTACCCCATTATCATCACCACCACCCTCACCACCGTCGAGCATTATCCATTCCCCTATAGTCGATGCGAGCACCACCACCAAGGTCAACACCGCCACTGACCGAAGCCTCAACACCGCCGCTGCCATCCCCCACAGCCACCTTGGTAACTTCTCCCCTTTCGTCCTTGTTGTTATAGTTTTCCTATGTGCTAGAAGAAACCATAGTGAGGATTTAGGGTTCTCTGAGTAATACCCTTGTTTAGTTTAATAGCATTTGTCTGGCATTATATATATATGTGAAAATACATATGATGGGGATGTTATTCCAATAAATTTTGGTGCGATAGCTTTGATAATATGATTGAGAATATTATATGTGAACATTATGCGTATTTAGGTGCGACACCTAAATTGGGTTTATGCATTTATGTCTATGATTATAGGGATGGTATGGTCGAGGATGAATATTATACATAGATGACTGAAATCACTCTTGATGAATATTAGGGTTTGAAGATATTATTTGAGGACGTTATGTTATTTGATGATTGGTACTTAATGCAATATTTTTCTAGTCAACTTGGGCAACCCTTTAGTTAGTACCTTAGACGTGAGTTATGTAACTAAGACAAAAACCTATGCTAGTTCATGATGTCATCTCTTATTTTAGATAGTTTTGAACTAGATTATTAATTATTTTATATATCATCTCTAGGTACTTTGGGATCTTCGGACTTGGACATTGTATCGAAGCCCGCCTTCAGCATCCTGATCCAGGAAAGTGTACTTTGCCGCTCTATATCTCAATTCCAGTGTTACTATTTATTTTATCTATACATTATGTGCACTTGGATTAAATTCGTTACTTAGCGTCCGGTTTATACCCGGGTGCAGACGTTCGTCGGTAACGTCTAGTATCGATTGTTAGTGTTTCTTGATACCTTGATGTACCTACTTGGTTACATCGGAACCTTAGGACACAATCAAATACTCTCATCGTGCCAGACTTCCTGTATCATGATAGTGTCAGGAAAACCAGAAATCTGTGATGACTATAGGATCGTGATTGGTGCTAGATACTTTAGTATGACGAGACTATTAGATAGAGGTTCAGGCTCAGCGAGCAGCGGTTGTGTCTAGTTGACCGCATTGGGAGGGGAAGACAGTTACTAGATGCTTGGGCTAATTTGCATGCGCTATATATATATCCTTATTTACGTAGTAATCATGTATCCATAGTCGTATTATTACCCTTATGACTCTGTGCTCGGAGCTACGGTATGCACCGTGTGTCTCTGTGCCTCGGATCTATGAATTTATATTTGGAAAGCCCACGTTTCGAACATTGTCTTTAAGTTGCATCTCACTTAGGTGGTTATTCTAGATTACACCAGCGTATCACATGTTTCCATTCTATTTTACTATGGCATGTTATTTTTATACCTTGTTACATCCCTCTAAGGACCTGGTTCCCTTCCAGGCTTAGGCGAGGAGGACTACCCGTAGGAGTACGGACCGGGTGTATATCCAGGAGTAGGACTTATTACAGAGAACGAGATCCTTCCTGTTGACTTTGCTTGATCACCGGTAATGACTTCACCTTGGGTTCGGTATCATTATCTAGTTTGCAGATATCGGCCCTAGTTATCTTATTGCTTCCTTGCATTCTGTATTTGTGTTAGCGGGTTTGTTCCCGTGTGACTCTATCCGTATTGTATTATAATACATTTCCAGTCTTATTTCCTTTCTATACATTAGTAGACTTTATTTCTTTATGTGTTCCATATTCATATGTCTGTGGATAAGATTTAGTTACACTGTTTATGTTTTATATGTTGTATTATATCATTATACTTTACAGCTTAGGTGCACTCCATCGGGTCCATTAGATTAGGATGCTCGTCGAAGTGTACCCGTTGGCCATTGCCATGTGGCTCAGTTCCTTTTATTTGGAACCATGGCATGACATAATTTTTGTGGTGGCCCATGCAAGTCCGATTTAAATCATCTTGGTTACTCGACTGTGCCAAGCGAGCCTGCAATTAGTAATAGATATTAGGATCTTATCTACATGCATGAGTACTTCACATAACACCTCTATTTCAAATTTATTTTGCCAATTTGCATCTTGTTTAATTCCTAAATGCTGATCTTAATCATGACTTCTTTCTAGAGTTATAAATCTCTGTAACAGACGTGTGTGCAGCCGGACGATGTCCCCCGTGACGTAGGGTCATATGGGGAACCGACAATGGGGCATATTCTTCTGTTGACCCCAGCTCCCCAGGGACAGTCATCTGGGCAGCCAGAGGTGCCTGCAGACGGGCACCAGTCTCGGCACAAGGCAGATCATGAGGGCCAGGGGACCGCAAGACAGGAGGAGCAATAGTTCCCCCACTATCTCTATTTCCCCCACAGATGCCATACATGCCTTTCCCACCAGGGCTGTAATGATCCATTTCGCTCAAGCAGACTGCCGATTCAAACGACAAAAGTACAACGTTCTGACCCACTTTGCTCAGTGAGATGACTCCTTTGAGGCAAAGAATATCCAGACTTGGCTCTTCAGGAGTTCCGTCTTAGGCTTTCAGAGGCTCGCTCGAAGTATCGCTCGACCGATTCAAATTATTGCTAAGGTGGGTGGCTACGATAAACTTGTCTTTGCTTCGCAAGCATACTTAAAATATGAACGTTTTATGTTAGTCGCTAGGTGAATCACCCCCTGCATGCTAATAAGAATACAATACACCTAGCTAAGGGAATAATCCCCACTTGTATTGCTTGTGTTAGAACATAGAAATAAAATATTGCTTATAATCAGACCCTCGCATGCTACCTTTGTCTTGTGCAACTAACCTCCTATGCCTCGAGTAGAATGATATACATATGCTCTTCATAGTGCATTGCTTTACTTGCTATACTGTACGACCCTAGATCATGTCGCTCGGTAAGTCCCTTTACGGTTTTACTTTTTGTCTTACCTTCGGGCCCGAGCCAACGTGAATGCTTATGTTTATACAAATGCATGCATGCCTGCTTATATATTGCCTCGTTTCAATGCTTGTCGCATAAACTATGCCAAGACCATATAATACTGTGTATGTCATACATTCATCTAGTTCTCCTCGAAAGACTATCTAATAGTCATTCCGTGCATGAATAAACATAAAAGTACTCAGGACCGTTAGGTCGCCAAGGTAGTTCTCGAACCAGGTGATTTGCTCCAAGTCAATAATCCAACAATCACAGCTCGTGGAGCAATACCTGTCCCATACTGAATTAAATGGTTCAGAGAATCAGAACATATATTGTGAACAATCCTGCCTCATATATTATGAATAATCCTGCCTCATATTGTGAATAATCCTGCCTCATATATTATGAGCAATCCTGCCTCGAACTTGTTCCTGTGCCTGACCTAAGACCCAGAAGATTAGAGACTTGCATGGTCACAGGACAACTTAGAAACAAGGTTTTAGTTCCACGGACGGTTGCTGGGGCACTGGCACCGATCCGATCCGACCGAAACTCCTGATAGTCACCTACTTCGAGCGGGATATGTGTGCAATGCCCCCTGTTCCTGCTTGCACACCATTCTGACACCCGAATAGACCGTCTGTTACAGCGCCGTATTAGTGACCTCATGTTCATATAGATAGGTCATCCTCGCTTAGCGGCTATCAGCGTACGAGTCATTACATCGGGTCAAGAATATCGAAAATGCCTGAACGATCATGGATATAAGATACTTTTACACCAATTGAACACTTCAATATCTTATGCAACACACTTGATATTCGTACAACTCGTGCACCCAAAGCGTAATCTCGCTCACAACACAGTATTTTTATATGTTATTGCCCTTGATTTTAATTATATATGCGGCTTGTGCTTGAGTTAACTTAGTTTGCCTTGGACAGGAAAGAACAAATGGTAAGTTTGTAAGTCTCGCCGTGTTTTCTCTTATGTCGCACGACGCACTGCCATACGAGATAGGCTATTCAATATCGCCATAAAAACTGATCCTAAGTCAACTAGAAAGACAACATAATAGTTGATGCACAAAACCTATATTACGTATTTGGATTTGTCGAGCGAGCGAGTAGCCTCCCTATCAGTGCATTCATGTACTGATAACCCACCAGATTGCTTGTATGGTGCAGGAGAACCTCGTTTAGTGCGGATGCCTCCTTCGTGCGTGCTAAAGGGTGGAGTTCACTCTGGAGCCTTAGAGTATTGTGTCTGAAACTGAAGCATATATAAGACATAATATTGGAACATTGCCTATACATCAGTCCACAAATGTAGCCACTTGGCATATTTTACTATTTCAGAAAAAGACGCTTGAGCGACTTATAATTTCGGCCTAGCGCTACCTGTAACACTTGTTTATATCAATAAAGAGTTTGCTCTACTTCTATACTTGTGTTATTCAATGCTTCCGCTATTGATGACTTAGTGAACTTATTACCAATCGCCTATGTGTTTATAATTCTGCTGCACTCGGACAATCTGTGCAACTCTGTGGCTTAGACCTCTTACTGCCAGCCAGAACTACGGTCTTGCACGGGCGCAGCTCACGCTCGTGCGCCATCACACCCAGAAGTGTCAAGCAATCATCCCGTGGGAGCGCTGGCGGGGTCATTCTCGCCTAGCGGGGATGGCCAATTAGCCTGCGGGAGATGGGGGCATGATAGATTGGTATCAGAGCTTGGCTATACGCCTTTGGACTTTGTTTCGATTTTCTTAGTTTTGAAAGCTCGTTCGTGGGTTATGTGCACACTTTCTTTCAATCTCCCGACGAATTATTCCAAAAATAAGTCTAAATACTTTTGAAAAATGCATATGAATGATGTGATTGCTTGTACAAAATTGTGTTGCGATTGGCCTTTGTGCCAACCTGTGCTAGACCCTTCGGGATTAGACAAGTGCTAGAACTTGCACGTTATATACGAACCCGAAATGCCTATATATGTTTGCCCAACTGGTTAGTGTATAAAATCGAATATTGTCCCGAACGGTTAGCTTTGCACATAGCCTTACGGCTAAGTTGTGTAGAGTATCGTACGCCAAGACCCTTTAGTGCTAGCTAAGTTACAACAAGATATGGGATATCGTTCTGGAATGAGACAAGGCAGACTTAGACGGCAATCGATAGAACCTTATCAGTTTATCGCTTAGGCGAATATGAAAAATCATACTTGGATTTTAGGAAATAGCTTGAACGATATTTTGTGTCAAAAGATACAAATCGATTGAGGATTTGATTGGTTGACTCAATTTCGAGTGGTGTATGGATCATTTATAAATCTCCAAACGAATTCATAGGTCTCGTACGATAAGTTGGATCGAACAATTTGGGAATATCTTGAATAAATGATAAGGCTCATATCGAATTATAATTCAAGAAAATCAATATTTGGTTAAGAAAACTTGTTGGAAACTTAGAGGATCGTACGAGTGATTTTAGATTTGAAATAACGAATTGAACTTGAATACAATATCGCTCGAATAGAAGTTAGACAGAAATGAATATCTTGATTCGATGAAAGAGATAAACGATAATGGATTTGGCTCAGAGTTTGGAAGAACGATATTGAAATCTAGTTCGAAATCATAACATTCAAAATTAGTCCCAACGAGAACAATTATCCTACGGGAGCAACGACGTAGAGATTTTACGGACGACGGGGATGATCGAACTCACGGGAACATGTTCGGTGATTATTCTAAACGAACTTGATGAATGGAACATATCAAAATAGAATAGACTTGGGCTTGAATATTTGAAACATAGTTGCTTGAGGAATGAAAGAAGTAGACTATAGATTTACCTAACGGTAATATTGCAGTTGGATGATTTTACTAGACGAATTATAATCATTGCATGAATGGATTACTCGATGGATATATATAAATTGGATAGAGTAAAAGAAAATATAGGGTATCTCGATCGTGCCAAAGATAACCATAATGTTTAAACGTTCTTATCTTGTGCGAGCGTAACTGTATGCTCGTACATGCGTCATGCCCGGATTAGGACGATTATCCAGCTGAAGCGTTGGCGTGGTGATCTCACGTCCAACAAGGGTGATCAAACTTATGGGAGATCGGAGCGTGACAACTTATAGACCGTCTTGATTTTTAGTTTGACACAATGAGACAAATTTGGAAATGCAAGTGATCGGAAATTTTTCGAGGATAAGTTAGCTTAGATCTTGAAATAAATTACGCTTGATGGTTCCATGAACGGATACATGAATTAGGTTGGACGACTTGGAAGATTTAGAATTGAATCTTGGCTTGCTGGTCTAGACTTGAAATAGATAGGTATTCTATCAAAATATGTTTGGAATGATAGACTATGCAAATCACTAGGCTTGTCCTATATCTCGAATATTATGGATTTTACTAAACGGACTTGGACCCCCATGCTAACGAACGTGTTATTGAGGGTAGGAAAAATTTTTGCTCGATGTTTAGAAATCTGTGTAAAACGAGCTTGGGTATAATACCCCGTACAAATGAATAATGGTTTGACCCTGGGATTGGAGCGAGCATCGTGCGACGAAATTGCACGATGAATCGTGTGCTTAAAATTATAGCTCTGACCTTGTGAGTTGACCTAGCGATTAGGCAGACGACCCTGTACCGAGTGAATAAACCTGTGTTATCGACTTTAGCATATTGCTTGAACAAGCTATAGAACTGGGGCAGCAAAACTTAGGGTTAGACTTGGGAACGATAACGTGTGTTGTGTTTAACCTGAACGGAGGAACGTTAGTCGGTAAACCGAATAGATCATGCTTAATGGTAGTGCAAATACTTGGTTGGAATGGAAAAGATATGGAAATTGATTGACCCTATTAGAAGTATCCTGGTGATTCATAAGACGAGAACCCTTGAGATTTTTGCAAAGTAGCATGTCCGATTTTACTATCACTAAGTTTGGTTGAATGCATATGTTTAAGGGACGCCTTGAATGTGTGCACGATCCAAGACTCAATGAGATATGAAATTTGAGTGCTAAAACTTCACGATCGCTAAGTTGGTTGACATACATGTATTTGAAGGACGCTTCGAATATGTGCACGAACCAGACTCGCGATATGCCGATCTCGATTCTAGTGCAAGTGAATATCCACATAAACAAGTATAATGACTTGTATATGTCTGCCTCAGCCCTAGATCATTCACGATGGATTGGAACGTATCCCGCGTTAAGCAATATGTCCCGCGCAAAGGCGCAAATGAGACTGATCCAGTATACACGCGACATAGCGTAAGGATCGAGTAGGAGATTGTGTTCTAACGGATTTAGTGGTACCGATTGCTACGCTTGGAATAGATTCGATAATGCGATAGAATGACTTGCCCTTAGGAAGTCTCGAGGACGAGACTTTTTCTGAGTGGTGTATTATGTAACGACCCATTTTGCTCAAGCGGACTGCCGTTTCAAACTGCAAAAGTACAATATCCCGACCCACTTTGCTCAGCGAGATGACTCGTTTGAGGCAAAGAATATCCAGACTTAGCTCTTCAGGAGTTCCGATTTAGGCTTTCAGAGGCTCGCTCGGAGTATCTCTCGACCGAGGCAAATTATTGCTAAGGTGGGTGGCTACGATGAACTTGTCTTTGCTTAGCCAGCACACTTAAAATATGGACATTTCATGCTAGTCGCTAGGAGAATCGCCCCATGCATGCTAATAAGAATACAACGCACCTAGCTAAGAGAATAATCCCAAGTTGTATTGCTTGGGTTAGAATATGGAAATAAAATATTGCTTATAATCAGACCCTCGCATGCTACCTTTGCCTTGTGCAACTCGACCCACTATGCCTCGAGTAGAACGATATACATATGCTCTTTGTAGTGCAGTGCTTTACTTGCTACACTACACGACCCTAGATTATGTCGCTCGGTATGTCCCTTTATGGTTTTACTTATCGGCTTACCTTCGGGCCCGATCCAACGTGAATGCTTATGTTTATACAAATGCATGCTTGCCTTCTTACATATTGTCTCGTTTCAATGCTTGTCGCATAAACTATGCCAAGATCGTGTAACACTGTGCATGTCATGCATTCATCTAATTCTTCTCGGAAGACTACGAATAGTCATTTCGTGCATGAATAAACTTAAAAGTACTCGGGACCGTTAGGTCGCCAAGCCAGTTCCCGAACCAGGGGATTTGCACCAAGTCAATAATCCAACAATCATAGGTCGTGGAGCAATACCTGTCCCATACTGAATTAAATGGCTCAGGGAATCAAAATATATATTGTGAACAATCCTGCCTCATATATTATGAATAATCCTGCCTCATATTGTGAACAATCCTACCTTATATATTATGAACAATCCTGCCTCAAACTTGTTCCTTTGCCTGACCTAAGACCCAAAAGATTAGAGACTTACATGGTCACAGGATAAGCTGGAAACAAGGTTTTAGTTCCGCGGACGGTTACTGGGCACTAGCATCGATCCGATCTGGCCAAAACTCCTGATAGTCGCCTGCTTCGAGCGGGATGTGTGTGTAATGCCCCCTGTTCCTGCTTGCACACCATTCTGACACCCGACTAGACCATCCATTATAGCACCATGCTAGTGACCTCATGTTCATATAGATAGGTCATCCTCGCTTAGTGGCTATCCGCGTGCGAGTTATTGCATCGGGTCAAGAATATCGAAAATGCCTGAACGATCATGGATATAAGATACTTGTACACCAATTGAACACTTCAATATCTTATGCAACACACCTGATATTCGTGTAACTCGTGCACCCAAAGCGTAATCTCGCTCACAACACAGTATTTGTATATACTATTTCCCTTGATTTTTATTATATATGATGCTTGTGCTTGAGTTAACTTGGTTTACTTTGGACATGGAAGGACAAATGGTAAGTTGGTAAGTCTCGCCGTGTTTCCTCTTATGTCGTACGGCGCACTGCCACACGAGATAGGCTATTCAATATTGCCATAAAAACTGATCCCAAGGCAACTAGAAAGATAACAAAATAGTTGGTGCATGAAACCTATATTACGTGCACTGCCTCCCCACCAGTGCATTCATGTACTGATAACCCACCAGATTGCTTGCAGGGTGCGAAAGAACCTCGTTTGGTGCGAATGCCTTCGTACGTGCTAAGGCGTGGAGTTCACTCTGGAGCCTTAGAGCATTGCGTCCTGAACTGAAGTACATATACAAGATATAATTTTGGAATATCGCCTATACGTCAGTCCACAAATGTAGCCACTTGGCACGCTTTTACTATTTTAGAGAGAGAGGCTTGAGCGACTTGTAATTTTGGCCTAGCGCCGCCAGTAACACTTGTTTATATCAATAAATAGTTTGATTTACTTTTATACTTATGTTATTCAATGCTTCCGCTATTGACGACTCAGTGAACTTGTTACCAATCGCCTATGAGTTTATAATTCTGCTGCACTCGGACAATCTGTATGACTTTGTGGCTTAGACCTCTTACCGCCATCCAGAACCACGGCCTTGCATGGGCGCAGCTCACGTTCGTGCAGCATCATGCCCAGATGGGTCAAGCGATCATCCCGCGGGAGGGCTAGCGCGGTGATTCTCGTCTAGCGGGGATGGCCGATTAGCCTGCAGGAGATCGGGGCGTGACAAGGGCAACTCATGTATGGGCTACAAATGTTCTAGATAGTCTACGCTATGATATAGGCCCAGCAGCAGGTACAGCAGTAGGCTCAACAGCAGGCCCAGCAATGCCAGGCTGAGATATTAAGAGAGAGTATTATGACAGCTTTGGGACAAACATCACCACTAGCTCTCCAATCGATGATGGGGTCTGTCATAGACTTCCGTCGTATGATACAACTTCCATTTGCTAGAACGAAGGAGCCAACAGAGGTACACGTATGGCTTACCAATATTCAATACCAGTTGGAGGCCACTGATCTCCCGAGGCATAGATGGATGACTGTTGTCAGGATACAGCTTACCGGCAATGCTCATTATTGGTTGCTTTCAAAGAAGGAGCATTTAGGGCCTGATCAGGTCACTTGGGAGAAGTTCTTTAGGCTCTTCAAGGAGATGTTTATTCCTTCCTCTGCCAGAGCAGAACTTCAGGATAGGTTCGAAAACCTCAGGCAGGGCAGTTTGACCATTGAGGAGTACAATGTTTAGTTTCTCCGCTTGAGTTGTTTTGCCCCGTACTTGATTCTGACTGAGGAGAAGAAGGCCGAGAAGTTCTACTAAGGCCTGAGTTTTGAGACACAAAGGTTTGTTGGATCTATAGCCCCCATCTCCTACTCCGAGGTTCTATTAGCAGCTCGACGCCAGGATCGCATAAACAAGATGGATGCCAGTTTGAAGCGCTCCTATGCATCATCATTGTCAGTTCTTGTACCACAGGGAGGACTTGCAAAATACCCCCTGGTACCGCAGTAGCAGAAAAAAGCACCCTAGCAAGGACCAGTGATTTCCACTTGCCATTACTGCGTTAAGAAGGGACACTTATTGAGGGCTAGTCGACGAAGGTTGGGAGTATGCATGAGATGTGGATCTTACCATCATGTAGTTCGGGATTGCCCATAGCCGAGGATTCCAGTACCGATGGTTCATCGACTAGCCTTACCAGCACAAAGGCCCTACCAGCAGCCTCCTGGGCCAGTCTTTTTAGGACCGAGGCTGGCCTATGCAGGAGTTGGGGTACTGCGACCACCAGCACCAGGAGAAAATCAGAGGAGGCCACCCTTGGCCCACAGGCAATTCGTTTCCAGCAGGCTCGATAGTAGCCGAGGGCACCAGCTCCGGGATAGGGCCAGGCCTTTGCAATGACCATTGAGGAGACAGAGACCGCTGGAGAGGTGATCACTGGTACTATTTTAAGAGCTTCATTACCAGAAGTAGTATTATTTGATTCTGGTGCCACACACTCTTTCATAGCCGCTAGTTTTATGGCCACCAATAAAATAGCAACTGCACCCCTTTCGAAGATTAAGAAGATACTTACGGGAGGTAGAATAGTACCAGTTAGCGACACTTGTAGATCTTATTCAGTAGTTGTTTGTTGGCGAGAGATGTGTCCTAATTTCTAGCCTTCTCTATGCCAGACTATGACATTGTCCTAGGCATAGATTGGTTGAGCAAATACCATGCAACGCTAGATGCCGATGTGGATACGTTATATTTAGACCACCAGATCATCCAGAGTTTGAGTTTCTTTGGGGAGCCTGAGAGCATGTTGTCCAACCTACCTTAGTGACACACATTATATAAGGTGAACCGGTGTACCCCCGTATTATATCAGAGTTTGATGATGTATTTCCTGAGGATCTTCCAGGCCTGCCACCTGACAGAGAGATAGAGTTTACTACATAGTTGACTCCCGGAGCCGAGCCAGTTATTTCCTCCGTCTATAGACTAGCACAGAAAGAGTTGGTTGAGTTGAAGGTCCAAGTAGATGATCTCTTAAATAAGGGTTTTATTCGGTCTAGTATTTCTCCATGGGGAGCGTCCATCTTATTTTTGTCGAAGAAGGACGGGACGGTATGTTTGTGTATTGATTACAGGACGCTAAATGCTGTAACGATAAATAACAAGTACCCTTTGCCGTGCATCGATGATTTATTTGATCAGCTGAGCAGTGCATGTGTATTCTTAAAGATCGATCTCAGATCCGGCTATCATCAGATCAAGGTGAGAAAGGAGGACATTCCGAAGACAGCTTTTTGGATGAATTACGGGCACTATGAGTTTTTAGTCATGCCGTTTGGTTTAACCAATGCGCCAGCAGTATTTATGAGCCTGATGAACAAGATTTTCCACCAGTACTTAGATAAGTTGGTGGTGGTACTTATCGAAGACATCTTAATATATTCCAAGATCCAAGAGGAGCATGATGAGCATCTCAGGATCGTATTAGAGATGCTAAGGCAGGAGAGGCTGTATGCCAAGCTTAGCAAGTGCGAGTTCTGCTTGGATAGGGTACCATTCTTGGGTCACATAATCACTAGAGATGGACTATCAGTTGACCAGTAGAAGATCACCGTAGTGGAGACGTGGACTTCCCCTACATTAGTTACGAAGGTTGTTTTCTCGGACTTGCAAAATATTATCGGAGGTTCGTAGAAAATTTCTCGAGGATCGCTTCGCCTATGACGCAGTTGACGCGTTAAGGCGAGGAGTTTCTTTGTACTGTAGAGTGTCAAACGACTTTCGATGAGCTGAAGAAGTATCTGATGACAACATCGATCTTGACACTTCCTTCTGGATCTGGAGGATTTATGGTGTAAAGAGATGCGTCTGGTAGCAGATTAAGATGTGTACTGATGCAGCACGGTAAGGTGAAAGCTTATACAACAAGACAACTAAGGGTTCATGAGAAGAATTACCCGACACATGATCTAGAGCTAGATGCGGTAATATTTGCACTAAAGCTATGGAGGCACTACCTAGCATGTCTACACAGATCATAAAAGTCTGAAGTATGTCTATACTCAGAAGGAGCTCAACATAAGACAGAGGCATTGGCTAGAGTTGATGACAGACTATGATATTGAGTTGCAGTACCATCATGACAAGGCAAATATTGTAGCAGATTTCTTAAGCAGGAAGTCCATGGCATACTTTTTGACGACTCAGCGACATTTGTTAGAGGATCATCAGGAGCTCGGAATAGAGGTTGTATTGCCAGGCACGGATGGAGCATTAGCGAGTCTAGAAGTTTAGTCTATATTGGTTGAGAGGATTAAGGCAGCCTTGCCTACCGATGCGAGATTTCGGCGACTACGAGAGAGGATAGAGGCCGGCATGCAGATGGGACTCCGGATTCACGAAGATGGAACGTTAAGGTGTGGAGATCACCTATATGTTTCGAGTGGCAAGCTATGCCAGGAGTTGATGACCGAGGCCCATAGTTTAATTTATTCTATTTATCCCGGGGGTACAAAGATGTATCGAAATATGAGACAACACTACTGGTGGCATGGGATGAAGAGAGAGATTATGAGATTAGTGGCGAGATATTTGGTCTATCAACAAGTCAAGCCTGAAAATCAGAGGACTGCAGGACTATTGCAACCGCTTCCCATTCCTGAGTAGAAGTGGGAGCACATTACCATGGACTTCGTCACGGGATTTCCGAGGAGCCCTAGTGGAAAGGATGCTGTCTGTGTTGTCATGGACTGACTCACCAAGTTGGCATATTTTTTGCCCTTCAGAGTTGGGCAGTCCACGAAGATATTGGCTAACATGTACATAAGGCAGATAGTACGACTACATGGAGTGCTTGTCAGCATTGTATCGAATCGTGATTCCAGATTCACGTCATATTTCTGGGAGAGTATGCAGGAGAGTCTAGGAACTCATCTCAAGTTCAGCACTGTATATCATCCACAGATTGATGGTCAGTCAGAGTGCACAATTTAGATACTAGAGGATATGTTAAGAGCGTACATGATCAACTTTGGAGGATCTTGGAAGGACCATCTATACTTGCTGAAATTCTCCTACAACAACAGCTACCAAGATAGCATACAGATAGCACCTTATGAGGTACTATACGACAGGAAGTGCAGGTCGTCGATATCTTGGATTGACGTGGGAGAGCATCAGATACTTGGTCCATAGTTGGTGATACAGACATTGAAGAAAGTGAACTAGATTCAGGGCCACCTAACCGCAGTACAGGACAGGCAGAAGCATTGGGAGATGCACATCACAGACCTTTGAAATTCAAGGAAGGTGATCACGTATTTCTGAAGATATCGCCTACTCGCGGTACCATCAGATTTGGGGACAGAGGCAAGCTGAGTCCGAGGTACATCGGACCTTTTGATATTTTGGAGCGTATTGGCGAAGTGGCTTATCGTCTTGCATTGCCTCTGTCATTAGAAGGTTTGTATGACATATTTCACGTATCAAAGTTGAGAAGGTACGTGGCAGACCCTAGCTACGTGCTCGATCATTCAGAGAGTTGACAATCGAGGGAAAAAGCTTTCGAGGATTCAAAGATCACAGTCGGGCCCAGTTTATCATATGTGGAACAGCTAGTAGGAATACTCGATTACAGTGAGAAGGTTTTGAGGGGACAGACTATTCGACTGGTCAGGGTTGCATGGAAGCATCATTCGTCGGGCGAGTCTACCTGGGAGCACGAGGATTCCATTCGACAGCATTTTTCGTATTTATTTGAGGACCGAGGTACGAATTTAAGTACTGTATTTCAAATACTTGGTAACTTTTTAATTCTCGTAATTCTTATTCATGCTTTACTTTTCATTTTGGGGACGAAATTCTTCTAAGTTGGGAAGGATGTAAACCCTCTAAAATTTTCGGCAGATTTGGTATGGTGAGAATTTTGGTTTAGCTTCAGGTTGTCTAAGGATTAGAAATTTGGGTTATATATACTCGTTCTTTAATTTAAACCCTTCGTGCACCTTACCATTTCTACAATAATTGGAGCACAACAATAGCCTTTATATTCCAATATATCTTTGCACACTTGACCTGACAAGCCAACCTAGGCACTGGATATTTCTGTCACTCACAAACATACTCCCTTGTGCTCTATTTTAATTGCACAACTTCTCAGAAACAAAAATTAATTCTTTAATCCTATGGCTTGTACTTATGTCGTTGCCATCGATTTGGGGACACAAACTCTATCCGTTTTGCCTAACCAATTAAATGTTCTAAGACTAATACCAAGCCTACACCATCCATGACATTTGTGTCACTCCCAATTGAGATCCCATATACACCCATTTTATTTATGAGCACCTATGACACATTATTTAATTAAATTCGGGAAACCGACTTAACCTAACCCCAACTTAACCCAACATCCATTCATGTGGCTCATACAAAACACCTAACACCCTCCCATCCTATAAAATAACAAACACCAACTTCCCACATCAAATTCTCACACTTTTTCCTTCATGTGTAAATACCTAATTGTTAAGGGGCTCAAATACAAAGAGGTTGCTAGGTGTCACACTCCTATTGGTGCAAAACAAATAAAGAAAATCCCTTTCCATTCTTATGTGACCGGTGACCTCACACTCTCTCTCCTCTAGTATTATACTTTTCCCTCATGTGAAATCCTAGCCCTTGATTCAAATTCCCTCCCATCATCACCACACATTCCCTCTATATTAACACACACATGCCCCTCCCAATGTGGCCGGCCCAAATCCCAAGAGAAAACCTAAAAATTCACACCACACTCTCTCTCCTTCCCTCCCCTTCATTCAGTCAAACCCCTCTCTCTTCTTCTTTTTCTTCTTCTTCTCCATTATGCTTCTTCTCTTTCTTCACCCCTACACCACCTCCACAGGAGCACCACGAGCCACCACTGCTACCATCATCGTCACTTACACCACCGCCTCTACCATGAGTTGCCACTGTTACAATCATCTTCACCTCCAATACCACCTCCACCACGAGCCAGCAACAACACCACCATCTCCACCACGACACCACCGTAGCCACTGCTACCATCACCGTCACCTCCAACACCACCACCACCATCTACAGCCACTTACACCATCACTTCTACCTCGACAGCAATACAACAACCACATACACCACCACCCCGACTACACTACCTACACTACTACCTCTGCCGAGCACCACCACCCCCTCCTGCCTACACCACCGTCCGCAGCCACTTACACCGCTACCTCCACCACGACAATAATACCACAGCCACCTACAATACTACCTCGACCACACTACGTATACTACCACCTCCACCGACCACCACCACCCCCTCCTGACTACACCACCGCAGCCACTTCCACCACCACCATCACCACCTCCGAGCACCACTACCATTACCATCACCTCTACCCTATTATCATCACCACCACCCTAACCACCGCCGAGCATCACCCCTTCCCCCATGGTCGATGCGAGCACCACCACCACTACGATCAACACGACCACTGAACGAAGTCGCAGCACCATCGCTGCCACCACCCGCAGCCACCTTGGTAACTTCTCCCCATTTTTCCTTATTTTTGTAGTTTTCCTATGTGTTAGAATAAACCCTAGTTAGGATTTATGGTTCCCTGAGTAATACCCATATTTAGTTTAATGGCATTTGTCTGGTATTATATATATATGTAAAAATGCATATGATGGAGATGTTGTTCCAATGAATTTTGGTGTGATAGCTTTGATGATATGATTGAGGATATTATATGTGAACATTATGCGTATTTAGGTACAACAACTAAATTGGGTTTATGCATTTATGTCTATGATTACAGGGATGGTATGGTCGAGGATGAACATTATAAATAGATGACTGAAATTACTCTTGATGAATATTCAAGTTTGAAGATATTATTTGAGGACGTTATGCTATTTGATGATTAGTATTTAATGCAATATTTTTTTAGTCAACTTGGGTCAACCCTCTAGTTAGTACCTTAAACGTGAGTTATGTTACTAGGACAAAAACCTATGCTAGTTCATGATGTCATCTCTAATTTTAGATAGTTTTGAACTAGATTATTAATTATTTTATATATCATCTCTAGGTACTTTATGATCCTCGGACTTGGACGTTGTACCGGAGCCCCGCCTTCAGCATCCTGATCCAGGCAAGTGTACCTTGCCACTCTGTATCTCAGTTCTAGTATTACTATTTATTTCAACTATACATTATATGCGCTTGGATCGAAATCGTTACTTAGCGTCTGGTTCATAACCGGGTGCAGACGTTCGTCGGTAACATCTAGTATCGATTATTAGATGTTTCTCGATACCTTGATGTACCTACTTAGTTATATCGGAACGCTATGACACAATCAGATACTATCATCATGCCAGACTTCCTGTATCCTGGTAGTGTCAGCATGACCGGAAGTCTGTGATGATTATAGGTTCATAATTAGTGTTAGATACTTCAGTATTATGAGACTGTTAGATAGAGGTTAAGGCACAGCGAGCAGCGAATGCATCTCGTTGACCGTATTGGGAGGGGAAGACAGTTACTAGATGTTTGGGCTACTTCGCACGCGCTATATATATATCCTTAATTACGTAGAGATCATGTATCCAGAGTCGTAGTATTATCCGTGTGACTCTGTGCTCGGAACTACGGTACGCACCGTGTGTCTCTATGCCTCAGAGCTACAAATTTATATTTGGAAAGCCCAAGTATCGAACGTTGCCTTTAAGTTGCGTCTCACTTAGGTGGTTATTCTAGATTACACCAGCGTATCACATGTTTCCTTTCTGTTTTACTATGATATGCTAATTTTGTATCTTGTTACGTCCCTTTGAGGACCTGGTTCACTTCCAAGCTTAGGCGAGGAGGACTATCTAGAGGAGTACAAACTGGGTGTATATCCAGGAGCAGGACTTGTTGTAGAGGATGAGATCCTTCCTGAGGACTTCGCTTGATCACCGGTAGTGACTTTACCTTTGGTCCGGTATCATTATCTAGTTTGCAGATATCGACCCTAGTTATCTTATTAATTCATTTTATTCAGTATTTATGTTAGCTGGTTTGACCCGTGTGACTCTATCCATATTGTATTATGATACATTTTCAGTCTTATTTCCTTTATGCACATTAGTAGACTTGATTTCTCTATGTGTTCCATATGCATATGTTTGTGGATGAGATTTAGTAACATTATTTATGTTTTATAAGTTGGGTTATATCATTATACTTTACAGATTAGGTGCACTCCGTCGGGTCCTTTAGATTGGGATGCCTGTCGAAGTGTACCCGTTGGCCATTGCTACGTGGCTCAGTTCCTTATATCTAGAACCGGGGCGTGACATGGCATCCTCCAATTGCCTCAAATCTGTACCCAAGTCTGTTTTGTACGACCACTGAAAAACATTCCATAATACCCCCTTCTCAACTGAACACCTCACTCCCATGCTCAGGCTTTCTCGAGCCCACATGTCACTACCATATTTTTAGATGAAGGTATTTTTTTAATTTAGCATATTTATTATTTAGTAATAAATATTTATATATGTGCTACTAATTATTTATTATGTGTTGTGCTATTATTTTATTGGTTAGTGGGCTAGCCTATTTTATTTGGACTTGTCATTAGTTGACCCATTAGATTTGTCATGACACATTGAGGCCAACATTGGGTTAGTCCCATTAGACCTATTTTCCTTAATTAATTAAGGAGATTAGATTAGTTTCATGAAGAATTAAAAGTTTCCTTATATAATGCTCCCTAATTAAATACTTCATGACTACTAGTAGGGGTGTATTAGATATTACACATTGCTTGGCAAGGAAGAAAGGGGCTGGCCACTTGAAGAGGGGGTTCTTTCTCTCTTCTCTCATTAATTCATTTCATTAGAGATCCCTAATTATGTTCTTCCCTAAATTAATTTATCCCTCTACCAAATTCATCCTAATTCACTCACATTCTCTTCCAATTACATCACTTAAGGAGCATTGGAGCTTAGATTGTAAGGAGCACTTGGAGAAAGAGGAATTGACAAGGAGCTTGTGTCCTAATTGTGTCCTATTGAGCAATTCATTGGGAATCCATCTCCCAATAGATAAATTTTGATTTTCCCTATAATTTAGATTCTAATTCATGTGTTCGACTATTAGGAACCCTTCCATGACTTAGGGCTACTCATAGGAAGAAGTTGTAGGCCCAATTAACCTTTATTTTGACTTCTACATAGGTTTTGTGCCTAATTTAGGAAATTTTTGATATTGGTGCACCTAGTTTGTGTCATGAGACTAATTAGATCTAATGACACTTATATTGATGTTATGAGACTAGATACGTGTCCATAATTGGACACGAGTAGAGCGTATCATGGTATTTTGTGATACGGTATGATACGTGGTTTATTTGGGTAATTTGTGTATGTATTCTTCAAATTCCTTTCTAGCAAGTTACTTTAGTTGTATTATGATGTTTATTATATGTATGAATAGTAATTATAGAGAATTAGGGGTTTTGGCATTTTTTTTGGGTACGTATCATATAGTATCATATTATGCATACCAAGTGTTTGGTTTAATACTTCTAGTGTATGTGAGTGTTATATATATATATATAGTGGTGTGTGTGAGTGTATGGAGGTGAGATCAAATGTGCATTTGTGTAAGGGACTATGTATAGGTGTTGTGTGTGGGTGAAAGAGGGACTTCTCAAGTCTGTGCTCAGTATGAGATGTAGTGTGCTAATTGCACACTTGTGTTCTAGTGGAAATTGAGTGAGAAGCTATGCATTTGGTGCACATGTGTCCAGGGTCTATTAGCAGGAAGGGGAAGGAGCAGTTGGTGTGTGCTCAGTCAGTGCAACTCCTGCACTGAGTACTGGCAGTACAATAAGTTGGTACAACAAGTTAACCTGGAAGAGCATTGCAGTGAGTACCATACCTGAATGTAAGAAGGAAGTACTGGGGGGCTCGAGCAGTAGGCTATCTATCAGATTGCAGTAGAAGTATTAAGCAATGGTTATGCTATTATAACAACAACAAGTTGATGGGGATCAGTTTGAGGTCTGATACAGACCCCAAGTGAGGAATTAGCAGTGTTAGTAGCAGCAGATAGGGGACTTGGGATGAGTTGCACTGCAAATGGTATTAGTAGAGCAGCATTAAGGATATAGGAAGTGTCACTACCACATTCTAAAATAGGGGTACTTTTATCTTTTTATTTATTATAAGAATTGTATATATTATATTTTATAAATAATTGCATGATATGTATATATATATATATATATATATATATATATATTGTATAGTGTTCATTAATGCATGGGTTAGTGGACAAGACCTAGAGACTCACTAGATGAACCCCTGACCCAAATATAGGATTATGGATTAAATTAGTATTATTCGGAATTAATTATTGGGTATTATAATTTATTACTGTGATTTTTATTTATTGGTGCACCTTACCGTTGCTTCGATATTTGGAGCGCTACACTAGCTTTTTCCTTCCAACAAATTCTATACCCTTGTCCTAGATGTGCCAGTCTTCCATTCTGACCTTTGTGTAACTCATAAATAACCTCTCTTGTACTTTATTTTAGTTGCACAATATTCGTTACAGACATTTATTTTTAAATTCGAATAAATCCAACTTTGCATCTTTATCCATTCCAAGCGAATTTGGAGACACAACCTTGACCCATTTTGTGCAACCCAAATTATGACAATATTCTATTCTGAGTCTTCTACGTCCATGGCACTTGTGTCCCACCTAATTTTAACCCCATACACTTCCAATTAATTTAAGAACACCCTTTACACTAATTTTAATTAAATTGGTGTATGGACCCAACCTAACCCAAAGCTAGACCCAACACCAACCCACACCCCCACTCACACACAAAAGGCTCATACTAAATACCACACCCTTTTTATCCACTATATCACACCAAACATGGTATTTGTCTCATCCAATCACAAAATCCCACCTTTTGTGCAATTTTCTAATTGTTGGGGACTTTTATACAAAAGTGCAGTGATGTGTCTACCTCCCATTGGACCCAACACATGAAGAAACACCCTCCCCCCTCTTTGACCACATATAATTTTTACCCTATTTTTTGGAGTGTCTAACACTCAAAGCTTTCCATCTCACCATCCAAGCCCTCCATTTAAATACACACAATCCTAACCACCCAATTTCCTTCATGTAAAAGCCAACCCCATCCCAAAGATTATATGGCCGGGCCTAATCCCTAGGTAATCATCACCCCCCTCTTCTCTCTTATACATAAACCCATCTCTCTATTATTTTTCATCACCATCATCCAACCCTCAACCGAAACCCTAACCTTCCCGACCATCTCCTCCGAGCAGTCCCGACTTTCCCTCACCCCACGACCATCCACCGCTGAGCAGCAAGCCACCCCGACAGCCTTCCCTCATCGATTCCAAACATCACCATCACCATCGATATCTCCTCCTTTTCCATAGTCCGCCGACCCCGAGTCGTCACCACCACCGTCACGATCACCACCGCCCACGTCCTCGTCACAGCAACCTGGTAGCAGTCGACCACCCCGCCGGGACAGTTCTCCCTCCTCACACCCGACTACCAACCGCCGGAGCACTACCTTACCAAGCCGACCATCCCCGAGTCATCACCAGCACCTCCACCTTCTTTCTCCCCCGATCCCGACTTCACACCGGCGGTGCAGACTTCTCCCTCACAGTCTTCGACTTTCCAACTTCTCCAGCATTCCCTCGCCGGAGCACGACCCGCCACAACTGACTCGACTTCATCGCCGGATCCCGAGCCACCCCGACTCCCTCTACCCAACAACGCCGAGCCGATCCCGGCCATTACCATCGCAGCAAACACACATCACCATCTCCGGTCAACGTTACCCCTCCTCGGTCTCGTGCATGCCACGGTTCGAAACTTGCCTTTCTTCCATGTTGTGTGTGTGCATGTATGAATAGTAATTAGGGTTAGAATATTACCTCATGGTAGTTTGGTTGTTAGATATGATTGCATGACACTGTGTTATAAACCCTAATAACCAGTATATGTGTGTGTGCATGTTTAATAGTAATTAGTATTAATAATAATTAGGTTTAATAATTACTTGAATAGTAAGTAGGGTTATTATTTACTTTATGGAAAATTTAGGTTGTTAGTTGTGGGTATCGCATATTTCTATATGTTGTGTAGACCTAGGTGTATTAGTATAAATATGAGTAGTAGGTAATACTAGGCAATGTATTAAGGTGCTTTATATATATTAAGTATTTTGGTAACTCACTGTCTTGTGTATCAAACCTACTAGCTAGACCATGTGTTAGTGCTACACGAGATTTGGAGATTTGAACATGTGTTAGTGTTAGTTGTTATCTTGTTGTGCATGGTATTCGAGGACATGACACATGTGCATTTAGACATTCCCACTTGACCCTGCTAGTTGATCAATACCACCCCTGCTTGCATTAGTTTCTAAGTACAATTGTACTAGTGTAATGGATGATGTTATTGTATTATATTATATATATATGACCATTGGATCGTCCTACGAGACTTTAGGAGCAGAATATTGGTATTGCCAGCAGGACCACAGGCGAGTACATTCTCTAATAATTTTTATTATTTGATAATTTCTATAATTCAAGTATTTAGAAATGTTACATCTGCTTCTTGACACTGTGCTACACGGACTAGTATATAGATTGGATCTGCAGTCATGAGATATTACATTGGTTATCGTATTGATATTGTATACGACATTTTTATTATACATTGATATTAGACATTGTACATGATATATTGGATATTGATCGTGTATCATAACGTGTCATGGTTGGATCCACTATACTAGTTGGGGACGGAGGAAAATATTAGCAGATTATGTGATCATACCCCACTTTACATGCATCATAGCTCACCCCATACATCACATCGAGTGTAGCCTGGCCATTTACATGTCTTATAGCCTGTTATATATGGTTAGCCTGACTATTGCTCGCATCATAGCTAACCAGATGGTTAGCCTGACCTCACATGTATCATAGCTAATCATATATAAAAAACTTGATCTTGTCCCAAGCCGATCACATGATAGACTGATATTTCAAACACTTAGAATAGTTACAGTTCTTCAATTCAGTTTCATATGCTATATTATCCCGTATTATATTGTAGCTCTTTCTCTTCATTTTATATATGCACTGACTATACCATATTGCCTACATTGCCTGTTCTCTTTATTATTTGCTAGTGCATCTATTTATTATTTTCTCTCAGTATATAACATCATCTATTTATTCTTTTATAGTCCTTGTCAATTAATTAGAACTGTTATTGGGTTGTATTTTGCTCCAATCCTGACTGGATATATTTTTCCAGACTGCGACTTAGAGGACTGGTGTCCGACATATTATGGACCACAAGAAGAGTAGCTGCAACCTTGGACCTTGTAGCTCAGGTGATATTTTTGGGAGGTCTAGCCGGGATCACTAGTTATTTAGTTAGTTTCTTTTAGCAGATTATGGTACCGGATTTGTTTTCGGCATACTTGAGACTTGGATGTTATTGTTTGAGTTAGATTATTTTGTTGTTTAGACTTGTATTGTATTTTATTTATTTTCTTCGATATCTTATCGTGCTTTAGTTATGTGGTTGAGTATTTTTATATTTTATTGTAATATATGTCTCTCCTTATGGAGTTGGATATTCGTGTGAGATTAATTATATAGTATTGGACCTAGACAGCATTCTACCACCGATGTTGCAACGTAGGCTGAACGTACCCGTGTACTCATGCCCCTATATCGGGTGCGGGTCGTGACACATTTTTAGTAGTGGCCCATGCAGGTCAGGCTTTGCAAGTAGTACGATGTCGTGGTAGTACGACGTCTTAGTTGTACTACTACGAGATTTTGATAGGATCTAGGATATAGTATATTAGGATGAGAGCGAATACTCGATCACAACTAGGAACACTTTCAATCTATTGCTATTGCTATTCCTTCTGAGCATTGCTTTTCTTGAATATTTAATGTTTGGTATCATTGTTGAGTTTGATTTCATATCGAGATAAATTTTACGGACTAAAATTTACGGTATCATCTGATGACATATGTTGACAAGGACAGTAAGAAAGATGAAACGTCTGCTTTAGTTGTGGAGCATAGAGTTCATCGCAGCCATATTAGTTGGCGTGGCAAAAACATAGGGACCTGACTTCGGATATATATATATATCTTAGTTATGAAATTTAGAATTTCTTACAGTTATACTAGTCGGCATAGCAAGGATTCTAGATGACATAATTATAGAGTTGCATACCTAAGTTATGGAATCTATCGTTTATCACTGCTATGCTTACTAGAGTGGCAAGGATTCTAAGTTTCATGATTTTGGACAGACGTGTATGATTATCAGATTGTATCTTAAATTGGTTGTTAAAGTATCATCTCAATACTTATCCACTTCTGTTATTATAGGACCTTGTTCCATTATTTTTTTTGATAGCAGTAGAGATACCTTCAGTCCTTAGTCCAGTTCCTTATAGAGCTTTATTCCTTTAGGATCCTTGTTAGTGTGATAATTGGTGACTTGAAATTAGGTCTGTGACTTGAATCAGTGTTGAGTGTTAGGAGTGTGGCTTGTGAGTCTGTAAGTGGTTCTTAGTTAGACACGTGAGCAATAGGCATCAATCTAGGGATAACCCGTAGCGTAGTACCTTGTAGCAATAGTTCTATGATAGGTATCATTATAGTTAGTATTGGTACTATAGGTAGAAGGGAGAGTAAAGAGTATCAGTGATGGTTCCAGGAGTTAGTATCATAGTCAGTATGCCATTTCTAGATAGTCATGAATTCATGTAGTTAGGTGATCCATGTAAACAATTAAGTATCAAGAAAAATTGTGTTAAAAATTAATGGAGCATGATATTCAATTTGGTGGTTGATACTTGGGTGTGCCAAGAGTAAAAAAATATATATGCATTAAGCGTATTAATGAGTGTGCCATAGTAGGAGGGTACCCATAAGTGAATAGGAGAGTGTGTGGGAATAAGAATACATTGTGCTAAGTAGTAAGACTTGTGTTACAGATAAAAGTAGGCCTTGCTGTGAGTAGTTATGAGTGTACCAGTATATAACTAGTGATAGGTATATCACCTGATATTGAGGCCAGTGATGGGTTGGAAGCAATAGATGGAAGAGTGTCTAAAAATTGTGTGTAGGATGCACAGTGGGTAATGAGTGTCAGTGTGATGAGGTAATCTAATAATGAAGCTAGTATTAATATACCAAAAAGTGTTAGTGTTTCTATGTCAAAGATTAATTTAGTTATGTGCTAGTAACAGTAAGTACCTCGTGTGATAATATCAGACTGATGTAACAGTTAATATGGATAAAAAATCATTGGAAGTAATAGTGCAAGTAATCCGGGTAGTGTAATATCCAGTACACAGTTGAGGGGTGTAGACAATTGGTGTATTATGTGTACCTTGAGTATTAGAGACTATGAGTATATATAGGTATACTTATATAGATGTGGGTAAGAAATATGTATTAGTATATGAGTGGATGATGTGCATGTGTAAGGATCTGCTAGCTTAAGCATGCCTGAGATGGCACTGCAAACTGACTTGGGTGTCCATCTAGAGTTATACTAGAGGGAGTAGTACTTAGTATGGTGAGTTTCACTTGGTGTGCACTTGAATGATAAGAACAACTAGTGTAAATAATTACAGTAGGTGAGACAGCTAGCAGTGGGTGTGCTTGTAGTAGAAATAGTAGTACCAAAGGGATAGGGGTATCAAACTTTGGATGCATCATTAAACCTATGGTTGTGTTAGAATGTTATATTCTTCTCTTTCCTTATGTTCCTTTCTTTTTGACTGATTGATTGATTTCTTAGTACCGTAGCTTGTATCAATGATTTTCTTGCTAGAATGTAGTTAGTAGTATACCTTAGCAGAGACTGCAATACCATGACAAAAGTGACCATAACCATGCATGTTTTTATCTAGATTGCATATTGTGTGACTGTAGGTAGGATTTCCTTAAACCTTGGTTGTTGGGGGTTTGACAGTAGTGAAGATTAATGAAGAGGTTATGACTAGACAGAGAGAGACAATTTGTCTTAAATTTCGAGGACGAAATTTTTCTAAGGAGGATAGACTTGTCACTACCACATTCTAAAATAGGGATATTTTTGTCTTTTTATTTATTATAAGTATTGTATATATTTTATTTTATAAATAATTGCATAATATATATATATATATATATATATATATATATATATATATATATATATATATATATATATATATTGTATAGTATAGTATTCATTAATGCATGGGTTAGTGGACTAGACCTAGAGACCCACTAGATGAATCCCTGACCAAAATATAGGATTATGGATTAAATTAGTATTATTTGGGATTAATTATTGGGGATTATAAATTATTACTGTGATTTTTATTCATTGGTGCACCTTACAGTTGCTTCGATATTTGGAGCACCAAACTAGCTTTTGCCTTCCAACAAATTCTACACCCTTGTCCTAGATGTGCCAGTCTTCCATTCTGACCTTTGGGTAACTCATAAATACCCTTTCTTGTGCTTGATTTTAGTCACACAATATTCGTTACAGACGTTTATTTTTAAATTCTAATAAATCCAACTTTGCATCTTTGTCCGTTCCAATCAGATTTGGAGACACAATCTTGACCCGTTTTGTGCAATCCAAATTATGACAATATTCTGTTCTGAGTCTTCTACGTCTATGACACTTGTGTCCCACCTAATTTTAACCCATGCACTTCCAATTAATTTAAGAACACAATTTATACTAATTTTAATTAAATTGGTGTAAGGACCCAACCTAACCCAAAGCTAGATCCAACACCAACCCAAACCCTCACTCACACCCTCAAGGGTCATACTAAACACCACACACCCTTTTTATCCACTATATCACACCAAAAATGGTGGTTTTCTCATCTAATCCTAAAACTCTACCTTTTGTGTAATTTTTTTAATTATTGGGGACTTTTACACAAAAGTGCAGTGAGGTGTCCACCTTCCATTGGACCTAACACATGAAAAAACACCCTCCCCCCTTTTTAACCGGTCATATATAATTTTTACCTTATTTTTTGGAGTGTGCAACACTCAAAGCTTTCCATCTCACCATCCAAGCCCTCCAATCAAATACACACAATCCTAGCCTCCCAATTTCCTACATGTAAAAGCCAACCCCATCCCAAAGATTACATGGTTGGCCCTAATCCCTAGGTAATCATCACCCCCCACTTCTCACTCATACATAAACCTATCTCTCCATTATTTTTTATCACCATCATCCAACCCTCAACCGAAACCCTAACTTCCCTCTACTATTCACCACCGGAGCACCCTTCCCGACCGTCTCCTCCGAGCAGTCCCAACTTCCCCTTACCCCACGGCTATCCACCACCAAGCAGCAAGTCACCCGACAGCCTTCCCTCATCGATTCCAGACCTCACCATCACCATCAACATCTTCTCCTCTTCCACAGTCCACCGACCCCGAGTCGTCACCACCACCGTCACGATCACCACCGCCCCCGTCATCGTTACAGCAACCCTGTAACAGTCGACCACCCCGCCGGGACAGTTTTTCCTTCTCACACCCGACTACCAACCACCGGAGCACCACCTACCCAAGCCGACCATCCCCGAGTCATCACCAGCACCTCCACCTTCATTCTCCCCCGATCTTGACTTCACACCGCAAGCCCAGACTTCTTCCTTACAGTCTTCGACTTCCCTGACTTCTCCAGCATCCCCTCGTCGGAGCACGACCCGCCACAACCAACTCGACTTCACCGCCAGATCCTGAGCCACCCCGACTCTCTCGACCCAACAATACCGAGCCGATCCCGGCCATCACTACCGCAACAAATACCCACCACCATCTCCGATCAATGTCACCCCTCCTCGGTCACGTATACGCTTAGGTTCGAAACTTGCCTTTTCTTTCATGTTGTGTGTGTGTGTGTGTGCATGTATGAATAGTAATTAGGATTAACATATTCCCTAATGGGAGTTTGGTTGTTAGATATGATTGCATGACACTGTGTTGTAAACCCTAATAACTAGTATATGTGTGTGTGTATATTTAATAGTAATTAGTAATAATAATAATTAGGTATAGTAATTACTTGAATAGTAAGTAGGGTTATTATTTACTTTATGGAAAATTTAGGTTGTTAGTTATGGGTATCACATATTTCTATATGTTGTATAGACCTAGGTGTATTAGTATGAATATGACTAGTAGGTAATACTAGGCAATGTATTAAGGTGCTATATATATATATTAACGTATTTTGGTAACTCACTGCCTTGTGTATCTAACCTACTAGCTAGACCATGTGTTAGTGCTACATGAGATTTGGAGATTTGAACATGTGTTAGTGTTAGTTGTTGTCTTGTTGTGCACGGATATGACACTTGTGCATTTAGAAGTGCCCACTTGACCCTGCTAGTTGACCAGTACCACCACTGCTTGTATTAGTTTCTAAGTGCAGTTGTACTAGTGTAATGGATGATGTTATTGTATTATATTATATATATAGGACCATTGGATCATCCTACGAGACTTTGGGAGCATGATATTAGTATTGCCAGTAGGACAACAGGCGAGTACATTCTTTGATAATTTTCGTTATTTGATAATATCTATAATTCAAGTATTTAGAAATATTACATCTGATTCTTGACACTGTGCTACACGGACTAGTATATAGATTGGATCTGCAGTCATGAGATGTTACATTGGTTATCGTATTGACATTGTACACGACATTGTTATTAGACATTGATATTAGACAGTGTACATGATATATTGGAGATTGATCGTGTATTATAACGTGTCATGGTTGGATCAACTGTACTAGTTGGGGGAGGAGGAAAATATTAGCAGATTATGTGATCATATCCCACTTTACATGTATCATAGCTCACCCCATACATCACGTCGGGTGTAGCCTAACCATTTATATGTCTCATAGCCTGTTATATATGATTAGCCTGACTATTGCTCGCATCATAGCTAACCAGATGGTTAGCCTGACCTTACATGTATCATAGTTAATCATATATAACAAGCCTGATCTTGTCCCAAGATGATCACATGATAGATTGATATTTTAAACACTTAAAATAGTTACAGTTCTTCAATTCAGTTTCATATTGTTTGAGTTAGAGTATTTTTGTTATTTCGACTTGTGTTGTATTTCGTTTATTTTCTTTGATATCTTATCGTGCTTTAGTTATGTGGTTGAGTTTTTTTAAATTATATTGTAATATTTGTGTCTCCTTATGGAGTTGGATATTCGTGTGAGATTGATTAGATAGTATTGGACCTAGACAACATTCAGTATTTGAGACTGGATGTACCCGCATACTCGTGCCCCTATATCGGGTGCGGGTCATGACAGGAAGGGTCAAGTAGAGTGTTGGGGGCAGTCAGTTTAGCTAAACTCAGTAGCAAGTGTACTTAGCACACTGTGTTTGGGTGCACAACAAGTTGCCCCAGTAGGTATCAGACCTTATATGAATATATATCAGTATATCAGACTTATATAAATATCTATTAGTGAGGTATTAAGGTTAAGTTCAGTAGGTAAGTGTTAATGAGTATGGTACATCTGTGTATATGTATGATAGTATTTAGGTATCCTTGTGATACTAAGTAGCTTGAGTATTGAGTATCGAGGAGATGTTGATATTGATATAAGTTTAAAGTTGATACCTAATATCAGATACCAAGTGGTAGTTAAGAATGTATCTAATAAGTTATATAAGAAATACTGATAATTATATATAAGTTATACATATATAGATATTGGGTAATATTAGCCTATATAGCTAATATTCAAGGTATTGGTCCTAGAAGTATAGATATGACCTAGTATATCTAGAGATTAGCTTAGAACCTAACCCTAGCCTAGTATAACCTAGTTGTCACGCCCCAGTCCTAAAAATACAAGGGACCAGGCCACATGGCAATAGCCAGCTGTCATATCTCCACGGATATCCTAATTTAATGGATCCTAACGAAGAGTGCTACGCTGTCCTAAATACTAACATGTTCCATATCAATCAACGACAGGTGATCTAATCTAATCCACAAATTAATCAGCAAGAAGTACTAAAATAAATACTGGAACATAAACGCTAGTCTCAAATATCATAGTAAAACCAAGAGTGTCTGGTGGGAACAAACCCACTACTAGGACAAAAATAAAGTACTGAATGACAGATAAAAAGAGTAATGACTAGGGCATCTGCTGATTAGATAAAGATGCTCCCAATCCTAAGCAGAAGGCTTATCAACTGATCACGAAAACTCTGACGGTAGCACCTCTAGCTCCTCCGCTGTAGCGTACCTCGTCTCTTGTCCTGGGCCGTACACTGTAGGGTAATATGCCTCGTCCAAATCTGGAAAGGTACCAGGTCCTCAGAGGTACGTAATAAGATACATAGATGCATGCCATATATATAAATACTGAATAAAATAAATAAAGGGTGTGCTAATCATCTAAGTGAATGCAATATGAGGACAACATTGGTACATATGGTAGGCATAGTCATATAACATCCACACTCGGAAGAGAGTGGCATATGCATATATAATGTCCATATCGCTTCGAAGAACATGGCATCTGAATAATATATCGTCCATATCGCTCCGAAGAACGTGTCATCTGAATAGTGGAAGTCATTGGACCCATGGCTCCTCCGGATACTACAGATTCCAATGTTTGTATCCCATATGCCTACAAGTTGTCCTCTTCGTCCAATGTAGATACACAAGTCGAATACTCGACGTGCATACCACGTATCTATATGCCAAGTCTCTAGTGATGAAATAATCCTGAGTTACGTACTAACCGTGATGCATGTCACATGCACCGATAGCTAGTCGAGTACGCGAACCCATATCCCAATATGAATTTGTCACAGTGATACGTGTAAGAGTGTCAGGTCTCGAAAAATACTAGAGTATCCTTCTAAGGGGGTCTGTCTGCTAGCAACTAGGTCAAGTACACTAATCATCGACGCATCCGTCGATGGCACCCGAGTCAATCTCGGACGCGCACAGTCATATAAAATAAAGCAACAAGATATCATACAACATATGTATAATTTAAATTAGATAGTAAATATGGCAAGGTATTTTGCCTGGGTCCTCAAGCTGTGAATGCCAAAAGCCTGTTCCTGTAGTGTCTCACGGCTGGTCTAATAACCCTAAACACATAATATAAATAGCAAATATTGTCATCAGGTACTAAACAATACATACACACAACTTACGACGCTGCTCTTAGGTACTGATACAAGATAACGGCTGGTCGACTACAGTGGCGCGTGTGCACGTAGCTAAAGTGCACACGTGTCCTATCCTCAGTTACCGTATCTCTCTCGACAATAAATACTAAGTTTATGGGTCATGAAACTGTTTACGTTTAGTACAATTTATATGTCCTTATTTCCCATGTTTAAGCATACTTATCGAGGTCCAGGTTTTTAGGTAAAATACAAGTCTTTATAATCGAGTTCTATCATTAAGGTAAATGCTAGTTATTAAATAAATGCTAAATCTTGCTAACATTATACATTCATATATATAGTTTAATGTTAATTAGGTTTGTGTCCAAGAATACGACACTCGACACGACGACACAACGACTATATATAAACAACGATACGAGGAGAGAAGGGAGCTAGAGGGCGAGTACCTAGTTGGCTGGACGAGGGTCTGCTCGTTGACTGGTCGTCCTCCGGCGTGCGACGGAACTCCGGTCGACGGCGGCAAGCAAGGCAGCAGCAGCAGCGGCAGTAATTGCAGTAGTTGCAGCAACGGCAGCAGCGTACTGGGGACGATGTTGGGTGGTGGAGATGGTGGTCAGGCGGGGGTAGGCGGCGGAAGAGGCTAGTGGAGGTGGCGGCATGAGGTGGTGGTTGTGTTGAGGGGGTCGGGTAGGTCAGGTTGGGGTGGTTGTTGATGATGGTGAAAGGGATGGTTCATGGCAGTGGTGCAGCCTGTGCAGGTGAAGGGGAGGGGTCCGGTGACTAGGGGTGCAGGCATCGGTCAAGGCTGCGGTAGTGGCGGCCTGAAGTGGTATTGGTGTTTGTGAAGTCAGGGGAAGGGAGAGGGGGTAATCAGGTTTTGAAAAGGGATTCGGCTAGGGTTGAGATGGTGGGTGATATAATTCTAGGGTTTCAATAGAGAAGTATGTATTTATATGAGGGAGAGGGAATATGGTTGACCTCAGGATTTGGGCCGGTCTGGCTCCTCGGGGTGGGGGCTAGTCCACATAAAGGTGTACCTAGGATTGGTTAGGTCTTGCTTTGGGGTGAGTCTGGCCTCCAAATTAATTTAATTAAAATAATGCACCAGTTGTTCTTTTTGTCATTTGGAAACACAAGGGGTTAACTTTGGGTGAAACACAAGAGTCATAGGCGTAGCAGGCTCAGAGTAGGCTAATACCCTAAATTGGGTTATAGGGAATTGGGTTGTGGTTGTGCCTCAAATTCAAGTAGGAATGGATAATTAAGGGAAATTGGATTTATTGAAATTATTCGTGGACATTTGTAACGAATACTGCGCAGCTAAAATGAAGCACAATATTGAGTTTTTAAAAGTTACACAAGGGTCAGATGGGTAGTCTGGCATGTCTAGGAAATATGTATGAACTTGGTTTGAAGGTAACTACTGGTGTAGCGCTCCAAACATCGAAGCAACGGTGAGGTGTAATAAGTCACATAATTGTTGCACATTAATTCTAATTGTATCCAAATTAATGCTAGTCTCTCAATTTAAATTAAATATATCCTAAATTGGTCGAGGGAGTTTACAATCTACCCTCCTTAGAGCATTTCGTCCTCGAAATTAAAACATACGTATGGCAAGAACTGCTGACTGAAATAAAAATGCTATTACATACCTAGGCCTTCGAAGAGTTAGGGATAGCGCTGTCGAATATCCTTCTCGCGTTCCCAGGTTGACTCACCTGGTGCATGATGCCTCCATGCGACACGAACTAGAGAAATAGTCTGACCTCGCAATACCTTCTCACTTCTGTCTAGAATCTCTATAGGATCCTCTTGGTATGATAAACTCGGGCTGACTGTGATCTCTGAATAGTCAAGCACATGACTCGGATCTGGCATGTACCTCCTTAGCTAAGACATGAAAGACGTCATAGACTCCTTCCAAAGTTTGTGCTATGGCTAGTTTGTAAGCAACCACTCTGATGCGTTCCAACACATCGAATGGTCCGACGTACCTCGGACTCAGCTTTCCTCTGCCTCCAAATCTGAGAGTCCCTCGAGTAGGTGAGATTTTTAGGAATACATGATCTCCAACCTAAAACTCTAGGGGTCGCCGGTGTGCATTTGCCCAATGCTTCTGTCTGTCATGTGCTGCTCGCAGATGCCCTTGGATCTTCTTCACCTTCTCCACTGTACGAACAACCAACTCTGGCCCAAGAATCTGTGTCTCTCCTATATCGCTCCAACATACTGGGGAACGACACTTCCTTACATACAACGCTTCATAGGGAGCCATCTGGATGCTCGCCTGATAGTTGTTACTGTAGAAAAACTCGACCAAATACAAATGGTCCTCCCATGATCCTCCGAAATCAAGCATGCACGCTCTTAATATGTCTTCTAATGTCTGAATGGTGCGCTTGGACTGGCCATCTGTCTGCGGGTGATACGATGTGCTAAACTTCAGGCGGGTACCGAGACTTCCTTGTATACTCCGCCAAAAGTAAGATGTAAACCTCGTGTCCCTGTCAGACATGATACTAATTGGCACTCCATGTAGTCTCACAATCTCCCCCATGTACATATCTGCTAAGACCTCGATAGATTGCCCAACTCTGAAAGGTAAAAAGTGGGCAGACTTGGTGAGTTTATCTACGATTACCCGTACTGCGTTACGACCACTAGGACTTCTCGAAAAGCCCGTAACAAAGTCCATAGTAACATGCTCCCATTTCCACTCCGGTATCTGTAGCGGTTAAAGTAATCCTGCAGATCTCTGATGCTCAGCCTTGACTTGCTGACATACCAGACACTTCGCCACAAAGTGGGCTATCTCTCTATTCATACCATGCTACCAGTAGTACTGTCTCAAGTCTCTGTACATCTTCGTGCCTCCTGGATGAATAGAGTAGGTTGAACTGTGTGTCTCTGACATCAATTCCTGATGAAGTTCTCCATTTGTAACGTAGAGACGATCTCCACATCTCAAGGTTCTGTCTTCATGTATATGCAATTATGTCTGTATTCCGGCCTCTGTCCTCTATCGAAGCCTCTAAAATCTGGCATCTGGCGGCAAAGCAGCCTTGATCCTCTCCGCTAGTGTCGATTGCAACTGGAAACTCGATAACTGTCTGTCTATTCCGGGCATAACAACCTCTTTACCCATCTGCTCTAGATCTCTCAATAGATGTTATTGGGTAGTCAAGAAGAATGCCATGGGTCTTCTGCTCAACGCGTCAGCTACTACGTTGGCCTTTCTCGGATGGTACTGTAGCTCAATTTCGAAGTCTGTCATCACTTCTAGACAACGTCTCTGCCTCTGGTTAAGGTCCTTCTGGGTAAAGACGTACATTAGGCTCTTGTGATCAATGAATATCTCCACTCTTTCTCCATAGAGGTAGTGTCTCCAAAGCTTCAAAGCAAAGATCACTACGACAAGCTCCAAGTCGTGGGTGGGATAGTTCTTCTCATGGGTCCTCAATTTCCTAGAGGCATAGGCCACAACCTTTCCATTTTGCATCAAGACACATCCTAATCCTTTTCCGGATGCATCGCTATAGATCACGAATCCTCCGGGCCCAGAAGGTATGGTCAAGATAGGTGCTGTTGTCAGACGCTTCATCAGCTCATCGAATGCCTTCTGACACTCCTCTGTCCAAGTGAACTCCTGCTCCTTATGGGTCAAGCGGGTCATCGACTCTACGATCTTTGCGAAGTTCTCTATGAACCTCCGGTAATATCCGACAAGTCCTAGGAAACTTCTCACCTCCGAGACATTGGTAGGGGTTGGCCATGTCTCTAGTGATGAAATCTTCACCGGATCTACTGAAATACCATCTCCTGAGATAACGTGCCTAGGAAAGCGATACGATCTAGGAGAAACTCACACTTGCTCAGCTTGGCATAAATCATCTCTCTTCTCAGCGTCTCTAACACTAGTCTCAAGTTCTCCTCGTGCTCCTCGTGGCTCTTCGAATACACCAAGTTGTCATCGATGAAGACTACCATGAACTGGTCTAATTATTGATGGAAAACTCTGTTCATCAAGTTCATAAATACAGCAGGTGCATTTGTCAGTCCAAAAGGCATCACTAGGAACTCATAGTGACCATAACGAGTCCTGAATGTTGTCTTTTGAATGTCTTCTCTTCGCACCTTCATTTAATGATAACCGGATCTCAAGTTGATCTTTGTGAAGACCACTGCTCTAATCAACTGGTCGAATAAATCATCAATCCGCGGCAGGAGGTACTTGTTCTTGATAGTCAAAGCATTAAGGGCTCTGTAATCAATGTACATACGTATTGTTCCATCCTTCTTAGGTACAAACAACACTGGTGCTCCCCAGGGTGATGTACTAGGATGGATAAATCCCTTGCTCTGCAACTCCTCTAATTGTATCTTCAGCTCATCTAGTTCCTTCTTCGCTAATCGGTATACATTAGAAGATACCGGTGCTGCTCCGGGTACTAGCTCAATAGTGAACTCTACGTCTCTATCTGGCAGTAAGCCTGGCAATTCTTCAGGAAAAATATCCTCGAATTCTGCAACTATTGGTGGGGGTACCATCTCCATAGCCATGTAAGCTCCAGCTATCTGTCCTACTCCTTGCTCGACGGTCCCTTGCATGTACTTGAACTCCGGCTGATATGGCGGTCTAAAAGTGACGCTACCCTTCCGGCAGTCCAGTACGGCATTACACAGGCTTAACCAGTCCATGCCTAGCACAACATCAAAGTATGGCATGGGTAATACCAAGAACCGCGCTCTCATCTCTCTACCACATACGACTACCGAACACGTACGAATAGTGCTGGTAACTGGCACGATACCTCCTCCGGTAAGAATCTTCCAACTCTTAGGTAAGGAAGAGGTAGCTACTCTATGCATTGCTACAAATCTACTAGATATGAACGATAATGTAGCTCCAGAATCAAATAATGAAATTGCAGGTAATGATGCAACTAAAATGGTACCTGTGATAGCTTCCCCTTTTGTTTTCTTCTCAGTAGCTGCTAATGCAAAGGCCTGTTCGTGCCTCTGCCCTCCGGTCTGCGGTTGGGATCGATCAAACTATGCCTGTTGTAGGGCCAAGGGTGGTCCCCTCTGAAATCCTCTAGGTGCCGGCGGACGCTGTCCTCCTGGCGGGGGTAGTATCCTTGGTACTGTTGGCCTCTGTCCGGTCTGTGGTGCTGTGTCTCTGCGCTGTGGGCAGTCTCGGGCTTGGTGCTGGTTTGCTCCACAAATCATGCATGTCCCCAGTCTCTTTCGGCAGTCCTTTTCGAAATATCCTCTCTTACCACAGTGGTAGCAAGTCGGAAGCTCCCTTTGTTGGTACGGTGCTGCCCTCTGCTGTGTTTGCGCTCCGGGACGACGGATCGGTCCTCCTGTCCTGGGCTGGGCTCTGGCTGGTGTGGTCGTGCTGGAACGTCTTTCTCCTTTGCCGATGGCTTCCTGGATCCTCGCCTTTATAAGTACCTCCTCATAAGAAATCCTCGCCTGTATGGTGGTATACCTCTGTAGCTCAAAGGTGAGGCCGTGATGGAATCTCTGGGCCTTCTCTAGATCATTGGGTATCCGGACGGCACCAAATCTGCTAAGACGGCTGAACTCCACGTCATATGCGTCAACAGTCATATTCCCTTGTTCTAGATATAGGAACTGAAAGTACACGGCATTTCTGACTGTAGATGGAAAATACTTTATATTGAAGTACTCTAAGAACTGTTCCCAAGTCTGGTTCTTGCCTACACTGCGCTCAATAGAATCCCACCAGTGATGGACGTTGCCTTTTAGTTGGGCCCTCACTACGGTCATCCAAAGGTCTGGATGTAGTTGTGAAGCCTCTAGTAGCATCTCCGTATTGGCGAACCAATCGAAGATTTCCTCTACAGTCTTGTTGCCTGAGAAAGTATATGGTCCTATCTGTCAGAACTATCATACAATACCACATATTTGAGCGGATGGAGGTGCAGGTATTGGTGCTGTGACAGGTGTCCTCTCTAGTACTGCCATCAAACTCTGTCTCAACATCTCGATCTGATGCCACTGTGCTTGCATCAGAGTCTGGAAGAACTGAAGCAACTATGGCTGTTCATCTGATTGTGGCATCTCGGGTGGATAAGGTGGAGGTGGTGGTAATAGAACCTATGGCTGTGTAGTAGGTGTCTCCTCAGATATCGGCCTCTCGGTTAGCTGCATCGGTGTAGCTCCCGAAGTCTGGCCCTCGAAATGCTTTATGGGAATTATCTGGGAAGTCTATCCCTCGTGTTGTTGTGTAGGATCACCCTGAGAATTCTCGTACCAATGTATCAGCGGGGTTTGTAGCGGTGGATGCCCTCCCGGTAGTTCCTGGGGTACCTCATCTCTTTGGGTGGTGTCGGTTGGCACCACGGCACTGGGTGTTCCTCGTCCACTACCCAAGTTTATCTTGCTACAAGAGATAGGACTTCATTAAAAAGAGTATGGAATCAACCAAACAGGATGCAGATATTTAGAAGTAACACGAAGGAATGTTCAAAGATGTAATCAAAGTGGATGAAACCTAGTAATTTCTATCCTATTGCAGGCTACCTGGGCATGTTACCATACCACAAGAGAAATCAAGACCTGCATGGGCCACCACTAAAACCATGTCATGCTCCAGTCCAAAAAATACATGGGACCAGGCCACATGGCAATAGCCAGCTGTCACATCTCCGCGGATATCCCAATTTAATGGATCCTAACGAAGAGTGCTACGCTGTCCTAAATACTAACATGTCCCATATCAATCAACAACAGGTGATCTAATCTCATCCATAAAATAATCAGCAAGAAGTAATAAAATAAATACTGGAACATAAATGCCAGTCTCAAATATCATAGTACAACCAAGAATGTCTGGTGTGAACAAACCCACTACTAGGACGAAAATAAAGTACTAAATGACAGATAAAAAGATTAATGACTAGGGCATCTGCTGACTAGATAAAGATGCTCCCAATCCTAGGCAGAAGGCCTACCAACTGATCCCAGAAACTCTGACGGTAGCACCTCTAGCTCCTCCGTTGTAGCGTACCTTGTCTTCTATCCTGGGCCGTACACTCTGGGGTAATATGCCTCGTCCAAATCTGGAAAGGTACCAGGTCCTCAGAGGGACGTAACAAGATACATAGAAGCATGCCATATATATAAATACTGAATAAAATAAATAAAGGGTGTGCTAACCATCTAAGTGAATGCAATATGAGGACAACATTGGTATGTATAGGTAGGCATAGGCATATAACGTCCACACTCCGAAGAGAGTGGCATCTGTATATATAACATCCATATCGCTCCGAAGAACGTGGCATCTGAAAAATATATAGTCCATATCGCTCCAAAGAACGTGGCATCTGAATAGTATATCGTCCATATCGCTCCAAAGAACGTGGCATCTGAATAGTAGAAGTCATTGGATCCGTGGCTCCTCCGAATACTACGGATTCCAATGTGTGTATCCCATATATCTACTAGTTATCCTCCCCACCCAATGTAGATAGACAAGTCGAATACTCCACATGCATACCATGTATCTATATGCCATGTCTCTAGTGATGAAATAATCCTGAGTAACGTATAAACCGTGATGCATGTCACACGCACCGATAGCTAGTCGAGTACGCGAACCCGCATCCCAATATGAATTTGTCACAGTGATACGTGTAAGAGTGTTAGGTCTCAGAAAATACCTGAGTATCCTCCCAAAGGGATGAGTCTGCTAGCAACTAGGTCAAGTACACTAATCATCGACGCATCCATTGACGGCACCCGAGTCAATCTTGGACGCGCACAGTCATATGAAATAAAGCAACAATATATCATAAAACATATACATAATTTAAATTAGACAGTAAATATGGCAAGGTATCTGCCCTGGGTCCTCAAGCTGTGAATGCCAAAAGCTTGTTCCTGCAGTGTCTCCTGGCTAGTCCAATGACCCTAAACACACAATATAATATAACAAATACTGTCATCTGGCACTAAGCAATACATACACATAACTTACGACGCTGCTCTAAGGTACTGATGTAAGATAACGGCTGGTCGACTACAGTGGCGCGTGTGCACATAGCTAAAGTGCACATGTGTCCTATCCTCATTTACCGTGTCTCTCACGACAATAAATACTAAGTTTATGGGTCACGAATCTTTTTACGTTTAGTACAATTTATATGTCCTTATTTCCTATGATTAAGCATACTTGTCGAGGTCCAGGTTTTTAGGTGAAATACAAGTCTTTATAATCGAGTTCTATCATTAAGGTAAATGTTAGTTATTAAATAAATGCTAAATCTTGCTAACATCATACATTCATATATATAGTTTAACGTTAATTAAGTTTGTGTCCAAGACTACGACACTCGACACGACGACACGATGACTATATATAAACAAGGATACGAGGAGAGAAGGGAACTAGAGGGCGAGTACCTAGTTGGCTGGACGAGGGTCTGCTCGTTGACTGGTCGTCCTCCGGCGTAGGGCAGAGCTATGATCGACGGCGGCAAGCAAGGCAGCAGCGACAACGGCAGTAACTACAGTAGTTGCAGCAACGGCAGCAGCGGGCTGGGGACGATGTTGGGTAGTGGAGACGGTGGTCAGGTGGTGGTAGGTGGCGGAAGAGGTTCGTGGAGGTGGCGGCCTGAGGTGGTGGTGGTGTTGAGGGGGTTGGGTATATCGGGTTGGGGTGGTTGTTGATGATGGTGAAGGGGATGGTTGATGGCGGTGGTGCAGCCTGTGTAGGCGGCCTGAGGGGAGGGGTCCGGTTACTAGGGATGCAGGCAGCGGTCTAGGCTGCGGTGGTGGCGGCCTGAAGTGGTGGTGGTATTTGTGGAGTTGGGGAAAGGGAGAGGGGGTACTCGGGTTTTGGAAGGGGATTCGGCTAGGGTTGAGATGGTGGGTGATATAATTCTAGGGTTTCAATAGAGAAGTATGTATTTATATGAGGGAGCGAGAATATGGCTGACCTCGGGATTTGGGCCGGTCTGGCTCCTAAGGGTGGGGGCTGGTCCACATGAAAGGTGTACCTAGGCTTGGTTAGGTCTTGCTTTGGGGTGAATCTGGCCTCTAATTTAATTTAATTAAAACAATGCACCAGTTGTTCTTTTTGTCAATTGGAAACACAAGGGGTTAACTTTGGGTGAAACACAAGAGTCATGGGCGTAGCAGGCTCAGAGTAGGCTAATACCCTAAATTGGGTTATAGGGAATTGGGTTGTGGTTGTGCCTCAAATTCAAGTAGGAATGGACAATTAAGGGAAATTAGATTTATTGAAATTATTCGTGGACGTTTCTAACGAATATTGTGCAGCTAAAATGAAGCACAATATTGAGTTTTTAAAAGTTACACAAGAGTCAGATGGGTAGTCTGACATGTCTAGGAAATATGTATGAACTTGGTTTGAAGGTAACTACTGGTGTAGCGCTCCAAATATCGAAGCAACGGTGAGGCGTAATAAGTCACATAATTGTTGCACATTAGTTCTAATTTTATCCAAATTAATCCTAGTCTTTCAATTTAAATTAAATAAATCCTAAATTGGTCGTGGGGGTTTACACTAGTGTTGACTAATATTGACTAGTCTGACCCTAAAACTCAACCTTTGACCTAGTATGACCTAGTTTGACTAGTGTGACGTACGATGGACCAAGAAAAGAATATTTAAGGCATTTTAGCTCATTTATCACTTTATTACACCTTATTGACCCACCATTCATATATATGTGTGTGTAATACCATCTCGGACAATAATTGACATCTTTTGCTTAGGACCATATGCGAGTACATTCTTCGTTAGTTTCCTTATTTGATAGCCTCTATGTTTCATGTATTTAGTATTGAGATATTTGATTTCTTACACGATGGTTACAGGGATTGGTATACGTGAATCTTAGGTCTAGGATGTTATAGTTGTGATGACTTAGTGATCACCTTATAGTGCTTTTATGATTACTCAGTGATTATCGTGAGATTTTAGTGATTATATAGACCATGATCACAGTGCATGATATTATAGACCGTGTAGTGTGATATACGTGTTATAATGTATCGTGATTTGGATCCGGGTACTAGTCGAAGGTTAGGAAAGTATTAGTGGATATGTGATCATACCTTATAGCCAGTGATTTTGTGTAGCCCGTATTATCTAGCAGATCATGCAACTCACGTGTGATCTTACTATCTCACCTTTTATAGCCCGTGTTAGCCCTAAGTTGATCACATTATATTACTAGTATTTCAAGGCACATTTGTTATATTTTTTCATTTATCTAGTTCATTACATTGATGTTTATCACCATATTGTTCTCAATTCATTGCTATTATTTACCATGATGCTCTTCTAGTGATATTTGCTAGTTCAGTTACTTCCATAGTTTATTTTCTTTGCTATTACCGTTTTATAGTTTCTGTCAATTATTGAAACTGATATTGGGTTGTACTTCACTCCAATCATGACAGGATATATTTTTCAGATTATTTATTAGAGGACTGGTGTCCTACACACTACCGGCCATAGGATGGCGAGCCAGTTGAATTAGCACCCGAAGAGCATGCTGAGATAGTACCAGTAGTCGATGAGACTTAGCTAGTTCACTAATGATATTATATATGTCAATTATATACTTTTGGCATTGTATTATATTTGAGATCATTGATTAATGATTAGACTATTGGACCTGTGATGTATTTGACTCTATATTTCTTTCCTACTATTCCATATCGTGCCATATCTTCCTCTATTTTATTATTGTGATTAAGTATTGTTTACCATTATCATACTATCATATTGTCCTCCATTTGAGAGTTGAGATATCTTGACAGGTACATTATATATATTATGTGTGATATTTAGATAGTATTGTTGACCTAGACAACATTCTACCGCCGATGATGCAACGTAGGATGGATGTACCCACGTACTCGTGCCCCTACAACGGGTGTGGGTCGTTAAACATTTTTGTGGTGGACCATGAAGGTCTTGAACTCCTCATGGTAGTAGTACTCAGACTTAGAGTATTACTACAAGCCTGCTATAGGATATAGTAGTAGGGATATAAGATGAGAGGATACTTAATCACAACTAGGAATATTTCCAATTTATTGATTTTGCTATCTTTGTTATTCAGAATAATTATTTTTTTGAAATATTACTGTCCTTCCATGATGTTATCGTATCTTGTGCAATATTGATTCTTTTTTTTAATACATTTTTAGGATGCCGCCGAAGACCCGATCGTAGCGCTCTAGAGCAGTTTCGACAAGGTTAGTTACTTTGTCACCTCAAAGAGAAACAACTGCCACTATTCCACCTTCTTTCGCTCAGAGGGTCGCTCACCGGTCCATGTGGGGATTTTAGTAGCAACTTTTGGGGGTGCTCAACCACCAGTTTCGAGGGCTGTTCCAACAGTCACGGAGGACCTTCCACCACCACCAACCATGCAGACCGACGGTACGCAGATACTTTCCATATTCTGGGAGATGATGGCAGTAAAACAAGGATAGACAGATGTTCTACTTCAGGGCATCTAGAGTTCTCACCAGTTAACACTAGCAGCTATGGAGAAGGTAGCGCTTGATCAACCACATATCGTACCGCCTTATCATGCTCCACACCAGCCGAAGCCAGGTACCATCATTGATTTCAAGTGATAGGGCCCATGGACTTTAAGGTCATAGAGGGAATCTTGTATGTCGATGATTAGATCGAGGATGTAGATAGGACCCTGCGACTGGTATAGATTCCAGAAGGTTTACAGATGGAGGAAGCGGGCAGCCAAATGTTCAATATTGCTCTGACATAATTTTATACAGACCCGAGCATCGTGGCGCCAGGACTGACTTGTGAAGCTTTTAGAGAGCTTTTCAAGGAGAAGTTTTTTTTGGACGTGGCTCTGAGTGCTCTAGAGATCTAGTTCCTAGACCTCGTCTAGGGGAGCATGACGGTAGATGAGTATGTTACAGAGTTTTGCAGATTAGGCAGATTTTTAGAGGGTCAAAATACCCTATGAAAGGCAAGAAAGTTCCGTAAGGGTTTGATCAGGAAGGTCAAATCTCTCACTATGGGACACTGCACAACAATATTCAAAGAGATCCTGATGGATGCATATAGGGCTGAGGATAACTTGGAGCTCAAATCCAAGAGGATGAGAGAAACATCAGGTGCAGCTAGCAGTAGTGAGGGTCTAGCCAAGGACCATATTTCTATCAGAAGAGGACCTTCCAGCCGAAGAGATAACAGTTTCATGCACCATTTCGAGTGCTAGTGCAACAGATGCACCAGGCCCCGAGACTGGCACAGCAGGACCTGTAGTATACACATTATGGAAAGATTGGACATACATGGAAGGTTTACAGGAAGAGGTTTGGAGTGTGCCTCTACTGTGGATAGCCAGGCCACTAGTTAAGGGAGTGTCCAATGGTTCCAGTTTGAACGGCTAGGGAGCAGCACCGACACAAAAAGCACCAGCGAGGCCTCCTATGGGACAGTAGAGGGGACCTCCTTAACCGACTCAACATCAATATTTTGTCTAGCAGCAGCAGTAGAGAGGTGCACCGCGAGGGCGAGCTTTCGCCATGACAGTTGAGGAAAAGGAGCCAGTCAGAGATGTGATATCAGGTTTATTTCTTCTTGATTCAATTCCAGCTTATACTTTATTTGATTCTGGTGCTTCCCATTCTTTTGCATCCGTATCTTTTGCTCTTAAGCATCATTTAGAGTCTGAACCTTTGGCTAGGAATTGCAAGGTCATGACTGGGGGTGGCATTATCTTGGTTAATAATATTTACAAGGATCAAAAAGTTACACTGGAAGGCCAGGAGTTGAGTGTGTGCTTACTCGTAATGCCACTTTCGAGCTACGATATTGTACTCAGGATAAATTGGTTGAGTAGGCACCATGCTAGTATGGATTGTCGTAGAGGCAGAGTTTTGTTTCGACCGCCAGGGAAGCCAAAGTTTATGATTTCCAGAGGAGCAATATAGCAGAACGAGGATGCCATATGTAAAGCCATGATAGAAGAGAAGGAGTTGACACATCCGTTGATAGCAGAGTTCATGGATATTTTCCTGCAAGAGTTTCTAGGTTTCCGCCAGACTGAGATATTGAGTTCTCTATAGACTTAAGGCCAAGCACAGAGCCGATATCTCAGAACGTCTATAGAGTCATCAATAGCGAACTGGTAGAGTTAAAGAAGCAGGTGGATGAGTTACAGGACAAAAGCTTCATTCAATCTCGTTCATCACCATGCGGTGCTTCGGTATTATTTGTACCGAAGAAGGGTGGATCGGTATTCATGTGTATCGACTACATGGCTCTAAGCAACCTCACTATCAAGAAAAATTATCCGCTGTCAAGGATTGATGATCTCTTCGATCAGTTGAGCAGATAAAAGGTATTTCTGAAGATAAACTTGAGGTCAGGTTACCACCAGGTGAAAGTAAAGAAAGAGGATATTCTGAAGATAACTTTTTGGACTCTGTATGGCCAATTTGAGTTCATGGTGATGCCGTTTGGGTTGAACATTGCCCCAGCGGTATTCATGAATCTGATGAACAAGTGTTCCACCAGTATCTTGATAAGTTTATGGTGGTATTTATCGACAATATTCTGGTGTATTCGAAGACCCAAGATGAGAATGAGGAGCACCTGAGGATAGTTCTAGAGAATCTCAGGAAGGAGAAGCTTTATGGCAAACTTTCAAAATATGAGTTCTTCCTTGACAAGGTTAAATTCCTTGGTCATGTGATATCAGGTAACAAGATCTCAGTGGACCCGAAGAAGATTTCAGCAGTGGAGTCGTAGGCTACTCCAAGTTAAGTGGCAGATATCATAAGTTTTCGGGGCAAGTAGGTTATTACCAGAGATTTGTGCATGACTTCTACAGATTGCAGAGCTGATGACTAGGCTGACTAGAAAGGATGTGGAGTTTTTCAGGACAGAGGATAGTCAGGCCACTTTTGAAGAGCTGAAGAAGTGGTTGACGAAAGCTCTAATATTGGCGTTGCTATCAGGATCAGGTGGATTCACTATTTATAGTGATGCTTTAGAAAAAGGGTTTGGGTTGTTTCTTGTAGTAGAATAGGAAGATGATTGCCTATGCTTCCAGGCAATTACATCCTCATGAGAAGAATTAACCTACCCATGATATGGAGTTGGCAGCAGTCAATTTTGTTATAAAGCTATGGAAACACTATTTTTACGGAGAGCGTGTGGAGATCTTAAACATGAGCTTAAATTATGTGTTTACACAGAAAGAGCTAAACATGAGACAATGGCGATAGTTGGAATTGATGAAGGATTTCGATATATTATTACAGTACTATCCAGGAAAGGCTAACGTAGTCATTAATGCCTTGAGAAGGTATCCAGTGGGTATGTGCTTGACTACAGACATACGTTTATTGGCTGATCTTGAGAGCTTGGGTATTGAGGTGCTGGTACCTGGTATCGAGATACATATATGGGGATTGCAGATACAGTCTGAGCTGATGGATAGGATTCGAGATACGTAGTATGACAATAAGTTTTTAAGGAGCATCAAAAAAATATTTCGGATGGGATTATCCAAGGAGTTCACTATTGCTGAGGATGGATCATTGCGGCATGGTACCAGGTTGTGTGTGCCTAGTAGGACGTTGCGCGAGGAGGTTCTTCAAGAGGTGCAACGATCGTAGCACTCTATATATCCAGGTGCCAATAAAATGAATAGAGATATGAGAGAGCATGTATGGTGGTATGGTATGAAGTAGGAGGTGGCACACTTCGTATCCAGATGTTTAGTGTGCCAGTAGGTAAAGGCAGAGAGGCAAAGTCCAAGTGGTTTACTTCAACCTTTACCCATTTCAGAGTAGAAGTGGGAGCATATTACCATAGATTTTATTTCGGGGCTTCTTCATTCTCTAGGGGGGAAAGACACGATTTGGGTCATCGTAGACAAGTTGACCAAATCGGCCAACTTTTTGCCATTTAAAGTAGGTACGTCTACAGAGAAGCTAACGGAGATATATGTGCGATAGATTATCAGATTGTATGGAGTTCCTATGAGCATTGACTCGGATCTGGATAGTCGCTTCATATCCCATTTCTGGAGGAGTTTGCAGGCTAGCTTGGGCACCCAGCTTAAGTTTAGTATCACCCCCAGACAGACGGGCAGTTAGAGAGGACTATTTATAAACTTAAGGATATACTTTGCACTTGTGTTTTGGATTTCAGAGGTTCTTGGGAGGATCATCTTCACCTAGTAGAGTTTGCTTACAATAACAGTTACCAGGCCAATATCGAGATGTCACCATTCAAGGATTTATATGGACGGAGATATAGCACTCCTTTATCTTCGGATGATATTGCTGGGAGAGCCTTGTTGGTACCGGAGATGATTGTGGATACAGCTGAGAAGGTAAAGTTTATTCGAGATAGACTTTATGTGGAGCAGGACAGACAACGATATTGGGCCGATAGCCACCGGAGACCTTTGGAGTATGAGGTATATATTTGTTTGTATTGCTTGTGATTGCTTTATTTTAGATAGAGTATTAAGGCTGTATTTTGTTCTAGGTTGACGATCTAGTGTTCTTACGGATTTCTTTGACACGAGGCAAGATTCACTTTGGTGGAGACAGAAAGCTTAGTCTATGATACATCGGATACTTTGGTGTTCTTGCGAGGGTCGGTGCAGTGGCCTATAAACTAGACTTGTCGCCTGCACTAGAGGGAGTGCATGATGTGTTCCATATATTGCAGCTGAGACGGTACGTGGTAGATCCTAGTCATGTATTGGATCACTCGGAGATCGAGGTGGGTCCGACTCTCAACTACCCAGAGAAGCCAGTAAAGATTTTGGATCGCAGGGAGAAGGTGCTGCAGAACCAGATGATTCCCTTGCTACGCGTCCCGTGGAGGCATCACTCTCTGAGGGAGTCTACTTGGGAGAGGGAAGTCGAGATGCGCGAGCGATACCCTTATCTCTTTGAGCCGTGAGGTATCGTTCTTTCTTGCTTATTGTGGTTGCTTATTGTAGTACTAGTTCTTTCTTAAATTTCGAAGATGAATTTTTTCTAAGGAGGGTAGACTTGTCACTACCATATTTCTATATGATGGTATTTTTGTCATTTAGAATATTTTTGTTCTTCCCCAAATTGATTTATCCTTCTAACAAATTAATCCTAATTCACTCTCATTCCCTTCCAATTACATCACTTAAGAAGCATAGGAGCTTGCATTGTGTCACGACCCGCACCCGATGTAAGGGTGCAAGTCGGGAACAACGCCCAGCCTACGCCATAGAATCGATGGTAGAACGCTGTCTGGATAATCTATCTAGCAAAATAATGAACTACCAACAAAACAATATACTCAATCACAGAACTAAGATGGAAATAAGCACGAGTCAGATAAAAGAATAGAAATAGTTACAAATAACTCATGAGTTTAAAATAATACATCAATGAGTCTGAAAGAATAAAAACAAATAAGCTGGAGACAAATCCAGTACAAGAAATACTAAGAAGCTACTAAACCCAGGTTATCTTTCTTAGTTGGGATAAGTCCCTCCTGAGCCAGGGTCTCTGACTCTAAACCCACAACATCCTGAGGTCCATAATGTGTAGGGTACCAATCCTTACGTGTCATTTGGGAAAAATATATCCAGTCAGGAAAGGAGTAGAGTACATCTCTAACAGCAGTTCTAATCAATAATAAAAACTATGTAACAGTAAATAGATATGAATATACAAGATGCACAATAGATACGAGAGATATACAATAAGGAAATACTGGAATAAATACAATAATGAGCAATATGTCAATGAACAAGAATACTAATGACTAAGTGTGTGAGTACTAGCTTTAACATATGATCAGCTTGGGAACATGATAAAAGACTTATGGCCTGGCTAATCATACGTGCAGTGTATGATTAATACTATTCAATGTAAGACTTGATACAAGGAGGGTATGATCACATATCTACACTAAAATACTCCCCACCCTCGACTGGCATAATAGATCCAACCATGGTATGCTATGGCACGAGATTCGCCAAGAAGATAGCTAGTCTTCCCGAGAATCAGTGTCTGTACATGTACAAGATAATCAATGAAATAAGGCTTTCATAAGATACACCATATATCAAGGAACCGTTGTAGAAGCATAAAAAATACGTCGGATGACTATACGCGGCATATCGGTGCAGAGCAGCATAGGCAGAGGCCTTAAGAGCCATCAAGTGTGTAACAGAGCCTTTTCCGCTAGAACAGAGCGTGAAACATAAAAGCTCAAAGGACCATCCGCGTAAGGCAGTACGTCCAAGCCGCTTCAGCGTAAAACAGGGTGCTTCATCGCCTACAGGGCGTAAAACTCCTCCCCTTTCATACGCAGCGTTGAGGTGTACAAGAGACGCTTCATATTTCCCGAATTGAACCTGTCAGATCCTGCAATGAACCTGTCAGAGCCTGCAATGAACCTGACGTCTGGACTTCTGGCAAAGGGATATGGCTCGATTACCCAAGCAACGTCTATAATGATGGCACTGCACTACCACCCAGGCTGTCAAATACCGCCATCCCCTTCCCGTAAACTACTTCTTCAAGCACAAAGGGATATGCTGCCTTATTTTACACAGGCCAAATGCGAGCTGTTTATGTTCTGCAGTAGACAAACCGCCTGCTACGCTAAAAGCTGCACTCCGTACGGGGTTCGAGGCACGTCTCTTCGCCTAATGCACAGAGCGGTGACAGTTTCTCGAGGCACGTCTCTGCGACTGATGCACAGAAAGGGTTGCAGACCGTCAAAGAATATGCCTCCACATTTAATACACAGGATGGTGGCAAATCTCGGCATTTAATGCAGGAGATTTGATTATATCTTCAAAAGCTGTAATTCTAGCTAAGATGTCCACATCAGCACTGTGGCACGGTACGCAGCGGCTTCTACGCCCATCCAGAGTTTGTGCTCATTCGGCTTCTACGTCTGCTCGGCCTCTGTGCCGATTCGGCTTCTACGCTTGCTCGGCCTCTGTGCCCCTTCGGCTTCTACGCCTGCTCGGCCTCTGTGCCCCTTCGGCTTCTACGCCTGCTCGGCCTCTGTGCCCCTTCGGCTTCTACGCCTGCTCGGCCTCTGTGCCCTTTCGGCTTCTATGCCTGTTCGGCCTCTATGACAACTCGGCTTCTATGCCTGTTCGGCCTCTACGACCACTCGGCTTCTATGCCTGTTCGGCCTCTACGACCACTCGGCTTCTACGCCTGTTCGGCTTCTACGCCTGTTCGGCTTCTATGCCAGTTTAATAACTATTTGGCTTCTATGCCATGGTGACAGATATTTGGCTTCTATGCCAAACTCTTCTACACAATGGATACCTACCTACGTGGCTTTTACGCCGTGATCTTCATAGCAATTGTACGTGTTGTGTCCCTTAGTTGGACCCGCGTCACACGCTCATTCAAAAGATCATCTATACGTAGGTATTGGTTACTTTAACCGTTATGTAAAAGGGTGCTGTACTTTCCACTCCTCGGTTGTTACACCGACGGAGTGGTCACTGTCACTAAAACTCTATAAATAGAGACCTCTATCAATGAGGAACAAGGTCGAAAAACTTAAAACTTGAAGATCGAACAAGGTTGAACTTTCCAGAAAGATCGAACCGGAGGTCAAGAGAGAGATTGACCGTAGCTCAGGCAAAGAGCAGGGATCGACGACTTTGGCATCGTGCATCCACCCTCTCCTGCAACCTTCGAAGCTGCTACCTGTCTTCTATGGCACTTCTTCAACATCGTGTGGTCCAAGGGCTAAAGTGATCGACTGCAGATCAGACACCTATAGCAATTTATACCCAGAATAAATAAATTGTTCTCCCACATCCTCCTATAGGATTACATTGTACAAGTTTGTTTGTAAACCAAAGGGTGCGGGTTTTGCATAAACCCTGTCATTGAAATACACTTTCATTCTTTCGTTTAATACCACAAAAAATATGGCGACTCTGCTGGGGACATCTTTCTCTTCTGATGAGGAAGCAATTGCTCAACACGATGCGGTATCCGTGGGATCCGTGAAGAAGACACTGGTCGTCCATTTCGACTAGTCTGCCTACGAAGACATGCTTCGAACCGGGGGTAGCTCTCACTCTCTCTCCGTCCAAGACAACAGGAAGCTGCGCAAAGTATGGATGCCCAAGACATCCTCTACCATTCCTGTGGACTCTCTGATCTCTCCGATCTCTCCGACCAATGAGGTGGTAGCATTGCTCCCTCCGTGCCCTGCACGTAAAACTCAGTCTCCCGCTATGCGCGGTACAGACAAAACTTCGGACAAAGCCTCAGCGCTGACCCAGAAGTATCTACTGCGCTCTACGCGTAGGAATCAGTCTTCCGCTATGCGCGGTACAGACAAAACTTCGGGCAAAGTCTCAGCGCTAACCCAGGAGTATCCACTACGCTTTATGCGCAGAAATTAGTCTCCCGCTACGCGCGGTATAGGCAAAACTTCCGATGGTGCCCCAACACCAAATCGGAGGTACAGATCACGCTCCACGCGCAAGACAACATCTGACCTCTACGGTAAACCAGATGAGCGCTGTGATCTCCGCGAGGGGAAGCAAGCAGGCGAGTACACAACTTCTCGGCCTTTATGCCAGTAAAAGAACAATCTGCCTACCCTCGGGATTACGCGAGAAGCCGATGGCCGACTGAGGGCCTCTCCAGCTTTACGCCAGACTGAGCGAATCTCCAATTTATGCCAGGCACAGTCCCTCGATGTAAAACAAGCTCAAATTACGGAAAGACACCCTCCCAGGGGATTATCCGCCGCCCAGATGGCCAACCTGTTGTACACAGGTGGCACAGGGAAAACCGGGGTACCCAATATCCGTACGCCCGCTGACAGAAGAAACAAGCCTTCGTCTCCTTCCTCTACTCCTCCTGACTTGCACGCATATCTAATCCAGAAGCGTAAGGAAAGGGGACCTTCCAACATGTCTATTACGCCCCTAGCGAGCAATATTGTAATAGTCATAAAATTATGATTGACTGCTGCTGTTCTAAAGCAAAACGGTCGATTTTCGACCGATTGAGCTACTCTAAGTCTTTCCAGAAAGAGGAACCCGCGCATGCATCTGTGAACATGGCTTCACACATATGTAGAGGTGGGTCGATTCAAGACGTCATCCCTCCCGGCCCCCGAGCCGAAGGAGGTTCAGTGAGCTCCTCAGGAACGCTGAAGCCGGGGTGTTCCAAAACACTCGCGCGAGGTCACGACAACCAGCTTCGTCCTCTTCTGATTCCGACGCTTGGGGTCGCCAAGCCCCCGAATCAGAGGCAGAAAGTATAGAGTCGACTTCTACAGCGACCTATACTAATCCTTTAATAACACCCAGGGAGATGGGAGTTTTCGCCGTTGAAGATGAATGCGAGGAAGCTTCGCCGTCAGGGAACGTGGAACAACGCATCACTATACTGGAGACATCTCTGAAACAAATGCAATCCATGATGGAGAACACGTACCAGATGATGCTTACTCAGCCCGCGACTGCCATGGCTCAAGCATCAGTCCCGCCAACTCAGATACGTGTGGGGGTGGACTTACCACCGTCCAACCCGAGCCAAGAGCCTGCGCTAGATCAAGAGTCAGCAGTTCCTCCGCTTCCTCACTTAGAGAATGCCTTACCTCCCGTTGGAGTTACGATACAACCAACTCTGCACCACTCCGTAGCCCCGCTTTCGACTGAAAATCCGATGCAGGCAGTACGGGAGTTGAAAGCCCAGTTCGACGCCTTGAAGCACAAATATCAGCTCAAGAAACTGGGAATCAACCAGCCCTACCCAGCTATCTGGGAGGAGGTCCCTTTCCCGCCGAGGTACAAACCTCAGACTATGGCCCTGTTCGAGGGAAAAATATCACCAAGCCAGTACATAAACTATTTTAGTATGATGACGGTGTTGCTACAAGGGAACGACGCCCTCCTCACTCGGGTGTTCAAAGGTTGTCTCTCAGGAGTAGCCTATCAGTGTTACCGTAGCTTGGCGGACAATTGTATTACTTTCTTCGAGGACTTCAGAGCTTTATTCTTCACACGATTCTACGAGGGAGGAATGGACATGTCTATGTCCTCTCTTATCGAAGTCAAGCAGAAGGAAAAGGAGGACGTTCGCATCTTCATTGAACGTTTTCGTCAGGCCACCTTACAGATGCCTCCAAGAGTTCCCGACTCTGCATTAGTAGACAATTGTAGGAAGAACCTCCTTCCCGTGGTTTCGGTGTTCACAGGACCATATCAGTTCCATGATTGGCCCTCGTTTATCAATTCGGCAGTAGCCGCCGAAGACAACGGTCGCAAGGCGCGCGATAATGACATCATGATCTCCGCCTCTGACAGAGGCAAGAGGTCATCTCCTAGCAGTGACCATCCTCGTGGTCCCAAAGAGAAAGAAGCCCTGGCAATCAATACAGCCAGACCAAAGATTGCGGCAACCACGCAAACGAATACCGGGACTTCCAGGCCCGTCGAAGTCTACTCTTTCGACGACGACGATATCCCAAGTATATTCGAATGTCTCGTCAAAAGCGGCAAGATCACCCTTCCAGAGCTAAGGTAGCCCCAGGAAGTCGGCAATACTAACGACCCCAAATACTACATCTTCCACAGATATGTACACCACCCAACAAAGATGTGTTACATACTGAAAAGGAAGATCCAGGGGTTAATCAATGCTAAGGCCATCACTCTGCACAATATCGAGAAGACGGTCACGGCCAACATGATCTCTCTGCAGTTTGGCAATCTTCCTCCCCAAGAGATCCCGGACGGCGTTGCACCTATCTCCCGGACAACGATGAACATCGTCAATCTTCCTCCAGCTAGGGATCAAAATCACGACCTGGTACCCCTGACTACCTGGCAAGGCGAGATTATGTGGGTTCATCCAGACCTGGTGTCAGAGCTCGAGAAAGAAACTAAGGCTACTAAGCCTATATCCAAAAAGAGCTCCAAATACAGGCCCTGCCATATGATCGCGACTTCTTCGGCATCGGACGAAGACGAGGTATTTGCTGTAACCCGTTCAGGGAAAGCCTACCTCAGCGACTACGAAGCAAGTCAGGAAGGTGCACCGGCGGACGCTCCAGCAATCAAACCTTCAGAGCAAGGTCCCGTCGTATCAGATATCAGTCCTTCAAAACTAACCCCGGCGGAGAAGGGGAAGCAAAAAGAAGTACGCTTCGATAAACCTGTAAAAAATATTCCAAGCAAAGGTTTAGAGAAGCCATATAACTTCGACATCCTGGCCCAACTAGCCAATACGCCAGCCAGGTTGTCCATCTTCGAGCTACTCAGGCTCTCCCAAGACACTCGTCTAGCCCTGAGTGAAGCGCTGATGCAGGCGGAGGCATACTTGACCCAGCTCAAGTCCCCCGACGAAGAACCAGTGGCGTGTCTTCAATGCCACAGTGTGATGGAGGTGGTCCCAAATATCACTTTCACCCAAGACGACATGCTGTTAAAACATAACAAGCATGACAGGCCCCTCTATTACACCGGGTATGTCGGTTCTATGGAGGTCGATCGGATTCACATAGATCCGGGATCGTCAATCAGCATCATCCCTCACAGTCTACTCAGACCGCTGAGGATTCCTACCAGCGAATTGGCTTACACCACCACTATGATTATGGGTTTCAATGCCGGAAGAAGTAAGCCATTGGGGAAAATTTGCCTGAGGATCCAGATCGACAACCTTAGATCGGTAGCCACATGTTACGTCATCGATTCAGAGGTATCCTACAACATTTTGCTGGGGAGACCGTGGATCCACGACCACAACATCGTTCCTTCAACCCTACATCAATGCCTTAAATATGTAGACGCACAAGGAACAGTACGAACGGAGGTGGCTGACCTAAACCCATTCAAAGGAATAGAATCCTACTATTCCTATGCCGTGTTGTACTCCCAAGACCACACGGAAGAAGTGTCAGGCGACACAGAGAAGGAATCCCACCGGGAGCCAGAAGAACCCTCTGCCGCACTACCGCTATCAATCAGAGTGAAAGGACCAACCACTCGTCCAAAAGCCATAGAGCCTATGGCTATCCACCTGAACAAGACCAGGTCAGGAGAAGGGGGTGATCCTCTCATGATCACTTTGAACCGAAAGCCCCCACCCTTGGTCATCAACCTTCGGCGCGACAGGCAGCGGACTGATATAAATGCAACCAGGAACGGAGTTTCAGATGGTAATAAACATCCCCTTTTCCAGTATATTGATGCTCAAATACCGAAACTGGAATCCACTCCCCGCGATGAGGTAGAACCCATAGCACAAAAACTCTTGGAAGCTATAAACTCCTACCGTCCGTATGTCTGGGAAGTAGCGTCATCATCCAACGTCATAACAACGTATGGACCCCATGAGGATTCTATTTTCATTGTCCCGCCTACCTGCAGCAGTCAGCGTCCAATATTCTTCGGCCGTATGCGCAATCAACCAGCTATCCAGGAAGATTCTTTCAATAACGATACTGAGAAAATGCAAGTTCATCGATACAGCCCGCAAACGCTGAAGATCATGCCGAACATGGGCTACGACTTGAAGCGGAAGCCAGGTCTCAACTACGTAAGAGGCAGACGAACGCCACCGCACGGCGACCCCCGCTATCGACAAACTCGTTTCGGGTTAGGGTATGCTACCTCCCTTACGACTTCCAAGTCAGACGAGGACATCTTTTCCTCCTCCCAGAACGGCTCGTCGCCCCCCGACTCAACTGATGCTCTCGAACAAACACTATCAGTAAATATGGTGGTGACAGATCCCTCAGAAGCAGATGAACAGAATTCTGAGCCGTTTGAGAATGACTCTTGGGCTCAACAAATGGATATGCAGTGGGAATTCCGCTTCGAGCAAAGAGAACCTCCCACCAAAGATGAAGTTTGTCACGACCCGCACCCGGTATAAGGGCACGAGAGCGTGGGTACGTCCAGCCTACGCCGCAGCATCGGCGGTAGAACGCTGTCTAGGTCAAGTACTATCTAAATAATCTCACACTAGTATCCAACTCCATAAGAAGACACGGATAATACTATAAAAATATTAACAACATACTCAATCACAACTACAGCACGATAGGAATTTGAAGAAATAAAAGAATACAACACAAGTCTAATGACAACATAATCATACCTGCAATCATTAACTTCCAATCCCCAAGTGTGTCGGGACCAGTCTACTAAGGTCACAGTCTGGAAAAATATTTTCCAGTCAGGAAGGAGCAAAGTACATCTCTAAATAGCAGTTCTATATAAATGACATAAACTATGTAGCAGTTCTAGATGGAAACATACCAGATGTATGTATAGGTACGAGAAATGTACAATGAGAGAAATATTGGAAATACTGTAAGTAAATGCAGGAAAAGAACCATATGTCACTGAGCAAGAAACCTATGACTAAGTGTGTGAGTACTAGCTTCAACATGTGATCGGCTTGGGACTAGTAAACTCATTACATGGGTTAGTAGGGCTAACCGATGTAACAGTGAGAAGGCATGTAAACTCATTACATGGGTTAGTAGGGCTAACCGATGTAACAGTGAGGAGACATGTAAATGGTCAGGCCGCACCCGACGTGAGATGTGGGGTGAGCTATGGTGCATATAAAGTTGGGTATGATCACATATCTACACTAAAGTACTCCCCAAACCCCCGACTGGTATAGTAGATCTAATCATGGTACGCTATGGCACAGGATTCCCTAGGAAGGTAGCAAATCTCTCCGGGAATCAGTGTCTGTACATGCACAAGATAATAAGGAAAACAAGTCTTGTACAAGCTACACCATGAATAAGGAATAACATCTCATGACGAGATCCGTGTATACCAATCCGTGTAACCAATGTGTCGAGAGCATGGATATTTACACTAGATACAGTGAACATAGGAGATATCATAAATTAGAAACTAATCAGAGAATGTACTTGCCTTGGGTCCTTAGCTGTCAATACCAATGTCCTGCCCTTGAAGTCTCGCAGGACGAACCAATAGTCCTATAGATATATGATAAAAATAATATTTGCATCAGATGTTACACTAACATAATCATAAGATACTGAACGCAGGGCACTGGTCAACTAGGGTCATCTAGTATCTATATATACATATATCAATAATTAAATATAATACATATATATAGTTATTCCAAAGTATATACAAATATGTATTAGTGTATATATATTAAATGGAAATATATTATATATATATATGTGTATATAAAACATACATGACACCCATTATTAGGAATATGTATATATATACATACACTAAATAAATATACATATACCATATATGTATATAAGTATATATATATATCAAAATACCAAACAATATATATATATATACACATCCAATTGGTACTTATATTATATACAAGTATAAATATATTAACATATATAAGCTACGTGTATATATATATATACACGCCGAATACGTACATATATAAAAACATATTACCAAGGTACGTATTTACATATATACCAATAATATTTACATACATATACTGAAAATATATGAATAGCTATACAAATTAATACATATAATATATATATAATCAAAATACACAATTACTAAACCAATTGAGTTTATACTATATTAAATATACTGTACAAAATAACCAACACACATACATGTACAGATGTATGTATATGAATACTTATATAATAACACAAAATTATGCCAATACATATATATATATATATGTATACCGACGCGTATTTATACATTAACATACATATATATATAGGGAGAAAATATACGAACTTATATACACACAAATACGCACATACACATAGACGTATACACATACACGATTACACAAATATACATATACGTATTTATATACACATATGTATATATCTACACATAAATTAATGTATACAAATACATACACAATTACATAGTGAAGGAGGAAGAAGGGGAGGAGCTCACAGTGACTGGAGTCGGAGCTATCGGTGGTGGTGATGTAGTGTTCGTCGAGGGAAGAACGGCGAGGGGCTTCGGGGTGGCCAGGGAGTCGGTTCAGGAGGAGGAGGATGGCCGGACTGGCTGTCGAGGAATGGGGACAGCAACTCCGCGAAGCCGAGGGATGGCCGGAGCTGAATGAGGGGGCCGGAGCAGATGGAGTCGGGTTCGTCGGAAAGATCGGCGGAGAGGAAGAGCACAGCGGGGAATGGGAGCAGCGGGCAGGAGGAGATTCCCGTGGTGGTCGGAGCCTCGGTTGGTTGCCGGAATACACAGCGGGAGGAGGACTCGTCGGGCTGCGCCGGAGTGGTGAACGCAGAGGGAGAGGGACTCGGCAATGGTCGGGATGGATGGATGGATGGAGAAGATGGAGGTGGTGGTGGTGACTGGTGATGGAGGAGGCCGGCTGTACACAGCAGGGAGGAGCTCGGCTCGGGGCCTCGACCGCCGGAGTAGATGGATCGGGGTCGGAGTGAGGGGGCTGGAGTATCGCAGCAAGGCGGAGGGAAGAATGGCAGAGGGAGTCGGCAGTGTCGATGGACGGGGGATGCTCGCCGGCCGGAGAAATGAGCAGCGGGGATCTGCTGCAGACCGGATCCGCCGGGGTGCAGTCGGGGACAGGACGGGTGTGCAGCGGGCAGGGAGGCCGGAGAAGTTGGCCGAGTAGATGGTGATGGGCGACGATGGTGGAAGAAGGAGATGGGGGTGATGAAGGGAGCAGCCGGAGAAGTTGTGACCGTGGGCCGGCGGTGAATAGGAACCGGGGGGGGTGAACAGTGTTCCCCCCCTTCTTCTCTAATTTGAATTTAAATGAAATGAAAAAAACAATAGAGAAGAAGGAGAAGAAAAAGAAGGAGAAGAAAAGAAGAAGAAAGGAAGAAGAAAATGAAAGAAAAATGAGGAAGAGAGAGCTACGGTTAGGGGAGGCTTGGGGTGTGTTTTCCTAGGTTAAATTTTTGGGATTAGGGCTTGATAGTACATTAAATAGGAGGGAGGTGTGTAAATGAAAGGTGGGGATTGGCCCATTAATTGTGTGGTCCAGATTGGTCATGGAGAATAATTGTTTTCATGTAAAATAGGGTGGGGAAAATGCAATTTGGTCCATAAATAAATAACCTTTCCATTTGGTCTTGGACAATGGGGTGATGACACCTATAATTGAATAATTGCAACTTAGCCCCTTAAATTCGGGAAATTGCACAAACACATGAAATGACGAAAATTTGGCGGGCGATTCGGGGTCCGGTGTTTTGTAGGGTCAGGGGGCACTGTAAGACCGGTACGGGCTCAATTAGCAGGGCACTGGAATTAAATTGGGATTTTTAGAATCAGATAAAATAGTATTCTCAATTTAAATAGAATTAAATGCAAGTTGTGTTCAATAATTAATTATGAGTACATGGAGCCAAAATCAGGTCAGGTCATCAATACCAATATTGAAGAAGACTCAGAACAGAATATTACCCTTATTTGGGCCGCACGAAAAATAGGTCAAGATGGCCTCCAATTTTCGATTGGAACGCACAACGATGCAAAATAGGGATTTATTAAATAACGTCCGCGACGAAATTTTGTGCGGCTAGAAATAATGCACAAAGAGCATAATTATGAGTTGCAAAAATAGCAGAATGGAAGGCGGCATGCCTAGGGCAAGATTGTGAAATTTGTTGGAAGACAAAAGTCAGGATACTGCTCCAAATATCGAAGCAAAGGCAATGCGCAATAATTAAATAAATTACGGTAATTAATTACAAGCTCCAATAAATAAATTCTAAATAAATAATAAAAATCCCAAATTTTATAATTCGGACAGGTGGTCATCTACTGGGCTTCTAGGTCAAGTCTACTAGCTCAACCACAAATGTACACTGTATATAATATTATATCTAATTACACATCACATATATTTATTTAAATTAAAATAATTATCATGAAATTAAATAATTGTAACTACAATAATATTAAATATTGTAAAAGTCAAAAATACCCCTGTTTTCAGAATGTGGTAGTGACAAGTCTACCCATCTTAAAAGAATTTCGTCCTCGAAATTTAAAATCCGCATAGTAGTGTTTATTCATTATTTTATTATTCATCAATAGTTAAATTCACCAATCCACATAATCCTGAATAATCTACCTTGTCATTTCACAATTTCAAAAAAAAAAATTTGAAATTATGGTATTCCTGAAAAAATCCTCAAATTTATCATCGAACTCTATTCGTATCATAATCTCCTACGAATCTGATGTTAGTAATTAAAACCCGAATTGATGTCTACTCCTCTAACTTAATCCAACAATGCACATTTTAAAATTTCCATCAAAACACTAATCCATGAATCCAAATAAAAACTCGTCCAAAAAGTTTGTGTTTAATTACTAACCCATTTATCATCTTACTCCTTGAATTTGAGCAAAACACTAGATACAATTTTTTTTTTTTTGTTTTTTTTTTTTTTTTTTTTTTTTACCATCCAATCCTTTGATCAAAAATTCAGTCCTTGCATGTTTATAAAATTAAAATTTTATCCAAAATTTGAATTCAACACTAATCCATTAGTGATCTAAATCATTGATTTCCCCTTTTTTTTTTTTTTTTTTTTTCACAATACTCAAATAATATAACACTCGCAAAATCCTCCATTAATATTTCCATTAAATCTTTATCTTCCAGTCCAATAAAATATAATAATAATCTTCTAAATTTCCTCAAAAATTTTAATGATAATATATCATAATCAATAATCATCAATCCTACCATATTAAATTCTCAACCTCTCATTTAAATTAATGTTTATCCTCGAAGTCTAATGATAATTTAATCACATCTCAATCTTGATAAAATCAATGATTTATCAACTCTGCCATATAAATCCTTAATTCTTTATGCTTATCTTCCAAAATTTTAGCATCTCATGTCTCTTGTCAAGTCATAACCTTGTCATAGATCTTTGCTATGGTCCAAACCCCAATGATCATGGTTTAAGAAGATTCTACCTACAGCCATGCAATCTAAGAAAATATATAGGTCATGTGTCTTTCGTCAGGGTATTGCAGCCTCTGCCAGGGTGTACTACTAGCTACAAACAATCAAAAATCACAAATACAAACCACGGTACTAGGGAATCAATCAATCAGAAGACAAAACAACATGAGAAAAAGAAAGAACCTGCTAACATATTTCTTGCGGTATCTCCTATCTCTAACATACTCTTAACTCTAGCACATTCACTATCTAATTCTCATTCCTGTACACTGGTACCCATATCAACTAATCATTAATTCACAAAATCCATGAATATATCCGTATTGCACACACCTGTCTATTAATGCCAAAATCTGATGCCGAGAATCTTTAATATAACCATGATTCAATAATGCATCCAAGTTGATACCTCTATCTCTTTAGTACCATACCCTTTGTCAGTTCCCGTTCCTACTACAATTGTTCATACTAGTCGTTCTTATCACTCAAATATACGTCAAGTGCAACACCATACCAAATACTGCTCTTTCCAATACAACTTTAGATGGACACCCAAGTCAGTCTGCGGTGCCATCTCATTCCTGTTCAAGTTATCAGATTCTTACACATGTATATCATCTACTCATATATTAATATTCATCTCTTATCTACCATAAATTAATCCTCAAAATAATCGTCAAGGTTTAACTTCTCGGTCAACTTAAAAAATATTGCATATACCTCCTCAATATCAGATACTCAATTATCGAAAAAATTTAATCACTTTTTAAAATCATTATAGCTTTTACCTTGTTTATTGAATTCACATTTGAAATCCTCAAAAATTTAAATGGCATAATCTCAACTCCTCAATTATTCTAAAATAAAATCTTATTTCCACCTTTTAATTTATAACCCCACAATGTACATATCAGTGCTCACGGTCTCTGATACTCAAGGTGCACTCAATGCATCTAGTGTCTATAATTGTGTACTAAAATTGTACTGCCCGAATCACTTGTACTATTACCTCCAATGATCAAAGTTATCATCAACTGTGTTTTCTTTCATGATTCCAATTTATGTCAACTGGTATATCATCTAATTATCATCACACCGAGTGCTTACTGTTACTAGCACCATTTTCAATAATCCTTGATATAGAATCATCGGCACTTTTGGTATTATATTACTAGCTTCATTAATGCATTATCTCATCAAGCTCATTAGAACTCATGATTAGCTGTACCCTTTTATAACACTCATTTTTTTCTTATTCTCATGGGCAAGTATATGGTTCCTCATCTCGATGGTTGTATAGGGATTTCCTTTTAACCTTTTTCAGCCTGTTAAACTGATCTGTGATACGCTTCACCATCTTCATTACCCATTCTGATATTTCTCTACTCATGACACCTCATTATAACTCCTCATGCATATAAATTTCTTTACCTTTAACACGCCCGATATCAATCATCAGATTGAACGTTATGCTCCATTAATCCTTAACACAATTCTTGGATACTTAATTGTTCACGTAGATCATCAAATTGCAAAATCATGATTTTCCAGGACGGGTATGTTGGCTCTGATACTAACTCTTGAGCTATCACTGATACTCTATACTCTCCTTCTACTCACAGTCTCTAATGACCTTATCCTAGAACCATTGTTGCAAGGTATTATGCTATGGTTAACTCTAGATTAAAACCTCCTGCTCACATGTCCAACTAAGAAACACTTACAACTCGCTAGCAACACAGTCAATACTAATACAAGACACAAGCAAGATTACAAGTCACTAATTATCATACTTAACAAGGAATCCTCAAGGAATAGGAGCTCAAAGACTGAATTGAGGACAGAAGGTATCTTTACTGCTAGTAAAGAAAAGAAGCGATGGAACAAAGTCCTGGAATAACAGAAATAGATAAGTCTTGAGATGATATTTTAAGAACCAATTTAGGATACAACCTGATAATCATACACGTCTGTCTGAAATCATGACACTCAGAATCCTCGCCACGCCAGTAAGCATAGATGCGATAAACGATAGGTTTCGTAACTAAGGTATGCACTCTATAATCATGTCGTCTAGAATCTTCGCCACGCCAACCGGTATGGCTGCGAAAGACTCTAAGCTTCATAACTATAGTATGTACATCCAAGTCAGGTTCCTACGTTCTCGTCACCACAGCTAATATGGCTGCGATAAATTCTAGGTTCCATAACCAAAGTAGACGTTTTACCTTCCTCACTGTCCTCATCAATATATGTCATCAGATGATACCATAAATCCTAGTCCATAAAAATTCATCTCAATTTGAAATCAACTCAACAACGATACCAGGAATTAAAGTTAACAACTGGTCAACAAGAATCAAACTCAATAATGATACCAAGAATTTAATTTAATAATTGCTCAACAAGAATCAAGTTCAGTAACAACAAGCGAGAGCGGACGGAAACAAGGAAAGATTTAAATTGAAAATAAGATTCTCATGGGGTCATCCCAGGAAATCTTTCAAGAATTTGTGATTGAGTATCCTCTCTCATCCTAGTATCCTATGTCCTATATTTAATAGCAGGTACGCAGTAGTACAACTATGACATATCACTACTACGATATCGCACCACTTGCGAAGTCAGACCTGCATGGGCCACCACTAAAACGTGTCACGACCCGCACCCGGTATAAGGGCACGAGAGCGTGGGTACGTCCAGCCTACGCCGCAGCATCGGCGGTAGAACGCTGTCTAGGTCAAGTACTATCTAAATAATCTCACACTAGTATCCAACTCCATAAGAAGACACGGATAATACTATAAAAATATTAACAACATACTCAATCACAACTACAGCACGATAGGAATTTGAAGAAATAAAAGAATACAACACAAGTCTAATGACAACATAATCATACCTGCAATCATTAACTTCCAATCCCCAAGTGTGTCGGGACCAGTCTACTAAGGTCACAGTCTGGAAAAATATTTTCCAGTCAGGAAGGAGCAAAGTACATCTCTAAATAGCAGTTCTATATAAATGACATAAACTATGTAGCAGTTCTAGATGGAAACATACCAGATGCATGTATAGGTACGAGAAATGTACAATGAGAGAAATACTGGAAATACTGTAAGTAAATGCAGGAAAAGAACCATATGTCACTGAGCAAGAAACCTATGACTAAGTGTGTGAGTACTAGCTTCAACATGTGATCGGCTTGGGACTAGTAAACTCATTACATGGGTTAGTAGGGCTAACCGATGTAACAGTGAGGAGGCATGTAAACTCATTACATGGGTTAGTAGGGCTAACCGATGTAACAGTGAGGAGACATGTAAATGGTCAGGCCGCACCCGACGTGAGATGTGGGGTGAGCTATGGTGCATATAAAGTTGGGTATGATCACATATCTACACTAAAGTACTCCCCAAACCCCCGACTGGTATAGTAGATCTAATCATGGTACGCTATGGCACAGGATTCCCTAGGAAGGTAGCAAATCTCCCCGGGAATCAGTGTCTGTACATGCACAAGATAATAAGGAAAACAAGTCTTGTACAAGCTACACCATGAATAAGGAATAACATCTCATGACGAGATCCGTGTATACCAATCCGTGTAACCAATGTGTCGAGAGCATGGATATTTACACTAGATACAGTGAACATAGGAGATATCATAAATTAGAAACTAATCAGAGAATGTACTTGCCTTGGGTCCTTAGCTGTCAATACCAATGTCCTGCCCTTGAAGTCTCGCAGGACGAACCAATAGTCCTATAGATATATGATAAAAATAATATTTGCATCAGATGTTACACTAACATAATCATAAGATACTGAACGCAGGGCACTGGTCAACTAGGGTCATCTAGTATCTATATATACATATATCAATAATTAAATATAATACATATATATAGTTATTCCAAAGTATATACAAATATGTATTAGTGTATATATATTAAATGGAAATATATTATATATATATATATGTGTATATAAAACATACATGACACCCATTATTAGGAATATGTATATATATACATACACTAAATAAATATACATATACCATATATGTATATAAGTATATATATATATCAAAATACCAAACAATATATATATATATACACATCCAATTGGTACTTATATTATATACAAGTATAAATATATTAACATATATAAGCTACGTGTATATATATATACACGCCGAATACGTACATATATAAAAACATATTACCAAGGTACGTATTTACATATATACCAATAATATTTACATACATATACTGAAAATATATGAATAGCTATACAAATTAATACATATAATATATATATAATCAAAATACACAATTACTAAACCAATTGAGTTTATACTATATTAAATATACTGTACAAAATAACCAACACACATACATGTACAGATGTATGTATATGAATACTTATATAATAACACAAAATTATGCCAATACATACATATATATATATGTATACCGACGCGTATTTATACATTAACATACATATATATATAGGGAGAAAATATACGAACTTATATACACACAAATACGCACATACACATAGACGTATACACATACACGATTACACAAATATACATATACGTATTTATATACACATATGTATATATCTACACATAAATTAATGTATACAAATACATACACAATTACATAGTGAAGGAGGAAGAAGGGGAGGAGCTCACAGTGACTGGAGTCGGAGCTATCGGTGGTGGTGATGTAGTGTTCGTCGAGGGAAGAACGGCGAGGGGCTTCGGGGTGGCCAGGGAGTCGGTTCAGGAGGAGGAGGATGGCCGGACTGGCTGTCGAGGAATGGGGACAGCAACTCCGCGAAGCCGAGGGATGGCCGGAGCTGAATGAGGGGGCCGGAGCAGATGGAGTCGGGTTCGTCGGAAAGATCGGCGGAGAGGAAGAGCACAGCGGGGAATGGGAGCAGCGGGCAGGAGGAGATTCCCGTGGTGGTCGGAGCCTCGGTTGGTTGCCGGAATACACAGCGGGAGGAGGACTCGTCGGGCTGCGCCGGAGTGGTGAACGCAGAGGGAGAGGGACTCGGCAATGGTCGGGATGGATGGATGGATGGAGAAGATGGAGGTGGTGGTGGTGACTGGTGATGGAGGAGGCCGGCTGTACACAGCAGGGAGGAGCTCGGCTCGGGGCCTCGACCGCCGGAGTAGATGGATCGGGGTCGGAGTGAGGGGGCTGGAGTATCGCAGCAAGGCAGAGGGAAGAATGGCAGAGGGAGTCGGCAGTGTCGATGGACGGGGGATGCTCGCCGGCCGGAGAAATGAGCAGCGGGGATCTGCTGCAGACCGGATCCGCCGGGGTGCAGTCGGGGACAGGACGGGTGTGCAGCGGGCAGGGAGGCCGGAGAAGTTGGCCGAGTAGATGGTGATGGGCGACGATGGTGGAAGAAGGAGATGGGGGGTGATGAAGGGAGCAGCCGGAGAAGTTGTGACCGTGGGCCGGCGGTGAATAGGAACCGGGGGGGGTGAACAATGTTCCCCCCCTTCTTCTCTAATTTGAATTTAAATGAAATGAAAAAAACAATAGAGAAGAAGGAGAAGAAAAAGAAGGAGAAGAAAAGAAGAAGAAAGGAAGAAGAAAATGAAAGAAAAATGAGGAAGAGAGAGCTACGGTTAGGGGAGGCTTGGGGTGTGTTTTCCTAGGTTAAATTTTTGGGATTAGGGCTTGATAGTACATTAAATAGGAGGGAGGTGTGTAAATGAAAGGTGGGGATTGGCCCATTAATTGTGTGGTCCAGATTGGTCATGGAGAATAATTGTTTTCATGTAAAATAGGGTAGGGAATATGCAATTTGGTCCACAAATAAATAACCTTTCCATTTGGTCTTGGACAATGGGGTGATGACACCTATAATTGAATAATTGCAACTTAGCCCCTTAAATTCGGGAAATTGCACAAACACATGAAATGACGAAAATTTGGCGGGCGATTCGGGGTCCGGTGTTTTGTAGGGTCAGGGGGCACTGTAAGACCGGTACGGGCTCAATTAGCAGGGCACTGGAATTAAATTGGGATTTTTAGAATCAGATAAAATAGTATTCTCAATTTAAATAGAATTAAATGCAAGTTGTGTTCAATAATTAATTATGAGTACATGGAGCCAAAATCAGGTCAGGTCATCAATACCAATATTGAAGAAGACTCAGAACAGAATATTACCCTTATTTGGGCCGCACGAAAAATAGGTCAAGATGGCCTCCAATTTTCGATTGGAACGCACAACGATGCAAAATAGGGATTTATTAAATAACGTCCGCGACGAAATTTTGTGCGGCTAGAAATAATGCACAAAGAGCATAATTATGAGTTGCAAAAATAGCAGAATGGAAGGCGGCATGCCTAGGGCAAGATTGTGAAATTTATTGGAAGACAAAAGTCAGGATACTGCTCCAAATATCGAAGCAAAGGCAATGCGCAATAATTAAATAAATTACGGTAATTAATTACAAGCTCCAATAAATAAATTCTAAATAAATAATAAAAATCCCAAATTTTATAATTCGGACAGGTGGTCATCTACTGGGCTTCTAGGTCAAGTCTACTAGCTCAACCACAAATGTACACTGTATATAATATTATATCTAATTACACATCACATATATTTATTTAAATTAAAATAATTATCATGAAATTAAATAATTGTAACTACAATAATATTAAATATTGTAAAAGTCAAAAATACTCCTGTTTTCAGAATGTGGTAGTGACAAGTCTACCCATCTTAAAAGAATTTCGTCCTCGAAATTTAAAATCCGCATAGTAGTGTTTATTCATTATTTTATTATTCATCAATAGTTAAATTCACCAATCCACATAATCCTGAATAATCTACCTTGTCATTTCACAATTTCAAAAAAAAAAATTTGAAATTATGGTATTCCTGAAAAAATCCTCAAATTTATCATCGAACTCTATTCGTATCATAATCTCCTACGAATCTGATGTTAGTAATTAAAACCCGAATTGATGTCTACTCCTCTAACTTAATCCAACAATGCACATTTTAAAATTTCCATCAAAACACTAATCCATGAATCCAAATAAAAACTCATCCAAAAAGTTTGTGTTTAATTACTAACCCATTTATCATCTTACTCCTTGAATTTGAGTAAAACACCAGATACAATTTTTTTTTTTTTTTTTTTTTTTTTTTTTTTTTTTACCATCCAATCCTTTGATCAAAAATTCAGTCCTTGCATGTTTATAAAATTAAAATTTTATCCAAAATTTGAATTCAACACTAATCCATTAGTGATCTAAATCATTGATTCCCCCTTTTTTTTTTTTTTTTTTTTTTCACAATACTCAAATAATATAACACTCGCAAAATCCTCCATTAATATTTCCATTAAATCTTTATCTTCCAGTCCAATAAAATATAATAATAATCTTCTAAATTTCCTCAAAAATTTTAATGATAATATATCATAATCAATAATCATCAATCCTACCATATTAAATTCTCAACCTCTCATTTAAATTAATGTTTATCCTCGAAGTCTAATGATAATTTAATCACATGTCAATCTTGATAAAATCAATGATTTATCAACTCTGCCATATAAATCCTTAATTCTTTATGCTTATCTTCCAAAATTTTAGCATCTCATGTCTCTTGTCAAGTCATAACCTTGTCATAGATCTTTGCTATGGTCCAAACCCCAATGATCATGGTTTAAGAAGATTCTACCTACAGCCATGCAATCTAAGAAAATATATAGGTCATGTGTCTTTCGTCAGGGTATTGCAGCCTCTGCCAGGGTGTACTACTAGCTACAAACAATCAAAAATCACAAATACAAACCACGGTACTAGGGAATCAATCAATCAGAAGACAAAACAACATGAGAAAAAGAAAGAACCTGCTAACATATTTCTTGCGGTATCTCCTATCTCTAACATACTCTTAACTCTAGCACATTCACTATCTAATTCTCATTCCTGTACACTGGTACCCATATCAACTAATCATTAATCCACAAAATCCATGAATATATCCGTATTGCACACACCTGTCTATTAATGCCAAAATCTGATGCCGAGAATCTTTAATATAACCATGATTCAATAATGCATCCAAGTTGATACCTCTATCTCTTTAGTACCATACCCTTTGTCAGTTCCCGTTCCTACTACAATTGTTCATACTAGTCATTCTTATCACTCAAATATACGTCAAGTGCAACACCATACCAAATACTGCTCTTTCCAATACAACTTTAGATGGACACCCAAGTCAGTCTGCGGTGCCATCTCATTCCTGTTCAAGTTATCAGATTCTTACACATGTATATCATCTACTCATATATTAATATTCATCTCTTATCTACCATAAATTAATCCTCAAAATAATCGTCAAGGTTTAACTTCTCGGTCAACTTAAAAAATATTGCATATACCTCCTCAATATCAGATACTCAATTATCGAAAAAATTTAATCACTTTTTAAAATCATTATAGCTTTTACCTTGTTTATTGAATTCACATTTGAAATCCTCAAAAATTTAAATGGCATAATCTCAACTCCTCAATTATTCTAAAATAAAATCTTATTTCCACCTTTTAATTTATAACCCCACAATGTACATATCAGTGCTCACGGTCTCTGATACTCAAGGTGCACTCAATGCATCTAGTGTCTATAATTGTGTACTAAAATTGTACTGCCCGAATCACTTGTACTATTACCTCCAATGATCAAAGTTATCATCAACTGTGTTTTCTTTCATGATTCCAATTTATGTCAACTGGTATATCATCTAATTATCATCACACCGAGTGCTTACTGTTACTAGCACCATTTTCAATAATCCTTGATATAGAATCATCGGCACTTTTGGTATTATATTACTAGCTTCATTAATGCATTATCTCATCAAGCTCATTAGAACTCATGATTAGCTGTACCCTTTTATAACACTCATTTTTTTCTTATTCTCATGGGCAAGTATATGGTTCCTCATCTCGATGGTTGTATAGGGATTTCCTTTTAACCTTTTTCAGCCTGTTAAACTGATCTGTGATACGCTTCACCATCTTCATTACCCATTCTGATATTTCTCTACTCATGACACCTCATTATAACTCCTCATGCATATAAATTTCTTTACCTTTAACACGCCCGATATCAATCATCAGATTGAACGTTATGCTCCATTAATCCTTAACACAATTCTTGGATACTTAATTGTTCACGTAGATCATCAAATTGCAAAATCATGATTTTCCAGGACGGGTATGTTGGCTCTGATACTAACTCTTGAGCTATCACTGATACTCTATACTCTCCTTCTACTCACAGTCTCTAATGACCTTATCCTAGAACCATTGTTGCAAGGTATTATGCTATGGTTAACTCTAGATTAAAACCTCCTGCTCACATGTCCAACTAAGAAACACTTACAACTCGCTAGCAACACAGTCAATACTAATACAAGACACAAACAAGATTACAAGTCACTAATTATCATACTTAACAAGGAATCCTCAAGGAATAGGAGCTCAAAGACTGAATTGAGGATAGAAGGTATCTTTACTGCTAGTAAAGAAAAGAAGCGATGGAACAAAGTCCTGGAATAACAGAAATAGATAAGTCTTGAGATGATATTTTAAGAACCAATTTAGGATACAACCTGATAATCATACACGTCTGTCTGAAATCATGACACTCAGAATCCTCGCCACGCCAGTAAGCATAGATGCGATAAACGATAGGTTTCGTAACTAAGGTATGCACTCTATAATCATGTCGTCTAGAATCTTCGCCACGCCAACCGGTATGGCTGCGAAAGACTCTAAGCTTCATAACTATAGTATGTACATCCAAGTCAGGTTCCTACGTTCTCGTCACCACAGCTAATATGGCTGCGATAAATTCTAGGTTCCATAACCAAAGTAGACGTTTTACCTTCCTCACTGTCCTCATCAATATATGTCATCAGATGATACCATAAATCCTAGTCCATAAAAATTCATCTCAATTTGAAATCAACTCAACAACGATACCAGGAATTAAAGTTAACAACTGGTCAACAAGAATCAAACTCAATAATGATACCAAGAATTTAATTTAATAATTGCTCAACAAGAATCAAGTTCAGTAACAACAAGCGAGAGCGGACGGAAACAAGGAAAGATTTAAATTGAAAATAAGATTCTTATGGGGTCATCCCAGGAAATCTTTCAAGAATTTGTGATTGAGTATCCTCTCTCATCCTAGTATCCTATGTCCTATATTTAATAGCAGGTACGCAGTAGTACAACTATGACATATCACTACTACGATATCGCACCACTTGCGAAGTCAGACCTGCATGGGCCACCACTAAAACGTGTCACGACCCGCACCCGGTATAAGGGCACGAGAGCGTGGGTACGTCCAGCCTACGCCGCAGCATCGGCGGTAGAACGCTGTCTAGGTCAAGTACTATCTAAATAATCTCACACTAGTATCCAACTCCATAAGAAGACACGGATAATACTATAAAAATATTAACAACATACTCAATCACAACTACAGCACGATAGGAATTTGAAGAAATAAAAGAATACAACACAAGTCTAATGACAACATAATCATACCTGCAATCATTAACTTCCAATCCCCAAGTGTGTCGGGACCAGTCTACTAAGGTCACAGTCTGGAAAAATATTTTCCAGTCAGGAAGGAGCAAAGTACATCTCTAAATAGCAGTTCTATATAAATGACATAAACTATGTAGCAGTTCTAGATGGAAACATACCAGATGCATGTATAGGTACGAGAAATGTACAATGAGAGAAATACTGGAAATACTGTAAGTAAATGCAGGAAAAGAACCATATGTCACTGAGCAAGAAACCTATGACTAAGTGTGTGAGTACTAGCTTCAACATGTGATCGGCTTGGGACTAGTAAACTCATTACATGGGTTAGTAGGGCTAACCGATGTAACAGTGAGGAGGCATGTAAACTCATTACATGGGTTAGTAGGGCTAACCGATGTAACAGTGAGGAGACATGTAAATGGTCAGGCCGCACCCGACGTGAGATATGGGGTGAGCTATGGTGCATATAAAGTTGGGTATGATCACATATCTACACTAAAGTACTCCCCAAACCCCCGACTGGTATAGTAGATCTAATCATGGTACGCTATGGCACAGGATTCCCTAGGAAGGTAGCAAATCTCCCCGGGAATCAGTGTCTGTACATGCACAAGATAATAAGGAAAACAAGTCTTGTACAAGCTACACCATGAATAAGGAATAACATCTCATGACGAGATCCGTGTATACCAATCCGTGTAACCAATGTGTCGAGAGCATGGATATTTACACTAGATACAGTGAACATAGGAGATATCATAAATTAGAAACTAATCAGAGAATGTACTTGCCTTGGGTCCTTAGCTGTCAATACCAATGTCCTGCCCTTGAAGTCTCGCAGGACGAACCAATAGTCCTATAGATATATGATAAAAATAATATTTGCATCAGATGTTACACTAACATAATCATAAGATACTGAACGCAGGGCACTGGTCAACTAGGGTCATCTAGTATCTATATATACATATATCAATAATTAAATATAATACATATATATAGTTATTCCAAAGTATATACAAATATGTATTAGTGTATATATATTAAATGGAAATATATTATATATATATATGTGTATATAAAACATACATGACACCCATTATTAGGAATATGTATATATATACATACACTAAATAAATATACATATACCATATATGTATATAAGTATATATATATATCAAAATACCAAACAATATATATATATATATACACATCCAATTGGTACTTATATTATATACAAGTATAAATATATTAACATATATAAGCTACGTGTATATATATATACACGCCGAATACGTACATATATAAAAACATATTACCAAGGTACGTATTTACATATATACCAATAATATTTACATACATATACTGAAAATATATGAATAGCTATACAAATTAATACATATAATATATATATAATCAAAATACACAATTACTAAACCAATTGAGTTTATACTATATTAAATATACTGTACAAAATAACCAACACACATACATGTACAGATGTATGTATATGAATACTTATATAATAACACAAAATTTTGCCAATACATATATATATATATGTATACCGACGCGTATTTATACATTAACATACATATATATATAGGGAGAAAATATACGAACTTATATACACACAAATACGCACATACACATAGACGTATACACATACACGATTACACAAATATACATATACGTATTTATATACACATATGTATATATCTACACATAAATTAATGTATACAAATACATACACAATTACATAGTGAAGGAGGAAGAAGGGGAGGAGCTCACAGTGACTGGAGTCGGAGCTATCGGTGGTGGTGATGTAGTATTCGTCGAGGGAAGAACGGCGAGGGGCTTCGGGGTGGCCAGGGAGTCGGTTCAGGAGGAGGAGGATGGCCGGACTGGCTGTCGAGGAATGGGGACAGCAACTCCGCGAAGCCGAGGGATGGCCGGAGCTGAATGAGGGGGGCCGGAGCAGATGGAGTCGGGTTCGTCGGAAAGATCGGCGGAGAGGAAGAGCACAGCGGGGAATGGGAGCAGCGGGCAGGAGGAGATTCCCGTGGTGGTCGGAGCCTCGGTTGGTTGCCGGAATACACAGCGGGAGGAGGACTCGTCGGGCTGCGCCGGAGTGGTGAACGCAGAGGGAGAGGGACTCGGCAATGGTCGGGATGGATGGATGGATGGAGAAGATGGAGGTGGTGGTGGTGACTGGTGATGGAGGAGGCCGGCTGTACACAGCAGGGAGGAGCTCGGCTCGGGGCCTCGACCGCCGGAGTAGATGGATCGGGGTCGGAGTGAGGGGGCTGGAGTATCGCAGCAAGGCGGAGGGAAGAATGGCAGAGGGAGTCGGCAGTGTCGATGGACGGGGGATGCTCGCCGGCCGGAGAAATGAGCAGCGGGGATCTGCTGCAGACCGGATCCGCCGGGGTGCAGTCGGGGACAGGACGGGTGTGCAGCGGGCAGGGAGGCCGGAGAAGTTGGCCGAGTAGATGGTGATGGGCGACGATGGTGGAAGAAGGAGATGGGGGGTGATGAAGGGAGCAGCCGGAGAAGTTGTGACCGTGGGCCGGCGGTGAATAGGAACCGGGGGGGGTGAACAGTGTTCCCCCCTTCTTCTCTAATTTGAATTTAAATGAAATGAAAAAAATAATAGAGAAGAAGGAGAAGAAAAAGAAGGAGAAGAAAAGAAGAAGAAAGGAAGAAGAAAATGAAAGAAAAATGAGGAAGAGAGAGCTACGGTTAGGGGAGGCTTGGGGTGTGTTTTCCTAGGTTAAATTTTTGGGATTAGGGCTTGATAGTACATTAAATAGGAGGGAGGTGTGTAAATGAAAGGTGGGGATTGGCCCATTAATTGTGTGGTCCAGATTGGTCATGGAGAATAATTGTTTTCAGGTAAAATAGGGTGGGGAAAATGTAATTTGGTCCACAAATAAATAACCTTTCCATTTGGTCTTGGACCATGGGGTGATGACACCTATAATTGAATAATTGCAACTTAGCCCCTTAAATTCGGGAAATTGCACAAACACATGAAATGACAAAAATTTGGCGGGCGATTCGGGGTCCGGTGTTTTGTAGGGTCAGGGGGCACTGTAAGACCGGTACGGGCTCAATTAGCAGGGCACTGGAATTAAATTGGGATTTTTAGAATCAGATAAAATAGTATTCTCAATTTAAATAGAATTAAATGCAAGTTGTGTTCAATAATTAATTATGAGTACATGGAGCCAAAATCAGGTCAGGTCATCAATACCAATATTGAAGAAGACTCAGAACAGAATATTACCCTAATTTGGGCCGCACGAAAAATTGGTCAAGATGGCCTCCAATTTTCGATTGGAACGCACAATGATGCAAAATAGGGATTTATTAAATAACGTCCGCGACGAAATTTTGTGCGGCTAGAAATAATGCACAAAGAGCATAATTATGAGTTGCAAAAATAGCAGAATGGAAGGCGGCATGCCTAGGGCAAGATTGTGAAATTTGTTGGAAGACAAAAGTCAGGATACTGCTCCAAATATCGAAGCAAAGGCAATGCGCAATAATTAAATAAATTACGGTAATTAATTACAAGCTCCAATAAATAAATTCTAAATAAATAATAAAAATCCCAAATTTTATAATTCGGACAGGTGGTCATCTACTGGGCTTCTAGGTCAAGTCTACTAGCTCAACCACAAATGTACACTGTATATAATATTATATCTAATTACACATCACATATATTTATTTAAATTAAAATAATTATCATGAAATTAAATAATTGTAACTACAATAATATTAAATATTGTAAAAGTCAAAAATACCCCTGTTTTCAGAATGTGGTAGTGACAAAGTTATCCAAATCGATGTTGGGGGTAAACTTTCGCCAAAGCCAATATTTATCAGTGACAATCTTTCCCCAGCTGAAAGGAAAGAAATCATACAGCTGATAAAGGAATACATCGACGTCTTTGCATGGGATTATGGGGACATACCGGGCCTAGACCCGAAGGTGGCTACTCACAAACTCAACATATTGACCGACTCAAAGCCTGTGAAGCAGCACCAACACCGGTTCTGCCCGGACATAATGGACGCCATTGAAGCTGAAGTCAAGAAGCTGTTAGCCTGTGGTTTCATCCGGGAAGAACAACATCCCGACTGGGTCGCCAACGTTGTCCCAGTCATGAAGAAAAATGGGAAGGTACGTATCTGCATCGACTACCGAGATTTGAATGCGGCCTGCCCCAAGGATGAATTCCCTCTTCCTATCACGGACATCATGATCGACAACACCTGCAGCTTTGAACGCATATCTTTCATGGACGGATTCTCAGGATACAATCAGAACAAGATACATCTTGAAGACGAGAAGCACACTGCCTTCCGGACACCATTGGGGGTATATTGCTATACGGTCATGCCCTTCGGATTGAAGAACGCCGGAGCTACATACCAACGGGCTATGAGTAACATATTTCATGAGCATTTACGCAAAACAGTGGAATATTACGTAGACGACATAGCCATCAAGAGTCGCCTCAAGGTTGATCACATTCAAGACTTGAGGACGGTATTCGAGTTAATGCACCAACATCAACTCAAGATGAACCCTACGAAGTCCTTTCTGGGTGTATCCAGTGGAAAGTTCCTGGGATTTGTCATCACCGCCAAAGGCATCTAGGTAGACCCCGACAAAGTCCAGGCAATCGTGGAAATGCGACCGCCTCATAATCTGAGGGAACTCCGGGGATTTCAAGGCCGTCTGGCTTACATCCGGCGATTCATATCCAACCTCACGGGGAGATGTCAGCCCTTTTCTTATCTCATGAAGAAAGGTGTATCCTTCGTATGGGACGAAGCTTGTCAGCAAGCGTTCAGAGATATCAAGCACTACCTCACCAGTCCGCCAGTTCTGGTGCCTCCCGTCATGGGAAGACCATTCTTGCTGTACGTTCGAGCGATGGATCATTCACTAGGAGCTCTTCTCGCACAGAAGAACGACATGGGTCATGAACAGGCTATCTACTATCTCAGTAGGATGATGGTCGGAGCCGAACACCGGTACAACCTAGTGAAGAAGGAATGCTTGGCTCTGATGTTCGCTATCCAGAAGACGTGGCACTATGTCGCCGGCCAGACTATTCATATCATCTCCAGGATCAACCCTCTTCGAGTACTGATGAGCAAGCCTAGTGCTCTTAATTCCCGACTCACGACTTGGGCGATGCTATTAACACCATATGACATGGTGTACGTACTGCAGAAGTCCATCAAGGGCCAAGCGCCGGCTGACTTCCTAGCTGCTCATCTGATCCCGGAGGCCTCTAAATTATACGAGGACATTCCCGACGAAGTTGCAGAATGTAATTCAGCGATGGAAATTGACGCGTGGCAACTCTTCTTCGATGGTGCCTCCAGAACTGGTCCTAGGGGAAACGTCATTTCAGGAGTAGGAGTCGTCCTGGTCACTCCTGACCAGCTCGTCATCTACCGAGCATATTCTCTTAGCGAGCCCTGCTCCAACAATATGGCAGAGTATAACGTTCTGCTAATCGGGCTCCAAGTAGCCAAAGAGCTAGGGGTCGAGTCCCTGGAAGCATTCGGTGATTCTCTGCTAATCGTCAATCAAGTCAGAGGAATATATGAAGTCCAGAATCCAGACCTCATCCCCTATCACCGAGCGACGGTCGAGATAGCCATGACATTCAAAGGGTTCTTCCTAGAGCATGTACCTCGATCTCAGAATCTAGAAGCTGATGCCCTAGCCAGTCTAGCTGCAGATTTAGCCATCCCTATAAGAAGGCAGGATTCGGTAATCCTTCTTAACAGAGAATTATTCTGTGTGAAGAACAACTTTCACATAGAATGCAGCCACGCTGTGAACGCAGATCCCTCTAGAAGAGACTGGAGAAGTCCCTTCATGGATTTTGTTGCATACAGAATCTTACCAGAGGACCCCAAAGAATCAGTATCCGTCAAAAGGCGATCATTACGCTTCTACTACGATGCATCTTCACAATGCCTATATCGTCGGACCTACGACGGACTGCTATTAAGATGTCTATCTGAAGACGAAGCACAGCAGATTATCCGAGAAGCTCACGATGGCGTATGCGGAGCGCATCAACCCGGTCCTAAGCTACAGGATCGCATCAGGAGAATGGGCTATTACTGGCCTACTATGATCGCAGATGCAATATGGTATGCAAGATAATGCAGAGCCTGTTAGGTTCATGCAGACTTCATACATCAACCGTCTGAATATCTATATCCTACGGTTGCGTCCTGGCCTTTCGAAGCATGGGGTATGGATATCATTGGTCCTATTCACCTGTCTTCTTCCAGCGGTCACCAGTTCATACTGGCCATCACGGATTACTTCTCCAAATGGGCAGAGGCGATCCCCCTCGCTGAGGTAATGGCGTCTAATATGATCAGCTTCATCAAGCATCACGTCATTTATCGCTTCGGGGTACCCCGAAGGATAATTTACGACAATGGGCCTCAGTTCATCAGCCAAGCGTTTCATCTATTTTGCGATAAAAATCGGATACACAATATTGCCTCTACGGCATATTATCCAGCTGCTAATGGTTTGGCGGAAGCTTTCAACAAAACTATTATCAAACTCTTAAAGAAATTCGTCTCTTCAAACAAGAGAGATTGGAATGAGAAGCTAGGCGAATGTCTCTGGGCATACCGCACAACGGTACGAACATCGACAGGTTGCACCCTATTCTCGCTGGTCTACGGGAGCGAAGCAGTTCTCCCCATTAAAATCCAGATCCCGTCACTCAGGATAGCCGTAACTAGTGAGCTGACTCGAGAAAAGAATGACCTGTTAAGGCTCCAAGAGCTAGAAGGGTTAGACGAGAAACGCCTACAAGCTCAGCAGTGCATCGCGCTCTACCAAGCACGCATTTCCAAAACCTTCAATCGCAAAGTGAAGGAAAGAGTGTTCAAAATCGGCGAGCTAGTTCTAGCCGTAAGAAGGCCGATGATTCTTACTCACAGAAGTAAAGGTAAATTTCAGCCCAAGTGTGAAGGCCCTTATGTGATCGAGACAACATTCTCGAACGGCGCCTACAGGATAGCCCAGCCTAATGGAGACCTGTTAGTGGCTCCTATCAAGGGCAAATTCTTGAAAAGGTACTATGCTTAATCTCCCCTGCTCGAGTAGAATATAGCGAGGATCTCAATTCTGACAAAACTACTTCTAGAACGCAATTAGTTGGGTTACATTCTATCATGTCCGTATGACCTCTGAACAGATATGTCCCGCTAAAAGTTTATCGAGAGTTTATCATCAGATATTACTCTCGCCCAAACCTGTCATTTATATTCCGAAATGATGGATCCACAAAAGTCAGAAAAGAGTCGCTTTTATTTATTCCCGATAAAGAGCAGAATTACATCTGGGGAAGCAAAAAGAGAAAGGATACATCATGATGGCGGAGTAGCCAGATTGCGAATCAGCCGCTCCAGTGCAGCTATCCTCTCATTCCTAAGAACCAAGGCATCGGCGCGAGCCCGCTCCAACCGTGCCTCGGGGGTATTCATATAGGACAGCTCAGCCCTTGCCCGAAGGCAGCCCGCGCGGGCAGCTTCCGCACGGTCCAAATCCCGTTGCGCCGTGCTCAATCGCCCAGTCGCTACGTCTAGACCCGCCAACGATTGAGAAGCCCACTCCTCTGCCCGAGTGAGTTTTTCCCTCAGCTTGGAGACCCTCGATGTATTCCTGTCATGCTCAAATCGGCACTTCATCTCAAGAGCAAGAGCCTCTGCCACGACAGCTTTTCTTCTCTCCATCTCCAGCTCATGTGTCTTGATGGAGTTGTCTAGGCTTTCCAGCTTGGTAGAGAGCCGCGCAGTCATGTGGTCGTACCTGGTCTGGACCTCAGCATCGAAGCTGCCCCGAGTCAGCTGCAAGTATTCGTTAATGGGTTGCTCTAAACAATTAACCACCGCCTCCAGAGCGTCAGCTACCCCAGGATCGCCGAGCTCCCTGATGGCCCCGATCGAAAACTGAGAAGTCTTCTTCAGGCGCTTGAAATCTAGACTCTTTACCAACACCATTGATATCATCGTTTCCAAACCGGTGTAGAAGAGGCTGGTATGTTGCTCGGTCAACGCAACTAGATCCGACTGAACGCCAGGAGTGGCCGCGATATCAGTAAGTCCCTCTCCAGGGATAACTGCAGACGAGGTGGCCACAGTCGCTGCCTCGACGCATGGCGCAACCGAAGAAGGTGCGACGACAACGATCGAAGTCATCGGCATACTCGCGAGGGGCGAGGTCACGATGACGGGTTCGTCCTCCTCTTGAGACGACGAAACCACTCTGGACGAGCTAGCCCCCGAGGACATTTCCTCCTCGAAGTCAGGCGCCTCCACATCATCGCCAGGAGCCGGAGCAGAGCCAGAAGGTGCTTCAACGCTGTGCTCTCCGTGGACGCCATCCCCTGAGAAAAGGACAAGAAAGTTGATATCAGTTTGATGTTAATCTTTCTAAAGGGAGACATAAAGACGATATTTACCCGGAGCCAATGGCATATACGACGCATCTGCAGCCGATGTAGCTAAACCATGCCTTAATGACGCAATACGAACTGTAATACCTAGAGAAGGAGGTGGGCCGACCGACATCGCCAAGAGTTCTGTCAACCCTTCACCAAGACGTGGTCGAGGTTCATCAGTTGGAATCTCGCCAGACGTGCTCGCTGACACGGTGGAAGCTTTACCCGCTGCTGACCTCGGGAAAGATTCTCCCATCTGCCTCGACCACACAGGCAATCTCGCTCCGCTACCTGGAGCAGTAGCCATGCCAGCAACCTCTAGCGAGGATTCTCCGGCGCCGCCGGCCGGAACTTTAGAAGGTCCCTCTCTAAAAGGCGAGAAACCTCCAGCCAAAGAATCATCCCTGATATGGGGAGATACAGGCTCACTCTCGGGAGCCTCAACACCAAAAATACGGAGAGGACGAACAACCGTCTCCTTCCTCCTCTTACAAAGAGAAGCTTCCTTCGGAGCAGAAGTCCGTCGCTTCCCAGAAGAGACTACCAAAGCCCCCGCAGGCGGAGGCACTTCGCACCTCGACACTGACACCAGAGGCTCATCCAGAGTACCAGACTCCTCACCCTCGTCCGAAGAAACCGAGGGGACTTCGACTCTTCCCCCAGGCTTGGGAGAAGGCACCCTGAAGCTTCCACGCATGTCAAAATTGCGGTGTAAGGTGTTAATCGCCACATAGAACTGGGCGTAAGAATGGAGAGTACAGAGCTCCGTGGAGGTTATAACGACCGACACGATGAAGGTTGCCTCCGTGCAACCCATGATGAAATTTTGCCACCCTCTAGCTCCATCAATGATTCCGCCTCTGGACCTAAAGCTGGTGACGGCGTTGCCCACGTGCAGCTGATCGTACCCGAACTGCCTGGCAAACCGACTAGGCAGATAGGGCTCGAAGAAGCAATGGTCTTCGCTCCGGTACAGCAGATGGGAGGGCCTAATGCAGACCAACCAATTAAAAGCTTCCGGAGAAAGATCGATCTTCTCTCCACCTGAATCCTCAAGCCTCGTCCCTGATTGATTGCGATGTACATGAGGGGGAGTACAGAGGAGCTTCCAGCTGTGGCTGAGGTTCAACACCAGCCGATAGTCTAAAACTGTACTCACATTCCAGGGAGAGTCCTTGTAATTCAGCAAGAATATACCCCCCGAGCTGCTACTGGAGCCATGAGACATCACCCGAGGATTATGGAGAATTAACTATCCCATCAAATACAGGTATGGTAATTCCACCCAGGGAAAACTCTCACGTCGAGCTTCATCAACGAGCAACCCATCAGTCATGGCTCTCAGGCCAGCCTGTATACGGCACACCATGGCAGGAAGCAAGCCCAGTCTTGCCCTAAACACCAGGCGCACTGCCGGCCACAGGAAGTTCCGGTGAATACTGTCCGCGGATGCAGTACCAGGCACTACTACTCGACGCAGCCATATGGAGAGGAAACCAGCCAGCTGGGCTTCCTTAGACAGAGGCCTGCGACAGCTCCTTAAGTAACTACAGGCCTTAATGCCTTCAGGATACTTTCCTATCCCCTCGACGAGAATCTGATCCGGAGCTTTAGCCTCCTCCATAAGATCCTCCACGACCTGGGCACTAAGCACGCCCAAACAGTTCACGGGATCATTCTTGCCCCCCGAGGCTTTCTCCGACTTGGCAGCCCTGGCACGGTGGAAGAAGAGGTAGGACATCCACTTGGTGGTGTGAGCCAAATCAGAAGGCTCGTTATAAAAAGTGGTGCACGTGAAGTATTAACACATCAGCTCCTAATACACTTCCGCCACCCGAGGGTCCAAGTCCACCAACTCCCAGTTGGTGGGAACATACTCTTCATATGGGATAACCCCCATCGGCAGTCTCGAGACAACTGCCATCTCATGGAGGGCCAATCCCAGCTCCCCCAGTAGAGTGGCGAAGATGCCAGTGAGCGAAATATATCGCTCTATCAGTGCCAAGAACAAATTAGGATTGGGAGGCAACCCGATGCTCGTCGTACTCACAGCGGCATACAGTCCAATGCCCTCCAGCTCCCTCCGAAAGTGCTTCAAAGCCCAGTCAACTAGGCATGTCCATCGGGAGTTTGTTGGGGCGATCCACCCGTTGTACCGAGGATTCTCCTTGGGATATACTCCGCCTCGTCCCATAAAGTCGTTGCAGAAAGTCGGCAATTAGACCGGCTGGATCACTGAGCTGCCTTCACTCGGGACACTGCCCGGGCACAGTCCCCTGAACAATGTCACAACGTCGGAAGGGCAACTGACAAATGACCCCTGGTCAGCTCCTTTCAGATGAAAGATCTTCCCCGGCTTGCCGTGAAGATCAGGAGTCAGCATCCACGACATCTTCTGGGATGCGTCGCGTGGAAGAAAGCCGAGATCGGATAATCTCTCGGCATCGTGGGCAGATACAAGACCACGCTCTCGACAGGGAAAACCCAGGGTTCTCTTATGGGCTTCGTCTGGGACTGCTAGTCTATCATGTCCCCAAAGAGGAAGGCCGGCTTGATGTACTGCTCCCCATCTACGTACGTTAGGGGCTCCCCGTTGATCATGCTCAGCAGCATTCGCTCGCCCTGAGCCGATATCAAGATCCTCCTCCCTTCGGGATACTGGGGTCCGGAGATAGGAAATGTCACATGCGACAGATCCTCCAAGTAGTTCGAGTGCGACATCCCAGCAGCGGATCCCATCACCTCGGCCAGTGGAGACTCATGCAAGTCGACTGCAAAAACGCAAAAAAAAACACGTCATTACGAACCTTGCAACATAAAGACCAAGAAGCGACAGTCGGTGCTTTACGCCAAGACTGTACAAAATTTGGTCATCCTACGCCAGGAGACATATCTCGAAAGCGTAATTAGCGGTATACGGTCCGTGCTTTACTCCAGACTGCTAAAAATCTAGTTATTATGCCGGGGGGCCCAGCCAAAGCTTAAAACTAAAATTTATAGTATACACCAAGTCTTCGGCAGCCAGAGCTTTTACGCTCATAACTACGAAGACATGGAGTTTTTACGCTGACACATTAGAAATGTGGGCGTAAAAGATGAAAATGTCTCCGTGCGTCATCTTCCTCAAAGAGGCTATCAGCACAGAAGACGACCTAGCGCGGTCACGTTCAACATGTGCGAAGGATTTTTCGTCGTTCTTTGTCATTTTCGATGGCCATACCTCTAAGACCGGGTGCGCTACTCGTCGGCAGGATCCTTCGCTCAGAAGGAAGTTCGTATCGCCCGACCGAAGACTCTCTCGCCAGGGCAGAAGCACGAGAAGAAGAGCCTATGCTCTTTCCCTTGGTGGAGAGGGTTTGCTTCGGCGCCATTACTGGAAACCTGGAGTGCTCGAAGAAAGTACGAGGGGAAAAAACTTAAACAATCAAAGCTCTCTCTCGCAGAAGACGGATAAAAAGTTTCTCTCTCCAGAAGCTTGGGATATATATAGAGTTTGGGTCGACTCCTCGAATCCTCAGGCGGCTCCTCGAAACCCCAACCGAATCTCACAAATTAAATATTTGGTTATGATTGGGTACTACGTCAGCCCGCTACTCTCGAAAGACGGACAGTCAGCAAATTCGAAGAGTTTTTCGTGCAAAAGTAGGTCAGCGGTTCCTATGCAAAGGAGCTTTCTACGCTCGACAGCAACAGATCTACGGTTTTACGCTCGCAAGCCACAAGTCTATGGTTTTTACGCCCGGATGCCTTTGTGCTCGGTAGCTTTTATGCTCGAGAGGCTACAAACCTACGACTTTTTACGCTCAGCAGGTACCAAATCGATGATCTCACGCTCGGTGGCGCTTAGTTTACGCTCGAAGGCAACAGATCTGCAACCTCTACGCTCGGAAGATTTCTTTCATTCACAGGCTACAAATCTACAGTTCTACACTAAGGAGCTTTCTACGCTCAACAGCAACAGATCTACGATTTTACGCTCGCAAGCTACAAGTCTATGGTTTTTACGCCCGGATGCCTTTGTGCTCGGTAGCTTTTATGCTCGAGAGGCTACAGACCTACGACTTTTTACGCTCAGCAGGTACCAAATCGATGATCTCATGCTCGGTGGCGCTTAGTTTACGCTCGGAGGCAACAGATCCGCAACCTCTACGCTCGGAAGATTTCTTTCATTCACAGGCTACAAATCTACAGTTCTACGCTAAGGAGCTTTCTATGCCCGACAACAACAGATCTACGGTTCTATGCTCGCAAGCTATCAGTCTATGGTTTTATGTCCGGATGTCTTTGTGCTCGATAGCTTTTACTCTCGAGAGGCTATAAACCTACGACTTCACGCTCAGCAACTCCAAATCGATGATCTCACGCTCGGTGGCTTTCTACGCTCAACAGGCCTACGAACTCAAGATTTTTAGCTCATCTACGCTACGGATATCTGACTTTTCGCATATCCGAACTCAAGGCGGTCGATTATAGGAGTTCACACAGAAGATACTCCTTCTTGACCTCAACATATCCCAAGTACCCGAAGTATACAAGAGTTCAAACATTAAGAAATTACTCTTCTTGGGTCAATTGGAGGTTCATCCAGACTCCAGTCTGAATATCTCGTCTATCAAAAGATGGCAACTCAGTTAGACAGCCATTTCTCGACCCTGTTCCAAGGGATTTTTCGAGAAGTCATTCTTAAAGACGAAGTCTGACCAAAAATTCTGTTCATCAGAAGTTCAGAGCTCTACGCAGTTCCTCAGTCCTAGCAACAGGACAGTCTAAAAAATGTTCAAAATGCTCAACAAAGCGTTCTATGGACTATTCGCTATGCATAAAGGACAGGACCTAGCACTCTTTCTACAGAGTCAGCGTACAGGATCAGACGTGTCAAAGCTATACATATTCAGACTTTACAGCAACGTATGGCAAGACGATCATATGCGAAGAAGAAAGACGGTTTTATTAAAATCAAAATCATGATTACATATGAGGGAAATCCTGTCTACAAGGGGTTTTTCTTAATTTTTCATAGTTACATATGAGGGAAATCCCGTCTACAAAGGATTTCTTCGTCGTCGTCGGAAGACCGCCCCCAGAATCCGTTCTACCGGGTTCTCGTATCGATACAGGTCTTCCTCTTATTCTATGGCAGTTTATCGACCACCACAGTCATGAACAAGAAGATTGCCGGCGGGGGAAGGATACAGAACTGGGCCTGCATAAATTATGCAGATCACCTGCTCCGTATACCATGACCGATCCAGTTGAGGCTTCTTTAAGACCCAACTCGATCGAGGGTAGCAGTTACAGTTTGTCTGCTCTTGTCCGCAGAGGCCTCTGTGGAGAATACATCGCTTGCAAGCAGTGTGGTCTAAAACGACCCTTTCCCTCTCCTGGAAGAACAGCCATATAAAGTTGCTGATTATCCCGAGCAAGGGAGGCTAAGATATCCTTCCATGATCCATCGTTGCAGCGGACACTTGCTCGAAGACGCCGTCTTTTTTGGCTCCTTACACGCTGGAAGAATATGATCTCCTTCTTCCTCAAATCGACCCGGCGAACTCCGGCAATCATCTCTGTGTGGCGATAAAAGTATGGGGAGAACAGGCTAACTCCCCCAGCCTTTTTATAGGCAAAAGGGGTCACACCGGTCCCCAATAAATCCGCCATAAAGTCGGCATCGATCGTTTCAACGCTCTATTCAGAAATGTTTCGAGTCACGAAGTACGATTCATGCTTCATTCAAAGCGTTCCAACTTTTGAGGAATTTGAAAGCTTTTAAGGGGGTCTTGTAGAAGCATGAAAAATATGCCGGATGACTATACGCGGCATATCGGTGCAGAGCAGCATAGGCAGAGGCCTTAAGAGCCATCAAGCGTGCAACAGAGCCTTTTCCGCTAGAACAGAACGTGAAACATAAAAGCTCAAAGGACCATCCGCGTAAGGCAGTACGTCCAAGCCGCTTCAGCGTAAAACAGGATGCTTCATCGCCTCCAGGGCGTAAAACTCCTTCCCTTTCATACGCAGCGTTGAGGTGTACAAAAGATGCTTCATATTCCCCAAAGTGAACCTGTCAGATCCTGCAATGAACCTGTCAGAGCCTGTAATGAACCTGACGTCTGGACTTCTGGCAAAGGGATACGGGTCGACTACCCAAGCGATGGCACTGCACTGCCACCCAGGCTGTCAAATACCGCCATCCCCTTCCCGTAAACTGCTTCTTCAAGCACAAAGGGATACGCTGCCTTGTTTTACACAGGCAAAACGTGAGCTGTTTACGTTCTGCAGTAGATAAACCGCCTGCTACACCAAAAGCTGTACTCCGTACGGGGTTCGAGGCACGTCTCTTCGCCTAATGCACAGAGCGGTGACAGTTTCTCGAGGCACGTCTCTGCGACTGATGCGCAGAAAGGGTTACAGACCGTCAAAGAACACGCCTCCATATTTAATGCACAGGATGGTGGCAAATCTTGGCATTTAATGCAGGAGATTTGATTATATCTTCAAAAGCCGTAATTCCAGTTAAGACGTCCACATCAGCACTGTGGCACGGTACACAGCGGCTTCTACGCCCATCCAGCGTTTGTGCTTATTCGGCTTCTACACCTGCTCGGCCTCTATGCCCATTCGGCTTCTACGTCTGCTCGGCCTCTGTGCCCCTTCGGCTTCTACGACTTCTTGGCCTCTGTGCCCCTTCGGCTTCTATGCCTGCTCGGCCACTGTGCCCCTTCGACTTCTACGCCTGCTCGGCCTCTGTGCCCCTTCGGCTTCTACGCCTTCTCGGCCTCTGTGCCCCTTCGGCTTCTATGCCTGTTTGGCCTCTATGACCACTCGGCTTCTATGCCTGTTCGATCTCTACGACCACTCGGCTTCTATGCCTGTTCGGCCTCTACGATGACTCAGCTTCTACGCCTGTTCGGCTTCTACGGCTGTTCGGCTTCTATGCCGGTTTGATAACTATTTGGCTTTTATGCCATGGTGACAGACATTTGACTTCTATGCCAACCTCTTCTACACAATGGATACCTACCTACGTGGCTTTTACGCCGTTATCTTCGTAGCAATTGTACGCATTGTGTCCCTTAGTTGGACCCGCGTCACACGCTCATTCAAAAGATCATCTATACGCATGTATTGGTTACTTTAACCGTTGTGTAAAAGGGTGCTGTACTTTCCACTCCTCGGTTGTTACACCGACGGAGTGATCACTGTCACTAAAACTCTATAAATAGAGACCTCTATCAATGAGGAACAAGGTCGAAAAACTTAAAACTTGAAGATCGAACAAGGTCGAACTTCCCAGAAAGATCGAACCGGAGGTCAAGAGAGAGAGAGAGAGACCGGAGCTCAGGCAAAGAGCAGGGATCGACGACTTTGGCATCGTGCATCCACCCTCTCCTGCAACCTTCGAAGCTGATACCTGTCTTTTACGACACTTCTTCAACATCGTGTGGTCCAAGGGCTAAAGTGATCGACTGCAGATCAGACACCTATAGCAATTTATACCCAGATTAAATAAATTGTACTCCTACATCCTCGTATAGGATTACATTGTACAAGTTTGTTTGTAAACCAAAGGGCACGGGTTTCGCATAAATCCAGTCATTGAAATACACTTTCATTCTTTCGTTTAATACCACAAACAACCGTATAACCATCGTGTCAAGAGAATAAGGATATCTACACTAGATATAATGAACATAGAGGATATCATAAATGAGAAACTATCAGAGAATATACTCGCCTGAAGTCCAAAGAATAGTCTCATAAATGTCTGATACGGTTCCTCCAAGACCTATATATGGAGTACAATATCAATACAAGGTTCGGGAAAGAAAATAAGTTAAACTAGTCAAATTCTAGGTCAACAAGCTAATTCTAACTCAAAAGTCAAACAAAGTCAACACTATGGTCAATTATGGTCAACTATGGTCAAACTATGGTCAACTATGGTCAACTACCTATTTCTAGGTTGCACAAGTCTAACGCAAGGATATTGGGTTCAAACACTAGAGTCTAGACCAAAAAACTACATCTAGGATACTAAGATACCGTATCTTAAGATACGCAAACCACAATATAAAATAGTCGCATATGCACATGTCAAACAATATTAAATATAAAATCCTAAATACAAATGCTAAAGGGACACCTTGGTTTCGAACCAACTTGGTATCTCAACATTAGACTATAATATTTATACCCAAACCAATACCTTGTTTATCCTCAATACCTTGGCACTTACCTTGGTATCCCAAGGTAATGTTGCTCTTTGCATATAGGTAACTACCCACTAACTAATACCTCAATATATCTTCTAGTATATACTAACTCTCAAACTTAAATATATGCTAATCAAATAGGTACTAATGTACATACTAGTACATAGACTTATATATATACATACATATATATAACTTAGAGATACATAAACTATGTTATTAGATCTAACTTATTATATAACACATACATATAGATAGCTTTATTAACTAGGTAACTAGCTACACTATATTCATACACATCTATTTATAACCACCAACTAACTATCTAACTCTCAACTAACTACTGAACTAATCTAACTACTACTACTGCTTTTGCTTTGTTCCCTACGACTGCTGTTGCAATGTGATACTGCCACTGCTGCAACCATTCGTCCCGGCTGCTGCTGCTGCAATATTATACTGCTGCTAGGTGATACTGCCGCTACTGCTGCAATGTTATACTGCTGCTGCTGCTAGGTGATACTGCCGCTGCTGCTGCAATGTTATACTAATGCACTGAACAGTGCATTACTGCCTTACCTGAGCCCTTCTCTCCCCATTCAACACCAAAATGCATATATATATATATATATATATATATATATATATATATATATATATATATATATATATACCATCTAATACTTATATAAATATGTAACCATCTCATAAATATAAACATCTAACCATCCATACTTATGTATACACTCGCATATAAGTATCACACACACCTATATATATATAAGTAGATATGCTTATACATATATCTATATACTACAATAAATATACATCTATGTGTATATATACACTCTCCAATATAATTATAACCTCAACAAGATACATAGCTATGTAGATAGTATATCAATAACTCATATATATATATATATATATATATTATGATAGATAATATATATATTATTATGAACAATGCACATTAAATATACAATACAATACAACAAACACGTGAAGTACATCGCACCCGTATCACACTAGATCTATGATACTTTTACGACACGAGTCCACCACACATCCAAACATACCCAAAGGACACGAGGATGTCTAATGAATTATATATAAACAAATATGAAGAGTCAAACTATAATCTATACATCCGTGTCAAAATATGACAAGCTCAAAGTCCCGTGTCGGAGTAAAAATCCCCAAATTAACACGTATCACCAAATTGATGGGATACGACCTAGACGTACCCAATTGTGGACACAACACTAGTCCCAAACACACAAGCACATGCCAAATTGATTTTTAGGACCAATTGACAAATACAACAAATGTCAATCTCGAAATTCCCCTAAAATTGACACAAAAAACACCATAACTTTCTCATTGGCCTCCTATGAACACAAAACCAAATCCTATGGGTAGCCTATGCATATGGGTTGATTTCTCATGGTTAAATCTCAGATTTAGAACCTAATTTAAGGGTAAAAACTAAATTATACCAATTAGGAGATGGATTCCCAATGCAACCTCCAAATATGATAAAATTGGCCTCCAACTTGTAGATCCTTGCTCTTCTTTGTAGTTCCTTGCTTTCTCCTTCTAGATCCTTGTTCCACTAGCCTCCAATGGTGATTTGGGAAGAAAATTGTGGTTGAATTGAAGTGGAGATGATGAAAATTGGATTGAGGAAAATTCTAGATCTAGATTTGAAATAAAAAGAGGAGAGAGAAACTTTTTCCCCCCCTCTTTATATAGGCCTCACTTGCCTCCTCCCTCAAGCTACTATGTAAAGTCCAAAATATCCCTTGGGGCCTCTCATGAAGAAATAATTAAGGAGGGAAGCTTCTAATCTAATGGTTTAATCAATTTAATCCATCTCCTTAACAATGGACTTTCTAAATGGGCTAAAATCTAACAATTACTTCATGTTGGTCCATGAGTCTAAACTAAACTAGTTAGGTCTACTAACACAAGTCCAAAATAAATAAATAACATCTAACAATAATTAAATAATACAACAAATAATTATTTATCATGCACAATATTTAATTAAATATAAATTTACTAAAATACCCTTTCCTAGAAATGTGGTAGTGACAAGTCTACCCTCCTTAAAATAATTTCATCCTCGAAATTCAAAGATGAAAACTACCCCCAAAAATACAGAACATAACAAAAGAACAAAACTAATGAACATAACTAGCTTATGAAAGAACATAACATAAATAGGAAAGAACAAACCTCAAAGCACAAACAAATATGGATAGCGCTCTCGCATTTCATCCTCTCTCTCCAAGGTAGACTCCTCGGAGAGTGATGCATCCATGCAACATGTACCAAGGAATAGTCTGGTTCCTCAGCACCTTCTCTCTCCGATCCAGAATCTCAACTGGCTGCTCTGGATAGCTAAGAGTAGGGCCCACCTCTATCTCCGAGTGATCCAATATATGACTAGGATCTGCCACGTACCATCTCAACTGCGACACGTGAAACACGTTGTGCACTCCCTTCAATGCAGGTGGCAAGTCTAGTCTATAAGCAACTACACCGACCCTCTCTAGAATAGTGAAATGTCCGATGAATCACAGACTAAGCTTCCTGCCTCCACCGAAGCGAATCGTGCCTCGTATCGGAGAAATCCTCAGAAACACCAAACCACCCACCTAGAACAAAATACCAAATTAAGAACTTAATCTATAAGAAACAACCAATAACAAGCACAAAACAAAAATCTAAATATACCTCGAACTCCAAGGTTCCCCGGTGGCTATCGGCCAAATGCCGCTGTCTGTCCTGCGCCACATGAAGTCGGTCTCTGATCAACTGAACCTTCTCTGCTGCATCTATAACCATCTCTAGCCCAAGCAAAACTCCCTCTCCAATATTATCCCAAGACAAGGAAGTACGACACCTCCGACTGTACAGAGCTTCAAATGGTGACATCTCTATACTAGCCTGGTAACTATTGTTGTAAGCAAACTCTTCCAAATGGAGATGGTCCTCCCAAGAACCCCTGAAATCTAGTACACAAGTACGCAACATATCCTCGAGAGTCTGAATAGTCCTCTCTGACTGCCTATCTGTCTGGGATGATATGCAGTACTGAACTTGAGCTGAGTGCCCAAACTCTCCTACAAACTCCTCCAGAAATAAGAAGTGAAACGACTATCCCGATCCGAGACTATAATGATGGTAACTCTATGTATCCTAACGATCTGCCTTACATACATCTCTGCCAGCTTCTCCGTAGACAAACCCACCTTGAAAGGCAAAAAGTGGGCCGACTTGGTCGACCTATCAACGATGACCTAAATTGCGTCTTTTCTTCTTGGAGATCGTGGAAGTCCGGACACAAAATTCATAGTAATGTGCTCCCACTTCCACTCTGAAATGGGTAATTGCTGAAGTAAACCTCCTGGCCTCTTCCTCTCAGCTTTCACCTGCTGACACACTAAGCATCTGGATACAAACTGTGCCACTTCCCTCTTTATGCCATACCACCACATACTCTCTTGCATATCCCGATACATCTTGTTGGCACCTGGATGCATGGAATACTGAGAGCGATGTACTTCCTACAAAATCTCCTCATGCAGCTCCCCACTAGGCACACATAATCTAACTCCATGCCTCAAAGATCCATCCTCAGCAATGGTGAAATCATCCTTTAATCCTGCTCTAACCTGAGCTCTGATGCTCCTCAGAGATACATTCTCATACTGTGCTGCCATGATCCTGTCCATCAAATCTGAGTGTATCTGCAATCCCCACATCTGCATAGCACAACCAGGAACTATCACCTTGATGCCCAAGCTCTCCAAGTCCTCCAGCAAATATCGATCCTGAGTCAAGAACATAGCTACCGGATACCTGTTCTAAGCATCAGCAACTACATTAGCTTTCCCAGGATGATATTGCAAAGATATATGTCACTACCCAATTCTAGAAAATAGGATTTTTTTTGGTAAATTGTGTATTGTATTTAATTAATTATATTTATATTTATTTAGTGATTGTATTATTTTTATTTGATTGTTTTAGGGTTTTGGCTAGTCTGGACCCATGTGAGACCCTAGTGGACCTATGTCTGACCCAGCCCACACCCCAGTGAGACCTATTTTTTGGGTTTAGAATATTTATTATATTTTTAGTGGGTTAGTTGGAGAGATTTGGAGTTAGTTTGAGTGCTTTTGGAACCCGAAACTCAAAACCAAGTGAGAGGGGGGCATTTTGGATATTTGGAGACTTGTGTAACCTATATTTTGCTTGTGGCCGACCCCTAAACCCTATTCCCAGCCCACACCCGACCAGCAGCAGCTATTCCCCTTTATTTCTACTTCTTCTTCACTTCTTCTTCTCCACTCCTTCTTTCTTCTTCCTTCCTTCTTCCAAGTAAGTTCTCCTTCATTTTTCTTCCTTCCTTCTTCCATTCCTTCTTCTTTATGTGAACTCTAACCTTACTTTTTCCCTAACCTAGGTGTGTGGAGCCTAGATTTAGTGTGGAGGCTAGATTTGGTGGCTTGGAGCGTGAGGGAGGTGATTTCAAGTAGATCGGAGACTTTGGCCTTGGGATTTCAACTCCCAAGAGGTAAACCCTAACTTTTCTCTTTCTAATTACTTTTATGTAGTGTAATTAGTGGTTTAGAACCTTCCTAGACCCTAAGTCTACCCGTGGGAGAAAGTTGGAACTAGTTTGGTTGAGTTTAGAGACTTTGACACTAGGTTTGTGTCAATTTCGGGTGGAATCCGAAATTGTCCCAATTTTGGGTGATGCCCTAGGTTAGACGGACCTAGATAGACATTGTCGGGTGTCTAGAGGGTGAGTGTGTATCTCCGTTCGGACACGGGAAGTCGTGTCGCAGAGAAACAGGCATTTCGGGCGAATTTGGGGTTTTCGTTGTCGCCGATTCTAAATGCATGCGTGTTTTTGCCACGGGCCTATAATCGACTGGGTAGCATTTTTTCTAGGATCTAGGCATCGTTTAGAACTCGTGGGTAAATTTTAGGCCGATTCCGGGTTGGTTTGGTGTGCGTTTCAGGAGGTTTTCCGAACCGCACACCGCGTGTTCGTCGAAATGACCGAACGGGTATTTCGACTTGGTTTCCTAGTTTCGGGCTTGTGCGCGCGTTGGCTTAGCTTCGGGGAGTGTGTGATAGAGTTCTCGGATTATATTTTATATATTTATAGGTATTTGTGCGTGTCGGGGTCGTTGGACGCGTTGGTGGGCGTTGTGTGCATTATTGTGTGTAGTGTTGTGTAGGTGTATAAGTGTCTATATATATATATATATATATATATATATATATATATATATGTATATATATTTATATATATATATGTGTGTATTTATATATATGTGCTTGTGTATGTATATGTCTATGTGTTGGTGTATATATATGTATATGTATAAGTGTGCGTGTGTGTGTATGTGTATATATATATATATATATATATATATATATATATATATATATATATATATATATATATATATATATATATATATTTATGTGTATGTGTATATATATATTTGAGTGTGTGTGTATATGTATATATATATATATCTGTGTGTGTGTGCATATATATATATAAATATGTGTGTTTATATATATGTATAGCTATGTGCATAAGTGTTTGTGTGTGTATAAATATATATGTGTAAGTGTTTGTGAGTGTGTAGGCGTGTGTGTTAATATATATGTTAGTGTGTGTGTATATATATATATATATATATATATATATATATATATATATATATATATATATATATAGAGAGAGAGAGAGAGAGAGAGTTATATATATATGTATATACATATATGTGTGTCCTTGTGTTTGTGTGCGAGGCGAGCGAGGGGGAGGCTGCAATAGTCAGCAGCAGCGTGCAGTGCGCTGTGCACTGCACAGCAGCAGCAGCAGCAGCTAGCAGCAATGTTAGCTAGCAGCAGCAGCAATGCCAGGGAGCAGCAGCAATGCCAGGGAGCAGCAGCAGCAGTAAAGGCAAGGGAGAAGTAGCAGCGAGGCAAGTAGCGAGGGTGAGTGAGTTATATAGAGGTAGATTGATAGATAGATAATAGAGATAGATAGATAGATCTATAAATAGATAGTTAGATAGATGGATAAGTAGTTGAATAGATAGTTAGCTAGATACGTGGATAGATAACTAGATAGATATGTAGATTAATAGATAGATAGTTGGATAGATTAGATAGATAGATAGATAGATAGATAGGTAATATAGATAGGTAGATATATAGTTATATCTATCTAAGGTATATATATATATATATATATATATATATATATACCTATAGCAATATATATCTATAGATATCTAGATTGTTATATACATATATTATGAATTGGGTATATATATGGGTATATGTGTGTGTATGTGTGAATAGGTATGTATATAAATACGTAGGTATGTGTATATATATGTTAGATATATATTTTTAGCCTAGATTATAGCTAGATATATGTATCTATATACTTAAATAGCTAACAAAATAGCTAGTTAGAGGGGTATGAGAGCGGTATCTCAATACCTTGGGATACCGAGGTATCTCAATACCTTGAGATATCCAAGGTATTGAGTTTTGAGTAGGGTATTTGAGCAATTGCCTAGGAATAGTATTGGAGTAATTTTTATATGTATATGTATATATAATTACGCGTGCTAGCATAGGTTTTAGCGGGGTTAGGCGGGGTGCGTGGCCTAGGACGAGGTATCGGATTCTGAGGGTATCCCGGTATCACGAGGAGGCGAGTTTGAGAGTTTTCTAGCTTAATGAGCTCGGTTTGACCTAGAATTTCAGGGGCATCCTAGTTTGACCTAGCTTTGACCGTAATTGTCCCCGCCGACCATAAAAGTCAATGTTTGACCTAGTTTTGACCTAGAGTTGACTTTTTGGACCCCGAGTTGACTTTTTGACCCAAATTTCACCGGTTTGACCCGTTCGACCTAGAATAACCCTAGAAGCCTGTTTTTAATTATTTTATATCAGTTTAAATCCTTAGAACCCTATTTAATTCTGCTTTTTATAATAGGTTCTTGCGACACCGGTCCGGATCTCGATCCTCATCAGTTGCTCAGGACATCAGACGAGTACCTACCTCTGATAGTTTCCATTTCATGATAGCATTTATATCACTTGTTCTAGAACTGTAATACTTGATTCTGACACATTGTTACACTAGCTGGTACTAGTAGATCCCGTCATGAGATGCTATCCCCCTTACCGTGTTCAGCGGGTACTCTATCACGTGTATTTCATCATGTGCTTCGGGTATTGATTCTCATGTGCTATCATGTACTTCTTGTGCTCTCGCCTTCGTGTGTATGAGCTATTATCATATACGTAGTATGTTGTGGTTGGATCCAATGGTATTAGTGGGGGAGGGGAGTAGGAGTTGGTTATGTGATCAAAGCCAAACAATATTCATGTGTATGTCGGTTATGAAACTCACGCATAACGGAGTTATCGTAGTGTTTTTTATGTACAACCTAAGCCGATCACATAACGAACTTGTGCTCAAGGCACTTAGCTAGTATTCATATTTTCTCACCTGTAGTTACTTTTCCACTACTTGTATTGTTCTCCAGTTTATATTGCAGCTACTTATTGTGCTCCAGCATATATTTATTTCCTGTGCATCTTGTATACTTTTCTATTACTCGTCATATACACCTTACCATGTATTAGGAGTTGCTTTCAGAGTTATGTACTTCGCTCCAGTCCTGACTGGGCATATTTTTTCCAGAGGATCTTGAGGATTATTGCCCGACGTTCTACGGGCCGGGTGTTGACGAGTGCTGTGACCCCGAGACTGAGGAGAAGTGCGCCGAGGAGATGCCGTTAGCGCCCTAGTTAGCTAGGTAGGTTTCTTGGGTTGTTCCCAGCTGTTTATTTGGATGATTATACTTATTCTTTTGTTGTTGTGAGATATTGTCGATATTATGGCCTTGGACTGTATATTTTTGGATATTGTCTTGCTCTCTTTGGTTCTGTTTCTTTGTTCATATCATATCGTGCTTTATTTCTTCCCCTAGTTATTATGATTGAAATATTATATATATTGCGTGGTTGCCCTCCTTTTGGAGAGGATTATTCATATATATATTGCGTGGTTGCCCTCCTTTTGGAGAGGTTATTGTCAGATTTTTGTGAGATATATAGATAGATTTGGATGACCTAGAACGGACCTTACAGCATTCTACCGCCGATTCTGCGGCGTAGGCTGGACGTACCCACGACTCATGCCCGATTTTTTAGGTGCGGGTCGTGACACGCTTTTGGTGGTGGCCTATACAGGTCGAATTTTTAGGTTTACCTACAATAGGATATAGGATATAGGCTGAGAGAGAGTGTGCTCAATCACAACTATGACCCTTCTTGATTTCTTTTGCTATCTTTAATTTTCCTGAAATTATTTCTTTTGTAATATTACTGTCCTTCTTTGATGATATCATTTCTTGCACTGTATTGACTTCTTTTGATCTGGGTTCAGGATGCCTCTGAAGACCAGATCTCAGCGCACCGTCCCAACAGCTGCCACCGAGAGGTCTGCCACCTCTCGTCCTGCTCGACTTCCGGCAGCCGCTACTGCTCCACTCGCCACTCCTGCGGTTGAGGGAGCGTCTATTTCTCTCGGAGATCCTCTTACTCCCATTGATCCGAGAGTCACCCCAGTTGTTTCGGTGGTACCTCCTCCACCACCGCCTGTACCAGTGGATGCCATACAGTTGTTCACTTTCTTCCGAGAGATGATGGACGCGCAGCACCGCCAGGTGGATGTTATGAGGATGGGCATTAAGAATGCTCATCAGGTGGCTATGACAGTGGTGGACAGAGTGGCTCAGATCCAGCCACAGGCAGAGCAGGCTGACCATCCTAGGCCGGGCACTATTATCGACTTCCAGAGGATGCGGCCCAAGGAGTTCCGGGGTACAGAGGGGATCCTGTACGCCGACGACTGGATCGAGCATATAGAGGGCATCTTTAGGCTGGCGATGATCCCAGCCAGCATGCAGATCGAGGCAGCAGGCAGCCAGATGTTCGACCTTGCCCTTACTTGGTACTGCACAGATACGCGGATAGCAGCTCCGGGACTGACTTGGGTGGCTTTTAAGAAGCTTTTCAAGGAGAAGTTCTTCCCGGATATGGCTCTCAATGCATTGGAGAGCCAGTTTGAGGCCCTCGTCTAGGGGACCATGCTAGTGGACGAGTATGCAGCAGAGTTCTGTCGTCTGGGCAGATTTATTGAGGGGTTGACTGAGGCAGCGAAGGCACGGAAGTTCCGCAAGGGTTTGGTCATGGCGGTCAAGTCCTTGACTAGGAGTGACCGCGAGGCGACCTTCGAGCAGATTGTCAGCGACGCCCAAAGAGCTGAGGATGACCTGGAGTTGAAGACCAAGAGGAGCAGAGATGCTTCGGGAGCAGGCAGCAGTGCAGGCCCAGCCAAGTGGCCAATCCAGCAGACCCAACAGCACCAGGGTCAGGGTCGTGCGCCCTTCCGGCAGGCGCCCCAGCAGCAGAGGCAGGGACAGCAGCAGGGCCAGAGACAGCCCATCATTTGCCCTTTCTGTAGGAAGCCAGGGCACGAATAGGATATATGCAGAAAGAGGCTGGGCAGATATTTGTTGTGTAGAGCAGCAGATCACCAGCTAAAGGATTGTCCTTCAGCACTTGCTCGTACAGCTCAGGGTGGAGGAGCCGCTCAGAGGGCACCAGCCAGAGCACCTACAGCACAGCAGAGAGGACAGCCTTTGCCGACTCAGTAGTAGAGGTTTTTCCAGCACCAGCAGCAGCACCGAGGAGGACAGCAGGGGCAAGCTTTTGCCCTGACCGTAGACGAGGCCGAGCCCGTTGGTGATGTTATCTCAGGTTCTGTTCTTCTTGATTCTATTCCAGCACTTGCTTTATTTGATTTCGGGGCTTCCCATAGCTTTGTGTCTGTATCTTTTGCTGTTAGACACCATCTTGTTGCTGAACCTTTAGCTAGACTCTGTAAGATCACGACTGGGGGTGGCATCATCCTAGTCAGTGATGTCTGCAGAGACCGGAGAGTTACCTTGGGAGGCCAGGAGTTGAGTATGTGCCTACTCGTAATGCCACTTCCGAGCTACGATATTATAGTCGGGATGGATTGGTTGAGTACGCATTGTGCTAGTATAGATTGTCGGGGAGGCAGAGTTTTGTTTAGTCCGTCGGGTGAGCCAGAGTTTCAGTTTGCCAGAGGAGCAGCGGAGCAGACCGAGGGAGTCTTCTGCGGAGCCCTGGTGGTAGAGCGGAGGTTGCTACATCCATTGATAGAGGAGTACATGGATGTCTTTCCGGAGGAGTTGCCAGGGTTGTCTCCAAATAGAGATGTGGAGTTCTCTGTAGACTTGGTGCCAGGCGCGGAGCCGATATCCCAGCACGTCTATAGAGTCAGCAATAGTGAGCTGATAGAGTTGAAGAAGCAGGTGGATGAGCTTCAGGACAAGGGATTTATCAGATCTAGTTCTTCTCCGTGGGGTGCTCCGGTACTTTTTGTGCCGAAGAAGGATGGGTCGATACGGATGTGTATCGACTACAGGGCTCTGAACAACCTCACAATCAAGAACAAGTATCCGCTGTCGCGTATTGATGATCTATTTGACCAGTTGAGCGGAGCGAGGGTGTTTTCCAGGATTGATCTGAGGACAGGCTACCACCAGGTGAAGGTCAGGAAGGAGGATATTCCGAAGACAGCTTTTCGGACCAGATATGGACAGTATGAGTTCATGGTGATGCCGTTTGGGTTGACTAATGCCCCGGCAGTGTTCATGAATCTGATAAACAAGGTGTTCCATCAGCATCTGGACAGGTTTGTGGTGGTATTTATAGATGACATCTTGGTGCATTCGAAGACCCCAGAGGAGCACGAGGAGCATCTGAGGATAGTGCTGGAGACTCTCAGGAAAGAGAAGCTTTATGGAAAGCTTTCGAAGTGCGAGTTCTTCCTTGGCAAGGTTGAATTCCTTGGTCGTGTGTTGACTGGAGAGGGTATCTCGGTGGATCCGAGAAAGATTATGGTAGTTGAGGTATGGAGTGCTCCGAGTTCAGTAGCCGAGGTCAGGAGTTTCCTGGGACTGGCAGGTTACTATAGGTGATTTGTTCAGGATTTTTCTCGAATTGCAGAGCTGTTGTCCAGGCTGACTCGGAAGGACGTAGAGTTTGTTTGGTCAGAGGAGTGCCAGATCACCTTTGATGAGCTGAAGAGGAGGTTGATGACAGCTCTAGTATTGACATTGCCATCAGGTTATGGAGGATTCACTATCTATAGTGATGCATCGGGGAATGGATTGGGTTGTGTGTTACAGCAAAATAGGAGGGTGATTGCCTATGCTTCTAGGCAATTAAGTCCTCATGAGAAGAACTATCCTACCCACGATTTGGAGTTGGCAGCGGTCATCTTTGCTCTGAAGTTGTGGAAATACTTTATACGGAGAGCATGTGGAGATCTTCACAGACCACAAGAGCTTGAAGTATGTGTTTACCCAAAACGAGCTGAACATGAGGCAGAGGAGATATTTGGAGTTGATGAAAGACTTTGACATATTATTGCAGTACCATCCAGGGAAGGCGTACGTAGTTGCGGATGCGTTGAGCAGGTATCCGGTAGCTATGTGCCTGACTACAGATCGTTATCTTCTGGCAAATCTAGAGAGCTTGGGCATTGAGGTGATAGTGCCTGGAGTTGAGATACAGATGTGGGGACTGCAGATTCAGTCAGAGTTGGTAGACCGGATCAGGGCTACACAGTTTAAGGATGAGTCCCTGAGGAGCATCAGGGCGCAGGTTCAGATGGGATTATCATATGACTTCACCATTGCTGATGATGGTTCGTTACGGCACGGTACCAGGTTGTGTGCCGAGTGATTCGTTGCGTAAGGAGGTTCTTCAGGAGGCGCATCGATCCCAGTACTCTATGCATCCAGGTGCCAACAAGATGTATAGAGATGTGAGACAGCATGTATGGTGGTACGGGATGAAGTGGGAGTTAGCACGCTTCGTATTCCGATGCTTAGTATGCCAGCAGGTGAAGGCGGAGAGGCAGAGGCCAGGAGGTTTGCTTCAGCCGTTACCCATTCCGGAGTGGAAATGGGAGCATGTGACCATGGATTTTGTTTTTGAACTTTCCCTTTCTCCAGGCAGGATGGATACGATTTGGGTCATCGCGGACAGGTTGACCAAATCGGCCCACTTTCTACCATTCAAAGTGGGTACGTCTACAGAGAGACTAGCAGAGATGTATGTGCGCCAGATAGTCAGACTGCATGGAGTTCCTGTGAGTATAGTATCAGATCGGGACAATTGCTTTACTTCACATTTCTGGAGGAGCCTGCAGGCTAGCTTGGGCACCCAGCTCAAGTTTAGTAGTGCATATCACCCACAGACAGATGGTCAGTCAGAGAGGACCATCCAGACACTTGAGGACATGCTTCGTACTTTTGTTTTGGATTTCAGAGGCTCTTGGGAGGATCACTTGCACTTGGTAGAGTTTGCTTACAACAACAGCTACCAAGCCAGTATCGAGATGTCACCTTTTGAGGCGTTGTATGGACGGAGGTGTCGCACTCAATTATCATGGGATGATGTAGGCGAGAGAGCTTTGCTTGGCCCGGAGATGGTGGTTGATGCAGCAGAGAAGGTCAAGCTTATTAGAGATAGACTTCGGGTGGCGCAGGACAGGCAGCGGCATTTGGCCGATAGCCCCCGGAGACCCTTGGAGTTTGAGGTATAGCTTAGAATTTAAATTTTATTCTTGAGTTTGCTTGTGAATGCTTATTTTAGACTAAGTGCAGAGACCTTGTTTGTGCTAGGTTGGAGATCTGGTATTCCTGAGGATTTCTCCAACGCGGGGCACTATTCGCTTCGGTGGAGGCGGGAAGCTTAGCCCACATTTCGTCGGACCCTTCCGTATCCTTGAGAGGGTCGGCGCCATGGCGTATAGGCTTGAGTTGCCGCCTACGCTGGAGGGAGTTCATGATGTGTTCCACGTGTCGCAGTTGAGACGGTACGTGGCGGATCCCACTCACGTATTGGATCACTCAGAGATCGTGGTGGGCCCTACTCTTAGCTATCCAGAGCAGCCGGTGTAGATTCTGTATCGGCGGGAGAAGGTGTTGAGGAACCAGACTATTCCCTTGGTTCGCATCGCGTGGAGGCATCACTCTCCAGGTGAGTCGACCTAGAAGAGGGAGGATAAAATGCGCGAACGATACCCCTATCTCTTCGTGCCCTATGGTATGGTTCTTTTCTTTGTATTCCTGTCCTAGTTTCGCCTTTTAATTTTGAGGACAAAATTATTTTAAGGAGGGTAGGCTTGTCACTACCCAATTCTAGAAAATAGGGTTATTTTTTTATTTTTATTTGGTAAATTGTGTATTATATTTAATTAATTATATTTATATTTATTTAGTGATTGTATTATTTTTATTTGATTATTTTAGGGTTTTGGCTAGTCTGGACCCATGTCAGACCCTAGTGGACCCATGTCCGACCCAGCCCATACCCCAGTGAGACCTATTTTTTGGGTTTAGAATATTTATTATATTTTTTGTGGGTTAGTTGGAGAGATTTGGAGTTAGTTTGAGTGCTTTTGGAACCCGAATCTCAAAACCAAGTGAGAGGGGGGCATTTTGGACATTTGGAGACTTGTGTAACCTATATTTTGCTTGTGGCCAGCCCCTAAACCCTGTTTCCAGCCCACACCCGACCAGCAGCAGCTATTCCCCTTTATTTCTACTTCTTCTTCACTTCTTCTTCTTCTCCACTCTTTCTTTCTTCTTCCTTCCTTCTTCCAAGTAAGTTCTCCTTCATTTTTCTTCCTTCCTTCTTCCATTCCTTCTTCTTTATGTGAACCCTAACCTTACTTTTTCCCTAACCTAGGTGTGTGGAGCCTAGATTTAGTGTAGAGGCTAGATTTGGTGGCTTGGAGCTTGAGGGAGGTGATTTCAAGTAGATCGGACACTTTGGCCTTGGGATTTCAACTCCCAAGAGGTAAACCCTAACTTTCCTCTTGCTAATTACTTTTATGTAGTTTAATTAGTGGTTTAGAACCTTCTTATACCCTAAGCCTACCCGTGGGAGGAAGTTGGAACTAGTTTGGTTGAGTTTAGAGACTTTGACACTTGATTTGTGTCAATTTTGGGTGGAATCCGAAATTGGACCAATTTTGGGTGATGTCATAAGTTAGACGGACTTAGATAGACGTTGTCGGGTGTCTAGAGGGTGAGTGCGTGTCTCCGTTCGGACACGGGAAGTCGTGTCGCGGAGAAACGGGCATTTCGGGCGAATTTGGGGTTTTTGTCGTCGCCGATTCTAAATGCGTGCGCGTTTTCGCCACGGGCCTAGAATCGACTGGGTAGCATTTTTTATAGGATCTACGCATCGTTTAGAACCCGTGGAAAAATTTTAGGCCGATTCCGAGTTGGTTTGGTGTGCGTTTCAGGAGGTTTTCCGAACCGTACACCGCGTGTTCGTTGAAATGACCGAACGACCATTTCGACTTGGTTTTCTAGTTTCGGGCTTGTGCGCGCGTTGGGTTAGCTTCGGGAAGTGTGTGCTAGAGTTCTTGGATTATATTTTATATATTTATAGGTGTTTGTGCGTGTCGGGGTCGTTGGGCGCGCGTTGGTGGGCGTTGTATGCATTGTTGTGTGTAGTGTTGTGTAGGTGTATAAGTGTCTATATATATATATATATGTATGTGTGTCTATATATGTATATATATTTATATATATGTGTGTATTTATATATATATGCTTGTGTAAGTATATGTCTATGTGTTGGTGTATATATATATATGTATATGTATAAGTATGCGTGCGTGTGTATATATATATATATATATATATATATATATATATATATATATATATTTATGTGTATGTGTATATATATATTTGAGTGTGTGTGTATATGTATATATATATCTGTGTGTGTGTGCATATATATATAAATAGGTGTGTTTATATATATGTATAGCTATGTGCATAAGTGTTTGTGTGTGTATAAATATATATGTGTAAGTGTTTGTGAGTGTGTAGGTGTGTGTGTTAATATATATGTTAGTGTGTGTATATTATATATATATATATATATATATATATATATATATAAAGAGAGAGAGAGTTATATATATATGTATATACGTATGTGTGTGTCCTTGTGTTTGCGAGCGAGGCGAGCGAGGGGGAGGCTACAGCAGTCAGCAGCAGGTGCAGCAGCGTGCTGTGCGCTCCGCATTGCACAACAGCAGCAGCAGCAGCTAGCAGCAATGTATGAAACAGCAGCAGCTTAGCAGCAATGTTAGCTAGCAGCAGTAGCAATACCAGGGAGCAGCAACAACAGTAAAGGCAAGGGAGCAGTAGCAACGAGGCAAGTAGCGAGTGTGAGTGAGTTATATAGAGGTAGATTGATAGATAGATAATAGAGATAGATAGATAGATTTATAAATAGATAGATAGATGGATAAGTAGTTGAATAGATAGTTAGCTAGATACGTGGATAGATAGCTAGATAGATATGTAGATTAATAGATAGATAGTTGGATAGATTAGATAGATATATCTATAGTTACGTAGATAGATAGATAGATAGATAGATAGATAGATAGGTAATAGATAGGTAGATAGATAGTTATATCTATCTAAGGTATATATATATATATATATATATATATATATATATATATATATATATATATATATATATATACCTATAGCAATATATATATCTATAGATATCTAGATAGTTATATACATATATTATGAGTTGGGTATATATATGGGTATATGTGTGTATTTGTGAATAGGTATGTATATAAATACGTAGGTATGTGTATATATATGTTAGATATATATTTTTAGCCTAGATTATAGCTAGATATATATATATCTACATACTTAAATAGCTAACAAAATAGCTAGTTAGAGGGGTATGAGAGCGGTATCTCAATACCTTGAGATATCCAAGGTATTGAGTTTCGAGCGGGGTATTTGAGCAATAGCCTAGGAATAGTATTGGAGTGATTTTTATATGCATATGTATATATAATTACACGTGCTAGCATAGGTTTTAGCGGGGTTAGGCAGGGTGCGTGGCCTAGGGCGAGGTATCGGATACCGAGGGTATCCCGGTATCTCGAGGAGGCGAGTTTGAGAGTTTTCTAGCTTAATGAGCTCGGTTTGACCTAGAATTTCAGGGGCACCCTAGTTTGACCTAGCTTTGACCGTAATTGTCCCCCTGGACCGTAAAAGTCAACGTTTGACCTAGTTTTGACCAAGAGTTGACTTGACCCCGGGTTGACTTTTTGACCCAAATTTTACCTGTTTGACCCGTTCGACCTAGAATATCCCTAGAAGCCTATTTTTAATTATTTTATATCAGTTTAAATTCTTAGAACCATGTTTAATCTTCTTTTCGCAATAGGTTCTTGCGACACCGGTCCAGATCTTGATCCTCATCAGTTGCTCAGGACATCAGGCGAGTACCTACCTTTGATAGTTTTTATTTCATGATAGCGTTTATATTACCTGTTCTAAAACTGTAATACTTGATTCTGATATATTATTACACGAGCTGGTACTAGTGGATCCCGTCATGAGATGCTATCCCCCTTACCGTGTTCAGCGGGTACTCTATCACGTGTATTTCATCAAGTGCTTCGGGTATTGATTCTCATGTGCTATCATGTGCTTCTTGTGCTCTCGCCTTCGTATGCGCGAGCTATTATCATGTATGTAGCGTGTTGTGGTTGGATCCAATGGTATTAGTGGCGGAGGGGAGTAGGAGTTGGTTATGTGATCAAAGCCAAACAGTATTCATGTGTATGTCAGTTATGCAACTCACGCATAACGGAGTTATCGTAGTATTTTTCATGTGCAACCTAAGCCGATTACATAACGAACTTGTGCTCAAGGCACTTAGCTAGTATTCATGTTTTCTCACCTGTAGTTACTTTTCCATAACTTGTATTATCCTCCAGTTTATATTGCAGCTACTTATTGTTCTCCAGCATATATTTATTTTATATGCATCTTGTATACTTTTCTATTGCTCGTCATATACACCTTACCATGTATTTGGAGTTGCTTTCAGAGTTATGTACTTTGCTCCAGTCCTGACTGGGCATATTTTTTCCAGAGGATCCTGAGGATTATTGCCCGACGTTCTACGGGCTGGGTGTTGACGAGTGCTGTGACCCCGAGACTGAGGAGGAGTGCGCCGAGGAGACGCCGTTAGCGCCCTAGTTAGCTAGGTGGGTTTTCTGGGTTGTTCCTAGCTGTTTATTTGGATGATTGTACTTATTCTTTTGTTGCTATGAGATGTTGTAGATATTATGGCCTTGGACTGTATATTTTTGGATATTGTCTTGCTCTCTTTGGTTTTGTTTCTTTGTTCATATCATATCGTGCTTTATTTCTTCCCCTAGTTATTGTGATTGAGAGATTATATATATTGCGTGGTTGCCCTCCTTTTGGAGAGGATTATTCATATATATATTGCGTGGTTGCCCTCCTTTTGGAAAGGTTATTGTAAGATTTTTGGGAGATATATAGATAGATTTGGTTGACCTAGAATGGACCTTACAGCGTTCTACCGCCGATTCTACGGCGTAGGCTGGACGTACCCACGACTCATGCCCAATTTTTTGGGTGCGGGTCGTGACAATATATCAAAATCCTTCATCAGTTCTAACCACCGATGCTGCCTCATGTTCAACTCCTTCTGCGTAAAAACGTACTTCAAACTTTTGTGTTCTGTGAAGATCTCCACACGCTCTTCGTACAAATAATGTTTCCACAACTTCAGGGCGAAGATGACTGATTCCAACACCAAATCATGGGTAGGATAGTTCTTTTCATGAGGACGCAATTGCCTGGAAGCATAGGCAATCACTTTCCCATTCTGCTGAAGAACACAACCCAAACCTTTTTTTGATTCATCACTATAAATAGTGAAACCTCTAGACCTTGATGGCAACGTCAAAATAGGAGCAGACATCAACCTCTTCTTCAATTCCTCAAAAGCAGCCTGACAATCCTCCATACAAACAAACTCTACATCCTTCCTGGTGAGTCTAGTCATCGGCTCGGTAATCCTTGAAAAATTATGCACAAACTTCCTGTAGTAGCCTGCCAATCCCAAGAAACTCCTGATCTCTACTACCGAACTCGGGGTCTTCCAAGATTCCACTGCTGCGATCTTCTTCGGATCCACTGAAATACCATCACCAGTCACAATATGCTCCAAGAACTCCATCTTGACGAGGAAGAACTCACACTTGGACAGCTTCCCATACAACTTCTCCTTCCTCAGTACCTCTAACACAATCCGCAAATGCTCCTCGTGCTTCTCCGGTGTCTACGAGTATATGAGTATGTCGTCGATGAACACCACCACGAACTTGTCAAGGTACTGATGGAACACCTTGTTCATCAAGTTCATAAATACCGTCAGTGCATTAGTCAACCCAAATGGCATCACTATAAACTCCTACTGACCATACCGAGTTCTAAAAGTAGTCTTCGGTATGTCCTCCTGCTTAACTTTTACTTGGTGATAGCCTGATCTCAAATCTATCTTGAAAAATACCTTGGCACCACTCAACTGATCGAACAAGTCATTAATCCATGGCAAAGGGTACTTATTCTATATAGTGAGATTACTCAATGCCCTATAATCAATGCACATGTGCACCGATCCATCCTTCTTCGGTATAAACAATACTGGGACTACCCACGGTGAAGAACTCGATCTGATAAACCCCTTATCCTGTAATTCATCCACCTGCTTCTTCAGCTCGACCAGCTCGCTGTTGTTTACTCTATAGACATATTGCAAAATTGGTTCTGCATCTGGCACTAAGTCTATAGAGAATTCAAAATCTCAATCTGGCGGCAATCCTAGTAATTCCTTAGGAAACAAATCCAAGAACTCTGTTATCATCGGATGCGACAACTCCTTATCTTCCACCATAGCTCCACAAATAATGCCTTTTCCCTGCTCTGCAGCTCCTCCAGCAAACTCGAACTCTGGCTCTCCCGGCGGACCAAATAAATCTCTACCTCCTCTACAATCTATGCTAGCATGGTGCCTACTCAATCAATCCATCCCGAGTACAATATCGTAGCTCGAAAGTGGCATTACAAGTAGACACGCACTCAACTCCCGGCCTCCTAGAGTAACTCTCTGATCCTTACAAATATCATTAACCAGGATAATGCCTCCCCCGGTCATGAACTTGTAAGTCCTAAGCAAAGACTTAGCTACCAAACTATGCTTCAGAGCAAAAAAAATAGATACAAAACTATGGGAAGCACTGCTATCAAATAAAGCTAAAGCTGAAATAGAATCAAGAAGAATAGAACCTGCGATGACATCTCCGGTGGGCTCATCCTCCTCGACAGTCATAGCAAACGCTCTTCCCTGACGTGCACCTCCTTGCTGCTGATGCTAGATATAACGTTACTGCTGTGTCAGAAGCGGTCCCCTCGGCTGTACTACAGGTGGTCTCGTCTGTGCCCTCGGAGCTAAAGCTGCTCCCTGAACTTCACGACGAGGATTGGAAGGACACTGCCTCAGCTGATGCCCTTCAGTACCACAATACAAATAAACTCCCAACTTCCTCCTACAAACTTCCCAGATATGACCGGGTTTCTTGCAGTAGTGGCAGAAAGCTTGCTGTAACTGTCTCTGTTATTGTGGTGCCTGGTAAAACGGTTCCCTAGCTGGAGTCTGGTGCTACTGTGGCTGCTGGAAAGGCCTGGACTGGAAATAAGGACGTTTGGCAGATAATGCACTGATGTTTGCCCTAGAAAAGAATCACGGTCTCTCTTGGGCTTCAAACCCAACTCCTGCTCAACCTTGCGTGCCTCCGCAAGTATCTTTGAGTATGTCTCATAAAAAAAAAGAATAAGGATCTTTACTTCCCAGTTTAGACCCTCACAAAAACAAATAGCCCGAACCTCCGGCTCTCTCACCAAATACTCTACAGATCGGCTCAACCTGCCGAACTCTGCAACGTACTCCTCCACAGACATGCTCCCCTGAATGAGGCTCTCAAACTGCCTCCCTAAGTCTAGCCTGTCTTTCCGAGCGAAGAACTTCTTCTTAAGAGGTCCTTGAATACCTCCCAAGACTGTTCTGCGTCAACAAGAATCGGCTCATTCCTGAATCAAGTACAGACGACGTCGAACAGTTGAAGTCCTACCTCCTCAACCTTCAGATCCTCAGAAAGACGGGACACCCTCATAAGATGCTCAATGTCCTCGAGCCAATCATCAGCATAGACGATGCCTTCCGTCCCCTTGAAGACCCTAGGCTCCAACTTCTTGAAGTCCTGAATATTGCCTGGTCGAAGCTGAGCAACCTAAGGAACAACCTGCTGCTAGACCGGAACTCATCTATCTACTACAGTATGAGCAAGCTGATCAGCACTCTCGATACCCTGCCGTAAAACATCGTTCTGCCTCTGATGTGCCTCAGAATGGGCCCTTTGTGCCTCGAGTATCTCACGAAATAGTGTAAACATCTGTGTCGCCTTTACTGGCATGAAAGGTAGAGGTAAAAGTCCTCAGATACAGCTGGCACAGTTCTCTGAGTAGATAGTGGACCTCCGAAAGCAGCTGATACTCCAATCACCGGAGAAGTGACTGGTGCAGGCCCTCGGGATGTCGCAGACCTCTCAAAAGCTGCTCTCCCCTGCTACGATCTAGTCTTAGGCGGCATCCTGAGACAAAGCGAAAGAAAGAATCAATATGGCACATGATGCAAGACCCTCGAGGAAAGGACAGTTTAAGAGATCAATTATCAATACCAAAGGAGAATAGTTGAATGAATCAAAAGAATTTTTCCTAGATGTGATTGAGTATTCTCAACCTATAGCCTATATCATATATTTTGACACAGGCTCGTAATAGTACAACTAAGTCATCACACTACCACGACATCGTACAACTTGCGAAGCCTGACCTGCATGGGCCACCACTAAAAACGTGTCACGACCCACACCCAATGTAGGGATGTAAGTCGGGAACAACGCCCATCCTACGCTATTTGGGTAATCTATCTAGCAATATAATGAACCACTAATAATATTAATATAGTCAATCACAGATCTAAGATAGAAACAAGCACGAATATGATAAAGAATGGAATAGTCACATACAACTCATGAGTCTAAAATAATAACATCAATGAGTCTGAAGGAATACTAACAAATAAGCTGGAGACAAATCCAGTACAAAAGAATACTTAGAAGCTACAAATCCCGGGTTATCTGTCTCAGTTAGGATAAGTTCCTCCTGAGCCAGGGTCTCTGACTCTAAACCCACAAGATCCTGAGGTCTATAATGTGTAGGGTACCACTCCTTAGTGTCATCTGGGAAAAATATATCCAATCAGGAAAGGAGCAGTGTACATCTTTAACAACAGTTATAATCAATGATAAAAACTATGTAATAGTAAATAGATGTGAATATACAAGATGCACAATAAATACAATGAGATGTATACAATAAGAAAATACTAGAATAAATACAATAATGAGCAATATGTCAATGAACAAGAATACTAATGACTAAGTGTGTGAGTACTAGCTTTAACATGTGATCGGCTTGGGAACATGATACAAGATTTATGGCCTGGCTAATCATACATGCGGTGTATGATTAATACTATTCAAGAGCAATACTTGGTACAAGGAGGTTATGATCACATATCTACACTAAAATATTCTCCACCCTCGATTGGTATAGTAGATCCAACAATGGTATGCTATGGCACGGGATTTTCTAGGAAGATAGCAAATCTCTCCGAGAATCAGTGTCTATACATACACAAGATAATCAATGAAACAAGACTTGCACAAGGTACACCATATACAAGGAATAATATCTCATAACGAGATTCAGATATACCAATCCGTGTAACCATCGTGTCAAGAAATATGGATATCTATACTAGATACAATAAACATAGAGGATATCATAAATGAGAAACTATCAGAGAATGTACTCGCTTGAATTCCAAAGAATAGTCTCACAGATGTCTGATACGGTGCCTCGAAGACCTAGATATGGAATATAACATCAATATAATATTTCGGAAAGAAAATAAGTTAAACTAGTCAACGACTAGGTCAACAAGCAATCTCTAAGTCAAAAGTCAAACTAGGTCAACTCTAAGTCAAACTACGGTCAATTATGTCAAACTACCTATTTCTAGGTTGCATGAGTCTATCTCAAAGATATTGGGTTCAAACACTATAGTCTAGGTCATAAAAGCTACATCTTAGGATACTAGGATACCGTATCTCAGGATACGTAGAACAATAGGTACAACATCACATATACATATCAAACAAATATATATATATATATATATATATATATATATATATATATATATATATATATATATATATATATATATATATATATATATATATATAATCCTATTACAAATATTAAATGGATACCTTGGTTTCGAACCAACTTGGTATCACAACACTAAACCATAATCTTGATACCCAAACCCAATACCTTGGTATACCCAAATACCATGATACTTACTTTAGTATTTCATGGTAATATCCAATACATTGTTTATACTAACAACCCATAAATAATATATGCTAACAACTAAATATTATAAATATAGTATACTACATCACAATTAATAATTAGGAATATATCTATATATATATTAATATATATATATATATTATAGTAACCATAACTATATATATAAATAACCACAAAAATATGGCTAAAAGCTGCTGGCCACTGTCACAAATGCTGCTACTGTGGCGGGAACTGCTGCTACTGTGACGGATTCCTGCTGTTGTCGCCAAAGCTGCCACTGCTGTGTCACTGTTGCTGCTGCATCCGTCGTTATTGCGGCTACTGTTGCAATTGCTACTGCGGCTGTTGTTGCTATTTCCGCTGCTGCTGTTATTTGCTGTTGTCGCTGAAAACTGTCGCCATAGCTCCATGTTCCCCTTCTCTCTCATATATATATAAAACACCACTATATATAATATATAACACAATATATATATATAATAATATATATAACACAACAATATAACTATGTATACATACATACACCTCCACTTACATATATATGTACACAATAAATACATATAACATAACATACACATATATAGTATCATATTCATATAACTTCACATATACATATATATAATCATATACAATATATATACATATATCATATAAGTATATATATAATAATACATATATATACCTATACATAACATATACATATATATATACTACAATATATAATAGATCTTATATGTATAGAAGAATAGCTACATAATATATATATACATATAGGTAAAATAGATACATATATCTATGACACATTAATACATAAATATATATATATAACAACAATATATATATACATACATATAATTACACATCACAAAGACTATGAACAAAAGAGAAAATAGATCTAGAAATAATTGCACAAACACATAGAGCGTATCACACCCGTATCCCACTAGATCTAGGATACACTTGCGACACGAGTCCATCACACATCCAAACGTACCCTAAAGGACACGAACAAGTCAAATATATTATTTATGAATAATACGAAGAGTCAAACACAAATCTACGTGTCCATGTCAAAATATGACATGCTCAAAGTCCCGTGTCGGAGGAAAAACCCCCAAATTAATACGTATTACCAAATTGTTGGGATACGACCTACACGTACCCAATTGCGGATACGATACTAGCCCCAAATATACAAGCACATACCAAATTGATCTATAGGACCAATTGACACACACAACAAATATCAATCTCGGAATTCCCCAAAAATTGACACAAAAGTACCATAACTTTCTCAATAGGCCTCCTATGAACACAAAACCAAATCCTATGGGTAGCCTATGCATATAGGTTGATTTCTCATGGTTAAATCTCAGATTTAGAACCTAAATTAAGGGAAAAAACTGAATTATACGTATTGGAAGATGAATTCCTAATGAAACCTCCAAATATGATGAAATTGGCCTCCAACTTGTAGATCTTTGCTCCTCTTTGTAGATCCTTGCTTGTCCTTCTAGATCCTTGCTCCACTAGCCTCCAATGATAATTTGGGATGGAATTATGATGAAATTTGTTAAAGAAATGATATATGAATAAAGGAATTTGGTTGAGGAAAATTCTAGATCTAGTTTTCAAATGAAAAGAGGAGAGAGAAACTTTTCCCCCTCTTTAATATAGGCCGGACCCCTCTACCCCTTCCTCAAGCTACTATGTAATATCCATTATACCTCTTGGGGCCTCTCATGAAGAAATAATTAAGGAGGGAAGCTTCTAGTCTAATATTTTAATTAAATTAATCCTCCTCCTAAACAATGGGCTTTCTAAATAGGCTAAAATCTAACAATTAATACATGTTGGTCCATGAGTCTAAACTAAACTAGTTAGGTCTACTAACACAAGTCCGAAATAAATAACTAACATCTAACAATAATTAAATACTACAACAATAATTATTTATCATGCACAATATTTAATTAATTATAAAATTACTAAAATATCCTTTTCTAGAAAATATGGTAGTGACATTCCGCCTCTAAAAGATGCTTAAGAACATAAGATACAAATATGAAACTATAGGAAGCGCCAGAATCGAATAATGTAAGTGCTGGAATAGAATCGAGAAAAACTGAACCTGAAATCACGTCTCCGGCTGGCTCGGCCTCCTCGATCGTCATGGCGTATGCTCGTCCCTGGGGTGCACCTCTCTGTTGCTGCAGGTTCTGAGAAAACCTCTACTGTTGTAGCGAAAGTGGAGGTCCCCTCTGCTGGCCTCCAGGTACGGTAGGCACCCTAGCAGGTCCTCTCTGAGTGGCTGCTCTACCCTAACCTTGACGAGTCTGAATAGATGGACAGTCCCTCAGCTGATGTGCTGACGATCCACAGGACAAGCATGTACCCAACCTTTTCCTGCATATGTCCCTAGTGTGTCCTGCCTTCCTGCAGTACGTACACTGGATAGCAGGCTGAGTCTGCCTCTGAGGCTGCTGCTGCTGGGTGTGTCCCCGAGCTGGTGCTTGGTGCTGCTGATGTTGCTGCTGGTATGGCCTCTATTGCTGCAGAAAGTAGGGATGCTTGGTCAGTCCTGCACTACCACTCGCTCCTCCAAAAGTGACGTGTCCTCTCTTGGGCCTGAGGTCCAAGTCATCCTCAGCTATCTGGGCGTCCATCAGAATGTCCTCGAATATAGCAGTGCGACGTCCCGAAGTACGAGACTTGATCTCTCTCTTCAACCCCTTCCTGAATTTCTGGGCTCTGTCCCTAGGGTCCCGAATCATCGATGGTGCGACTCGACTCAAACGGCAAAACTCTGTGGCGTACTCGTCGACTGACATGCTTTCTTGCACCAAGTTATGGAACTGACTCTCCAAGGCTCCTGGGGCTACATCAGGGAAGAACTTCTCCTTGAAGATCTCCTTGAAGGCCTCCCAAGTAAGTCCTCCGACAGTGAGTCTCGGCTCCGTACGGTACCATGTCAGTGCAATGTCAAACATCTGACTGCCAGCGGCCTCGATCTGCCGAATCACCGAAATCTGCGCCAAGCACAAGTTCCTCTCTATATCCTCTAGCCAGTCATCAACGTAGAGTATCCCCTCGATGCCTTTGAACTCCCGAGGCATCATCCTCTTGAATTCCACTTTCATACCAGACCTCTGGTGTTGTTGTCCAGGATACTATTGGTGCTGTACAACTCTCTCCACAGCCTGGGGAGCCACCTGATGAGCATTCTCCATGATCTCTCTCATCAGCTCTGTCTGTGCCTGGTTTGCCTCTGCCTACACCCTCTGAGCCTCAGCCTATACTCGCTGAGCCTCCGATGATGTCCTCTGAGCATCTACCATCCCAGGATCAGTGCAAACATCTGTGCCCCATCAACGGGCATACCTCAGGGAAACAAATTCGGTGGAGGAGGAAGGTGCTCCGTCATAGTTGGGGCAACCTCAAAACAGGTGGGGAAGGAGGACCCCCAAAATTTATATATACTCCCACATGAACAGGAGATGTAGGAGGTGCTCCAGATGTATGTCCGTGAGGTCGAGAGGTGTCAGACCTCTCTGAAGCTGATGCTACCAATCTCAAAGACCTAGTCTTCGACAGCATCCTGAAGACAAACCGAAAAGAATCAATTAAGGCAATATATACGATATCAACGAGGAAGGACAGTAAAATTCTAAAGGAAGTAATTATTCATATAGCATTATAAAGATCAAAAAATTTTGAGTTGTGATTGAGCATACTTTTATCCTAAATCCTATTTCCTAAAGCAGGCTCGTAGCAATACTCTAAGTGAGCACTACTACGATATTACTTTAAATGCGAATCTAGACCTGCATGAGCCACCACTAAAAACGTGTCATGACCCGCACCCAAAATTTGGGCATGAGCCATGGGTACGTCAAGCCTACGCCGCAGCATCGGCGGTAGAACGCTGTCTAGGTCTCAAATACTACTAAACATAACTCACAACCTGTCAACGATATTAACTCTATAAGGAGGACAATAAATAATACATAGATCAACCACTTATAATATACTCAATCATAATAACTATAGGAAAGTAATGGCAAAATAAGATATAAAGATAAGGAGTACTAACATAAGTCAAGCACAACAACAAAATACAACAAGAAATCTAAATTCTAGCTGTCCAACATAAATAGTCTCAACAATAACCTCAACATAAATATAGTCCAAGTCTCGAGTTTGAATAAAAGATGCGTAGATATAACTGACTAAATATCTGAAGGTGGTGTCTCCTCTAAGGAGAGGGACTCCTCTAAGATCTCTGGCATGTAATCTCCCTCTACACCTGGCCCATAGTGTGTAGGACAGAGGTCCTTAAGGTCCTCTGGAAAAATATTATCCAGTCAGGATTGGAGCAAAGTACAAGCACAAACAACAGTTTCATTTATATTGACAAAAACTATAATATAGTGTAAAGAATACAAGATGAAGAAATACTGGAAGTAAGGAATATTGGAGAATATGTAATCAGCAATAGTACAAACTAGCAATGAATAAAAATATATGAATGCTAGAACAAGTGAACTGGAATACAAAAATAGAATATCTAGCTAAGTGTTTGAAATATTAGTCTATTATGTGATCGGCTTGGGACGAGATCAAGCTTGTTATATATTATTGGCTATGATACATATGAGGTTAGTCTAACCATCTAGTTAGCTATAATGCGAGCAATAGTCAGGCTAATCATATATAACAGGCTATGAGGCATGTAAATGGTCAGGCTACACCCGACGTGATGTGTGGGATGAGCTATAATAAATGTAAGTACGGTATGCTCACATAATTTGCTAATTTTTTTTTGTCCCAGCTAGTACGATGGATCCCAATCATGACTCCTCGTGACGGGTATCTATGATGCTAACTCGTGTATTTATAGTGTCAGAATCAAGTACACTATACAACTAGAATCATATAAATGACCAACATAATAAAAACTGTCAGAGAATATACTCGCCTGTGGTCCTCAACTGGCAATACTAATATCCTGCTCTCGAAGTCTTGCACGAACAATCCAAAGGTCCTTTATATATATTATAATAATATAATAGCATCAGTCGTCATACTAGTACGCACATAAACATAACTATACTGCACTTAGAAACTAACGTAATACGTAGGGATGATAACTGGTCAACTAGCAGGGTCGAGTGTGCACGTCTAAAATGCACAAGTGTCATATCCTCGAATACCGTGCACAGCAAGACAAATAATTAACACTAACACATGTCTAACTCTCCAATTCTCGTGTAACACTAACACAGGGCCTAGCTAGTAGGTTAGGGTACACAAGGCAGTCAACTAACACCTATGGTCATACAATCATATATAACACTATCAACCAAATTCCCATAAAGTATACACTAAACTTAATTACTATTTATACATGTACACACATACACACTAGTTATTAGGGTTTACCATATACGCAGTATGACGCAACAAAACAATACAAAGGAAAGGAAGGCAAGTTCAAACCTCGGTGTGCACGTAACCGAGGAGGGGGTGACGCTCGTCCGTAGCCCGTGGAGGTCGATCTCCGGCGATGGTGCTCCGGTCAACAGTGGCAGCAGGTGGCACGGGTCGAGTGGTGTGTTGCTATGGTGGAAGGTCGTGGGTGTTTGCTATAGTGGTGATGGCCGGGAAGGTGGTAGTGACTGGTTGTGGTGGTTGTGATGATGGTGGAGATGGTGGTTGTGGTGTAGATGGCGGCGGGGGTCGAAGGTGCTGTGATGAGGTCCTGCATGGGGAAGTCGGGGTTGATCCGACGGTGAATGTGCTTAGGCAGGTGGTCGGGAATAAAGAAGAAGGTGATATGGAGATGATGAAGTCGATGATGGTGGAGGTTGCACCGGCGGTGGAGAAGGCTGTGTGCGGGTGAGGTCGAGGATGGTCGACTACTGGAGATGATGATGGCGGTGGTGGTGGTGTGGCAGGAATTCGGGTGGTGAGGGACGTTGTGGTTGATCGAAGAAGGGGTGAATTAGTAGGGGCGGCCGGCTATTGGGCTCCAGCGGTAGGAAGGTCGGGGAAGAAGGAAGGAGGTGATGATGAAGTTCGGGTTTCAGTTATGTAATAGAAAAATGGCTGTTGATAAAAAATAATGGAGAGAAAGAGTGTTTGTGTAGGAGAGAGAAGAGAGGGTGATATTCTTGGGATTAGGGCCGGCTGTTGCTCTTAGGGATGGGGATGGTTTCTACATGAAGGAAAAATGAAGGGTAGAGATGGGCTAGTTTTTGAATGGAGGGCTAGAATGGTGTAGAGGAAAAGTTAGAGTGTTGTACACTCCAAAATAGGGGAAAACAATATATGACCGGTCAACAATGAGGAAAGGGGTTTCTTCATGGCTTAGCTCCAATGGGAGGTGGACACCTCATTGCATTTTTGTATAAAAGTCCCTAACAATTGGGAAATTGCACAAATAGTGAGATTTGGGATTGGATGAGAAAAAATACCATGTTTGGTGTGATATAGTGGGTTAAATGGGTATGTGGTATTTAGTATGAACCTTGAGGGTGTGAGTGGGGGTTTGGGTTGGTGTTGGGTCTAGTTTTGGGTTAGGTTGGGTCCTTACACCAATTTAATTAAAGTTAGTATCAAAGATGTTCTTTAGTTAATTGGAAGTGCATAAGATTAAAATTAGGTGGGACACAAGTGTCATGGACGTAGAAGACTCAGAATAGAATATTTTTCTAATTTGGGTTGCACAAAATGGGTCGAGGTTGTGTCTCAAATTTCGATTGGAACGGACAAGGATGCAAAGTTGAATTTATTTGGATTTAAAAATAAACGTTTGTAACGAATATTGTGCGACTAAAATAAAATATAAGAGAGGTATTTATGAGTTACATAGAGGTTAGAATGGAAGACTGACATGTCTAGGACAAGGGTATAAAATATGTTGGAAGGCAAAAGCTAGCGAAGCGCTCCAAATGACGAAGCAACGGTAAGGTATAACAATTGAATAAAATCACAGTAGTGAAATATAACCCCAATAATTAATCCCAAAAATACTAATTAAATCTATAATCCTATATTTTGGTCAGGGGTTCATCTAGTGGGTTTCTAGGTCTAGTCCACTAATACAATATAATATGTATAAAAATATATCATGCAATATATTAACATATTAAATTAAATATGGCAAAAGACAATAAAGCCCATGTTCTAGAAATATGGTAGTGACAGCTGCAATCTTATTAATTACAATCATATAGGGAACTAGATATCCAAATTCATGGCTAATAAGTGCCGGTGGCTAAATGCTCAAAATGAGTAAAATATGAAATAACGAGCAGGGAAGAAGAGACCCACTCATTTCCCTCAGTGGCCATCCGCCTAGTGAGAGCCATTGTTCAGGGGAAAGTATGCTTGATCCTCGGGTTCTGGCTCTAAAATGGGCCATACAAAACTAGTAGAGTTAGACCAAAAATAGCAAGTACCACAAAGGAAGCACGAATGCAGAAATAAAACCAGGTTATGAAATAGATAAACACACACACACACACACACATATATATATATAGAGTTTTGTCTTATTTTTTTGGTTCATAGCCTATCGTGACACAACAATCTAACCCTACAACCAAACAAGGACAAGGGTTAAACCATCTCACCATGATAGTCCATATAATAGACTATTTGACAGTAGATAAAACACAAACAAACTCAGTTATATAATCGGCCAATCACTTTTACGGCTTACTAGATGGAGTCTAGGTTATCCAAGAGATATTATACATATAAGAATCCTCAGATCAAACCAGGTACTAGCAAGGTTAGCCGAGCCACAAATAGTCGTATAACACATAATAGTATGTACCGGTCCCTCGAAGGGCCACCGTGCTAAGATCGAATAGAACACATAGTATCATATAGTATTCGGATATTGTCATCTACTAATAAGGATTTAAATAATATCCATGGGGACTAGCCTGCACACCCCAATTCAAATGACTGGAGGTGGCTAGTTAGGCACGATCTCAAGATTCCATTTTCTTCCAATGCTCTACAAGTTTAGTTGCTTAGTTAACCCTAATGTTAACTGGAATCTCATAGCTTGGTCACATGGTATTTTCCTTATATGACGTACCATAGTACGGTCATGCTAGCTATGAATCTACTTTGTCACTTGATATTTCAATTTGGATTCACCCCAGCATGATGCAACAATCAACAGATCCTACTCATGCTTTGTCATTGACTAACCCTTATGTCCATGCTGGAGATTGAGTCTTATCACATGTTATATGGAACATAGGTACACCGCAGTGCAAACATGTAATATAATTGCCTAGGAACACTTAGCACGTAGGAATACATAGCACGTAGTAAGTATATCAGCATGAATACAAGTGGTCGGGTCATGACGCATATATGGGTCTAATACTTTTGTGGTCATCAAAGTCTCACATACCACTCTTAAAGTCCAAAGGAACATTCAACCAAAACTAGTCCAATACAACCTGAACAAGGGGTCGCATGGGCGTAGAAGGATCAAGGCCGCATGAGAAGTCAGGCCGCATGGAGTCATGCCACATAGAGCCAGGGCTAGGTCTACTCTTCGGGATAAGTTATGAGGAGGCGAGGAATAATTAATGTGTTAGTGATGTGACATAAAGTATGATATGACATAAATTATGTTAGAAAGAAAAGACAAAATAATAAAAAGATGTGCCACAATTTTAGAGTCATGTGTCCAAGGATGGTGGCCGCATACTCTGCTTGGCGCATAAGTGTCGGTGTCGCATAGTTTTGATGCCGCATGGAGTGTTTTAGACTGAGCAAATTTCTCATTCGTTCACCGACTAAACAGAAGAAGTCCTTTCAGAACACATGTGTATTAGTCAGTCATGCGTCAAAAGAGATGGATGCATGCTGGTATACAACAAAGAGTTCAGGCCGCATATAATTCATGCCGCATAGACCTTTCTCCCGTATATGGTGCTGGCCGCATGAGATCTTCATCGTTCGAAACAGTAGATTCATCCATGGCTAAATCTCCAAAATCAAAATTTTATTTTCTTCATAAAAACTATGTTTTAACTTCGAATTGAGTGAACCAAAAATCGAAACTCTCGAAATGAAGTGCTCCATCCATCCCAAAAACTATTTTTCAAAAATACTATGTTTTAGTAGATCACAACAACCAAAAATGCAAGGAACCAATGAAACCCTAAGTTATAAAAGTAGATCTACACAAATTCATCCATCAAAATCGAAAACTCTAAGTACTAAAAGTGTTTAGAATCATCACAAACAAATAATAGACTAATAAAATACATGGAAAAGAAATAATAAAAAATTTAGGGATTTCACCATGTTGTGCAAGGTGTAGTTACCTAGAAATGAAGAATGAGGGAAATGAAGAATGCGGGAAGAGAGAGAAACTAGTTAGCTTATATATATAGGGTTTGAGGTTTAGACCCTGGGTTCAAATTCATGAATAATGCTAAACCAAAGAATGGGTATACTCTCTATGAATGCAACATAATGATCATGCGAGTAAGAATTACTCTAAGCAGAAATAAATACAAACAAGAAATAAATATATTCCAAAATACATATTTTGGGAATGAAAAGTGATATCTCTAACCACCTTCGAAAAATTTTGTCATCGAAATTCAAACCTATGGCTAATTAAAGAAATCAGAACAATCAAATTCAAGCATATGAAGAAACAGTGTCACATAGCATGGATAAATAAAATACGACATTCGAGATACGAAGGCATAAGAATGAATATACACCTTTCGAGTTGAATAGGTATGGATACCGAGACTGAATATCATCCTCGTGCTCCCACATCGACTCTTCCAAAGGGTAATGACCCCAAGAAACTCAAACAAGATGAATAGTGTGATTCTTGAGCACGTTCTTCCTTCGGTCCAAAATGGATACGGGTTGTTCCTTGTCAGACAAGTTGGTACCAACGTCTGCTCAATATGGTCGAGGATATTGTCACTACCACATTTTCTAGAAAAGGGTATTTTAGTAATTTTATAATTAATTAAATATTATGCATGTTAAATAAATATTTGTTGTATTATTTAATTATCGTTATATGTTATTTATTTATTTTGGACTTTTATTAGTGGACCTATCTAGTTTAGTTAGACTCATGGATCAATATGTATTAATTATTAGAATTGAGCCCAACTAGAAAGCCCATTGATTAGGAGGATGATTAGTTTAATTAAACCATTAGACTAGAAGCTTCCCTCCTTAATTATTTCTTCATGAGAGGCCCCAAGGGGTATAATGAATATTACATAGTGACTTGAGAAAGGGGTATAGGGGGCCGGCCTATATTTAAAGAGGGGAAAAGTTTCTCTCTCCTCTTTTTATTTGAAAACTAGATCTAGAATTTCTCTCAACCAATTTCCTTCATTCCAAATTATTTCCCTACCAAAATTTCATCCCAATTCCTTCCCAAATCACCATTGGAGGCTAGTGAAGCAAGGATCTAGAAGGAGGAAGCAAGGATCTACAAAAAGGAGCAAGGATCTACAAGTTGGAGGCCAATTTCATTACATTTGGAGGTTGCATTGGGAATCTATCTCACAATAGATACAATTTAGTTTTACCCTTAATTTAGGTTCTAAATATGAGATTTAACCATGAGAAAACAACCCATATGCATAGGCTACCCATAGGATTCGATTTTGTGTTCATAGGAGGACTATTGAGAAAGTTATGGTACTTTTTGCGTCAATTTTGGGAGAATTCCGAGATTGACATTTGTTGTGTATGTCAATTGGTCCTATAGATCAATTTGGCATATGCTTGTGTATTTGGGACTAGTGTCGTGTCCATAATTTGGTACGTGTAGGTCATATCCCAATAAATTGGTGATACGTGTTGATTTGGGGATTTTCCTCCGACACGGGACTTTGTGCTATCATATTTTGACACGAACACGTAGATTTGTGTTTGACTCTTCGTATTGTTCATAAATAATATATTAGACTTGTTCGTGTCCTTTGGGGTACGTTGGGATGTGTGGTGGACTCGTGTCACGAGCGTATCCTAGATCTAGTGGGATACATGTGTGATACGCTCCATGTGTTTGTTCAATTTATTTCTAGATCTATTCCTAAATTGTTCTTGGTCATTGTGATATGTAATTATATATATGTATATATATATTGTTGTTATATATATATATATATATTATGTATTAATGTGTCGTAGATCTATGTATCTATTTTACCTATGTATATATATATATATATATATATATATATATATATATATATGTGTGTGTAGCTATTCTTCTACATATGTAAGAGCTATTATATATATATATATATATGTATATATATATACACATAACATATACATATATATATATATATATATATATATATATGTATATGTTATGTGTATATATATATATATATATATATGTTGTTATATATATATATATGTTAATATATATATGTATGTTATGTTATATGTATTTATTGTGTACATATATATGTATGTGGAGGAGTAAGTGTGTACATATATTTATATAGTTGTAGTTATATATATTAGTATATATATATATTTTTATGTTATATATATAAGAGAATGAGAGAGAGTACAGCAGTTATAGTGACAGTTCAGTGTCATAATAACAGCAGCAGCACAACATAGTAGCAGCAGCTGCGGATTTGGCAACAGCAGCCACAGCAGCATTTGCGACAGCAGCAAAAATCGCAACAGTAGCCACAGCAGCAATAGCAACAATAGCTCAACAACTACGACAGCAGCAGCTCAGCAATAGAGACAGCGGCATTATCGTGATAGCAGCAGTAACAGCAGCGGTATCAGCAGCGTATCCGCGATTCTAGCGACGGACAGCAAGGGTCTTTAGCGACAGATCTGCAATTTATATAGATATTATGTATTTTTATTATATAGATATATAAATGTATATATATGGTATTAGTATATATGTATATATATTCCTAATTATTAATTATGTTTTAGTATACTATATTTGTAATGTTTAGTTGTTACCATATAGTTATTATGGGTAGTTAGTATATATATGAAGTTGTGGCGTTTACCTTGAGAAACCAAGGTAAGTACCAAGGTATTGGGGATATCCAAGGTATTGGATTTAGGTATCAAGATTGTGGTTTAGTTGTGTAATGCCAAGTTGGTTCGAAACCAAGGTATCCACATAACTTTTGATAATTATGATTTATATATTTAATATTGTTTGATATATGTATGTGTGATATTTCATATCTCCTTTTTACGTATCCTGAGATACGGTATCCTAGTACCCTAAGATATAGTTGGTATGACCTAGACTCTTAGTGTTTGAACCCAATATCTTTGAGATAGACTAATGCAACCTAGAAATAGGTAGTTTGACATAGTTGACCATAGCTTAACCAAGTTTGACCAGTTTGACTTAGAGTTGACCTAGTTTGACTTTTCACTTAAAAATGGCTTGTTGACCTAGAAGTTGACTAGTTCAACTTATTTTCTTTCCGAAACCTTGTATTGATGTTATATTCCTTATCTAGATCTTCGAGGCACCGTATCAGACATCTGAGACTATTCATTAGGTTTCAGACGAGTAAATTCTCTAATAGTTTCTTATTTATGATATCCTCTATGTTCATTGTATCTAGTGTAAATATCCTTATTTTTTTTGACACGATTGTTACATGGATTGGTATATTCAGATCTTGTCATGAGATATTATTCCTTGATATATGATGTATCTTGTGCAAGCCTTGTTTCATTGATTATCTTGTACATATACAAATACTGATTCTCGGGAAGACTAGCTATCTTTTTGGGGAATCTCGTGCCATAGCGTACCATGGTTGGATCTACTATACCAGTCAGGGGTGGGGAGTATTTTAGTGTAGATATGTGATCATACCCTCCTTGTGCATATCTTATTCCTTGTAAGTGTTGATCATATACCACATATATGATCAACCAGGCCATTATACTCTTATACAAGTTCCCAAGCCGATCATATGTTAAGCTAGTACTCACACACTTAGACATTAGTATTCTTGTTCATTGTCATATTGTTTATTATTATATTTATTCCAGTATTTCTTTATTGTGTATCTCTTATAAATATTGTGCATCTTGTATCACATATATTTACTGTTACATAGTTTTTATTATTGATTAGAATTGTTGTTAGAGATGTACTCTGCTCCTTTCCTGACTGGATATATTTTTCTCAGATGACACTGAGGAGTGGTACCCTATATATTATGGACCTCAGGATGTTGTGGGTTTAGAATCAGAGACCCTGGTTCATGAGGTACTTATCTCAACTGAGACAGATGACCCGGGACTTGTAGCTTCTTAGTATTCTTGTACTGGATTTGTCTCCAGCTTACTTTGTTAGTATTCTTTCAGACTCATTGATCTATTATTTTAGACTCATGAGTTATTGTGACTATTCTATTCTTTATCATATTTATGCTCGTTTCCATCTTAGATCTGTGATTGAGTATATTATTATTATTGGTGGTTTATTATATTGCTAGATAGATTACCAAGACAGTATTCTACCATCGATTCTACAGTGTAGATGAGCGTTGTTCCCGACTTGTATCCCTACATTGGGTGTGGGTCATGACAGATATGACTCAAATCCGAGATATACCTACACAACTGAGATACATGAAATACATCATCCACCTCACGTAGCGAAGGTGGAAGGGCAAGACGATAAGCAACATCGCCTACCCGTTCGAGAATATCGAACGGTCCAACGTATCGCAGACTAAGCTTACCGCGAATCCCAAATCTAATGACTCCACGGATTGGAAAAATCCGCAAGAACACGTGGTCGCCAACACAAAACTCTAATTGCCTACTATGTTGATATGCCTAATGCCGATGCCTATCTTACGCAACCCAAAGTCTTTCTATGATTTTATTGACAACTTCTACTATTGGCGTAATCATTTCAGGGCCTAACATCTTCCGCTCGCTAATGTCATCCCATGCCAATGGTAACCTACACTTTATCCCATATAATGCTTCGAAGGGGAACATCTGGATGCTGACCTGATAACTTTTGTTGTACGAGAACTCGACGAGATATAGGTGATCTTCCTAAGATCCACCAAAGTCCAAAGTACAAGCTCGCAACATATCCTCCAATGTCTGCATGGTCCTCTCTAATTGTCCATCTGTCTGAGGGTGATAAGCGTTACTAAATCTTAACTTAGTGCCCAAACTCTGGTGCAAACTCTTCCAAAAATTTAAAGTTAACTGAGTGTCTCTATCTGATACGATACTCACTGGGATGCCGTGTTGTCTTACTATCTATCGCATGTACATTTTTGCTAACTACTCTGTGGATTACCCTACTCGGAAGGGAAGATAGTGAGCTACTTTTGTGAGACGATCTACTATTACCCAAACTACATCACCACCAGTCAGGGATTTAGGTAAACCAGTCACAAATTTTATCGTGATATGTTCTTATTTTCACTTCAGAATAGGAAGCGACTGTAATAATCCTGCTGGTCTCTGTTGGTCGGTCTTCACTTGCTGACATACCAAACATCGAGAAATGAATCGTGTATCTCCCTCTTTATCCCATTCTACCAGAAATGTTGTTTGATGTCTTGATACATCTTGGTACCTCCTAGATGAATTGAATATTAGGAATTGTATGCCTCGGTCATTACTTCTTGTCGGATATCTCCACTTGGTATACAGAGACGATTTTTGAACCTAAGAGTTCAATCTTCATGAATATACAACTCTTTCCTGAGATCAGATTCACATTCCGCCCGAAGCTTCTGAACTTTTGGATCCTCTGCCTGGGTTGCCTTAATCCTCTCTATAATGGTAGATTATACTTGTAAACTAGCCAATATTCTGATATCTTATGGAAGTACTATCTCAATTCCTAATTCTCGAAGATCTTCTAAGATATGCCGCTGTGATGTCAACATAAATGTACTACCTCTCATGCTAAGAGCATCCGCTACCATATTTGCCTTGCCTGTATGGTACTGAAGTTCAACATCATGTTCAATTTCTTCTAGGTGAATACATATTTTAAGCTCTTGTGATTTATAAATATTTTTACCCAATCACCAAACAAGTAATTCCTCCATAGCTTAAGTGCAAATACTACCGATGTCAACTCCAAATCGTGAGTCAAATAATTTTTCTTATGATCTCGAAGCTGCTGTGAAGCATAAGCTATCACTCTTCCGTATTGCACTAATACATAGCCAAGTCCTTTGCCTTACGCATCATAATACACTGTGACCCCTCCAAAACCTACTGGAAGCATAAAAATCGGAGTTGAAATCAATCTCTTCTTCAATTCTTCAAATGATGTCTAGCACTCTGCTGACCAATCAAACTTAGCCTCCTTGCGCATTAATCATGTCAGCAGTGCTAAAATTCTTGTAAAGTCTGCTATGAACCTTTTGTAGTATCCTGCCAATCCCAGAAAACCACGCACTTCAACTACTGTCTTAGGAACTGGCCAACTCTCTACGGCCTTAACCTTCTTCGGATCTACTACGACTCCTGCTCCAGAGATAATGTAACCTAAGAATGGCACGTGATCCAACCAAAACTCACACTTATTGAGATTTGTGTATAACTGGTATTCTCTTAGAATCTGTATGACCTTCCGAATATGCCCCTTATGTTCCTCTACACTACTGGAATAAACAAGAATGTTGTCTATAAAAACTACCATGAACTGATCTAGGTATGGCATGAAAATATAATTCATCAAATCCATAAATATCTTTGGAGCATTTGTCAGTCCGAATAGCATAACTAATAATTCATAATGTCCATATCGTGACCTAAATGTTGTCTTGGGTATGTCTTGCTCCCAAACTCTTACTTGATGATACCTTGATCGAAGATCAATCTTGGAGAAAATCTTTGCTTAGTTGATCAAACAGATCATCGATCCTTGGTAATGGATACTTGTTCTTCATTGTTACAGCGTTCAATTGTCTGTAGTTGATATATAACCATGATGACCCATCCTTCTTCTTTACTAGAACTACTGGCGCTCTCCAAGGTGATCTACTGGCTCGAATAAACTTTTTTGACTTCAGTTCCTCTATATGTTGGTATAGTATGTCGAGCTCTGATGGTGCAATTTGGTAAACTTTATAAGATATTGGCCCTGCCCCAGGGATCAATTAAATACAAATCTCAATGTATCTTTGTCATGCCCCATTCCTAAAATATGTAGGACTAGGAATACGTAACATGCCCAGCCGTATGTATACGAATTCTAATATATAGAAATCATATACACACGTATGCTGTAAATGAATATACAATGCACCAGTGGTAATATACTGTCACAACAAGTCATACACAATCTATATCTCATCCACAGCACAAATAATCAGTAGGAATAAAGAGCTGAATAATAACTGAATATCACGGATAAGTATCAAGTCTGATAGTCCAGTGGAAACAAATCCACTACAAACGACTATACTTTAGTAGAACAAAATCTCTAAACAGTGGAAATAATCACAGCTATTCTGAGGGTAAGACCTCCTCAGTCAGGTAAGTAGAGTCAGGTCCAGGTCCGTACTCCTGTGGATACTCCTGCTCGTCCATATCTGGAAAGGGACTAGGTCCTTAGAGGGATATAACAAGATACATAATATCATGCCAATAAGTACTTAAATATTAACATCCAATGGGTCGCCTATCCGTCTAAGTAAAATGCAACTTGAGGCACTTTGGACGTATGGAAAGTGTAGGCTAGACATATGCTGACGTAATTCACCAATCGTGACAACTGGCTAGTATATGCCACATATGCCCCCAGTACAAGGACGCATGAATACAATAACCGTCGAGTGTGAAATCTGCATAGAGGAAGTGGGTGTCCCATACGCCTACTAGTAGTCCTCCCCGCCCAATGCTCTAGGCATGTCACATCCATGACACGAGCTGGTTCATAGCCTATCTGATGAGAACATAAAATATCATATTTTTATTTCTTAATATATACTCCTTTATGCTCATTTAATGTCTAAAGATACTCATTACTTTTATATTTTGATCTAGGATGCAATTGGAGTCACTAAAAGCAAAATAGAGCTAATTATCAATCTGGACAATTCTGACACCTTGTAGCAAAATGGTCATAACATGCTCATCCGAAGTCCAATTGAGCTGATCCAAATTGATTCGTAAAGCTACATGATAGAGGCACAATTTTGTTGCTTTGATTTTTCTCAGATTTTGGCTACATCATGGACCAAATTACGCTTGAAGTTGAGTCAACTATGCTGTGCACAAAAAGTGGAGTTGAAATAACCATTTTCCAACTTCTTCAAAGATTTTATTTTATTGTTTGGGTTGTTGTAACTATTAGAGGATTTGTGGGAAGATATTGTGATCTTCAAATACTAATTTAGAGTCTATAAAAGGGATAGAGATCAGAAGGAAAAAAAGAACAACACACAACTCTTCTTCCTCTTCTCCAATGTTCTTTTGAAGTTTTCATGAATGTGCGGAGCTAAAAGTCTTGTTGGTCGAAGAAAACAGAAGCCTTGGAATCAATAAAATTATGAGATCTAAATTATTTTATATGTTTGATTTATGCTTTGAGTATTGAATATTTTTCTATGCCTACTTTCATGATTGTTTTGTTTAATTACTGGGAGGCCTACTAGTCTATTATTCATCTGTAAACTCCCTCACCCAAAATAGGTATTTGTGTATATTTTATATTATTATATTTATTATAGAGGTTGAATTTATTTAAAGTATTCTCTTAGTTAATTAGAAAATAATTTTTTTAGTATATTTACTTATATAAATATTCATTTAGAATTATTTTAGGTTATTTTAGATTTTTGAAGATTTTTTTAGAATTTTTGGTAATTAAAACATAGGAAACGTAAAATTTCTAGGACTTCTATGATTTACTATACGACCATACTTGCATGTCGTTCCTACCAAATATTTATTTTAGTTTAAAATATTTAATTATATTTTTTTGTAATTTATTTAGAATTTTAAGAAATTTATTTAGATTTTTTAAATTATTTAGGATTTATTTGGATATATATAGTCTTAATATTAGATAGATGTTAATTTAGTGTTAATAGATATTAATAAAATTTTATAAATTATTTGTATTATCTTTAATTATATTTAAGATTATAAATTATTGAGATAAATTCAAACTCTATTTTAAATTAATTCAAATCCTGAACCTACTAGGAAATCAACTTCATGCATATCCTATCCTTATTTAAATTCATCATAATCCTATCCAAATTAACAATCCTAGTCGTATTTAATTAAGTAGTGTCCACCATTATAAATACCTCATCCTTCATATTTTTCTTCCCCAAATTCCTCTCTTTTTCGTCCAAAATAGTCAAAATTCGTCATAAATTCAGCCTCATTTTCTACTAGTTATGACGAATTAAAAGGACGATATCTCCTAGCTCCGGACTCCAAACGGGCTCCAGTTTTTTTTGTTAGAACAATAATGAGGTTAGCTTTCTGATTACATAAATTATTTTTCTAAATTATTAATATTAAATTCTGAAAAATTCGTAGAGCACAGCATGTCCAAAAATAGACGTGTTTCGATGTATTCGCGATTCCGGGAGAACCAGGAATCAGAATCATGAACCGTTTAAAGTTTCGGAAAGTTAATGTCAAGATAATCGATATATATTTTTTCCCAGAATTTAGTTTGAAGTATTTATATACTGTTAATTCTGTAGAACTTCTAGGTTAGAATTTAACCATCGGTGCACAATACAAAATTTGTATGTGCCATAATTCCCAAACGAATTTGAATTCGGATGAGCCGTAAATTCCAGCATGTTTTTGACGCTGAAATCTATAGGAAATCATGCATGAAAGTTGAGTTTTTGTCGGTTGAGTTTTTGGTCAACAAATCGCCTCGATTTGCGTGCCATGAGTCTCGAGTTGATAAAATTCAGTTTTTTTGGACAAAATTTAGGAATTAACATAAAAATCAGAATAATAAGATTAAATAGGATTTTTGAGTAATTATTCCAGAATTAAATAAATTAAAATAAATTATCTTTTGACGTGATAAATTTGTAATACATAGGCTATTTGGACTGTGACTTGGACTCTGATTCATACCAGCAGCAGGACCCCAGGCAAGATACCTTGCCAAATTACTTACAGTATTTTGCATGCTTAGTATATTTATATATATTTATTGTATTTCTGTTTATTTATTGCATGTGTAGTTTCTTTCAGTCATTACTATATATTAGATATGTTGACACACACTTGCCACTTAGTATCATGAGAGGACAATCATTAGGCGTATGGGCTTTTAACCACTCTGGTAAACCATAGTAACTAGCACGCACTATGGTGATCGTGTCCGATGGTCGCTACCCCCGAGGTATGTCGATTGATGGAGTCCGAGGGTCGCTACCCCAGAGGTATGTCGGCTGATGATGTCCACTGACGAGCGTGAGGTTGTGAGGATTAGATCGAGTAGCCTACCCTTGCCCATACGTCGAAAAGTTGTCCTCATTTACATTCATATAGATTGTCCTGTACAGCGTACTTATCTATTTTCAAACATTATGCATGTTTACTGTATTCAAATTGGCTCGTATTTTTTGTATCTTGTTACGTCCCTCTGAGGACCTGGTTTGCTGCCAGGTGTATCTTTTCTTGAGTATTTGCAGGAGCGCAGATTTGGATGGTTACATGTGATCTGAGGATGTCTTCTCATCGAGCTGTGATTGATAGCTGGTATTCTTATATTGTGTTGTGGTGTTGTACTCATATTGTATTTGCTCTTATATTCGAGTTGGTAGTGGATTTGTTTCCATCTAACTATCATCCTTAGATACTTCTTATTGAGATCTAGTTTCATAGATACTGGTTATTTATTTCTATATGATTTTGGTGGATGAGATTTAGATTATACCCTGTGACTTGTGACATATGTTTTATACCACTTGTGGATTTGATATTCATATTACAGCGTACGTGTGGATTTGGTTTCCATACATTGGAGTTGCCATATCCATGCGGCTGGCATGCTTACGTGTCCTAGTCCTACGTATTTTTGGGACTGGGACGTGACATGTTTTTGTGGTGGCCCATGCAGGTCGAGAGCATATTGTCTCGGTTACGTTACTGTACCGAACAAGCCTGCACCTAGGACTAGAGTATAGGATCTCATCCACAATTGACTGTGATTCATCTCCTTCTATCTGTTCTATTTTGAATAATTATATCCTGCTTGATTCCTGTACTCCCCTAACAGTTCTTGAGTATAGCCTTCTGCTAGAATATAGGAACCCCTGTTATTAGGATAATAATTATGGTAGCACACCTATTTAGAATACAACGAGATTATAGATACACCACTAAGTTTAGAATATCTAGTAAACCCTAGAATTCCTTATCTTTAGAATTGGTTTACCATTACCCTTGATGTATTATGAAGACTTAAGAGTAGTATAGACATTACTAGAGTTAGTTAGAAGTTTTACCATAATGTTTGACCCTAGTATTGAGGAACCAATATATAAAAATAAAAAATTTTGAATATTAGGACTGAACCTAATCTTCATAGTTAGAAAGTATTGGAGAACTGTAAACTTATATCATTGTCTTGTTATTAGTAGACAGCACCCTAGGAAGCCTAGAGGAATGTAATCAACACTTCTCCCTTGATCATACCCCGAACATAGCAACTAACACCCCACTCACCCTTAGAAAACCATGATGCTATCTAGAGCCCTCTTTCTTTATTTTATATATTGTTTCCCTGCGACCATAGCGCTCGCTATTTTGCGAGGACTAATTACATTTCTTCTCTTCATCTTTCAACTCGTGCCATCTGACACTTCGGATAGTAGTGTCACGACCCGCACCCGGTTTAGGGGCACGAGTACGTGGGTACGTCCAGCCTACACCGCAGCATCGGCGGTAGAACGCTGTCTAGGTCGAGTACTATCTAACAATCTCATGCTAGTATCCAACTCCATAAGGAGATTCGGATAATACTATAAAAATACTCACAACATACTCAATCACAACTACAGCACGATAGAAATTTGAAGAAATAAAAGAATACAACACAAGTCTAAAGACAACATAATCATACCTGCAATCAGTAACATACAATCCCCAATGTCAGAAACAAGTCCACTAAGGTCACAGTCTGGAAAAATATTTTCCAGTCAGGAAGGAGCAAAGTACATCTCTAAATAGCAGTTCTATATAAATGACATAAACTATGTAGCAGTTCTAGATGGAAATATACCAGATGCATGTATAGGTACGAGAAATGTACAATGAAAGAAATACTGGAAATACTGTAAGTAAATGCAGGAAAAGAAACAATATGTCAATGAGCAAGAAACCTATGACTAAGTGTGTGAGTACTAGCTTTAATATGTGATCGGCTTGGGAACTTGATCAGGCTGGTTACATGTGATTAGCTATGATTCACGAAGGTCAGGCTAACTGTTGGTTAGCTATGATGCACGAAGAGGTCAGGCTAATCACAAGTAACAGCTATGAAGCACGAAGAGGTCAGGCCGCACCCGACGTGAGATGTAGGGTGAGCTATGATGCATGATAAGTTGGGTATGATCACATATCTATACTAAAATACTCCCCACCCCCGACTGGTATAGTAGATCCAACCATGGTACGCTATGGTACGGGATTCCCTAGGGAGGTAGCAAATCTCCCCGGAAATCAGTGTCTGTACATGCACAAGATATCAAGGAAACAAGTCTTGTACAAGCTACACCATGAATAAGGAATAACATCTCATGACGAGATCCGTGTATACCAATCCGTGTAACCAACGTGTCAAGAACATGGATATTTACACTAGATACAGTGAACATAGGAGATATCATAAATTAGAAACTAATCAGAGAATGTACTCGCCTTGAGGCGGTGGCGGGCTGCTCGAACTCGGCGATGGCGGTTCTCGGGAGCAGCGGCGGCTGTTCGACTCAGCGGCGGGCCAGATCGAGGAGGCGGTCGGCGGCTTTCTCGGCGGATCTGGGCGGCCACCGGCGGCTTGATCTAGGGTTAGGGTCTGTTCTGGGTGCGTCAGGGGGTCATGTCCGGGTCTGCCGGACACGGGGATGATGCTCTGTGGGCGTGTCCGGGTGTTGGACACGGGGTGGGTGTTCGCTGTGGTGTGGGGGTTGTGTCCGGGTGTGTCGGACACGGAAATCAGGTTGTAAAGTTGTAACCGGACACAAGAAATAAATGGATACGGTGGGACACCCGGGGTCGGACCCGAGGCCATCACGGCTGACACGGTGATGCTGGACACACGGACACGAGCACACAAAAATGGTGGTGGCTTTGGCTTTGGGAATTGTGGGGGCTAGCTAATAATTAGGAGATTAGGATTTCTTGGGAATTGTGAGAATGAGAACTTAAATAGGGAGAGATGGTGTGGGATAAAAGGGTTGCGGGTTGGCCCAATAATGAATGGCCCAGAATTAATTAAACGGGTTTCTCACGTGGGGAAAAATGAGGGTGTGAAGGCTAGTTGATGGGAAATGGCAACTTGTAAAAAAATAAAAATAAAGATTATAATTTCAGAAAATATTTTAGGAAAGCTATGTAATTTATTTATTTACTATCCCATTAAATATAAAAATTATTTTGAAGAAACAACTAGTCTTTTAATTAATTTTATCCAATAAATAATTTTATGATTTCAAGCCAATAAACATTTGAAACTAGAGGAATATATATATTATTATTATTTATTTATTTTGTACTACATCGACACTTAGGAAAAAGGATTTTTATAAAGGATTTTTAAATTACCTTCTACAATCAAACATCGTTCAAAATCAAATAAAAATTTCAAGGAGAAATATTTTATAAAACTTGATATTTTAAAATAAATTAAAATCTAATTATTTTGGAAATTGGAAATCGGAGGTTACAAGTCTATCCACCTTAGAAAAATTTCGTCCTCGAAATTTTAGGGATAACTAGGATAAAAAAAATTTGTTGTTCATAATGATGAATATATCATTGAAGAAAATATTTCTATAAGGAGAATATTTACCAAACAGAAGAAAACATGAAGAAAAAGAAAATATGGTTTAAGACAGGAATAACTTGAAGGAATCATGGCTCAGCCTTGAATCCTCTAGAAAGTTTAGGTTTTGGGAAGTAGACACGATCACAAAAAAACAGATAATTGGAATAATGCACGTTACCTTTTCAAAGTAACTAAACCAAGGAAGACCCAATATAATGAATGATATAGACATGAAAGTTATAGCTAATTCGAAAGATACGGTCGACAATTTGATTTAAGAAACTTAAATACATCCTTCAGAATGTAATCAAGAGACATCTAATCGCCTTTCTTAATTTCTAGGAAAAATAGTCTTTACTACCATCTGAAAATAATCCTTCCTTTTTATCCTCGTTCATTTTACTTTTCTCAATCTTGTGATTCATCATTAACTAATATCTATAAAAGTTTCAAATTCCACAAACTTTATTAGATTAGATCTTAGAATTTCTGAATCAAAATTTATTACATGTCCAAAATCCTTATCATCAAATTCGAGTTTGTTTATCTTAACATCAACTATACCTCGATTATTTTCTTCGATTTCAAATGTTACTGTCATGGTCAAGATTTTAATTTAAATCACAACCTCAATATACCATGATCTTACCTTACGACCTTCAATTATATGATCCCATAATCAATTATATTATAATCTTCTTTACCATGAGCTTCATTTCATTCCATATTTCTTTATCCGTATGTATAATGTTTCCGAATTTTGAACTAATATTTTTTTCTCATCCTCTGAATTTATTATCCCAATGTAAAAAAAAATTTTTTTTTTTTTTTTTTTACTACTCAAATTCTCAATATTTTAATTGAATTCCAGTCGTATCATAATCTCCTCAAATTTTGAGTAAATAACTAAATACAAAATTTACTATCCAATCCTTTTAATTGAAATCCAATCAATGCATATTTATAAAACTTAAAAATCTGCATCCCAAAATTTAACTTTAAACACTCATCAATCATCTAACTCAAATTCAATTGATGCTTATTCCAATCTAACTCCTCATCCCAAGAATTTAATTTGACACTATTCCATTTACGATTTTATTTCCTGCTTTTCTTTTTCCTCAAATACTCAACGATGCGATGCTTCCAGTATCTTCAATGCAACATTCATACTATATAAAATTTCTATCTTGCAATCAAATAGATAAGATAATCTCTCAAATTTCTCAAAATTTTTTTTTTTTAATAATCAATTCAATCATATCAAGACCTCCTTAAAATTAATAAATCCTCAAATTTTTGGCTCTGTGAATTTCTTAATTCTCCCTTTAAGTAAATGTTTGTCCTCGAATTTCAATCATACCTCGATTTTCATAAAATCAATGATCCATCAACTCCGTTATAACAAACCCTAAATTCTTTATTTAATTTAATGCTCATCCACAAATTTAATCCTCTTGTCTCTTTTTGTCAGTCATAACCTCGTCATAGATCTTTGCTATGGTCAAAACTCAATGATCATGGTTTAAGAAAACTCTACCTACAGCCATGCAATTTAAGAAAATATAGGTCATGTCTCTTTGGTCATGGTATTTCAGTCTCTGTTAGGGGGGTACTACTAGTTATATTCTAACAAGAAAATCATGCATGTGAACCACAGTACTAGGAAAATCAATCAATCAATCGAAGGCGAAAGAAAAGGAACATTAGGAAGGAAGAAGGATCATGTTAACATATTACTTGTAGTGTCTACTATCTCTAACAACACTTAACTCTAGCACATTCACTAACTAATTCCTATTCATGTACACTAGTACCCATATCAACTAATCATATATTAATATTCATATCTCTCATCTACCAAAAATTAATTCTTAAAATAATCGTCAAGGTTTAACTTCCCGATCAACTTAAAATAAAATGCATATGCCTCCTCAAAATTAGATACTTCACATCGAAATAAAATTTAATCACTTCTAAAATCTTTGTAGCCTTAACTATGTTTAGTGAATCAAATTTAAATCCTCAATATTTTAACAACATAAAATCTCAACTCCTTAAAAATTCTGAAAATTTAAAATTCATTTCCACCTTTTTATTTATAACTCCTCAATGTACATATTAGTGCTCACGGTCTCTGATACTCAAGGTGCACTCAATGCATCTAGTGTCTATAATTTTGTACTAAATTGTACTGCCCGAATCACTTGTACTATTACCTCCGATGATCAAAGTTACCATCAACTGTGTTTTCTTTCATAATTTCAATTTATGTCAATTGGTATATCATCTAATTATCAACACACAGAGTGCTTACTGTTATTAACGTCATCCTTGACTAATCCTCGATATAGAATCATTAGCACTCTTGGTATTATATCACTAGCTGCATTAATGGATTATCTCATCAAGCTCATTAGACTCATGATCACCTGTATCCTTTATAACACTCATGTTTCTTTACTCTCATGGGTATGTGTATGGTTCCTCATCTCGATGGTTGTATATGTATTTCCTTCAATCCTTTAAAGCCTATTAAACTAATCCGTGATACGCTTCACAACTTCCATTACTAATCCTGATATTTCTCTACTTATGACATCTCATTAAACCCTTTATACATATACATTTCTTTACCTTTAATATTTCCGATATCAATCACCAAATTGGACATCATGCTCCATAAATCCTTAACACAATTTCCGGATACTTAATCGTTTACATAGATCACTCAATTACATAATCATGATTATCCAGGACGGGTAATTGGCTCTGATACTAACTCTGAGAACTATCACTGATACTCTATACTCTCCTTAACTCTCAGTCTCTAATGACACTACTCCTAGAATCATTGGTACAAGGTACTATGCTAAGGGCTAACTCTAGATTAAAGCCTACTGCTCACATGCCCAACTAAGAAACACTTACAAATCACTAGCAACACAGTCAATACTAATACAAGACACAAACAAAATTACAAGCCACTAATTACCATGCTTAACAAGAAATCCTCAAGGAATAGGAGCTCAAAGACTGAATTGAGGACAGAAGGTATCCTTACTGCTAGTAAAGAAAGAAGCGGTGGAACAAAGTCCTGGAATAACAGAAATAGACAAGTCTTGAGATAATATTTTAAGAACCAATTTAAGATACAACCTGATAATCATACACGTCTATCCGAAATCATGGCACTCAGAATCCTCGCCACGCCAGTAAGCATAGATGCGATAAACGACAGGTTCCGTAACTAAGGTATGCAACCCTATAATCATGTCATCTAGAATACTCGCCACGCCAACCGGTATGGCTGCGAGAACTCTAAATCTCATAACTAAAGTATGTACATCCAAGTTAGGTTCCTACGTTCTCGTCATGACAGCTCATATGGCTGCGATAAACTCTAGGTTCCATGACCAAAGTAGACGTTTTACCTTTCTCACTGTCCTCATCAATATATGTCATCAGATGATACCATAAATTCTAGTCCGTAAAATTCATCTCAATATGAAATCAACTCAACAACGATACCAGGAATTAAAGTTAACAACTGGTCAACAAGAATCAAACTCAATATCAACGAGTGAGGACGGACGGAAACAAGGGCGAAGGAATTAAATTGGAAATTATAATAAGATTCACATGGGGTCATCCCAGGAAATCTCTCAAATAATTTGTGATTGAGTATCCTCTCTCATCCTAGTATCCTATGTCCTAGATCCTATCGCAGGCACTCAGTAGTATAACAAGGATGTCACACTACTACGATATCGCTCTAATTGCGAAGTCTGACCTGCATGGGCCACCACTAAAACGTGTCACGACCCGCACCCGGTTTAGGGGCACGAGTACGTGGGTACGTCCAGCCTACGCCGCAGCATCGGCGGTAGAACGCTGTCTAGGTCGAGTACTATCTAACAATCTCACGCTAGTATCCAACTCCATAAGGAGATTCGGATAATACTATAAAAATACTCACAACATACTCAATCACAACTACAGCACGATAGGAATTTGAAAAAATAAAAGAATACAACACAAGTCTAAAGACAACATAATCATACCTGCAATCAGTAACATCCAATCCCCAATGTCAGAAACAAGTCCACTAAGGTCACAGTCTGGAAAAATATTTTCCAGTCAGGAAGGAGCAAAGTACATCTCTAAATAGCAGTTCTATATAAATGACATAAACTATGTAGCAGTTCTAGATGGAAATATACCAGATGCATGTATAGGTACGAGAAATGTACAATGAAAGAAATACTGGAAATACTGTAAGTAAATGCAGGAAAAGAAACAATATGTCAATGAGCAAGAAACCTATGACTAAGTGTGTGAGTACTAGCTTTAATATGTGATCGGCTTGGGAACTTGATCAGGCTGGTTACATGTGATTAGCTATGATTCACGAAGGTCAGGCTAACCGTTGGTTAGCTATGATGCACGAAGAGGTCAGGCTAATCACAAGTAACAGCTATGAAGCACGAAGAGGTCAGGCCACACCCGACGTGAGATGTGGGGTGAGCTATGATGCATGATAAGTTGGGTATGATCACATATCTATACTAAAATACTCCCCACCCCCGACTGGTATAGTAGATCCAACCATGGTACGCTATGGCACGGGATTCCCTAGGGAGGCAGCAAATCTCCCCGGAAATCAGTGTCTGTACATGCACAAGATATTAAGAAAACAAGTCTTGTACAAGCTACACCATGAATAAGGAATAACATCTCATGACGAGATCCGTGTATACCAATTCGTGTAACCAACGTGTCAAGAACATGGATATTTACACTAGATACAGTGAACATAGGAGATATCATAAATTAGAAACTAATCAGAGAATGTACTCGCCTTGGGTCCTTAGCTGGTAAAACCAATGTCCTGTCCCAGAGTATCGTCTGGAGGATCCAAGAGTCCTAAAATATATCAATACAACATTTGCATCAGGTGCTACACTAACACAACACAAAACATCGAACTCAGGGCCGTGCCAGGAATGGCACTAGTCAACTAGGGTCATCTAGTAGGGATACGTATATAACACACATTACACTTATTATACTTACAATATTTATACATGCACCAATTTAAATGTATTTACAATATATATATGCTCTTTAAATACATATCTGATTTATACTAGTTGAACCATACGTATACTCATATATATGCAAAAACACTGTTTAAAATATACATATATTTTGTCAACATCATTTTAGAATATACTAATATTAATTTACCAATTCAAATTTATACTATATATATATTCAGATGCCAACTAATTCATATATAAAAATACGTTTTATTACACTTATACTACATGAAGTTATACCGATTAAATATATGTATAATTATACCAAAAATATACATACATATATACCCCAAAATAATTATATACATATACTAAAATACATAGATACCAATCAATTACATACACCAGAATACGTATTTACATATATAAATCATTTCGAAATTATTTTGAACAATAATTTCAAATAAAGTTTATTTATAAAAACTAGAATTTATGTAAAAGCCAGTATACAATTATGTCTATAGTAAAATATATATATCAGTCCAAATAAACAAATTTTTAAACTAAACTTAATGTTGAAACCATTACTCAATTAATATTACAACCCAAACTTATTATATATTTATAAAATCAAAATCCATATATATATATAATACATAACTAATTTATACACATAATAAATAACTAATTTTATACATTAAAACAATAAAACTAAATATGTTGTATTTAATAAACTAGTTACATGAATTTACTAAGCTAATTATATTTATTTACTAACTAATTATACGAATTTACTAGACTAATACATATTAATAAAATCAAATTATATAAAATAACCAAATTACATATTAATATAAGCTAATTATATTAATATAACCAAATTACATAACTAATTACATTAATTAAACTAATTATATAAAATAACTAATTATATATACTAACTGATTTTTATAATTAATTAACTAATTATGAATTAATGAAACCCATTTTGAGTTAATTAAACTAATTATAAATTTACTAAACTAATAAAAATTAACTAATGATTAATAATTAACTAACTATTACTTATTACTAATTAATCTATTATATACTCATCTCAACTCATTTACAGAACCGAAAAGAAAGGAAAAGGGGAAAGGGAAGAAGAGGCTCACGAGGGCTTCTCCGGCGTCGGCGCGGGGCTCGCCGGGGTCGGCGCAGGTGAGGCGGCCCGAGGCGGCAGCGGGAACTTGGCGGCGACGGAATATTCTACGGCGGGCTCGACTTGAGGCGGTGGCGGGCTGCTCGAACTCGGCGATGGCGGTTCTCGGGAGCAGCGGCGGCTGTTCGACTCAGCGGCGGGCCAGATCGAGGAGGCGGTCGGCGGCTTTCTCGGCGGATCTGGGCGGCCACCGGCGGCTTGATCTAGGGTTAGGGTCGGTTCTGGGTGCGTCAGGGGGTCGTGTCCGGGTCTGCCGGACACGGGGATGATGCTCTGTGGGCGTGTCCGGGTGTTGGACACGGGGTGGGTGTTCGCTGTGGTGTGGGGGTTGTGTCCGGGTGTGTCGGACACGGAAATCAGGTTGTAAAGTTGTAACCGGACACAAGAAATAAATGGATACGGTGGGACACCCGGGGTCGGACCCGAGGCCATCACGGCTGACACGGTGATGCTGGACACACGGACACGAGCACACAAAAATGGTGGTGGCTTTGGCTTTGGGAATTGTGGGGGCTAGCTAATAATTAGGAGATTAGGGTTTCTTGGGAATTGTGAGAATGAGAACTTAAATAGGGAGAGATGGTGTGGGATAAAGGGTTGCGGGTTGGCCCAATAATGAATGGCCCAGAATTAATTAAACGGGTTTCTCACGTGGGGAAAAATGAGGGTGTGAAGGCTAGTTGATGGGAAATGGCAACTTGTAAAAAAATAAAAATAAAGATTATAATTTCAGAAAATATTTTAGGAAAGCTATGTAATTTATTTATTTACTATCCCATTAAATATAAAAATTATTTTGAAGAAACAACTAGTCTTTTAATTAATTTTATCCAATAAATAATTTTATGATTTCAAGCCAATAAACATTTGAAACTAGAGGAATATATATATTATTATTATTTATTTATTTTGTACTACATCGACACTTAGGAAAAAGGATTTTTATAAAGGATTTTTAAATTACCTTCTACAATCAAACATCATTCAAAATCAAATAAAAATTTCAAGGAGAAATATTTTATAAAACTTGATATTTTAAAATAAATTAAAATCTAATTATTTTGGAAATTGGAAATCGGAGGTTACAAGTAGGCCAAGTAATTTTATTCTTTGTTAAGGGCTCATAGTTTGCTAAGATTATAGTTGCAGCCTTGATTATGAAATTTTTTATGCTTGGTAGTTAGAACTTGATAAGTTTAAGTTGTTTTGTAGATTATGACCGATGATTAACCCTTAATTTTAAATCATGTAATTTGTACCCACACCTCGATACAAGCAAGATCCCTTTTCCCCTTAAAACGGCCAGTAACTCTTCTATCCTTACTATTGACACTTGTTCTATAAGCACTATGACTAAGATGTAAGATGACCATAACCTATGTAATAGAAGAGGATACCCCAATAAAGTACCAAGACCCCTTTTCGTAGACCTTAATAGAAGCTTCTACGGTATCCTTAAGACAATATAATAGTAGTTAAATTATTTTAAATTGGATAGTATACCTCACCACCTAGTATCATATAGCCCTTGTGATCTATTGATGAAGTGTAACTGAATGACATTAATTGTATGCTAGCAAAGACGATAGTATTTATTCAGACAATAGAATTTAGAGGTCCTTGCCCCCATTTGGTCGACTAGCGACTTAGACAAGGAGGTTGTATGATAACTGTAGAGATTGTAGAGTCTTTTGTTATTATTGCTTATGTTATTTTTATTTTTGCAAACTTGAGTTATTTGTAACTTCTCACATCATAATCCAGCGTTATATTTTCTGTGCTACCTTGAATTATGCTGCTATTATAGCCTAGTTTTTGCAAGCTTAATCTTATATCGAGCTTGTTCATGACATATGTGTTATTGGGGCCTGATCAACCACACTAATACAAATTGTCTAATCAGAATCAGTGTATTATGGTCTAGCTAGCCATAATGTGCTTGATTCGCCCTTCGCAATAGTATTTTACATGGATTGAGATGTATAGTGGACCAGTAGACAAATATACTTACCCTCTAGATACGACAAAGCATATCATATCAAGTACATAACTGCACCGATGTGAGCATGCGAATAGGTAATTACCAAATTAAGATTTCAATCCACAACTGTCTTGACAATTCCCATTTGAATTCTTTAAACGCTTTGATTCCCATACTTCCATTCTATTACCCCTCCATGAACTCTTTTCCGTTGCTTTTCGTCTTCCATTGTTTCGGAAAGACGAAATCTCGTGCTTGGATATAAGTGATACACGGATAGTACAAGATATACCCCATAGGCCAATCACATTATTTGATGACTATCTTTCATAATTGATTAAGGGCATATCACATATGATATAGTTGGTGTTAAAGTTTTGAGGATTGAATGACATGAGAAAATAAATTAAGAAATATTTTTCTTAAGTGTAAGAGTCTTATGTGATAGATGGGTAAATTCTAAGTTGGGTAGAAATTGCATTATTAAACTTGAGGAGAATTCTTTTAGATTGTGATCAAGTAGGATTAGATTAAGAGATTAAGTCCTTTTAAATATGGAGAATTTTAAAAGAAGGATTAAGATAATGAGGATTTAATGAATTTTAAAAATCTTAATATTGAGGACCCAATATTTATACTTTGAGCACATGATTTAAATTTTGAATATTGAAGGATGAATCATCGATTTAAATTTTTAGGATAAATATAGAATTTTAGACTTGAACAACTGGTGAATTAGATTTAAATTTTATAATTTGATGATTTGAATTAAAAGTTTAATTTTGATTGTTGGGTCACCTATTTGAAATATTGAGGATGTAAATTGAGTTTAAATATTTGAAGAGTACAAAATTCTTAATTTGAGAATATGAATAATATTTGATTAGAATTGTTTATTGTTCAAGGTCTAGAGGAGATTATGATAGTTGGAAATGGTGATATAAATTTTGATGTGGGATGTCATATAGACTTGAGTTAGATTTGAATGTTGAAAAAAAAAAAAATTCGAGAAGAGATTACGACAGGTTGAATTTTGATTTAAACAGTGGTTATCTTAATTTTGAAGTGATCACGATAGATTTGAATAGATTTTGTTATTTAAATTTTTGGAAGAGATTGCGATTGATGTACCTTATGTACGAATGTGAAGGATTTAACAAATTATGTCTTATTTTAATTTCGAGGACGAAATTATTTTAAGTTGGGTAGATTGTAAACTCTCTCACCCAAAATAGGTATTTGTGTATATTTTATATTATTATATTTATTATAGATGTTGAATTTATTTAAAGTATTCTCTTAGTTAATTAGAAAATAATTTTTTTAGTATATTTACTTATATAAATATTTATTTAGAATTATTTTAGGTTATTTTAGATTTTTGGAGATTTTTCTAGAATTTTTGGTAATTAAAACAGAGGAAACGTAAAATTTCTAGGACTTCTATGATTTATTAAACGACCATACTTGCATGTCGTTCCTACCAAATATTTATTTTAGTTTAAAATATTTAATAATTTTTTTTTGTAATTTATTTAGAATTTTAAGAAATTTATTTAGATTTTTTAAATTATTTAGGATTTATTTGGATATATATAGTCTTAATATTAGATAGATGCTAATTTAGTGTTAATAGATATTAATAAGATTTTATAAATTATTTGTATTATCTTTAATTATATTTAAGATTATAAATTATTGAGATAAATTCAAACTCTATTTTAAATTAATTTAAATCCTGAACCTACTAGGAAATCAACTTCATGCATATCCTATCCTTATTTAAATTCATCATAATCCTATCCAAATTAACCAATCCTAGTCGTATTTAATTAAGTAGTGTCCACCATTATAAATACCTCATCCTTCATATTTTTCTTCCCCAAATTCCTCTCTTTTTCGTCCAAAAATAGTCAAAATTCGTCATAAATTCAGCCTCATTTTCTACTAGTTATGACGAATTAAAAGGACGATATCTCCTAGCTCCGGACTCCAAACGTGCTCCAGTTTTTTTTGTTAGAACAATAATGAGGTTAGATTTCTGATTATATAAATTATTTTTCTAAATTATTAGTATTAAATTTTGGAAAATTCGTAGAGCACAGCATGTCCAAAAATAGACGTGTTTCGATGTATTCGCGATTTCGGGAGAACCAGGAATCAGAATCATGAACCGTTTAAAGTTTCGGAAAGCTAATGTCGAGATAATCGACATATATTTTTTCCTAGAATTTATTTTGAAGTATTTACATACTGTTAATTCTGTAGAACTTCTAGGTTAGAATTTAACCATCGGTGCACAATACAAAATTTGTATGTGCCATAATTCCCAAACGAATTTGAATTCGGATGAGCCGTAAATTCCAACATGTTTTTGACGCTGAAATCTATAGGAAATCATGCATGAAAGTTGAGTTTGTGTCGGTTGAGTTTTTGGTCAACAGATCGCCTCGATTTGCGTGCCCTGAGTCTCGAGTTGATAAAATTTAGTTTTTTTTGGACAAAATTTAGGAATTAACATAAAATCAGAATAATAAGATTAAAATAGGATTTTAGAGTAATTATTCCAGAATTAAATAAATTAAAATAAATTATCTTTTGACGTGATAAATTTGTAATACATAGACTATTTGGACTGTGACTTGGACTCTGATTCATACCAGCAGCAGGACCCCAGGCAAGATACCTTGCCAAATTGCTTACAGTATTTTGCATGCTTAGTATATTTATGTACATTTATTGTATTTCTGTTTATTTATTACATGTGTAGTTTCTTTCAGTCATTACTATATATTAGATATGTTGATACACACTTGCCACTTAGTATCATGAGAGGACAATCATTAGGCGTATGGGCTTTTAACCACTCTGGTAAACCTTAGTAACTAGCACGCACTATGGTGATCGTGTCCGATGGTCGCTACCCCCGAGGTATGTCGATTGATGGAGTCCGAGGGTCGCTACCCCAGAGGTATGTCGGCTGATGATGTCCACTGACGAGCATGAGGTTGTGAGGATTAGATCGAGTAGCCTATCCTTGCCCATACGTCGAAAAGTTGTCCTTATTTACATTCATATAGATTGTCCTGTACAGCGTACTTATCTATTTTCAAACATTATGCATGTTTACTGTATTCAAATTGGCTCGTATTTTCTGTATCTTGTTACGTCCCTCTGAGGACCTGGTCTGCTGCCAGGTGTATCTTTTCTTGAGTATTTGCAGGAGCGCAGATTTGGATTGTTACATGTGATCCGAGGATATCTTCTCATCGAGCTGTGATTGATAACTGGTATTCTTATATTGTGTTATGGTGTTGTACTCATATTGTATTTGCTCTTATATTCGAGTTGGTAGTGGATTTGTTTCCATCCAACTATCATCCTTAGATATTTCTTATTGAGATCTAGTTTCATAGATACTGGTTATTTATTTCTATATGATTTTGGTGGATGAGATTTAGATTATACCCTGTGACTTGTGACATATGTTTTATACCACTTGTGGATTTGATATTCATATTACAGCGTACGTGTGGATTTGGTTTCCATACATTGGAGTTGCCATATCCATGCGGCTGGCATGCTTACGTGTCCTAGTCCTACGTATTTTTGGGACTGGGGCGTGACACCATCTCGATCTACTTCTAAATTAGACATAAAATTCATAATTGTTTGATTTTTCTAATTTATGAAGCAACCAAGATTTAATAAACTGCTTTGTTTTATTAGATCTTAGGAGAAAAACTTTTGACAAAATTAAATTCAACCGCTTGTGCTTGTGTTATTTTGCTTCATCGATCTCTTTGTTCTTTAAGAAATTACTAGATTAAATCTTCAGCACTTGTCTTGGATTATTTAGTAATTAAAAATAATTAGATCGCTTGTTTCTAATTATCTAAGCCTAAGAGAGATAGGAAATACTTCCAACGGTGAATATTTAAAGTATGATAATTTATGTTTGCATCAATGATCAATTTTAAGATTCCAATGGTGGATGTTGACTGAGACCAACATTTTTTTTCCTTTGATAATTTTAATACTTTAATTATTTTTAGCTCTTTTTAATTTGCTTTGATCGAAAACTTTCCCTCCTATCTTATTTCATATAGCATAAAGATCAAACTAATTACTCTTTGTGGGAATGATCCTTACTCTCACTACTACATATTATTTCGAGAGTAAATATTTTATTTTTGGGTGCCTACGACAGCACGCCAAATTTTAGCGCCGTTGCCGGGGAGTAATTTTAGTTAATTTGTGTGCCTTTTGTGATCTTTTCTTATTATTAAATTATTTTTGTTTATTAGCAAATAAAAAACAATAAAAAACAAAATTTATTCTCATATACTTTTCTGGATTGCTTGCTATCATTTTATTACTTGTTTATGATTGCAACTCGATCTTCTAATCAAAGTGATTTTCAGAGTGATCCAGAAATAGAAAGAACTTTGCGCAAGTTAAGGAAGGAAGCTCAAAGAAACTCTAACGAGAATGACCCTGCTGTGGATTCCTTACTCTCTTGCAAATCTAATCCTGTAGAAGAGGAAGTCATGGCTGCAAATAGAACTTTGAAAGAACTTGCAGCCCCTAATTTGAACCAACACCCTTTATGCATTACATTTCCTACTTTAGATGCTACTACTAGTTTTGAATTAAAATCTGGACTAATACATTTATTACCCATTTTTTATGACCTTACAGGTGAAGATCCTCATAAGCATCTAAAGGAGCTTCATGTGGTATGCACAACTATGAAACCTATGGGGGTATCCGAAGAGCAAATCAAATTAAGAGCCTTTCTGTTTTCTTTAAAGGATTCGGCTAAGGATTGGCTCTATTATCTACCCTCTGGAAGCATTGTAACATGGAACGAAATGAAGAGACTATTCTTGGAGAATACTTTCCCGCTTCAAGGGCGGCCAATATCCGAAAAGAAATTTGTGGGATAAGGCAACACAATGCAGAGTCTCTCCATGAGTA